>JAYEPQ010000002.1:25406339-26006339 GCA_036321105.1 Dracaena cambodiana
AATGCTAAAAAGGACTTGACTTAGACTTGACATCTTTACAAGATATTTATCTATTATTTGCATATGACGTGCACAGTTTTTCTTGTTCTATTTTTTATTACTCACGTGACATGTTTAACACTATCACAATTTTTTTGCATACTGTACATATACCTTTTTCTTTGTGTTACTTGCTGGGTTTAATCCCCTGGGTTTTGAACCCAGGTTTAGAGGACCAAGAAGGAGAAGTAGCCCCGACTAAGGAGCCATACTTCATCAATCACACCGAGCAATATTAGATAGTGAAGTACAATCTGGAGAATTTTGTGTATATTTGTTCATATTTCCTTTTATCTGGACACTGCTTTTCTCTTTTACTTCTTTTGTGTTCATATTCAGAGCAGTGTGCTATCTTATGTAGCTAACTCTTTGTATAATTAAACTCTTTTCAGTTTCAGACGTGTTATTCCTTCATCTGATTGTGGCAGTAGTTATGGTTATTCCAAGATCTCGTGACTGTTGGTTTGACTAGTGCAAGCATTAAGTAGCATCCTCCGTTTTGGAAAGCAGCTGAAAAACGGGGGCATTACAAATATGATCAAAGAAAAATGTGATGTCCTACAGTTTCTAATTTTTTAATTTTTTGTATTTTCTTATAGAACTAAGGACCCAAAATACAGATCTCATAAAAAAAGGGTGATAGTTACACCTAAATTGCCGCCAAATGGCTGCAAAATCAAGGTGATTAGCTCTTTTCCTTTTTCAATGTACGCCTGAGAGTTTTCTCCTCTCTTTTTTCTTCCTGTATATAAACTTCCAAGTCTATGCACATTCAACACACACCGTAAACTCGTAAAACGTTAGAAAAAGCAAGAAAACACCGTCGATCCCCAGCAACGGCGCCAAAAACTTGATGTGTTAAATCTACTGCAAGTGCACAGTATCAGTTGTAGCGCAAACATGTCGTTCCCATGAGAATCTAAGGTGTTTTGCGTTCTTTCTAATCCTATTATTCTAACGGACTAACTAAGAGTTCTAAGTTAATATTTTTGCAATTCTAATTAGCCTAGGATATTAGTTCACAACCAAGTATTACTTCTATTATCTTCTTCCTATCAGAAAAATTGACCTTTTAGTTTTAAGTTTTAGTTGAAGTGCTCTAAGTATGAGCTATCAAGTGGTGCGCAAGTATAACTCATCAAAAATATTACTTTACATAAAAACAAATTAAATCATTAGATAATTCTATGAAAAAGTTGAAAATCAACAACCCCAAACCTTAACTAAGTATAGACTATCAAGAAACTTAACTCAAGTATAATCTATCAAAGTATTAATTTGCGAGTTGTTGTATTTTAATCTTTTCATAGAAAAATCATATCTTTATTATTTTATTTTATAAAGAAAACGATAATAAGCAATTACATGGTTGATCACTAGTTTCATCTACATCCTAGGTCTAAGCTAATTAGCTAGTCATACTCCTAATTAATAAGATCCTATTTTTATTCATGAAAGCAAGAAAATCTAATCTAAAAAGCAAAATTCATCTAAGCTAGAAAGTAATTAAAGGCTACACTAGAAAATGATTAAATCTATCCAAAAAGTAATGAAAAGCAATGGAATTACCTCTAGAGCTCGGTATGGTAGCCGTCACCCCTTCGGCAAAACCCTAATATTTATAAATCAAAAGTACATCTAAAATTACATCTAAAAAACTCTCCCTAATTACAAGGATTCATAGAGTATTTATAACTCAAACACAATTCTTCTCCTACTCAAATTCAATACAAAAGATATAATCCTAATCCAACACAAACTAATCGAAAGATATATAATCTTAATCCAATCCATAGGTATTAGAAGCCAATGGTTGAGATTAGATGGCATAAAATACTAATTTTTAGGTCCAAAACCCGAAATTAAGTTCAGCACACCCGTAGCCCGTTGGATTAGATTTTTCATTCCATAGTGTTTTAGTAAAATAGCCATACTTTTTGCATGTGAACTCGGATTGAGCTGTTCTTAGACTTGTTTCAATGATAATTTTGAGATCTACAACATTATCCTACACAAAAGTTTTTAGTTTAAGTTTTATCTTGGCTGGATATGCTCTTGAAATTACTACTGCTGTACTTGAGTTTCTGTTTTCACCAAAATTGACTTTCTACGCTCATATTCTTGACAAATTTGCGTCTTCTTCTTCTCTTCCTTACGAATCATTTGTTACCTATAAAAATACACTAAATATATCCGAGTAACAATTATTTATATACAAAAATAGATAAAATATGGTGGAAAATGCAAAATATGATACTAATCACCTTACATCAAAGAACTTTACGAAAGCTGCCAACTGAAGAACTTGTTCAGAGTGTCAACGAAAAATAAGATCGTCCTCCACGGTTACTATAGAATCCGACTTTAAATAAATAGGAAACTAGATTTTCCTCATTTTTTGTAAACAGGAAACCGTTCATATTGTAACCTTTTATTGAGATTTTCAATAATAATTCAACTTTATGGCAAACAGAAGATTGGTGACTCCGCTAGAAAAACTTATCATTCTGATGATAAGGCTGTAGCCCAATCCAAGAAAGTTCAAGTTGGCACCATGGTTGAGTCACTCGTCATCAAGTTCTTCAACCAGGAGAAATACGAGGAATTGCTCTCCTATGGCTCCATGAGCCTAAGATCCTGGCGGAAATGCCGCAAGATATCAAACAATTTAGCCACCAATGAGGCTCTCAAGATGATTGTCCTGCCAAAGAACTCCCTAAACCAGTATGGCCTCAAATGAGAGGTGTCTGCTTCATCAGCATAAGGCTTCGGGTCTGTCCCACTCAAATCTCGTATTGATCCTAAGAGAATGGGTCAGAATCCTAGCAATAATAAAAAGAAATGACCATTCTCTAATCTTCAAGGAGACGATTTTGAAGATGAGGCTCTTCTCACTCACACCATGAGAAGGAATCTGAGAAGAAGTAAGGCTCGCGTTATCCGCAGAGCCATGAAAGAAAAACTAACTGTCATAGAACCATCACGCAAAGCTCCAATTTGCGTATGGCAATCAAAGAGCGAAGTCATGGTCCCCAACAAGAAACTGGATCAAAATACATATGGGTTCATTCGCATTTCCTACAGGAAACATTGCTCACCCACCAGATTCATCTTTGACCATAAACGCAGAGTTACATCCGCATTTCACAGACTATGCAGGGGTCCCACACCAGCGTTCCAGAAACAAAACGTGCACCTCAAGGTCGCGTTCCTAAAACCAGATGTAGATCTCAAATTTGCATTCCAATAGAAAAGCACGGCCCTCCGACCTGTACTTCTGAAAAAGAATTAGCATCTAAGGCTTAAATACCTTCAGTCCCGGCTTCGCCAGAAGCTCATCCTTCAACCACTACGACTAAAGCAAAGTTTGCCCCTGGGATTTTCAAGGGAGTAGAAACTCTTGTCCTAGAGATACTATTTGGAGGCGAAGTTACCGCCACCAACAAATTAACGAGTTCCAATTCGGAGGACCTTAAGCAAATTTCTCAATAAGAAAAAATTAAAATCCTGAAAGTCTCGCTGTAGTTGTGAATAGTTGATCAATGTAGTGCTCTCCCATTGTCGCT
This sequence comes from Dracaena cambodiana, assembly GCA_036321105.1. Classification (NCBI taxonomy): domain Eukaryota; kingdom Viridiplantae; phylum Streptophyta; class Magnoliopsida; order Asparagales; family Asparagaceae; genus Dracaena; species Dracaena cambodiana. The sequence goes on from JAYEPQ010000002.1 coordinate 25,409,945, forward strand.
GTGTTGCAACTCCTGCAAACTATCTGTCTTCAACAGCCGTCTCTAGTCCAACCTTCAAAGAGAAGGCAACGTACTGTCAAACAAGAGTTCTCCGAACCAGAGTACCCCAAAGTTTCATCCAATATGCTAAATCTCAAGGGAAAAAAGAAGAAGAAAGGGAAGAGCCTTCCTAGAATAGACTCATCAGACTCTAAGCATTCCTCTAGTTTGAAGAGTATGTTCAGTGAGATACGGGGAGTTTTTTAAAACACTCGACTCAAGAAAGGAGTGACCATTCCATTAAACTACAGGAAGATGGATGGAGTCTCCTCTGAAGAAGAGGAAACAAAAAACTCTACTGTAGCCGAATCTCATACTTCGGTACATTCCCGGAGGAGTCTGCCTTTGCACATATGATGCATGGAACTCCGGAAGAATTCATGAAGAGAATAGATGAACAATACAAAATCATCCATAAACAGTAGGGTACCATAGATGAGATCAGGGACATGCTTCAGCTCGTGATCGAAGAGAGAAAGAAGAAGAAAGGAGAATCTTCTTCTAAAGGTTCCTGCAACCCAAAGAAGGATAAAGGGAAAATACAAGAAGATGAACCTCATACTCCTCTTGAAAACACTGATGGTGATAATGAGGATCATCGCGAGGAAGAGGATAATCGTTCTGAACATTCTCACAACAATTTGGGAATTCAGAACATGAAGTTAATCGAAATGCCACCCTGATGGAAACCTTCCAGAATCAAATCAATACTCTTATGCATAGAAACAACTTGTAAGAGCTGGGGGTTGTAAGACCATATCCGATGGAATGAGATAGTATACCATTCTCGGAAAACTACAAGTCTTTGAAACTCAAATCTTTCGACGGTAAAGGTTCACCCAATCAGCACATTTACTAGTTTAAATCACAAACTGGTCATTTGACTGGAAATGACCCAATTATCACACGAGTTTTTGTTAGTACCCTCACGGATCTAGCATTTGAATAGTTTCGAAGATTGGAGCCAAAAACCATTAACTCGTGGAACAATATGGAAAAGTCTTTCCTAACGAGATTCTATGAAGATGATATGGAGATCTCAATGCCAGCACTCTTTGCCACAAAATAAAAGAAGGGGGAGTCAGTTTGAGACTTCATTAAGAGATTCGGAAATGATTCTCTGAGGTGTCCACATGGGATGCCCGAAAAGACCTTAGTGGAGACATACAGACATAATCTCTCTACCAAAGTTCTCGCCAGAATGGGGACCGTAGAGTTCTCCACTTAGAAAGATCTCTCACTGCAAGTTGAAGAAGTCGAAGAAATTACTGAAGAAGGAGGAAGACAAAGAAGAAACAATTCTGGAACACTGATGAATATCATATATTGTATTTTTCCTCTCATATTTTATCTATTTTTGTATATAAATAAATGCTACTCGGGTATTTTTAGTGCCTTTTTCAGGTAATTCGATTCGTACAAGGAGATGGCAAGAAATCAATGTTGGAGTAGGAAATCAGAGTCCGAAAAGTTTCTAAACTTAGAAAAACTACGAGACTACGATATTACAGAGACGAAAAGTCAAATAAAGTAAAGGAAATATAATGCACAAGACAAGAGACGCACGTAAAAGAAATTTCAATTGATTTACTGGAAATAAAACCGCTATTTAGAGGTGTTAGCCGCCATTTAGCGGCCAACTGTGGGCTCCACATGCTGAATTTTCTTCCGTGGCTTCGATGTAATTTTTTGGGTTTATTAGTTCCTCTAGAATTAGGTTTTGATTTCCGAATCCTATATATTGGCCGTATCCTTGTATTCTAGGTTTTATGCAGTAGTTAATGTAGATTAGGATTTAGTTTGTACTCGTATTTCATTAATAAAATTAAGGTTTTGCTGAAGGGGTGGCGGCCACAATACCGTGCTCCAGAGGTAAGCCATTGTTTTGAGATCTTTATTTGCTTTCAATATAGATTTAATTGCTTTCTAGTATAGATTTATTTACTTTCTAGATTATATTTAATTGCTTTCTAGAATCATGAGTAGCTAATTAGTTTAGCTCTAGGATGTAGATGAAGGTAGGATCCACCATGTAATTGCTTTCTAATATCTTTCTTCTTGAATAAAAATAAATAAAGACATGATTTTTCTCTAAAAGGATTAAAATACAAGAACTCGAAGATTAAGACTTTGATAGGTTATACTTGAATTAGGTTTCTTGATAGCCTATGCTTAGTTAGGGTTTGGGGTTGTTGATTTTATCTTTTTCATTGAATTATCTAAAGATTTAGTTTGTTTTTATGAAAAGTAGTATCTTTGATGAGTTATGCTTGCACACCACTTGATAGCTCATACTTAGGGCACTTTAAATAAAGATTAAACTAAAAAGATCAAATTTTTATGAAAGAAGAAGATAGTAGAAGTAAATACACGGTTGGAAACTAGTGGATTCTAGATCCTAGGCGATTTAGATTAATCCAACTTCAACCTAGAATCCTTTGTTAATCCGCTAGACTAAGGAAAGAGTAAGAATCGCAAAAACACCCTAGATCCCTGTGGGACGACCTGTACAGCGCTACGCCGACACTGTGCGCTTGCAGTAATTTATCACATCAAACACCGCTGTCATCTTGACTCAAAGGGAATCAGACGATGGCAGTAGATGCTCCAAGCCCTACTAAGTCTCCTTCTAGGACCCCTCCTCAATCACGGGTTCCTTAGAAATAATATTCTTTCAAAGATGAGTACACCACCACCATTTTTAACCCGTTCATGACAAAAAATTTGTTAAAATTGCCAGAATCGAAACGACTTGAAGAAATAGAAAAGGTTAATGATTTCAATTACTGTGTATATCATAGAATCATTAACCATCCTACCAAGAATTGCTATATTCTGAAAGATAAAATCTAGGCTCTGGTGGACGACAATGTCATCAAACTGCGAGAGGCTCAGAAGAAAGTGACAGCAAATATAGTAACTTTCAAATTTTGAAAGGCTCTAGATTGGATATAATCAACTGTTCATGATGGAGTAAAACCAATTCCTAAAGGCACAATGAGGGTCGTAAATTATGATCCTCATCAGCAACAAAAGAAAATGTTATCTCCTTTTGAAATATTTAAAGGGGAGATAATGTGGGTGCATCGAGGCCTCCTTGAAAATAAATAGTAGAGAAGAAGTCAAAAGGAAAGGCACGCACTTCTAATGTTTTCACTGTAGTTCCTGAAAATGACGCAGGAGTTCGTCTTCTCGAAGACTCAGAAGAAGAGATCAAAGAATTCTTGGTAGTCAATGAAGAACAGCCGAAACCCTCTGGGACTCGTTCTGAAAAAGGCTACTTAAAAAATTATGATTAAGTGGTTGAGCCCCAGTATCTAGAGACGAACAAGCAAAAAGAGCTTAGTTTTGACAAAACTCTTAAAAATAAAGAAAAAGAGCCTGCAGACAGTTCCAAGAAGCTTTTCCAATTCGATGTGTTGGCATAACTGGCCCAACATTCCTGTAAGAATTACTTTGTACGAGCTCTTGAGGGTATCCAAGCAAACCAGAGAAGCCCTAAGAGAGGCTCTGCAAGATTTTGAAGTGTTTCTGTCTCAAATTCCAGAAACAATAGAAGAAGAAGAAGTCTGTGCAATATGCCATCAGACTTCCAAGAAATACCTTCTATAACTTTCTCTCCAGGAGATATGCAAGTCAAGAATAACAAATATCACCGGCCTCTGTATTACAAAGGCTACATAGGGTCAACCGAGATTGACCGAATTCAAGTCAACACTGGATCCGCTGTAAGCATAATGCCAAGGAAGGTGTTGCAGTATCTCGGAGTCCCAATCAGTAGACTGACATCAACAAATATAACCATTTTCGGGTTCAATGCTAATGGTAGTAAATCCTTGGATAAGGTGAAATTGAAATGCCAGATTGGTGATTTGAAGACGGAGGTCACATGCTATGTAATAGATACTGACATGTCTTACAACCTATTACTTAGGAGGCCATGGATTCACCTCAACCTCATTGTCCCTTCTACACTTCACCAGTGTATGAAGTATGTGAATAAAGAAGAGAATGTGAAAACCCTAGTGGCAGAAAAGTAACATTTTAAGGGAGTTGAAAACTACTTTGTCAATGCGCCGCTATATCAAGACGCATTTGAAGCAGTTGAACAACCTGCCGCAGAAGAATTAGAAGCGGCAATGAAGCTGAAACCAAATCAGGATCCAAAAATTCAAGATCCAATGATGAAAATTGAGAAGTTGAATCCATTGTAATAAGCCTTGAAGGCCTTGATGTAAATGACACCGCCAATTCTGATTGCAAGTGGGTAATTAATGAAAATATAGAGTTTGCTTATTCGTCGAGTGTTGATTGTGAACCCTTAAGTACTAGTACTGACGTGGTCAGCAATCAACTAGATAAAATATATTTCTTAGTATCATTCCAAGCACCAATCCGTTCACCCTTTTACATATAAAGTGATGATGATGGAGATGCAAGTGAGGTGAACTTTGAAGTCCCTCCCAAATATAAAGGTCAAAAACCTGTATTATTTGGAAAAGTAAACAATAATAATAAGGAAAAATATTTAGATTCTGAGGAAGAACGGGAAAATTCTGAGTTCTTCCATTTTGATAAGAATTCTCATAAAATGATGAGAAAGATGGGATATAACCTGGCCGAAAGCAGGGGCTTAAATTTTGAAAAAGGAAGAAGAGCTATGCTTCGACCTTTTGTTTCAAAAAAAAAAAAAATACTAGATTACTATGATAAAACTGACAGGAAGTTGGGATATGTCACTACTTCCGAAAATCTCTCAGAAACAAATTCTGAAGAACTTCAACAAACTCATTCATCTGAATCATTATGCTAGGGTTCGGATGTAAGCGTTGGAGCCATTTTTCAAGAAGTCTCCATCAACATAATTTCTGCAGGCCAGAGAAAAGAAGAAGATGATGATGAACTTCCGCCAATCAAGGATAATTCTTGGGTGAAACATCTCAATAGGAAGTGGGAAATTCAGCTCGAACAAAGTGAACCTCCAACTGAAGATAAAGTGATCCAAATAAATATGGGCGATAAGACTAATCCTAAACCCATATTTATAAGTGAAAATTTATCTTCTGAAGAAAGAAAAGAAATAATTTCTCTTATTTGAGAATACATTGATGTTTTTATCTGGAATTATGAAGATATGCCGGGATTAGACCTAGAAGTGGCAATGCCCAAGTTAAACATTCGACCGGACGCAAAACATGTCAAACAGCAACAACGAAGGTTTTATCTAGAAATAATGGAAGCCATTAAAGTTGAAATTAAGAAGTTAATTGAATCGGGTTTCATCTGTGAAGAACAACATCCTGATTGGGTCGCAAACATAGTCCCTGTGACTATGAAGAATGGAAAAATCACGGTTTGCATCGATTTCAGAGACTTGAACGAAACATGCCCGAAAGATAAATTTCCATTGCCTACCACTGACGTCATGATCAATAACACTTGTGGTTATGAACGGATATCGTTCATGGTTGGATTTTCAGGATCCAATCAAATTAAAATGTATTCTGATGATGAGTATCGTATATCTTTCATAACACCACTGGGGGTGTACTGTTATACAGTTATACCCTTCAGCTTGAAGAATGCTGGCACCACATATCAACGTGCCATGAATGCTATATTTCAAGAGCATCTCTGAAAAACGGTGGAATGTTACGTAGATGACTTGGCGATCAAAAGCAAAAGCAAAGACGATCATCTTCATGATCTTAGAATGATATTTGATCTCAAGCGAAAGCACCAGCTTAAGATGATCCAACTAAGTCTTTTCTAGGAGTTTCCAGCAGAAAGTTCCTTAACTTCGTAGTCACTTCCCGAGGGATTCATCTTGATCCAGATAAGATTAAAGCAGTTCAAGATATGCTACCACCCAAAAATCTCAAAGAATTAAGAGGACTGCAGGGAAGACTGGCATACATTCGCAGGTTCATATCAAACTTGTCTGGGAGATGTCAACCATTCACACGGTTGATGAAGAAAGAAGTATCGTTTGTCTGGGACAACGCATGTCAGAAAGCTTTTGAGGAGATTAAGGGATATCTCCCGAAACCACCAGTCCTTATAGCTCCAGTAATAGGAATACCTTTCCTATTATATATAAGAACCATGGACCATTCTTAAGTAGAATGAATTGGGACAAGAGCAAGTTATCTAATACTTGAGTAGAATGATGATTAGAGCTAAATATCGATATAACCCAGTGGAAATAGAATGCTTAGGTTTGGTTTTCGCAGTACAGAAAATGCAACACTATTTTGGTCGGACAAACAATCCATGTTATATCGAGAGTTAATCCATTAAAAATATTAATGACCAAACCACGGTCATTAAATTTAAAATTATCCAATTGGGCTATTTTGCTATCGCAATACGATATGTATTTTATCCCACAGATGGCAATTAAGGGTCAAGCTATAGTTGATTTCCTAGCCGAGTACCCGATTCCAACATCTACGAAATTATACGAAGACATTCTTGATGAAATAGCTGAAAGAAGTACAGCTCCAGGAGAAGATAATACACAAGATATAGTTAAAGCAAATGCCACTATAAAAGAAGTCTAACAACTTTTTTTCGACGGTGCCTCCAGAATGGGATCCAAAGGAAAGGTGGTAGCAGGAGTGAGAGTTGTATTTGTTTCTCCTTATAATCACATCATCCCTCGAGCATATTCACTAACAGAGTCGTGCTCCAAAAATGTTACTGAATACAATGCTCTGATGTTTGACCTGAAAGTAACCAAACAGCTGGGTGTAAAATACTTAGAAGCATATGAATATTCTCAACTCATCATTAACCAAGTCAAAGGAGAATATGAATTCAAAAATGAAGATCTCCTACCCTATTACCAAACAGTCACAAGAATGGTTGGTAGTTTTAATGGGTTCTACATCAATCATGTGCCGCATCATTAGAACAGCTATATGGACTCACTAGCTTCCTTAGCCGCCACTTTAGGATTGCCTAAGAATGTTAACAAATGCATAATAGTGGGAAGCAGAAAATTATTCTGTCCGAAAGATGAACTCAAAGTGGAGTTAAATTCAGATAAGAAATAAGAAATACATGAAGTACATGCTCTTGGGACTGATTTTGAACCAAGAGATTGGCGATTTCATTATTTAGATTATGCTCTTTATGGGATATTGCTAGAAGATTCTAAAGAAGCAGCAGCAATTCGAAAAAAAAAAAACTAGACGATTCTATTATACTGTTGAAGTTCAGGCATCATATAGAAAATCCTTTGATGGGATATTGCTTCGTTGTCATTCTAACAAGAAAGTTCAAGAAGCACTTGAAGAAGCTCATAGCGGCATCTGTGACCACATCAACCGGGACCAAAACTCTGAAATAAACTCCGAAGAATGGGATATTACTGGCTTAAAATGATGATAGATGCAATTGCTTATGCAAGAAAGTATAGAGTATGTCAAATACATTCAGATTTCATACATCAAGTACTAGAATATCTGCATCCAATAGCTACATCATGGCCATTTGAACAATGGGGAATGAACATTATTGGGTCAATTTCACCACCATCAACAAGGGGTCACCAGTTCATATTGGCTATAACAGATTACTTTTCTAAGTGGATTGAAATTGTTCCCCTAACTAAAGTGAAGACATCAGACGTGATCAAATTCATCAAGTATCATGTCATATACCGCTTCGGGATGCCTAGGAGAATTATTCATGACAACGGAGCTCAATTTGTGAGTCAGTCATTCTCCAGATTTTGCAACAAATATATGATCGAAGATGTGGCTTCGTCTCCATACTATCCTATAGCCAACGATTTAGCAAAAACTTTCAACAAAACCGTTGTGAAGCTCCTTAAGAATTTCGTTTCGTCCAACCAATGCGATTGGGATGAAAACCTTGGAGAATGTCTTTAGGCATACCGAACTACTGTCAAAAGACCTACAAATGCAACACCTTTTTCTTTGGTATATAGATCCGAAGCAGTACTTCCTTTGGAGATCCAAATTCTTTCGTTGCAAGTTGCATTAGCAACCAAAATGACTCAAGAAGAAAAACATTGGCAAAAACTTCTAGAATTGGAAGCTCTTGATGACAAATGCCTTGAAACCCAACAGAGCATTGAGTTTTATCAGGCGCGAATTTCCAAAACCTTCAATAAAAAGATCAAACAGAGAACTTTCAAGAAAGGTGATTTGGTCCTTTCAGTAAAGAGACCAATCATAACTAATCAAAAATCTAAAGAAAGTTCCAGCCAAAATGGAAAGGACCTTTTGTCATTAACGCAGTATATTCAAATGGCGCATACCGGTTGGCGAAACCGAATGGTAACAAAATAATGATGCCAATCAACGGGAACTTTCTGAAGAAATATTACTCCTAATATGATATTCAAGAAATCCTAGAAGTTTGCGCTAATTATCCGGTCTCTGATAAAGAATGGCGAAGGACCCCGAACCCTTTAAAGAGGCAAATATAGATTGCATACAAATAGCTTATGTAATAGTAAGAACAATCAAGTCAAAAATTGAGTGGTTTAAAATATATATCATCTTCCGTAACCCTTAATCGTGTCTTCAATCGAATCAGCAATTCCTCGACCAATGCCCAGAGAAATGGTAATAAGAAGATTTTATAGAGAAACTTCTTATAGTACCTTTCGAATAACACAGTAAGGAATGAAGCAGCTTCTTGATACGAGCTATTCGACTATTCTCGACCAGTATCTCAGAAAAGAGTACAGAAGTATCAAATCATTTGATACACATACTTGAATTTTTACCTCAACAAAAAGAAAAAAAATTAACACTATGATTTGATCATCGGTCTGCTCAAATGCCAAGAGTTTAAAGGCTATAAAGAGATTAATGAATGTATCTAATTCTTGACACTGTTATCTCCAAAACAGGACCAATTTGTCCACCAATCAAATGGAGCTCATCTGTAAGGAGTTTATTTCTACCAAGTTTTAGCATGGTGCAGTCAATATTTTGCAGTCTGTTACTTCATCAACTTCCTCAACGGAGTACAACAAGTGAAGTTATACTAGCTTGCGCGAATATGCGATTCTCCACACTAACAGGAGCACTAGATAAAAATGAATCCTACGTCTCTATGACTAAGGATAGAAGAAAGTTTGGCATTTAAGCCCAAATAAAATTTTTGCCAACCTCACTATGCTGTGGGTAAAAAGTATGAATTACCCTAACATGTTAAAGTTAAGAGAAGAGAAGAGAAAAGTTTGACATTTAAGCCCAAATAAAATTCTCGACAACTCATAATGCTAAGGGGCATAGCATGGCTAGCCCAATGCAAACGGTAATTGGTAAAGGCTAATTAAATCCGTTTATAACTGGGAGTTTGTTAAAAATCTCGTAAACCTATCATGTTAAACTCTTATTTCTAACATATTTTAAGTTTGTTTCTACCAGAATCTGCGTTTCAGAGCTAAGAGAGTCTAAAATGCATTTCAGAGTCAAGAAAGTCTAAAATGCGACCCTCACTTAATCACGTTTTTGTCTTTAAAAGGAGACAGCCAAAATGCGGATCTTCACAGAGTCGTGTTTTGTTTCTAAAGAAGACAACCAAAACACAAACTCTCACAGAGTCGCATTTTGTCTCTAAATTTCATCCTCCAAAATTTGTCAAGTTAAAAATTATCTCTTGACAAAACAAAATTTCATTTTCTCCAAAATTTGTCAAGTTAAAAATTATCTCTGACAAAATAAAATTCTATTTCCTCCAAAATTTTATCAAGTTAAAAATTATTTCTGACAAAACAAAATTCTATTTCCTCCAAAATTTGTTAAGTTAAAAATTATCTCTGCCAAAATAAAATTTCATTCCCTCCAAAATTTTGTCAAGTTAAAAATTACCTCTCACAAAACAAAATTTCATTTCCTCCAAAATTTGTTAAGTTAAAAAATTCCCTCTAACAAAATAAAATTTCCATTCACCAAATTTTGTCAAGTTAAAAATTACCTCTGACAAAATAAAATTTACTTTCATCAAAATATATCAAGTTAAAAATTATCTCTGAAAAAACAAAAATTTTTTCTACCAAATTTGTCAAGTTAAAAATTACCTCTGAAAAAAATAAAATTTTCATCCACCAAAATTTTGCTAAGTTAAAAGTTACCTCTGGCAAACAAGACACTCATTCACTAAAATTTTGTCAAGTTAAAAATTACCTCTGACAAAACATAATTCCATTCACCAAACTTTGTCAAGCTAAAAATTATCTCTGACAAAATAAAATTTCCATCCACAAAATTTTGTCAAGTTAAAAAAATTACCTCTAGCAAACAAAATTTCCATTTCCACCAAAATGCTAACCAAAATTTTGCTAAGTTAAAAATTACCTCTAACAATTCAAAAAACTATTATACTACAAGTCATTGAACAACAAAAATTACAACTTATTCAGAAAAGTTAATGATTTTTTTCTATCTTGTTCAAAAAAATTGTCCACTAATGACAACAAAATTTCCCACAATCAAAATATTTCCATTCATTATCATAAATTCATTACAAGAGTTTCTTGACATCATACAGTAAATGAAAAACTGTTACAAACTACTGAGTCAAGAAAACCTTGATTTTTCTTCAATATTCCTTGTCTCTAATTGGATGGCTTCATAAGCTTGGACAAAAGTTTGCTTCTGCAATTCCTTCCTATTGATGGTTAAGATTTGTAAATTATGTGCGCTTAGCTATGTTAATATCAACATCGCAATGACTTGATTAGTTCAAAACTGGGTTTACCAAATGCATGTTTCCAATGCACAACCAATAGATTCATAGAAATTGGGAGCTGCGAAGGGCATTTTGGAAGCCACAAGGATGCCTACAACTATTTATCATTCTTATCTTATCTATGATGGAGGATGAAAAGTGAGAAGAAAATAATGCCATAGACCTAAAATCTTTTATCTCATGTAAAACATATGAGACTTTCTAGTTCTCCAAAGATATTGGAAAAAATTGAGAACAAGATGGGTATAAGAATTGTTTTAGAAATTCTGGAGAGTAATACCCTGCATCAGATCCAAAGCTTTGTCAAAAGACATAAATGGAAAGAAATCCGTGAGGGGTTGATGGAATTTCGACAAGAAAAATTACCGTAATCAAGGAAGATGATTACGGTCATAGGGATTTTTCCAATAGAATATTCCTTCTTTAACGAACCCGGCAGCAAACTAGTCATAGAGTTGCCTACATTTGCAAGAGACGTACTATCTGGAGGTCTTGCCCAATTCACTGTGCCAATATAGAAAAGAATAAAGAAAAAAGTCAGGGCAAACCCAAAATGCGAAGCAAAGACCTGTGTGCATGTTAACAAAACTAGAAAAGTCACACGATATAAAAACTCGTTGCTTACCACAAATCATGAATATTTCCTGAATCATGGTTGGAGAAAAGCTAGAGTCACCAGCAACTTGATTAAAGGATAGAAAATTCCTTGACATTCTATATCAGAAGAGCCTGAAGGAAAAGAAGAAGAAACTTGAAAAGAGTTTGAAGAAATTTTGAAAGTTCAGAATGACTTCTAAGAAAAGACCAGGGTGTCTTATATAGAAGGCTTGGTGACAGAGATATTCAACCAAAAGATTTGATGGGCGAAAATTGCGGTCAAGATTTTCAATCCAAATCTCGTGAAGATTTCATCATTAATCACTGCATGGGATATTTCGATCTCTGCATTTGAAGAGACTGGGTACATTGTATAGAAGATAAACGCCCAGAGGATTTGACAGTTGAGATCTTTGGCCCAAATCTCGTAAAAATTTTCTCATTAATGAGTGCATGGGACGCTTTGATCTCTGCGCCAGAAAAGGCAGAAAAAGCGGCGAAGCTCCAGATACGTCGCATAAAATGCAGACCCGCATTTTTTCTCCTCTCAAGCGCAAACCCATGTTTTTAATGTAGGGTCGTGGTTCTCCTCTTAAGCGCAGACCCGAGCTTTTTAATCATCAATTTATCCAAAATATTTCAAAACATTTTCAAAGTTACGGAGTTTTGAAAACTTTGGAGGGGATTTTGTTGGCAAAATTTTTGAGAAAGAAAGAAAAGAAGAATTTATAATGATAGCCGAAAATTGGCTAACACATGAATTATTTATCATAGAGAGATCCGCATTTTGGAAGCCAAGAAAGATTAAAACGCAACTCTTATAGAGTCGTGTTTTATCTTTCAAAACAGCCAAAATGCGGATATTCATTCAGAGAGATTCGCAAATTGGGCTGACAAAGGTAATCCCACAGGGTCGCGTTTTAAAAGAATGATCCATACAGATACTTAAAGTGATATTAAAATGCGGATCCAATCCGCGACTTAAACATAAGATCGCGGTATGGCCCATGAAAGTACATAAAAGCCAAAGATAGTCCCTTTTCAACAAAAATGCAGGTCCAGTTAAGAACCTAAAATGCAGATCATCAAATAAAGAGAGATTCACGATTTTAGTTATGTTCTGAGCTCATGACTAGAGCTAAATATAATTAACGCGAACTCCAAATGGTCGAGTTTCTATCTAAAACTATTTAAGGATAAAAATTATTTTCATTTACATCCAAATGCGGGTCTCATCAATTAAGACCTGTGGCTGAGAGCTCAAACGTGAATTATCTACTATAGAGAGATCTTCGTCTGACTTTTTTTGAGCTAAAAATTGAAGTTAAAAGAAATCGACATGCAAATCTAATTCAGAAGGTCGTGATTTTACTTTAAAGCCTCGGGGAGTGAAAATCATCTCCAATAATACTCAAACGCGGGTCTGAGTATGCAACGCGAACCATCAGAAGCTAAAACGCAGAAATAAAGACTGAGATCCGCATTTCAATTACAGATCGAAAGGATTAAAAACGTCGATTATAAATTCTGGAGATTTAACACAAATTTAATGGATTAAAAAATAGAGAATTAATTCTCAATCAAGGAGGCCATTAATTGGACTGTTACACTAATTCAAAAGTCTCCAAATCTCTATAAATTGCCAAAAACTAGGTTGGAAAAAGGGTTGGATACTTGGTTCTGGAGCAGTTAAATATACTCCATTGGAGCACTTGTGCTAAAAATCTAGAGCCTTTATATCCAAAAGTTTTACGAAAACTGCCAACTGAAGAATTTGTTCGGAGTATTAACGGATAGCAAAATTATCCTCCATGACTACTACAGAACCCGACTTTAAACAAAAAGGGAACTAGATTTTCCTTATCTTCTGTAAACGGACAACCGTTCATATTGTAATCTTTTATTGAGATTTTCAATAAAAATTCAACTTTATGGCAAACAATTTGATCTAATTACATAGTCTGCTTTGAATCTTAAATGTTACAGTTAATTTAATGATGATTTCATATTATGAATATTACTTACTTTTGTTTGCAAGTTGACAATTGGGTTGTCTATGCACTGACTAAATAATAAATTCACGAAAGCTATCCCAAGGGTTTAATTCTAAGAGTTAGCGGAGGTCTAGTAGAAGTCTTCATACTGCCTATGATTCCCTAAGTTTCTCATCATGCATCTTTGTTATCTTTTCGTTCTATAATATCTAAAAAATTTGTGCTACTCGTATCCGTCTTTTAAGTTTGATCGTGCAAAATTAAGATTACCGATAGTCAATTTGAACACCAAAATGACTTTCGGTGAACGTAACTTTGAATCCGTGACTTCAAAAGACATTCAGTCTTAGCGGTTATTGGTTTTCTAATATTTATGATTTTTATAAATTTTTGAGAAGTCCAAAATATATTCCTGAATTTTACTAATTTTAAATATTAAATTATTCTTCTAATTATTTCGAAATTTTATTTCTCTCATTTTGGACATTAAATTGATAGTTGGAAAATTTTTAATGTTGCTCTCATTGACGACTACGTTCTGTATTAATTTGATAATATTATGAGAGCTTTACATGAAACCGAAAATTTTAAATTATAAAAAAAATTAAAAACTAACTTTTCTTTCAACTGGCTGAGGCGATGTAGATGTGTAAGTCTATAAATGAAAATTGAAATTTGGTTTATGAGGCGTCATTCAGAAGAGGGTGTAAAGTAAAGAAAAAGTGAGGAGTCCTTAGAGGGGAGAAAGGTTGAGGAGTACGAGAGAAGAATTGAGATTTTAAATATCTTAGTGTCCTTTTTTTTTTTTTTTACTTCTTCACTCGAAACTCTCTCTCCTCACTCTTCACAGCAACCTCTCTGTTGGACCTAAGGAGAGGAAGCCATCAACGAATTAGTTTGGCAAATTTGGAGGAAAAAAAAAAAGAAATAGCAAAAGAAAAGAAATCTTGTAAGTAATACTCATATTTCTTCGTTTTTTTCTTTAAAAATTTATTTAATTTATTCTGTGTGCAAGTAATTTATTTTATTTTATGATTATACTGGACTCACATTTTGAACCGGTGTATGTTTCTTTATATAACGTGGATACCTAGGGCCTATTTGAATATATACATACAATATATATAAAATATACATACGTTTCCCTAAACTAGCAGTTAGAGATAGACAAGGACATGATTAATTTGTCTTTTTCCTATCTCAATACCACCTTCGGTCACAAACTTACTATTTTTGAAATAATTACCTAGCTTTAACCCCTTGAATCATACACACCAAAAAGGGCTCTAATCATTTTAGAGGCCAATTTGGAATGATAAATAAATTCACCTTTTTCTGCAAGCACAATTAACTAACTAGCTAATTTACAAAACTAAACACATAATATTACAATCTAAATAATTAACAAAGCAAAGTCAGTGTTGGGACCCATTGTAACACCCCATTATCATTAAATCTAAAAAAGAATATTTTTTTATTAAAAGAAAATAAATAAATAAATGTAATAGTAATGACAATATTATTGTTTAACAAATCTGATCTTTTACAATCTTACAATTTGTGTTTATCTAAATACTAGTTAACTTAATAATAATAATAATAATAATAAGTTTAGTTAGTTTTAAACTTATCCTATGCAATTTTATTTTAAGCTAAATATTTAAATTAAAACAAAACAACTTAAACAATAACTAAAAAAAATAGAGAGAGAGAGAGATAAAGAAACTCTTCTCAGCTGAATGCAGAGAAGAGAAGGAAAAGAAGAAGAAAAGAAAAGAAGGGAAGAAAAGAAAAAAAAGAAAAAAAAGAAAAAAAAGAAATGAAAGAAAAGAGAAAGAGAAAGGGAGAAAAAAAAAAGGAGATCCAATCCAAATCATTAGCGGCCAATGTCCAAAGTGGAATTTTTTTTTTAAGCAAGTGTTTTACTATTATTTTATGAATCTTCTATATTTTTTCTTTATCAACAACTTAACATTATTATTATTTTGAATATATGTGTTGATGTAAGTGCTAATTTTAATTTTTTTTTTCCTTTCTCTTTACTTTATATACTTGTATAAAAAAAAATTACATTAGTTTAATGGATAAATGCAAGCTTGTTTTTAACTTGTGCTATAGTTCTAACACTGCTTGAGGTTTATATGTAGTTTATACTTACCTCTGTAATGATATTTATTTTCTGAGGTATGTAATCATAATCATAAATAAATCTTTGAAAAACACAAAAAAAATAAATTATAACTATGTCCTATTCAATGAGCAGAAAAAAGAAACGAAAAAAAAGAGAGGAAAAAATCATTGAAGAAAGAAAAAAATATTAATTAATTAATTTATTTATGTATTTGTTTTAATATTTCTACTCATAGTGTCAAGATAATAGGATCCATGTATACAATTTTATTTTTTGTTAATAGGTCTGTCATTCATTATTTTGATGGCTCTATATAATTTTTTTATTTCTTGAGGAGTCACATACTTGATTATTAGTAGCCTTTGTGATAGGCTATTACTTTCTATAATCATAAAAAGAAAAAAAAATATTTAATGATTTTAACTTGTATAATTTTCAGGTATATGTTGCTTGCGAATTACCTTAGCTATTTAGGAGTTCTATTACTAACCATTATTTGTATTCAAGCTAATTTAATAATATTTTCTCTATAACATCATGATGATAATTCTGTCATTTCCAAATATACAAATACTTTTTCTTTAATCTAATTTTTTTATACTTCCATTGACCTATTAAACATAAGCATTTCTTATATGTATATATATTTTTGGATATTTGCTCTGTCATCCCTTTTATTTATAAAAAAGAATTTTGAAAAAATATAAATGTATTTCTTTAAAATAGACATGTATGCTTCTTCCTAAGAAAAGACACAAACACACACAACATGCATGTGTGCACTTGCACACATGCACAAAATTTATAAATGTTATATGTGCATTGTGCTTGATTTGAATATTCAAATTTTGATGGATTAAATTGATCCTTTACATCTTTGTAATAAGTTTATCGTGTGACATTTTTCCCCATAAGTGAAACCAATATACATACGTATACGTGTTTATTTTACATTGTTATTTACATGCTTGTTTATAAAATTGTTATTCTTAAAATATAAAATAAAATAATGGGGTATGGGGAACAAAATGGAGGAATTTGAACAAATATTTTGAGAGGTATACATTTATAGGTTGCGCAGCCGAATTTTAAGTACCTACCATGGAGATTCTGGGTGATTATTAGATCACCGTCATGTCATATTATAGGGATTCAGGTCCGAAGCATATGCTTGTCCATCATTCTTGAGTACCTAGCGGTACGTCCTAGGGCAGTACTAAGAGTCATAGAGTCGTGGTCCCGGGTATGTACAGGGCCCTCTTAAAATATGTGATCTTTCCTCCTAACAGTTCCAAACTAATTCACATTAGACATCAACAAGACATAATAAGTTTTATATATATGTTTATCTCCACTTTTCTATATTTGTTATCATGTTATTTAGAACATGCAAATGCTACATGTTGACCATTAATATGTTCAAGATAAGTACATTAAATCCATAATCCTATATATAAGACGTTTTTTATTATCATGTCATATATTTTCTATACACTTATTTAATGCATATGTATACATATATACATTACACATAACATGTCTATGTGTTATTATCCATCTTTTTGTAGCACTTACAAGGTCATTCTAACGACCTTAGTTTGGCACGTTCATATACTGATTTGCAGGTTAACGAGAAGGAAGACCCACCACACCTGGAATCATATTTCAAGGAGTTAGCAGATTCTCAATAAGTGCATTTGTTGTAGAAGATACAATAGAGACTCTTCTAGTTTGTTTTCTGCTTTTTTTAGAAACGTCGTTATTCATCTTTCTTTTGTTTACTTAAACTTTTTAATGATGTAATAAAGATCGTTTTGGCTCTCCTATAAACTTGTATTAATTTTTATTTATGGAAGAAATTTATTGTTTTAATTCCATATTATTATCATATTGTATATGTGAATGTATTTTGTGGCAGTTGTACACAAGTATTCATGTGTTTTAGGCTTGGCGTATTTATTTATGATACGTCGCCGAACGCTACCCGTATCTTGGGATGTAGGGCATTACAGTTAGTATCAGAGCCATGTTCGGTTTTGTCCGCTTGTTAGAAATCCATATTTAGGATTATTGCCGCATATACACATGCATATACTACAGTTACCTTTGATTCCTTTCCTTGTTCTATTTCCTTGGTTCCTTATATCCTATCATCTTTTTTAGCCTTTGTTTCCGATTTCATTCAAATCCTTTATTTTTCAGAGAAATGACCAGCCATCGCATCACTTCTTCAAGTCCCACTCCCTAAGCAGAAGATCACAACATGATGGAATTGCTTAGAGGACTTATTGAGAACCAACAACAATAGATTGAGATATTGCAACAGGAGTTGGTGACTGGAAAACAAAAGACAGGCAGTGTTTCGGACTTTAGGAAGTTGAACCCATCACCATTTTATGGAACTGAGGAACTTTTGAAGGCAGAGCAGTGACTGATAGATACTGAGAACCTATTGGGTGCACCGCGAGTAGAAGATGAAGACCGTGTGGAGGTGATCAAAATTCAATTCATGGATATTGCTCGCATATAGTGGCTAGCTGATGAATATCATATATTGTATTTTTTCCTCTCATACTTTATCTATTTTTGTATATAAATAAATACTACTTGGGTATTTTTAGTGTCTTTTTCAGATAATCCGATTCGTACAAGGAGATGGCATGAAATCAATGTTTGAGTAGGAAATCAAGCCAGAAAAGTTTCTAAAGTGAGCAAAACTACGAGACTACGATGCTACAGAGACTCAAAGTCGAATAAAGTCATGAATATTAAATATAAAAGACAAGACGTTCACGAGGAAAAAGTTTCATGATTTTTTGGCATAATTTAGCCGCTATTTAGCTGTTTTTACTGCCATTTAGCGGCAAATTATGGCCCCATGCGCCGAGATTTTTCCCGTGACTTCGATGTAATTTTGTAGTTTTTCAGTTCTGCTAGAATTAGGTTTTGATTTCCGAAGTCTATATATTGGCCTATCCTTGTATTATAAGAGAATCCTGAAGTTTTGTACTCGTTTTTAATTGAATAAAATTAGGATTTTGCTGAAGGGGTGGCGGCCACAATACCGTGCTCCAGAGGTAAGCCATTGCTTTCTAATATTTATTTGCTTTTTAGATAGAGTTAATTGGTTTTTAGTATAGGTTTTATTGCTTTATAGATTAGAATTATTTGCTTTCATAAATAAAAATAGTTTTAATTACTTACTAGAAATATGAGTAGCTAATTTTCTTTAGCCCTAGAATATAGATGAAGTTAGTTTAATAGACCTAACATGGATTTATCTTATTTTCTTCGTAGAAAGAAATAAAGTTATGATTTTTCTATAAATAAATAAAAGAGAGAGTTTACAAATCATAATTCTTTGATAGATTATGTTTAATTAATATTTTGATAATCTATGCTTAGATGAAGTTTGGAATTCTTTCTCTTTGTTTATTTTTAGAATTATTAATAGAGATTTTCCTATAAATAAATTGAATTGAGTAAACTTGTAAATCTAAATTTTTTAATAGGTTATATTTAAGTTCGGTTTTTTGATAGCCTATACTTAGATTAGGGTTTGAAGTTTACTTCTTTTCTCTTGTTTATGAGATTTTCTACTTGATATGATTTATTTTTAAGAAAAGTATTATCTTTGACGGTTTATACTTGCACATCACTTGATAGGTCATACTTAGAGACACTTGATTAAAATCAAATTAAAAAGATCACCTTTTTAATATGTTACTTAACCGTGCATAATTAAAAAGATAGGAAAAAAGAGATAATTCACTGTTAGGCTATTATTCTAATGGAATCGAAATCCTAGACTAATCTTTAAGACTTAAAACTAATCTTCTCTCGATCTAGAAGCTTATAGTTAATCTGTTTGACTAAAGAAAAAGTAAGGAACGCAAAAACACCTTAGATCCCTGTGGGACGACCTATATAGCGCTACATCGACACTGTGTGCTTGCAGTAAAATATCACATCAAGTATTTTGGCGCCGTTACCGTGGATCGACGGTGTTTTTCTTGTTTTTTTGACGTTTTACGGGTTAACAGTGTGTGTTGAGTGTGCAGGGAACATAAAATTGCAGATACAGGAAGACAAAAAGGATCGACGAAGCCTCAGATCTGTGTAACAGAAACCAGAAAATCAGACTCTCTGGTTTGGCCGCTATTTAGCGGCCAAAACTGCTATTTAGCGGCCATAAAGGTAAATTCGAGTCTTTAATTTTCTCCAGTTCTGTATTTTGGTTCCCTGATTTTGTAAAAAAAAATCTAAAAAAATTTTTTTGGAACAGTAGGAATCACATTTTTATTTGATAATATCTATTTCACCGTTTTATCTCTCCACTACACCCCACTTCTTGCATTAGTTTAGGAATTTCACGCACACACTCACGGTCGCTGGTTCATGCCACATTGGACACGTGATCAATTTGGTCGACTTGTGAGATCATATTTGTTCATGGGAGCCAAGATGGATCAGCCGATCCCGATCCTTTAGGATCGATGTTACCCGTTGCGCACATCACTTCCATCATGCATAAAGCTTCCACACGCAGTGGGTAATCACTATGAGTTGAAACCGCAGTATATTAGTATGCTTCCTAAATTCACTGGTTCTGATTCAGAAGATGCATATCTCTTTATCAGTGAATTTCAGGAAGTATGCGTAATGATTAAACTGCAACACTTATCGGAGGACGCAATTAAGCTCCGCTTCATCCCCTTTGCACTTAAGGATAATGCCAAGAAGTGGTTGTACAGTATACCCGCTGATTCAATCACTACTTGGGATGAGTTCGTTACGGTGTTTCTTAAGAAGTATTATCCCACGCATAAAACGACAAGGATACGAAATCAAATTAATCAATTCCATGAAGTACTTGGAGAACCCTTCTGGAAATATTTGGAACGGTTCAAGAACTTATTAGCTCAGTGCCCCCATCATGCGATAGAAAAGTGGCGGTTGTGTCAAATCGTGTATGAAGGACTCGATTACACATCCAAAACTCTTCTTGAGTCTATGTGTCAGGGGGAGTTCATGAGAAAGAATGAGGATGAAGCATGGGACTTTCTTGAGGACCTATCGTGGAAGACTATGCAGTGGGAGAGTCCCACTGAGAAGCCCAGTGCATCAACTTCTGCGCATAAGGGTGGGATCTATAGCATCGATAGCTCTATAGTTGCCGAAGCTAAGATTGCAGCCCTTATGAGAAGAATTGAGGCATTTGAGACTCCTAGTGCTCCACCGGTGAGTCAGGTAAATCAAATTCAAGTTCCCACATGCTTTAATTGCGGAACTCCGAATCATGTTATGGAGGAGTGTCCATTATTAATGAATTTCATGGGTCCCACACTTGAGCAGGCTAACGCCTTATATCAACAACCCATGAACAATTCTTACGCTCCTACATACAATCCTGGCTGGAGGAATCATCTAAATCTACCATGGGTCAAGGGCAATATTAGGAGGCCCCTAACCCTAACATGCAGCCTCTAGCCACTGGTCAGTTTCCAAGACCAAATGTGGGTGCTTATCAACACCCAAATGCATCAAATTATGGGAACAACCAGAATAGACCACCTGCACAAAACCACTCACATCCACAACAGGGGTCTAATATTGATCAAGAAAAGCGACTTCAGTCACTTGAGAAGCACGTTAAAAATCTTCTCAAGTCTCATTCCAAATTTGACATGCATATGTCCAACCTTGACACACACATGCAAAATCTTATGAAAGTGTCAACTGACTTTATTCAAAGTACAGGTCAGCAACTGATCATGAACTCTTAATCTATAAAGAATATAGAGCAGCAGGTTGGATAATTAGCAAGTCAGATGAGTGAACGTGGCCAGGGTACCTTTCCAAGTCAACCTATAACGAACCCTAATGCCAGTTCCTCAAACTCTAATCAGTCGCATGTCCACCAATGCAATGCCATTCACACACTTAGATCTGGCAAGCAAGTGGACAATAATGTAGCCATGCCCCCTGATCCAACTCCTACTATCTCGCAGGCTACATCATCTTTTCCACCTCTTTCTCCATGACCATCTCCATCACCTCAATTACAGTCACATAATCATTTAGAAGAACCTGTTCCTAAGCCGAAAGCACCATATCCCAATCGACTTAGGAAGCCTTCACTGCAAGTAGAAAAGAATCTTAAAATATTTCAGTAGGTGAATGTTAATATTCCACTCCTTGATATTATACAACAGATTCCTACTTATACTAAATTCCTCAAGGATTTGTGTACTAAGAAACGAGCAAGAAACGTTCCTGAGAAAGTTTTTCTTGCTGTAAACATATCACATATCCTCTCTAACTCCTTGCCTATCAAGTACAAAGATCCAGGTTTCTCTACAATCTCATACACCATTGGGAACACTACATTTGATAGGGCATTACTTGATTTAAGGGCAAGTATCAATTTGCTTCCTTATACTGTTTATCAGCAACTGGGGTTAGGAAAACTTTAACCTACCAAGGTCATATTACAGCTAGCTGATCGTTCGATCAAGAGACCACTTGGTATGGTTGAAGATGTGCTCATTAAGGTCGGCGAGTTTATCTTTTCTATAGACTTTATTGTCTTAGAAACTGAGCCGATCTCCAATCCACAGAATCAAATTCCCGTTATCTTGGGTAGACCATTCCTTGCAACATCAAATGCGTTAATTGATTGTAGGAGTGGTCTCATGAAGTTATCGTTTGGGAATATGACTGTGGCATTGAACATATTTAATATGGATGAGCACACAACGAGCTCCCTCATTGAGGTCAACATGGTTCATAATTTGCACTCTCATTCGACATCTTACACTGATGATGAACCCTCATTTGAGCAATTGTTTAAAGATGAGCTCATATTATTAGATGAATTGGCACATATAGATTCTATATATGATGATACTTACGCATGTGTGCCATTAATTTATGAGCAAACTTTTGACGATTTGTTTGCAGAGGAGCTAGCATTACTTCGTGAGTTAGAAGAGCCACCACCACATTCACTTGATCATATTGCACTCTTCTCACCTCATGATATTTCTACATGTATGCTTGTTACTAACGATGATTGGCAGGTTTATAATAAAGAATTCTTTAATCCAATTATTAATGCTTGCATGTGGACAAAGAAAAAGCGAGGACGACATAAGAAGCAGACAGGTAATTTTGTGACTCATAGGAGGCTAATGAGATATAATAATGCACAACTTCACGTTTAAAACGCACACACTATGAAAGTGGGAAGCGATCGAGAGGTCGTAACCGCTTTCCATGCGTTAATAGGGTGATGATATTGAGATCGTAACTTTTACGACTCTCATTATTTGTATAGTATTTGTATAATAGTTTTCATATTTATTTTACCACACTTGATTTGTGTATGAGGGCATACACAAGTTTAGGTGTGGAGGAATGGATTAGGAGATTTTTATTTTTTAAGGATTTTTAGGATTTTATTTTTATTTTTAGATTTTTGGGTTTCTTTATTTTACACTTTGGGTAGTTTTTAGGGTAACTAGCTGGGAAAAAAATTTTTTAAAAAAAACACTGAAAAAATAAATAAAAAACTGAAAAAAATTAATAAAAAATAAATTTGACAACAAATTTATGTATTTTTATCAATAGATCAACCTAATTACAGATAAAAGAACAAATTTAGATTTGAAATTGGATAGGAGAGTAGATTGGATGAAACACTTTGAATTTTATGAAAAAAAAAAAAATCTGAAAAATAAATATCGCTAACAGTAGTTTTGAGGCAAGTATACATTTATTTTTTTCACTTCACAATAGTTTATTAGGTTAAGGACAAAGATGATAACGATTGAGTAAGTCTTATCTCTCTAAAAAAAAATAATAAAAAAATAAAAAAAGAAAAAAAAGAAAAAAAAGGGTGAGAATAAAATAATGGGGTGAGCCTGGTATTAAGGCAATAGCCTCGAGAGTGATAAAATAATGGGGTGCGCCTGGTATTAAGGCAATAGCCTCAAAAGTGAAAAAAAAAGAGTATGATATGAGTAATCAGATACTTTACGCCTAAGTAAGCGTGAATATTCGTATGAAATGTGAAATATTCTAAAAAAAATAAAAAAAGAGTATGAACCGAGTAATCGGGTATGTTGCGCCTAAGCAAGCGTGAATATTCGCATGAAAGGTGAAATATTCTTTAAAAAAAATTTAAAAAAAAGAAGAAAAAGAAAAAAATTGTTATGAGAGAGGAGATAAATCATGAGTTAGAGTTGGAGTCCAAAACCAAAGTAGACTATCACACATGCACGTAGATGTATAGGAGCCAATAGATTATCTGTTAGTGGTATTGAAAGATAGGATTTAAATTTTTGATTAAAATGATAAGTGTATCTGATATGACGCTCGATTTGAAAATTGATAATCTAAATGCGTTCTTGAGTTTGTATATTAGTGAGATTAATTGATGAAAATATCATGAAAAAAAGATTTTTTCTTTCCTTTGTATAAAATTTCAATTTTTCTTGATTTTCAGTTATCCTTATTTTTCTTTTCTTTATTCCTTAATCTATTTTCTTCTTGAATTTTGTGAGTATATCACTGCAAACCCTCACGAGACACAACTCGTCCACTAGGGTAATCTAGGGGTTTAAAGGCTTATTGCACGTGCTAAGTGCAATCGCAATTCCTGCAAAAGTGAGTTAGGATTTTTATTTTTCTTTTTAGGTTTAGGTTTTGCTCGAGGACTAGCAAAAAATAGGTATGGGGGTGTGATGAATATCATATATTGTATTTTTTCTCTCTCATACTTTATCTATTTTTGTATATAAATAAATACTACTTGGGTATTTTTAGTGTCTTTTTTAGGTAATCCGATTCCTACAAGGAGATGGTATGAAATCAAAGTTGGAGTAGGAAATTAAGCCAGAAAAGTTTCTAAAGTGAGCAAAACTACGAGACTACGATGCTACAGAGACCCAAAGTCGAATGCAGTCATGAATATTAAATATACAAAATAAGACGTTCACGAGGAAAAAGTTTCATGATTTTTTGGCGTAATTTAGCCGCTATTTAGCTGTTTTTAACACAATTTAGAGGCAAATTATGGGCCCCATGCGCCGAGATTTTTCCCGTGGCTTCGATGTAATTTTGTAGTTTTTCAGTTCTGCTAGAATTAGGTTTTGATTTTCGAAGCCTATATATTGGCCTATCATTGTATTCTAAGAGAATCCTGAAGTTTTGTACTCATTTTTAATTGAATAAAATTAGGGTTTTGCTGAAGGGGTGGCGGCCACAATACCGTGCTCTAGAGGTAAGCCATTGCTTTCTAATATTTATTTGCTTTTTAGATAGAGTTAATTGCTTGCTAGTATAGGTTTTATTATTTTCTAGATTAGATTTATTTGCATTCATAAATAAAAATAGATTTAATTGCTTACTAGAAATATGAGTAGCTAATTTTCTTTAGCCCTAAGATGTAGATGAAGTTAGTTTAATAGACCTAACATGGATTATCTCATTTTCTTCCTAGAAAGAAATAAAGTTATGATTTTTCTATAAATAAATAAAAGATAGAGTTTACAAATCATAATTCTTTGATAGATTATGCTTAATTAATATTTTGATAATCTATGCTTAAATGAAGTTTGGAATTCTTACTCTTTGTTTATTTTTAGAATTATCAATAGAGATTTTCCTATAAATAAATTGAATTGAGTAAACTTGTAAATTTAAATTCTTTGATAGGTTATACTTAAGTTCGGTCTTTTGATAGCCTATGCTTAGATTAGGGTTTGAAGTTTATTTATTTTCTCATGTTTATGAGATTTTCTACTTGATATGATTTATTTTTAAGAAAAGTGTTATCTTTGATGGTTTATACTTGCACATTACTTGATAGGTCATATTTAGAGGCACTTGATTAAAATCAAATTAAAAAGATTACCTTTTTAATATGTTACTTAACCGTGCATCATTAAAAAGATAGGAAGAAAGAGATAATTCACTGTTAGGCTATTATTCTAATGGAATCGAAATCCTAGGCTAATCTTTAAGACTTAAAACTAATCTTCTCTCGATCTAGAAACTTATAGTTAATCTGTTAAACTAAAGAAAAAGTAAGGAACGCAAAAACACTTTAGACCCTGTGGGACGATCTGTACAACGCTACATCGACACTGTGCGCTTGCAGTAATATATCACATTACTAGCCAAGGAGAATTGGTTGGAAAAACTAATAACATGGGAGGCCTTTAAGGAGAGTTTCTATATAAGATTCTTCTCACCGATGGCATAATGGGACCTGGAGCAGAAGTTCATCCACTTGAGTTTAGGAAATTGGACAATAGATGATTATGTAGCAGAATTTGTTCGGCTGAGCAGATTTGCCCCATTGTTGGTAGCTCAAGAAGCAGATAGGGCACAAAGATTTCAGAATAGACTGAATTTTGAGATTCAGGAGGGCATAGCCACCCCAGAGTTCAAAACTTATGCTCATGTTTTAAATGCTGCTAGAATTCAAGAGCAAATACCAACCAAGAAGAAAAAGGCTCCACTTGGATCCCAGAAGAGGAATATTACACAGGTAACAAGAGATTTGGCTAAGGATGATGCCACACTACCAGAGAAACGTCAGTTCACTCAACAAAATCGACCAGTGGTGAGTGGTTATTGTTCAAGACCAGGACATATTCAGAGGGAGTGCAGGCAAGCACACAATCTGTGTTTGATTTGTGGATCAACAGAACATCAAATTGGATCATGTCCTTTCCGAAGTGAGGTGAGAAACATGTCTCGGATGCCAGCATCACAACCGCAATAGGCAAGACTTCCAACACCTCCACAACAATGCATACTCCTGGCGCCACCACAACAGAGACCTATGGGGCCTACTTAGAGGGGTCCTCTGCTTGCAGCTCAGCAACAGGCTTTCCAAAGGGCACATGTAGGAGAGAACTAGAGATAAGGGCATGCACTCACACTGACAATAAAACAAGCCAGTTGTCAGCCAAAAATTTTGGAAAACAAAGCAGATCCGCGAATTTAGAGTTGGAGATCCGCAACTAAGAAGATCCGCGAACCTAAAGATCGAGGTTCGCGACCTAGCGACGACAGAACAGGTTCGCGAATCTAAAACTGAGATTCGAGATACTACCCATAACTTTCGGGTAAGGTTTAATACAAAGTCACCCGACCCGAACAAGAGAGTTGCCACCTCGGATCATGGAGCTAACTGCCAAACAAATGCAGCGGCATTACTTCGATCATGGGAGCAACCATCTAACGAATATGACGGCACTTCTTGAGTAGTGGGGGCTAACGGTCGAGCAAATGAGGCGGGACGTCACCCTAGAACCCCTATAAAGGCGGGAGAACGAAAGAGAAAGCATCGATCATCTTCTTCTAAAAAAATTACCCCTTGTGATCAAAGAGTCCAGAGCCTCTCTTTTTCAGCCAACTGAGAGAGATTGTACGGAGTGTCAACGGAGAGCAGGATCATCCTCCACAGCTACATCAGAACCCAACTTTAAACAAAGAGAAAATCTATTTTCCTCATCTTCTGTAAATAGGAAACCGTTGGATTGTAATCCTTTATTGAAAAAACTTCAATAGAGTGTCATTTGCAATTTTTATGATGAATAGAAGATTGACGACTCCGCTGGGGACTGCCATCACCTCCGGTGATCTGGTGGTAGCTCAATCTGATAACATTCCAATTGGCAGTCTGGTCAACTCGCTCACCATTCAGGTTGACCAGGAAAGCTACGAAGAATTCTTTTCTTCAGGCTCCAAGAGCCCTACTTCCCTACGGAGATACCGTAAAAGCTGCAAAGGGTCAATCTCCAAGGAGGCTTTAATGGCAATAACTCAGCCGAAGGAATTGACGGACCAAATTGGTCCGAAATGCTCTTCTTCAACATTGGGCTCTAACCCAGTTTCGGCTAAGACTCCTGATCTCTCAAGCAAGGTGGACCAAGGCCCCCACTTCAACAAGGGGAAGCGATCACTACCTACTCCGCAAGGCTATGATGCGGAGAAAGTGGTTCCTCTCACTCGTACAACGAGAAGGAACCTAAGAAGAAGTAAACCTCGTGCCCTTCGCAGGACCACGCAGCCAAAGGAAACCGCCGACTCATCATCGCAAAGGTCTACTGTACAAGTATGGAGGCCAAAATGCAAGGTTGCAGAAGATCAAGATGCGGAAGGATTTACTCATGTTTCTTACAGAAAACGGAGTAACTCCACCAAAGCCATCTATGATTTCAAACGCGGAGCGTACATCCGCATCCCTGATGTTCCAGGAAGAAAGCATGATCACACAATAGAAGAAGCCTGTGAACTTCAAGTTCGCGGAAGACGTGCGTCTATCTTTAAGGCTAAGCCTATCTCACTCATTGTCCCAGCAAGAGTGAGACCTGCTCCAAGAGCCTCCGACGAAAGAGAGGTGCCGGTCCCAGGGCTATCTTTCACAAGTGACACCGTCACAAAGACTTCCAATGCAAGAGATCTAAGGAAATTTCTAAACAGAAAAAGGAAAGAATCCCACACATCTCCTTGCCATTGCGAACGACTAATCAATGCAGTACTTTCTCATTGTCATAGTTCAGCCCATACTAGACCATCGGTGTTCCATCGACTATCGGCTTCATCATCCCAACCGGCGAAGAGTAGGCGATGAAACAGGCTTGAGTTTTCTGAGCCCGAATACCCCGAAGTATCATCCAATATGATAAGTATCGGGGAAAAGAAGAAGAAAAAGAAGGCGAAGAAAGTCTTCGAAGGAGATGTTTCTGACTCGGAACTCTCTTCAGGTTCAAAGGATCTACTCAATGAAGAGCGAGGTGTTTTTCAAAACACTCGACTCAAAAGTGGGATGGCAGTCCCCATGAACTATAGACAAATAGTGAGAATCTCTTCCGATGAAGAAGATATGATCAAGTCTGTTATAGCTGAGTCACAAACGTCTTATTCGCTCCTGGAAGACTCCGCCTTTGTATATATGACTCAAAATAACATCACAGAAGAGTTCATGCGGAGAATGGATGAACAAAACAAGCATATCCAGCAACAGAAGAACGCTATCAACGAACTTAAAGACATGCTACATGTTCTGGTGGAACTGGAGAAGACTAGGTTGAAGGATACACCTTCGCACTCAAAGACTGACAAGGGAAAGAAGGCGGAAGAAGAAGGTCATATTCTTCACAATAATGAAAAAGAATCAGGACATCATGAGGATGACGGCGACCTCTCCACACATCAGGAAGGAAACGCAAATGCTGTCTGGATGGAAATCTTCCAAAATCAACTGAACGCCCTCATGCATAAGAACGATCTACAAGAGCTAGGTGTGGTAAGGCCATATCCTATGGAATAGGAAAGTGTGCCGTTCCCGAAAATCTATAAACCATTGAAGCTCAAATATTTTGATGGTAAAGGATCGCCAAACCAGCACCTCTACTATTTTAAGTCGCAGATTGGGCATTTAACCAGAAATGACCCTATTATTACGAGGGTATTTGTTAGTATCTTAACAAGACTAGCGTTTGAATGGTTCCGGAGGTTAGAACCGGGAACCATCAATTCATGGAGCGACATGGAAAAAGCCTTTCTGACCAGGTTCTATGAAGATGACATGGAGGTGTCAATGCCGGTTGATGTGATAAACTGCAGCCGGCTGATGTGATAAACTGCAAGCGCACAGTATCGTTGTAGCGCTATACAGGTCGTCCTACAGGGATCTAGGGTACTTTTGCGATTCTTACTTTTTCCTCAGCCTAACGGACTAACCAAAGATTTTAATTTGAAGTTGGATTAATCTAAATAGCCTAGGATCTAGAATCCACTAATTTCCAACCATGTTCTTACTTCTATTATTTTCTTCTATCATAAAAATTCGATCTTTTTAGTTTAATTTTTTACTTAAAGTGCCCTAAGCATAACCTATCAAGTGTTGTGCAAGTATAACTCATCAAATATACTACTTCTTATAAAAACAAACTAAATATTTTAGATAATTCAAAGAAAAAGATAAAACCAACAACCCCAAACCCTAACTAAGCATAGGCTATCAAGAAATCTAATTCAAGTATAACCTATCAAAGTCCTAATCTTCGAGTTCTTATATTTTAATCTTTTTTATTGAAAAATCATGTCTTTATTAATTTTATTTAAGAAGAAAATACTAGAGAGCAATTACATAGCAGATCTTAGCTTCATCTATATCCTAGAGCTAAACTAATTAGCTACTCATATTTTTACTAAGCAAGATCAAGTTTTTATTCATGAATATGATAAACCCTAATCTAGAAAGCAGTAAAACTTAAACTAGAAAGCGATTAAATCTATCTAGAAAGCAAGTAAAAAATTTCAGAATAATGGTTTACCTCTGGAGTACGGTGTTGTGGCCGCCACCCCCTCAGCAAAAATCCTAATTTTTATTGATTTAAAAACGAGTACAAAAGTTTAGGATCCCTCTAGAATACAAGGATAGGCCAATATATAGGTTTCGGAAATCAAACCCTAATTATAACAGAACTGAAAAACTAAAAAACTACAATAAAGTCCTCAAAGAAATCTCCTCTGAAACAGCCAATGTTTGGCCGCTATTTGGCGGTGAAAACCGCCAATTGGCGGCTAAATAGTGGAATCATGGTCTGAATTTTTTTCTACAGGAGTCTCTTGTCTTGTAATCTTTATTTGCTTGACTGTATTTTATTTTTACCCTCTGCAGTAATTTAATCTTGTAGTGTCACCCACTTTAGAAACTTTTGACATTGATTTCCTACTCCAAATCTGATTTCATGCCATCTCCTTGTATAAATCGGATTACCTGCAAAAGATACTAAAAATACCCAAGTAGCATTTATTTATATACAAAAATAGATAAAATATGGGAGAAAAAAATACAATATATGATACTTATCACACCCCCATACCTATCTTTTGCTAGTTCTCGAACAAAACCTAAATCTAAAAAGAAAAACAAAAATCCTAACTCACTTTCGCAGGAATCGCGATTGCACTTAGCACGTGCAACAAGCCTTTAAACCCTAAGGTTATCCTAGTGGACGAGTTATGTCTCGTGAGAGTACCCACAAAATTCATGAAGAAAATAGATTAAGGAATAAAGAAAAGAAAATAAGGATAACCAAAAATCAAGAAAAATAAAAATTTTATACAAAAGAAAAAAATATTTATAATATTTTCATCAATTAATCTCATTAATATACAAACTCAAGAACGCATTTAGATTATCAATTTTCAAATCGAGCGTCATATCAGATACACTTATTATTTTAATCAAAAATTTAAATCCTATCTTTCAATACCCACTAACAGATAATCCATTGGCTCCTATACAACTACGTGCACGTGTGATAGTTTATTTCGGCCTTAGACTCCAACTCTAACTCATGATTCATCTCCTCTCTCATAACATTTTTTTCTATATTTTCCCCTTTTTTTCTTTTCTTTTTTTTTAAAGAATATTTCACCTTTCATGCAAATATTCACGCTTGCTTAGGCACAACATATCTGATTACTCGGTTCATACTCTTTTCTTTTTCTTTTCTTTTTTTTTTTAGAATATTTCACCTTTCATGCGAATATTTACACTTACTTAGGCGCAAAGTACCCGATTACTTGGATCATACTCTTTTTTTCACTCTTGAGGCTATTACCTTAATACCAGGAGCACCCCATTATTTTATCACTCTCGAGACTATTGCCTTAATAGCAGGCGCATCCCATTATTTTATTCTCACCTTTTTTTTAGAGAGAGAAGACTTACTCATTTGTTATCATCTTTGTCCTTAACCTAATAAACTATTGTGAAGTGAAAAATAGATGTATATTTGCCTCAAAACTGCTGTTAGCGATATTTAATTTTCAGATTTTAATCTTTTTCATAAAATTCCAAGTGTATCATCCAATCTACTCTTCTATCCAATTTCAAATCTAAATTTGTCCCTTTATCTGTAATTAGTTTGATCTATTGATGAAAACAATTTTTTTTTAGTTTTTTTTAATTAGTTACCCTAAAAACTACCCAAAATGTAAAATAAAGAAACCCAAAAATCTCCTAAAAATCCTAAAAAAAATTAAAATAAAAATAAAAATCTCCTAATCCACTCCCCCACACCTAAACTTGTGTATGCCCTCATACACAAATCATTGGTGTCGTCCTCTTTACTTCATACTAGACTCACCAGGTGCAGGACGTGCTCGTGTCGTAGAAGACTCACCCTTATCGATTTGTTTCAACCGACGCTAAATTTTTCCAAGACCTTACCAGACTACATTGATTTGCTTAGTAGGATCTGCTGACAAGTCTTGGTCAAAAAAGGCATCATCCTCCTCCTCTTGTGTTATGTCAGTGGCATATATATTTTCGTCATCAACTAAACACTAAATGCCTCAAAAATTTCTCCGAAAAACTTCTCACAAGCAAATATACCCATTATCTCTTAACTGTGAACACAAATAATAATTATAATAAAACCAGTAAACAGAGAAGAGAGATAGAGTACATTTCTTGAAGTTTCAGGAGGAAAACACAAGATAAAGCCGCTAATTGGCGGTCAAGGCCACTGAATAGCGGCCTAGGAATCTTTTTTGGCCGAGAATTTGGTTCAGAATAGTCACAGTGGTGAGATGAATCTTTTTAGTACCACTGGTCAGAGTAATAGTGGGATATTCTGCACTGTCCTGCAAAGAGAAAAATACAAAACAAAGGAGGAAGTGGGGAAAGGGAGGAGGCAGCTAGGATTTATATAGGGATGAAAAATTACAGTCCACTCCTCATCTTTCCCTAATTTTGCTTTTAAACCCTGCATCATGTTAGTAACATAATATATATGCTATTATACAAATAACTACATGCCTTTATGCATAGATTGGATCGTGAAGTGTCACGACCTCTACATTATCGTTCACTCAAGGTTCTAAAAATGGTTTTAATCGGTGACCGTTTACTTTGAATAAACTACCATTTGTAGGATCCTCGAGATCGATTGCACCATGATGGTGCACCGTCCGTACTATGTACGGTCCAGTCCATCTCAACCTTAATTTTCTTGGGAATAAATGTAGCCTCGAATTATATAAGAGAACTTTTTGTTCAGGTGTAAATGACTTGCGAATAATTTCTTCGTTATGAAACACTTTAGTTTTCTAATTATAAATCTTAGCACTATCATATACATTCCGTCTAATCTCATCAAGCTTGTTAAGTTGCAATCTCCACTGCTCGCCAGCTTTTTCGAGCTAAAAATTTAGAAATTTGATTGCCTCTAAAGCTTTATGCTCAAGCTCCACCGGTAAATGACACACTTTTCCAAATATCAGCCAATATGGAGACCTGCATAGATAAGTCTTGTAGGCGGTACGATAAGCCCATAATGCATCTGCTAGTTTACAAGACCAATCTTTTCTATTGTGATTTACTGTCTTTTCCAGAATCAGTTTGATTTGGCAATTGAAAACTTCCACTTGCCAACTAGTTTGTGGATGATACAGTGTAGCTAACTTGTGGGTAATAGAATATTTCCGCATAAGCGTCTCAAATGACCGGTTGGTAAAATGGGTACTGTTATCGCTAATGATAGCTCGAGGAATGCCAAATCGAGAAAAGATATTCTCTTTCAAGAACTTGACAACGACTTTGTTGTCATTCGATTTTGTGGCTATTGCCTCTACCCATTTGGAAACATAATCGACAGTGACTTATATGTATTGGTTTTCAAACGAGTTGGGTAACGGTTCCATAAAATCTATACCCAACACATCAAAGATTTCGACCTCTAGGATAGGTTGCAGAGGCATCATATTGCGCCGTGAAATTTTGCCTATGAATTGGCATCGTGTGCATGATTTGCAATATTCCACGGCGTCTTTGAAAAGAGTTGGCCAATAAAAACCACTCTGCAATACTTTTTCAGCCGTTTTCCTGGGACCAAAGTGTCCTCCACAAGCGAAATCATGACAAAAGGAGAGGACACTTTGTATCTCATTGTCAGGTATGCATCGACGTATGATCTGGTCTGGACAATATTTGAACAGATATGGCTCATTCCAGTAAAAGAATTTTACTTGGGACAAGAATCTATATCGATCTTGCTTGGACCAATGGGGTGGAATCTTCTTGGTCACAAGATAGTTCACAATGTCAGCAAACCATGGTTCACGCATCAATGCAAACAATTGCTCATCAGGAAATGATTCGTTTATGGGCAAAGAATTAGTTGGAGCGTTGGCAGACGAGACAAGTGATCAGCTACTAAATTATCAGCACCTTTCTTGTCTAATATCTCAAGATCAAAATCTTGTAGCAAGAGGATCCATCGAATGAGCCTTGCATTTGCATCTTTCTTGGTTAACAAGTATTTTAAAGCAGCATGATCAGTGTATACTATAATTCGTGATCCAACCAAGTAGGAACGAAACTTTTCAAGTGCAAAGACGACTGTCAGAAGCTCTTTCTCTATGGTAGAGTAATTCAACTGGGCGTCATTGAGTGTCCTACTTGCATAGTAAATCACATGTGGCTGCTTATTAATACATTGACCAAGAACGGCACCGATAGCGTAATCAGATGCGTCACACATAAGCTCGAAGGGTAAGCTCCAGTCTGGCACATGAATAATAGGAGTGGTGGTAAGCGCCTTCTTGAGCTGCTCAAATGCTCTTAGACAATCAGGTGTGAAATTGAATGGTACTTTCTTAGCTAGTAGATGTGTCAAAGGCCTAGCAATTTTGCTAAAGTCGTTGATAAATCTTCTATAAAAGCCTGCATGACCAAGGAAGGATCGTATATCTTTCACTGATCGCGGATGTGGCAGATTATTGATGAGGTCCACCTTGGTTTTGTCAACCTCGATACCATCTTTCGAGGTGACATGCCCTAACACTATGCCATTTTTGACCATAAAATGGCATTTTCCCCAATTGAGTGTCAAATGTTTCTCATGACAACGCGTGAGAACTAACTCTAGATGATGCAGACACTCTTGGAATGAATCTCCGAAGATAGAGAAATCATCCATGAAAATTTCAAGAAATCGTTCAACCATGTCAGAGAAAATACTTACCATGCATCTTTGGAACGTGGCAGATGCATTGTATAACCCAAAAGGCATACGTCTGTATGCAAAGGTGCCAAATAGACATGTGAACGTGGTTTTTTCTTGATCCTCCGAAGCGATGGGAATTTGGTTGTAGCCAGAGTATCCATCTAGAAAACAATAGAACTCATGTCCGGCCAACCGTTCAAATATCTGATCATTAAATGGTAAGGGAAAGTGGTCCTTCCTAGTTGCAGCATTAAGCTTTCTATAATCAATGCAAACTCGCCATCCCGTTTGCAAATGCATCGGGATAAGCTCATTTGCATCATTCTTGACTACAGTGATTCCGGACTTCTTAGGCACTACTGGAACTGGGCTTACCCATGCACTATCAGAGATAGGATAGATGATTCCATTGTCAAGGCACTTAAGAATATCCTTCCTCACAGTTTCTTTTATTATCGGGTTCAACCTACGCTAAGGATCTCTTGTAGGTCGTGCATTGTCTAGTAAATGAATTCTATGCTGCACTATAGAAGGATTATCCCCTTAATATCGGTCATACTCCAGCCTATGGCTTCCCTATGTGCTTTCAACACAGATATGAGTGCTTCCTCCTGAGCATCAGTCAATTCTGCAGAGATAATGACTGGTAGTGTGTCGTGTTCACCCAAGAAAGCATACTTGAGATAACTCGGAAGGGTCTTCATCTCAAGCTCAGGTGGACACTCAATAGATGGTCGTAACTGAACCCGTGGTTCAATCATCAATGGCTCAGGTGGAAGTTTCCATTAAGTGGAAGACACATAGTTAGATGACTCATCGAGCGTCTCCAAAAGTACACTCTCATCAACTAAACCATCTAGCTCATCAAAGAATTCCTCCTCTTGGTGCTCACTGGACAACCCTTGGATCATATTCACTTCTAGGGGCTCGTCATGTGGATCACTTGGTTGGCGCCCTAGATAGAATATATTTAAATCAAGTGTCATATTTCCAAAGGAAAGTCTCATCGATCCACTCCGAGAATTAATAACAGCATTAGAAGTTGCCAAAATGGACGTCCCAAAATAACTGGGATACAATGGTGTGGATTCACCACAGGTTGAGTCTCGAGAACTATGAAATCAACTGGGAAGATAAACTCCCCAATCTTAATCAAGACATCCTCAATCTCTCTCATAAGTGTCTTCACAGACCTATCAGCTAGCTGTAATGTAATCCTTGTAGGTCTCAACTCTCCCAGTCCTAACTGCTAATAC
Source organism: Dracaena cambodiana (assembly GCA_036321105.1). Taxonomy (NCBI): domain Eukaryota; kingdom Viridiplantae; phylum Streptophyta; class Magnoliopsida; order Asparagales; family Asparagaceae; genus Dracaena; species Dracaena cambodiana. Next base: position 25,445,745 of record JAYEPQ010000002.1, read on the forward strand.
ACTGAGTAAGGAAGCAAGTTAACACTTGCTCCTAAATCTAGTAAAGCCCTTTTAATCACTGTAGTTCCTATAGTGTATGAGACAGTAGGACTTCCATAGTCTTTGTACTTCACAGGTGTTGACTGAGAGAGGATTCTAGAGATGTTAGCAGTTAGGAAGACTTTCTTTGGAATATTTATTGTTCTCTTCTTTGTGCATAAATCCTTTAAGAATTTTGCATAAGCAGGTACTGTTGGATTGCATCAAGAAAAGGAACATTGACCTTAACTTGCTTGAATAACTCAAGGATGTGCTCCACCTGAGGAGAATTTTTCTTCAATCGATTTGGATAGGGAGCCTTTGGCTTATAAGTATGGTCAATAGGAGGATCAGAATTAGAAGGGTCAAATTCCTCTGTCGTGCTAGTGGGTGGATCGTGGGATGATGATAATGATGAATCATGAGGTGATGATGGAATCGTGGTATCAGGGAGTGTAGCCTGCTGTGTAATAGGAGTGGAATCAGGTGGCATGGCTACGTGATTGTCAACCAGCTTGCCAGATCGAAGCGTGTGAATGGCATTAACTTGGTTGACATGCGACAAATTTGAGGAGCTGGCATTAGGATTAGTTATGGGTTGACTTGAAAAAGTACCTTGGCCACGTCCACTCATTTGACTTGCTAATTGTCCAACTTGCTGCTCTACATTCTTAATAGAATGAGAGTTCATAAGCAGTTGCTGACCTGTATTTTGCATAAAATCAGCTGACATTTTCATATGATTTTCCATATGTGTGTTAAGGTTGGACATATGCGAGTCAAACTTAGTATGAGACTTGAGAAGATTTTCAACGTTCTTCTCAAGTGACTGAAGTCGCTTTTCTTGATCATTATTAGACCCCTGTTGTGGATATGAGTGGTTTTGTGCAGGTGGTCTATTCTGGTTGTTCCCATAATTTGAAGCGTTTGGGTGTGTTGATAAGCACCCACATTTGGTCTTGGGAACTGACCAGTGACTGGGGGTTGCATGTTGAGGTTGTGGGCTCTCTGATATTGTCCTTGACCCCATGAGAGATTCGGATGGCTCCTCCAGCCAGGATTGTATGTCGGAGCATATGGATTATCAACGGGTCTTTGATACATAGCGTTAGTTTGCTCAAGTGTGGGACCCATAGGATTTACTAATAATGGACACTCCTCCATATGGTCTTCCACAATAGGTCCTTAAGAAAGTCCCATGCTTCATCCTCGTTTTTCCTCATAAACTCCCCCTGACACATGGACTCCAGAAGAGTTTTGGATGTGTAATCGAGTCCTTCGTACAGGATTTGACACAACCGCCACTTTTCTATCTCATGGTGGGGGCACTGAGCTAATAAATTCTTGAACCGTTCTAAGTATTTCCAGAAGGGTTCTCCCGGCACTTGACAGAATTGATTAATTTGATTTCTGATTCTTAATAATACTTCTTAAGAAATACCGCAACGAATTCATCCCAAGTAGTGATTGAATCAGTAGGCACACTGTACAACCACTTCTTGGCATTATCCTTTAGAGCAAACGGGATGAAGCGGAGTTTAATTGCGTCCTCCGATAAGTGTTGCAGTTTTATCATCACGCATACTTCCTGAAATTCACTGATAAAGAGATATGCATCCTCTGAGTCAGAACCAGTGAATTTAGGAAGCATACTGATGTACTGCGGCTTTAATTCATAGTGATTACCTGCTGCGTGTGGAAGTTTTATGCATGATGGAAGTGATATGCGCAACGGGTAACATTGATCCTGAAGGATCGATATCGGCTGGCTCATCTTGTCTCCCATGAACAAATCTGATCTCACTAGTCGACCAAATTGATCACGGGTCCAATGTGGCATGAACCAGCGACCGTGAGTGTATGCGTGAATCTCCTAAAATAATGCAAGAAGTGGGGTGTGGTGGAGAAATAAAACGGTGGAATAGATATGATCAAATAAAAATGTGATTCCTACTGTTACTAAAATTATTTTTTTATATATTTGTTTTAGAACCAGGATAAAAACAACTACAGAAATAGAGAAAAATTAGGTTAGGAAGTACCTATTCAGCCGCCAATTGGCTGCTCTGGCCGCTATTTAGCGGTTGGACCAGAGAGTTTTGCTCTCTGGTTTTTCCTGCGTTGTTCAGAGGCTCTTCTGATCCCTTTTATCTTCCTGTATCAGCAATTTTTTTTCCTGCACACTCAACACACACTGTTAATACGTAAAACTTTAGAAAAAGCAAGAAAAACACCGTCGATCCCCGGCAACGGCGCCAAAAACTTGATGTGATAAACTGCAAGTGCACAGTATCGTTGTAGCGCTATACAGGTCGTCCCACAGGGATCTAGGGTGCTTTTGTGATTCTTACTTTTTTCTCAGTCTAACGGACTAACCAAAAATTTTAGTTTGAAGTCGGAATAATGTAAATAGCCTAGGATCTAGAATCCACTAATTTCCAACCATGTTCTTACTTCTATTATTTTCTTCTATCATAAAAATTCGATCTTTTTAGTTTAATTTTTACTTAAAGTGCCCTAAGCATGAACTATCAAGTATTGTGCAAGTATAACTCATCAAAAATGTTACTTCTTATAAAAACAAACTAAATCTTTTACATAATTCAATGAAAAAGATCAAACCAACAATCCCAAACCCTAACTAAGCATAGGCTATCAAGAAACATAATTCAAGTATAACCTATCAAAGTCCTAATCTTCGAGTTCTTATATTTTAATCTTTTTTATTGAAAAATCATGTCATTATTAATTTTATTTAAGAAGAAAATATTAGAGAGCAATTACATGGCAGATCTTAGCTTCATCTACATCCTAGAGCTAAACTAATTAGCTACTCATATTTTTACTAAGCAAGATCAAGTTTTTATTCATGAATATGATAAACCCTAATCTAGAAAGCAGTAAAACTTAAACTAGAAAGCGATTAAATCTATCTAGAAAGCAAGTAAAAAATTTCAGAAAAATGGTTTATCTCTGGAGTACGGTGTTGTGGCCGCCACCCCCTCAGCAAAAACCCTAAATTTTATTGATTTAAAAAAGAGTACAAAAGTTCAGGATCCCCCTAGAATACAAAGAAAGGCCAATATATAGGCTTCGAAAATCAAATCCTAATTATAACATAACTGAAAAACTAAAAAATTACAATAAAGTCCTCGAAGAAATCTCCTCTGCTATTTGGCGGTGAAAACCGCCAATTGGCGGCTAAATAGTAGAATCATGGTCTGGATTTTCTTCTACAGGAGTCTCTTGTCTTGTAATATTTATTTGCTTGAATGTATTTTACTTTTACCCTCTGCAGTAATTTAATCTTGTAGTCTCGCCCACTTTAGAAACTTTTGACTTTGATTTCCTACTCCAAATCTGATTTCATGTCATCTCCTTGTATAAATCGGATTACTTGCAAAAGACACTAAAAATACCTAAGTAGTATTTATTTATATACAAAAATAGATAAAATATGGGAGGAAAAATACAATATATAATACTTATCACCGGCGCTTCTAGCTACTAAACAAAAAAAAAGAGTCAGCCCGGGACTTCATCAAAAAGTTCCGGAATGATTCTCTCAGATGCCCGCATGAGATGCCAGAAAAGATCTTGGTAGAAACATGTCGATATAATTTGTCAACTAAGGTTCTGTCCAGGATGGGAGCAGTAAAATTCTCGACTTGGAAGGACCTTGCCCTACAAGCTGAGGAGGCTGAGGAGATCGCACAAAGGCTCGAAGAAGAAGGAGGTGAGGAAAAACAAAAACGAAATGGCGATAACAGCCATAAGTCCCGATCCCGGGGATATAAAGGGAAAGAGACAATGGTGACGGATGCCCCGCAACCCATAAAATCTTCTCCGAAGCTCCCTTCTCAAACACGTTTGCCTCAAAAATAATATTCCTTCAAGGATGAGCATACGAAAACCATCTTCAACATCCTCATGAGTAAAAAGATGCTAAAACTGCCAGAATCTAAACGTCTGAAAGAAGCAGGGAGAGTTAATGATCCTAATTACTGTGTCTACCATAGAATTATTAACCACCCTACCCAAAATTGTTACATCCTTAAAGATAAGATTCAAACCTTGGTGGACGCCAATGTCATTAAGCTTCAAGAATACCAGAAAAAGGTGACTGCGAACATGGTGACTGTCAAGTTCGGTAAAGCGCCTGACTGGATAGAGTCAACAGTTCAAGACGGAGTAGAACCCATTCCTAGAGGCACGATGCAGGTCGTGAATTTTGATCCGCATCAACAGCAGGAGAAAAGATTGTCCCCCTTCGAAACTGATAGAGGGGAATATTGTGGGTGCATCTAGATCTCCTTAATAATCAGCAATGGACTTCTAATTCATCTGGAAGAAGGCGAAAAGGGAAGATCTTTACTTCCAATATCATCTCCATAATTTCCAAAGTTCACGGAGGCATTCCTACTCTAACAGATTCGGAAGAAGAAGTAAGAGACTCTCTGGTGGCTGACGCAGATCCCCCTCCCACAGGGACCCGTTCGGGAAAGGATTATTTAAAGAACTATGGCCAGGCCGCAGAATCTCGACATCTCTAGAGAAGACCAAGCAAAAAGAGCTTAAGTTTGATAAAGTTCTTAAGAAAAAGGGAAAAGAGCCTGCGGAGGATTTGCGGATGTCATTCCAGTTAGACATTCTAACACAGTTAGCCAATATCCCCGCGAGGATAACCTTGTACGAACTCCTGAAGTTTTCAAAATCTACTAGAGAAGCTTTAAGAGAAGCTCTGCAAGATTCGGAGGTATTCTTAGCACTGATACCAGAGATGATTGAGGAAGAATCTCTTTGCGCAGCATGTCACCAAGTCTCTGGTAAGACCGTCCCCTACATCACTTTCTCTTCGGAAGATATGCAAGTCAGGAGCAATAAGCATCACCGCCCTTTGTATTACAAGGGATGCATAGGGTCCACGGAGATTGATCGCATTCAAATTGATCCAGGCTCGGCCTTGAGTATCATGCCACAGAGGATGCTACGATACCTTGGAGTTCCGATGAATAGATTAGCAACGACTAATACTACTATCTTCGGATTCAATGCTAACGGTAGTAGACCATTGGGTAAGATAAAGCTTAAATGCCAAATCGGCGACCTGAAGACGGAAGTCACGTGCTACGTGATAGACGTGGACACATCATACAGTCTGCTATTGGGAAGACCTTAGATCCATAGCAATCTCATTGTGCCCTCCACGTTACATCAATGCATGAAGTATGTGGACAAAGATGGAAACGTAAGAACGCTGGTCGCAGAGAAGCAACCCTTTAAAGGAGTTGAAAACTACTTTACTAACGTGATGCTGTATCAAGATGCGTTCGGTGTTTCAGATCAGCCTGTTCCAGATGACTCTGATAGCGGCGAGGAAGCTGATACAGAATCAGGATCCGAAGATGTAATCTGGGACGGTGAACCCATTGTGATAAGCCTCGAAGGCCTTGATGTAAATAATGCTACTCACTCTGATGGTGAATATGTGATAAATAAAAATTTAGAGTTTGCTTATTCTTCTGGTGTTGATCTGAGCCCTCAAGCACTAGCACAGATGCATTCAGCGACTGTGTGAATAAGATACGTTCTCTGACTTCCTTCCAAGCACCTATCCGATCATCCTTCCACGAATTAAGTAATGATGTTGAAAGTGCTAATAAGGTCATTTTTGAGGTTCCTCCCAAGAACAGAACCCAAAAAGCCATAGTATTTGGAAGGGCAAGTCACAAGAACAAAAAGAAATGCTTAGATTCTGAGGAAGAACAGGGAAATCCCGAGTTCTTCCATTACGGTGAAAACTCTCATAGATTAGTAAAGAAAATGGGATATGATCTGGCCGAAGGCAGGGGGTTGAATTTCGGAAAAGGAAGAAGGACAATCCTTCAACCCTTTGTCCCAGAAGGAAAAATGCCAGAATATTACTAGAAAACCGGCAGGAGTTAGGATATGTCACCACTCCCGAGGGTTCCTCAAGTGAAAGAACCGAAGAAAGACAGTTATTCGTTAGAATCGTCCTGCTGGGATTCAGATGTCAGTATAGGCATAATTTTTCACGAGGTATCCGCAAATGCTTCCGCGATCCAAGAAGGCAAAGACTTAGAGGAAGCCTCGCCGATAAAAGACGACCCCTGAGCCAAGCATTTTAATGTGAAGTGGGAGATCCAGTTTGAACAGCACGAGCCTCCAACCGAAGATAAAGTGATTCAAATAAATATGGGGATGAAAAAAATTCTAAACTGATGTGTTATATTTACTGCAAGCGCACAGTGTCGTTGTAGCGCTGTACAGGTCGTCTCTCAGGGATCTAAGATGTTTCTGCGTTCTTACTTTCTCTTTAGTTCGACGGACTAACCAAAGCTTCTAAGTTGAAGTCGGATTAATCTAAGTAGCCTAGGATATAGAATCCACTAATTTCCAACCATGTTCTTACTTCTACTATTTTCTTCTTTCATAAAAATTCAATCTTTTTAGTTTAATTTTTACTTAAAGTGCCCTAAGCATGAGATATCAAGTGTTGTGCAAGTATAACTCATCAAGAGATGCTACTTCATATAAAAATAAACTAAATCTCTTAGATAATTCAAATCAAAGATAAAACCAGCAACCCCAAACCCTAACTAAGCATAGATTATCAAGAATCCTAATTCAAGTATAACCTATCAAAGTTCTAATCTTCGGATCCTTGTATTTTAATCTTTCATTTGAAAAATCATGGCTTTATTAATTTTATTTAAGAAAAAATATATTAGAAGATAATTACATGGTGGATCTTAGTTTCATCTACATCCTGAGCTAATCTAATTAGCTACTCATGATTTTTACTAAGCAAGATCAAATTTTTATTCATAAAACGATAAACCCTAATCTAGAAAGCGGTAAACCCTAATCTAGAAAGCAGTAAAATTTATGCAGAACGAAAATAAAAATATCAAGAGCAATGGGTTACCTCAAATCACGGTGTTGTGCCGTCAACCTTCAGTAAAAATTCCAACTTTATTGAACAGCAAAAACGAGTACAAAAATTAATTCCAGAGTCCAGAATATCGTCAAAATACAAGGGTCGGCCAATAAATAGGCCTCGGAAACTAAACCCTATTCTTAGCAGAACCACAAAACTAAAAAATTACAGATAAGCCCACATAAAAAATATTAGTTTAAACAGAGACTGTATGACCGCTAATTGGCGGTTTAAGCCGCTATTTAGCTGCTCAATTTTGGAGTTTGGCTCTGTAATTTCTTACAAGTGAGTTTCTTGTCCTATAGACTTGATTTGATGGACTGTATTTGACGTTTACTTCCTAAAGTACTTTGATGTTGTAGTCTCGCCCGCTTTAGAAACTTTTCGGCGTTTGATTTCCTAGTCCAACTCTGGTTTCATGCCTTTTCCTTGTAGAATTTGGATTACCTGCAAAAGACACTAAAAATACCCAAGTAGCATTTATTTATATACAAAAACAGATAAAGTATGAGAGGAAAAATACAATATATGATATTCATCATACCCCCACACCTATCTTTTGCTAGTTCTCGAGCAAAACCAAACCTAAAAAGAAAAACAAAAATCCTAACTCACTTTCGCAGGAATCGCGATTACACTTAGCACGTGCAACAAGCCTTTAAACCCCTAGGTTACCCTAGTGGACGAGTGTTGTCTCGTGAGGGTTTGCAGTGAATATACCCACAAAATTCAAGAAGAAAATAGATTAAGGAATAAAGAAAAGAAAAATAAGGATAACCGAAAATTAAGAAAAATAAAAATTTTATACAAAAGAAAGAAAAAATCTTTTTTTTATATTTTCGTCAATTGGTCTCACTAAATACAAACTTAAGAACGCATTTAGATTATCAATTTTTAAATCGAGCATCATATCAGATACACTTATCATTTTAATCAAAAATTTAAATCTTATCTTTCAATACCTACTAACAGATAATTTATTGGCTCCTATACATCTACGTGCATGTGTGATAGTCTACTTTGGTTTTTGGACTCCAACTCTAACTCATGATTCATCTCCTCTCTCATAATTTTTTTTTTTAAGAATATTTCACCTTTCATGCGAGTATTCACGCTTGCTTAGGCGCAAAATACCCGATTACTTAGTTCATACTCTTTTTTTTTTCCTTTTTTTTTTTTAAGAATATTTCACCTTTCATGCGAATATTCACGCTTGCTTAAGCGCAAAATACCCGATTACTTGGATCATACTCTTTTTTTTTTTTCACTCTTCAAGCTATTGCCTTAATACCAGGCGCACCCCATTATTTTATTCTCACTTTTTTTTTAAAGAGAGAAGACTTACTTATTCGTTATTATCTTTATCCTTAACCTAATAAACTATTGTGAGGTAAAAAATAGATGTATAATTGCCTCAAAACTACTATTAGCGATATTTATTTTTCGGATTTTAATATTTTTCATAAAATTCAAAGTGTATCGTCCAATCTACTCTCATAACCAATTTCAAATCTAAATTTTATTCCTTTATCTGTAATTAGTTTGATCTATTGATGAAAATAAATTTTTTTTTTATCTTTTTAATCTTTTTGTTGGTCACCCTAAAAACTACCCAAAGTGTAAAATAAAGAAACCCAAAAACCTAAAAAAAATAAAATAAAATAAAAATAAAATCCTAAAAATCCTAAAAAAATAAAAATAAATAAATAAAATAAAAATCTCCTAATACACTCCCCCACACCTAAACTTGTGTATGCCCTCATACACAAACCAAGTGTGGTAAAACAAAATGTGAAAACTATTATACAAATACTATACAAATAATGAGAGTCGTAAAAGTTACGATCTCAATATCATCACCCTATTAACGCATGAAAAGCGGTTACGACCTCTCGATCGCTTCCCACTTTCATAGTGTGTGCGTTTTAAACGTGAAGTGGGTGCATTATTATATTTCATCAACCTCTTACAAGTCACGAGATTACCTGTCTGCTTCTTATGTCGTCCTCGCTTTTTCTTTATCCACATGTAAGCATTAACAATTGGATTAAAGAATTCTTTATTATAAACCTGCCAATCATCGTTAGTAACAAGTATACATGTAGAAATATCATGAGGTGAGAAGAGTCTAATATGATTAAGTGAATGTGGTGGTGGCTCTTCTAACTCATGAAGTAATGCGAGCTCCTCTGCAAACAAATTCTCAAAAGTTTGCTCATAATTCAATGGCACACTTGCACAAGTATCATCATATATAAAATCAGTATGTGCCAATTCTTCTAATAGTATGAGCTCATCTTTGAACATTTGCTCAAATGAAGGTTCATCATCAGTGGAAGAGGTCGAATGAGAGTGCAAACTATGAATCATATTGACCTCAATGAGAGAGCTTGTTGCGTGCTCATCCATATTAAATATGTTCAATGCCACAGTCATATTTCCAAACGATAACTTCATGAGACCACTCCTACAATCAATCAATGCATTTGATGTTGCAAGGAATGGTTTACCCAAGATAATGAGAATTTGATTCCGTAGATTGGAGATTGGCTCAGTTTCTAAAACAATAAAGTCTACAGAAAAAATAAACTCGCCAACCTTAATGAGCACATCTTCAACCATACCAAGTGGTCTCTTAATTGAACGATCAGCTAGCTGTAATGTGACCTTGTTAGGTTGAAGTTTTCCTAACCCCAGTTGCTGATAAACAGTGTAAGGAAGCAAATTGACACTTGCCCCTAAATCAAGCAACGCCCTATCAAATGTAGTGTTCCCAATGGTGCATGAGATTGTAGGGGAATCTAGATCTTTGTACTTGATAGGCAAGGAGTTAGAGAGGATATGTGATATATTTGCAGCAAGAAAAACTTTCTCAAGAACGTTTCTTGCTCGTTTCTTACTGCACAAATCCTTGAGGAACTTAGCATAAGTAGGAACCTGTTGTATCATGTCAAGGAGTGGAATATTAACCTTCACTTGCTGAAATATTTCAAGAATCTTTTCTACTTGCGGTGAAGGTTTCCTAAGCCGATTTGGATATGGTGCTTTCGGCTCAGGAACAGGTTCTTCCAAATGAGTACGTGACGGTGATGGAGGTGATGGAGATGATTGTGGAGAAACGGGTGGAAGAGATGATGTAGCCTGCGAGATAGTAGGAGTGGGATTAGGGGGCATGGCTACACTATTATCCACTTGCTTGCCAGATCTAAGCGTGTGAATGGCATTGCATTGGTGGACATGCGACTGATTGGAGTTTGAGGAACTGGCGTTAGGATTTGTTATGGGTTGACTTGGAAAAATGCCCTTGCCACGTTCACTCATTTGATTAGCTAGTTGTCCAACCTGCTGCTCTACATTCTTAATAGATTGAGAGTTCACGAGCAGGTGCTGATCTGTTCTTTGAATAAAATCAGTTGACACTTTCACAAGATTCTGCATGTATGCGTCAAGGTTGGACTGAGACTTGAGAATATTTTCAACGTGCTTCTCAAGTGACTGAAGTCGCTTTTCTTGTTCATTATTAGACCCCTGTTGTGGATATGAGTGGTTTTGTACAGGTGGTCTATTCTGGTTGTTCCCATGGTTTGAAATATTTGGGTGTTGATAAGTACCCATATTTGGTCTTGGAGACTGACCAGTGGCTGGAGGTTGCATGTTAGGGTTAGGGCCCCACTGATATTGCCCTTGACCCCATGATAGATTTCGATGATTTCTCCAGCCAGGATTGTATGTAGGAGCGTAAGGATTGTTCATGAGTTGTTGATATAAGGCGTTAGCCTGCTCAAGTGTGCGACCCATGGAATTCATTAACAATGGACACTCCTCCATAACGTGATTGGGAGTTCCGCAATTAAAGCATGTGGGACTTTGGAGTTGATTCACTTGACCCACTGGTAGAGACTGAGCACTAGGAGTCTCCAGTGCCTCAATTCTTCTCATAAGGGCTGCGATCTTTGCTTCAGCAGCTATAGAGCTGTCGATGCTATGGATCCCACTCTTATGAGCAGAAGTTGATATACTGGGCTTCTCAGTGAAACTCTCCCACTGCATAGTCTTCCATGATAAGTCCTCAAGAAAGTCCCATGCTTCATTCTCATTTTTCCTCATAAACTCCCCTTGACACATGGATTCTAGAAGAGTTTTGGATGTGTAATCAAGTCCTTCGTATATGATTTGACACAACCGCCACTTTTCTATTACATGGTAGGGGCATTGAGCTAATAAATCCTTAAATCGTTCTAAGTATTTCCAGAAGGGTTCTCCTGGCACTTGACGGAATTGATTGATTTGATTTCTGATTCGTGCCGTCTTGTGCGTAGGATAATACTTCTTGAGAAACACTGTAACGAATTCATTCCAAGTAGTGATTGAATCAGTAGGCATACTGTACAACCACTTCTTGGCGTTATCCTTAAGTGCAAAAGGGATGAAGCGGAGCTTAATTGCGTCCTCCGATAAATTTTGCAGTTTAATCATTACGCACACTTCTTGAAATTCACTGATAAAGAGATATGCATCTTCTGAATCAGAGCCAGTGAATTTGGGAAGCATACTAATGTACTGCGGTTTTAATTCGTAGTGATTACTCGCTACGTGTGGAAGTTTGATGCATGATGGTAATGAAGTACGCAACGGGTAACATCGATCCTGAAGGATCGGGATCGGCTGGTCCATTTTGTCTCCCATGAACAAATCTGATATCACAAGTCGACCAAATTGATCACGGGTCCAATGTGGCATGAACCAGCGATCGTGAGTGTATGCGTGAACTTGCTAAACTAATGCAAGAAGTGGGGTGTGATGGAGAGATAAAACAGTGGAATGATATGAGTAAATAAAAATGTGGTTTCTACTGTTCCTAATTTTTTTATTTTTTTTTAATTTTTATACACAACTAGGAAACAAAAATACAGCAACAGAGAAAATTGGGATTCGAAACGTACCTCCTTGGCCGCCAAATGGCGGTTCTACCCGCTAAATAGCGGCTAAAATAGAGAAGTAGATTCTGATGTTTTTTTCCACTTGGTTCAGAGACTCTTTCAATTCTTTCAATCTTCCTGTATCTGCACTTTCTATTTCCTGCACACTTACACACACTGTTAACCCGTAAAATGCTAGAAAAAGCAAGAAAAACACCGTCAATCCCCGGCAACGGCGCCAAAAACTTGATGTGTTATATTTACTGCAAGCGCACAGTGTCGTTGTAGCGCTGTACAGGTCGTCTCTCAGGGATCTAAGATGTTTCTGCGTTCTTACTTTCTCTTTAGTTCGACGGACTAACCAAAGCTTCTAAGTTGAAGTCGGATTAATCTAAGTAGCCTAGGATATAGAATCCACTAATTTCCAACCATGTTCTTACTTCTACTATTTTCTTCTTTCATAAAAATTCAATCTTTTTAGTTTAATTTTTACTTAAAGTGCCCTAAGCATGAGATATCAAGTGTTGTGCAAGTATAACTCATCAAGAGATGCTACTTCATATAAAAATAAACTAAATCTCTTAGATAATTCAAATCAAAGATAAAACCAGCAACCCCAAACCCTAACTAAGCATAGATTATCAAGAATCCTAATTCAAGTATAACCTATCAAAGTTCTAATCTTCGGATCCTTGTATTTTAATCTTTCATTTGAAAAATCATGGCTTTATTAATTTTATTTAAGAAAAAACATATTAGAAGATAATTACATGGTGGATCTTAGTTTCATCTACATCCTGAGCTAATCTAATTAGCTACTCATGATTTTTACTAAGCAAGATCAAATTTTTATTCATAAAACGATAAACCCTAATCTAGAAAGCAGTAAACCCTAATCTAGAAGCAGTAAAATTTATGCAGAACGAAAATAAGAATATCAAGAGCAATGGGTTACCTCAAATCACGGTGTTGTGCCGTCAACCTTCAGTAAAAATCCCAACTTTATTGAACAGCAAAAACGAGTACAAAAATTAATTTCAGAGTCCAGAATATCGTCAAAATACAAGGGTCGGCCAATAAATAGGCCTCGGAAACTAAACCCTATTCCAAGCAGAACCAAAAAACTACCAAATTACAGATAAGCCCACATAAAAAATATTAGTTTAAACAGAGACTGTATGGCCGCCAATTGGCGGTTTAAGCCGCTATTTAGCTGCTCAATTTTGGAGTTTGGCTCTGTAATTTATTCCAAGTGAGTTTCTTGTCTATAGACTTGATTTGATGGACTGTATTTGACGTTTACTTCCTGAAGTATTTTGATGTTGTAGTCTCGCCCGCTTTAGAAACTTTTCGGCATTTGATTTCCTAGTCCAACTCTGGTTTCATGCCTTTTCCTTGTAGAATTTGGATTACCTGCAAAAGACACTAAAAATACCCAAGTAGTATTTATTTATATACAAAAACAGATAAAGTATGAGAGGAAAAATACAATATATGATATTCATCACAAACTCATATTTATAAGTGAAAATCTATCCTCGGAAGAAAGGGAGGATTTGATGTCTCTCATTCGTGAATACATTGATATTTTCGCTTGGAGTTATGAGGAGATGCCAGGATTAGACCCAAGTGTAGTTGTTCACAAATTGAACATTCAGCCAGATGCTAAGCCAGTAAAACAACAGTAACGAAGATTCCGCCCAGAGATCATGGAAGCTATTGAAGCTAAAATGAAGTTGATTGAGTCAGGCTTTATTCGCGAGGAACAGCACCCTGATTGGGTCGCGAATATAGTTCCTGTAACCAAGAAAAACAGAAATATCAAATTTGCATAGACTTTAGGGATTTGAATGAGGCCTGCCCTAAAGACAAGTGCCCGTTACCCATCACAGATGTTATGATAGATAATACTTTTGGGTATGAGCATATGACGTTCATAGATGGGTTCTCGGGGTATAATCAAATAAAGATGTACCCTGATGATGAGAGGCATACGCCCTTCAGAACACCACTCGGGGTGTACTGCTATAAGTCATGCCCTTTGGCCTGAAGAACACAGGTGCTACGTATCAACGCGCCACGAACGTAATATTCCAAGAGCATCTCCAGAAGACAGTAGAACGTTACGTAGATGACCTACCAATTAAAAGCAGAAACAAAGACGATCACTTGAAGGATTTGAAGACGGTGTTCGACCTCATGAGTAAACACCAGCTCAAGATGAATCCAACTAAGTCTTTCCTGGGGGTTTCCAGTGAAAAATTCCTCGGCTTTGTCATAACGTCGAAAGGAATTTATCTTGATCCAGATAAGGTCAAGACTATCCAAGATATGTCACCTCCCCGTAACCTCAAAGAGTTAAGGGGACTGTAAGGTAGGCTGGCGTATATCCGCAGGTTTATATCAAATTTGTCTGGTAAATGTCAACCCTTCACCAGATTAATGAGAAAAGGAGTGTCATTTGTTTGAGATGACGCATGCCAAAAGGCTTTTGAAGAAGTCAAACATTATCTCATGTAGCCACCGGTGCTTGTAGCTCCAGTCTCGGGAATACCTTTCCTGCTATACGTAAGGGCTATGGACCATATCTTGGGAGCCTTGTTAGCACAGAAAATTGAGTCAGGTCACGAACAAGCTATTTATTATCTCAGCAGAATGATGATCGGCACGAAACACCAGTATAATCCAGTGAAAAAGGAATGTTTAGCTTTAGTGTTCGCAATACAGAAAATACGACACTATTTAATAGGACAAACCATCCACATTGTATCAAGAGTTAACCCCCCGAGAATACTAATGACTAAACCCGGATCGTTAAATTCAAGACTATCCAATTGGGCTATTTAGTGGATCGTTAAGCTTCCCTAGCTGCTACATTAGCTTTGCCCAAGCATGCTAGAAGGCAAATTACAGTAGAGAGCAAAGAATTATTTTGTCCAAAGGACGACTCAAAGAGGAAATGCAGGAACCACAGGAAGACGAAACTGACGTTTTCGAATCAAGCCTAGAACCGAGGGATTGGCATTTTCCTTATATAAACTATGTCCTTTACGGTATATTACCTGAAAATCAAAAAGAAGCCAGGGAAATTCAGAGAAAAACTGTCCGGTTCTACTACAACACGGAGCTCCAAATATTGTATAGGAAATCTTATGATGGAATTTTACTTCCCTGTCTCTCCAACCGTGAAGCTCAAAAAGTACTCGAAGAAGCTCATGCTGACATTTGCGGAGCACACCAGCCAGGGCCAAAACTCTGGGATAGAATTCAAAGGATGGGTTATTACTGGCCTAAGATGATGACAGAAGCGATTGACTACGCCAAGAAGTGTAGGGCCTGCCAAATACATGCAGACTTTATACATCAAGCTCCGGAGTATCTCCACCCAACGGCTACGTCGTGGCCATTTAAGCAATGGGGTATGGACATTATCGGACCAATTTCCTCGCCATCAACAATAGGACACCGGTTCATTTTAGCCATAACATATTACTTTTCAAAGTGGACTGAAACCGTTTTCCTGGTCGAAGTAAAGTCATTGGATATTATCAAATTCATCAAGCACCATGTGCTTTATCGCTTTGGAGTGCCCAAGAGGATCATTCATGATAACGGGCATCAGTTCGTAAGCCAGGTATATTCTGGATTGCAACAAGTACAGAATTGAGGATGTAGCTTCATCACTATATTACCCTGCAGCCAATGGTCTAGCAGAAGCTTTCAATAAGACCATTGTAAAACTTCTCAAAAAATTTGTGTCGTCCAATCAAAGGGATTGGGATGAGAAACTCGGAGAATGCCTGTGGGCATATCGCACCACGGTTCGAACCCTCACTAATACCCCGCCCTTTTCTTTGGTATATGGGTCAGAAGCAGTCTTGCCTTTGGAAATTTAAATCTCGTCGTTACGAGTTGCGTTAACAACTAGAATGACACAAGAAGAAAGATATCAGTCAAGACTCCAAGAATTAGAGCCCTTGGACGATAAGCGCTTGGAAGCTCAACAGAGTATTGAACTATACCAGGCGCGGATCTTCAGAACTTTTAACAAAAATGCCTACGAAAAACTTTCAAGAAATGATCTGGTCCTGTCAGTCAGAAGACCAATCATAACCAGCCAGAAGCCTAGAGGAAAGTTCCAGCCAAAATAGGAGGGACCTTTTGTCATTGATACGGTCTACTCCAATGGCGCATATCGGTTGACAAAGCCAAATGGTGACAAGATCATGATGCCAATCAACGGCAAATTTCTGATGAAATATTATTCTTAGCAAAGTTGCGAAACACCAGTTGTAATGTGATCTGGATAGTTTGATGCAAATAATGAACAAAAGTTTGTCTATAATCAGAAGTTCATTAATAATGATTTGTGGTTCTGGCCTAAAAATCTTTAAGCCGCGAATCAAATTTCTTTCAAATTTGCCAAGTTAAAAAAATACCTCTGGCGAATCAAATTTCTTTCCTTCAAATTTGCCAAGTTAAAAAATACCTCTGGCGAATCAAATTTCTTTCTTTCAAATTTGCCAAGTTAAAAAATACCTCTGGCGAATCAAACTTTTTTCTTTCAAATTTGCCACAAATTCAAGGTCCTGGTCATTAGTACCCCAACCTTGTGGGATACTAGGAAAGAAGAAAAACAATGCCCCAGACCCGAAATCTTTGCTCTCATGAAAAATACATGAGACCTTCCAAGACCCTAAAGGAATTGGAAGCAATTACGAGCCCATCGGGTCTGGGTCATTGTTAAGGAGAATGACTACGGTTATCTCCTGCAACCAAATCAAATTCCTGTTAAAAAGGAAGAAATGAATAAAGAGGATGATATTAATGAGAAGAAGAAGTTTACCTTAATTAAGGAAAATGACTACGGTCAAAAGAACCTTTTCGGTAGAACACCCCGCTGGATTGAGACAGTCTGGAGGTCTTGTAACATGCGAACTCTTATCCATCACTTCAGTTGGAGAAGAAGAAAATATGGCTACACAAATAAATCGACTACAAAAAAAAGGAAGAGAAGAGAGTCGGAAAGAAATTTTCTCACGACTGAATGATCTTCCATTGAAGGAATCATGCGTCTTATATAGACGGTCTGGTAACTGTGATCTTCGGTTTGGAAAAGATAAAGCCGAAATCTTCGGTTAAGATTTTCAGTTCAGATCTCAACAGAATTTATTACTGTTGCATGGGACGTTTAGATATCGCAGCCTGGAGATATCGTTATTAATAAAGACATGCAACGCTCGAGATTCCACCCCCAACGGCTTTATCCCAAGGCTCGCAGAAGTCTCGACAAAGTCCGAGGAATTTTGGGTCATCCCGCGAAGTTTCTAAGCACAATATTGCGAACTTAAATTCGCAATCCTCGGGAGCCAAGATCGCGAATTTAGTATGAATCTGTGGACCTCTGGATGAAAAATCGCAAATCTGACAAAGGCTCATAAAAGTCACATGACAGATACACGGATACTAGAATTTTACGAAGCCTCTCAAATCTCAGATATAAGATGGTGGGTTTATAAAATGACGGGTTTATTGCAAGTCTTCGAAGACAAATGCTGAAGTCATGCCGTAGAAATACAAAATTGAATTCAAGACTTTCTACATAAGTAAGGAGTCATACCATGCACAACAAATGTCAGGGGAACTATTACAAAAGAAGGAACAACAGAGAATCAATATATATATATATACAAGCTTCTACAGTTCAATGATTCAAGAGAGTTTTAATTTTCTCCTCGGCATCATCAATATCTTGCTGAAGGACCTCATAAGCTTAGACAGTGGCTTGACGATGCAATTCCTCGTCACTGGCAACGACATTTTGAGCTACAACAGCCTCCAACATATCCAATTCAGCTTGTATCGCCTGGAGATCTCTGGTCGTATTGTCCCGCTGGCGCAATAAGTTGGTGAGATTCCTCATTGACTCATCACGTTCCTTGGTAATCTTGGCCAAGAAAGCTTGAGCTTTGGCAATAGACTCTTGGGTCCTGACAATAGCCTAGTCATGGTCCTTGACAATTGAAGCAGTAACCTCCACTTGAAGAACTAGAGAGTGACGATCTAATTGACCCTTTTCTAAGGAGGCTTTGCAACTATTGGCCTTCTCCTGGGTCTCCTTCTGGAACCTAAATTGTTCCTCTTTCAGCCTCTGGAAAATGGCTTCGACTGCCTCAAATTTGTCAGCACTTCTGGCTTTCGATAGGAATTCAGCATGCTTTTGAAGCTGAATTATCATAAGTCTGAAAGGAGTAGCTTTCTCTTCTCCACCAATGCTGACAATACCAGTCAAATAAATATTGAGAACATTGGCAAGTGAAGCAAATGAAGCCCCCTTCAGTATCTTATCAATGCAGCGATCAAGAAAGTGGAGGAAAGTCTCCACCGTGTCCTTCAATAAATCAACCTTAAAGACATTAACCTCTGCATCAGAGGGATCAACACTGGCTGAGGCAGAGACGGTTTGATCCATACTCTGCTGCATAGAGACAATAATGCCAACATCAGGAGGAACGGGACCTCTGGAGGCTTCAGCAGAACTACCAGCTACAACACCTTGAACCAAAATATCGGACGGAGCAGTTATGGCCGAGACCATGGACGTGGTAGTCTAGAATTATTGCTTCTGTAGTATCAACAACAGAAGTGGTAACCTTGTTCACCTCATCAGCGTCAACTTCTGCGATAGTGTCATCTGGCGAAGTTACCTTTGCGCCCATGCACTCTAAATCTGGAGTCAAAACTGGAGCTGGCAAAAAAGAGAAAGTTGATAGTTAAATGTTACGGTATCATTTGATAATAACACAATTGCTAAGGGAAGAAGATGCAAACCTAAAGGTTGAACACTGGATTCTCCAGGTCCGTACACTTCAGGTCCAAACATTTCAAGCCCATATACCTCAGTCCGACCATCTTCGCTTAAATAAACGTACTTACCATGGTCTGATGGAGGGGTTGAAGATCGAAAATCATTGCTTTCGACATTATAGTCATCTCCCTAGTCATCCTGATTTCCTGAAGGAGGTGCTACTTTTGGAGAACCTGATGTGCGAATTTCCCCAATTATTTGTACTTCATCATCCGTGGAAGCTTGATGAACGAGAGCTGCAGGATCCTCCCGTGTAGCAGAAGAAGCCTTTTCTTCAATAGTGACCTAGTGTATGAGAGTCGCAGGATCCTCTTGAGTATCTAGAGTAGGATCACTGCGAAAAATGGGTCCTTGATTCCGACGCCTCTTAAGTGAGCAGAGAGTTAAAGATGAGTCGTCTTCATCCTCCTCAGGTTCCTCCGCGAGGGTCTCGGAGACCAAACTGGGTGTCGTAGTACCGGGTCCAGATGGGGTGTCCTGCGGATCAACAACACCCCGCGGATCAATAGGCAAGTCACTGAGGCGTCTCAGTCTCTTTCACTTATGCGAAATCTTCTTTGGAGGAGATTGTGGTTGAGGAGAAGTTTCCTTCAAAGTTGGGAGAGGAGAAGCATCAAGAGAGGCAGGTTGAGTTGATAAAGCCAGTGCATCATTGTCCTCCTCCCTTTGTTGAGTCACCAGTTCAGACTCATCAGAGGCACTTTCTACCCCGAAATCTTCCATCCCTGCTACTTTTGTGCTGACAGCCTTCTTATTCTGAGCATACCAAGCTCTGATCTCCCTCAGGCAGATATGATTTACACTGAAGTTCTGAGGAGCGGAATTAGCATCCACGAACCATTTAAAGAAACTGAAACTCATATTCGAGTTCGGGATCTTTAGAGGAAGATCAAATCTAGCCTGGGTTCCACCTACGACGAAATGAAACCAAGCTCGAGCTCCTTCAAAGGCATTCCCAACAAAACTCATTTCCCTATTGGGATTACCAACATAGAGCTGATCATACCCGAACTGTCGAGCGAAACGGCTCAGGTAATAAGGCTCTATATAGCAGTGGTTCCCCAAACGAAGAACCAAATATCCTGGGCGGATGTTTATCAACCACCAGAAGCACCCCAGAGATAGAATAGTGAATTTATCAAAACCAGCTATGTCTGCGAATTCTTCCCCGTACCCAGCATTTGGAAAGTACAAAAAACTTCTGAATAATTCAAAACTCACAAAATGATGGAGGGTCTTATGGATCACGGCCATATAGCCCCCTTTCCATTGCGACATCTCATAGTGTTGTACTTTGTGAGCACTTAAGTCTATCAGCGAATCAGCATGACTCATCAAAGTGGGGCAATGTAGAACCAACCAAACCATCAAATAAGTATAAGGGAGTTCTACACGCGGATTAGGAGTCTTAATGACCGGATCTCCTTTATTTCTCTGCTCCTTCTTTACGTTGCAGAACTTATTAGATAATCTCCTCAGTCCGCTTTGGACACTGCACACCATCGCGGGCAACAGACGGAGTCGCCTACCAAATACTAGTAGAACGGCTGGGTATATGGCCCTAACGGGTATGTTTTCCTGCGAAAGAATAACACACTTCTTCAAACCATCAAATAGCCCGCCAAGAAGGCAGTATCAGATAAAGGCTGGAGGGCCTGATAGTGAAAACTTTCAAAGGACGTTCCAGCCTTGAAAACGTCCTCATCAAATTCGACGACGTAAGCGTCTGTCCCGAAACTTGCGATTCTTCTCTCAACCTCATTTTCAGAAACTGGAGGAAGATGAGTAAAATTAGGATTACTCTTGGAAAAATTGGGCAGAAGATATTGCAGCCACTTCTTTGGCTTCAAACTGTGGGTGCCGGATGTGTGGGTACAAATATAATAGTGGTAGAGCAACTCTCAGTAAGTATTATAAACCAAAGGGTCCCGGGTCTTCAGCAGATGAAGTTCTTCCCCGGTAGGGACGTACTCTTCATACGGGATGTCTCCCATGGGCAGTCCCGAAATTTCATACATCTCGTGAAGAGCAAAATCTAATTCGCCTCGAGGGCAAGAAATTGTACAAGTATCAGAATTGTACAGTTCCAGTAAAGCAAAAAAATAGAATCTGCTAGCGAGAATGCCGTGCTGAATAGCCCTGATAGCATGGTACAACCCCGCATGATGAAGCTGATCTCTGAAAGCTTTCAGAAAGAAGTCAGTCAAGAGTGTCCACACTCCTTTTGAAAAACAGTGAACCCATCCAGGGGGACGAAAATCTTGAACAGGGAATTCCCCTTGCGCATCGACAAATCAGTGTAAGAAAGTCTGCGCGACTATGGGTGTTTCACCTCTAGGGAAGTCATGATTAAGCAGCCCCGGGAGCAATCCACAAAAGTGTTTTCCAGTGGAACGGGGAAACACCTTGAAAGTTAAATCCTCCCAATAAGATGCCGTCCTGCGGCCTGTTTATGTGCCAGTCCATTCGTCTGGGCACGGAAAGGGATTGGAGGAATAAGAACGGATGAGATCTCTCCATGTTAGGGAGAAACAAGTAGCGGCCTTCAACTTGATGAAGCCACTTGTAATCTCCATCTTGCAAACTGCTATCGGGCACCGAAACGTGGTCCCCGAAGAAAAAGGCGGGTTTGTGTAGCAAGGACCGATCATCTCCTTCAAAAGGTGCATTGGTCATCAGTTCTCGCAATGTTGAGCGAGTAGGATGTAAAATTTTATCTTCCCTCTCTTGGCTATCAGATGCTGTACAATGCGGAAACACTTGACCGAATCTGAACTCTTTCTTCCCTTCATAACCACCCGAGTATCAAAGTAATGGTCCTTAGGCCAAGGATTTAAAGCATAATCAACTGCAGAAGGAGATATTCAGATTCAAGATAAAACTTTTTAAGAAAGGGATTGCCTTTTTAAAGCTATTATTATTACCTCCAATCAAGAGTTCCTGCCGAACCACCATCGAACTAGAGGTGTTGAGGGTTTTGATAACCACTAGCAGCAGCACCAGAGGAGGAAGCTTTCTTCGGCATCTTTTGCAGATTAAGGAAATCCTCCACAAAGAGTATCGAAAGCTAGAAGAGGTTGAAGACGAGAAGTCTGAGGAACTCTAAAGAAAAACTTGGATTTCAAATTTCTTGAGATGAGAATAGCCTCTCTCATGAAATCGAGATTATATAGTAGATGATTTGACGGCCGAGATCTTCGGATAGACGTGATCTCTGGCCCAAATCTCGTGAGTACCTTTTTATTTAATACGGCTCAGAGAACGTCACAATTCCTACGCCGTAGAAAGCAACCGCCTTTCGGCTTTTCCGCAACCAAAAGTGAAAGTTTGCGCCCTAATACAGAGCTGCGTTCGTTCCGAAATGACAGTTTGTCACCCTAACACAGAAACATTTTCCTCTCCTAAATGAAAGTTCGTGCCCCTAATACAGAGTCTCGTTCCTTCTGAAATGATAGTTTGCGACCCTAACACAGAGTCGTATGTTTCAAGAGTTGAAAATTGTGCTACTAATACAGAGTCACATTTTCCTTCAAAAGCAGCAAATTGTGGCGCTAATACAAAGTCACATTTTCCTTCAAAAGTAGTAAATTGTGGCGCTAATACAGAGTCACATTTTCCTTCAAAAGCAGCAAATTGTAGCGCTAATACAGAGTCACATGTTTCTTCAAATGCATCAAATCCACAACGCGAATACAGAGTCGTGTTCCTTTCAAAATGGGAGTTCGAAACATTGAGACAGAATCATGCTCTCAGCAATATGAAAAATGGAGATTTTAATACAGAATGATATATCCAAAGTATTCCAAAACTTCTCAAAAAATCATGAGAGTTTTAAAAACTTTGGAGGGGTTTTGTCGGCGAAAATTTTTGAAAAACAAAGCAGATCCGCGAATTTAGAGTTGGAGATCCGCAACTCAGCAGATCCGCGAACATAAAGATCGAGATTCGTGACCCAACGATGACAGAACAGGTTCGCGAATTTAAAACTGAGATTCACGATACTACCCATAGTTTTCGGATAGGGGTTTAATACAAAGTCACCCGACCCGAATAAGAGAGTTGCCATCTCGGATCGTGGAGCTAACTGCCAAATAAATGCAGCGGCATTACTTCGATCGTGGGAGCAACCACCTAACGAATATGACGGCACTTCTCGAGTAGTGGGGGTTAACGGTAGAGCAAATGAGGCGGGACGTTACCCTAGACCCCTATAAAAGGCGGGAGAACGAAAGAGAAAACATCGATCATCTTCTTCTAAAAAAAATTACCCCTTGTGATCAAAGAGTCCAGAGCCTCTCTTTTTCAGCCAACTGAGAGAGATTGTACAGAGTGTCAACGGAGAGCAGGATCGTCCTCCACAACTACATCAGAACCCAGCTTTAAACAAAGAAGAAATCCATTTTCCTCATCTTTTGTAAACGGAAAACCGTTGGATTGTAATCCTTTATTGAAAAAAATTCAATAGAGTGTCATTTGCAATTTTTATGGCGAACACCAGTGAGAACAGTGATGCGATAATAGATACTATTTTGGTTTAAACTATACTAAATTATATTCTCTCTTATTTCGTACTCCCTTATTTGCATTATTCAATTGTTTCTTTAACTTTTCACTAAATATAGAGACTTTATGTTTAGTGAGAGTTGACTAATCGTCTCAGCGTTATCCTTCTAAATAAGAGTGCACAACGAAACTTGTGGGCCATTTTCCATGTCACATTTATTCTTATTAATATCAATATCCTTGTTTTACCTTAAGTTAAATTTCGAGAACATAATTTTCTTTTAAGGTGGGTAAATTGTAATACCCCAATATCATTAAATCCAAACAAAAAAAATATTTTTTTCATAAAAGAATAAAAAAGTAAATGTAATGGTAATATTGTTTAACAAGTCTGATCTTTTACAATCTTACAATTTATGTTTATCTAAATACTAAACTTGATAATAATAAGTTTAGTTAGTTTTAAACTTATCCTATGCAATTTTATCTTAACCTAAATATCTAAATAAAAACTAAACAACTTAAACAATAACTAAAATAGAGAGAGAGAGAGAGAGAGAGAGAGAGAGAGAGAGAGAGAAACTCTCCTCTCTTGAACGCAGAGAAGAGAAGAAAAGGAAGAAGAAAAGAAAAGAAGGGAAGAAAAGAAAAAGAGGGGGAAAAAAGAAAGGAAATAAAAGAGAAAGCAAAAGGGAGAAAAAAAAGGAAATACAATCCAAATCATTAGCCGTCAATTTTCAAAGTGGAATTTTTTTTGAGGCAAATGTTTTACTATTATTTTATGAATCTTCTGTATTCTTTCTTAATCAACAACTTAACATTATTTCTTTCCGGAATATATGTGTTGATGTAAGTGCTAATTTCAATTTTTTTTTCCTTTTACTTTATATACTTATGTAAAAAATTACATTAGTTTAATGTATAAATGCCAGTTTGTTTTTGACTTATGCTATAGTTCTAACACTGCTTAAGGTTTATATGTAGTTTATACTTGCCTCTGTAATGATATTTAATTTCTAAGTAATGTAATCATAATCATAAATAAATCTTTGAAAAACACAAAAAAATAAAAAAATAAAAACTATGTCATGTTCAATGAGCAGAACATAGATGTTCTGTTCATTTGAAGAGAACATAGAAACGAAAAAGAAATTATTGAAGAAAGAAAAAAATATTAATTAATTAATTTATGTATTTGTTTTGATATTTCTATTCATAGTGTCAAGATAATAGTATCCACATGTACAATTTTATTGTTTGTTAATAGGTTTACCATTCAATATTTTGATGGCTCTATATAGTTTTTTGTAAATTTCTTGGGGATCCACGGACTTACTTATTATAGCTTTCGTGATAGGCTATTACTTCTATAATCATAAAAAGAAAAAAAAATATTTAATGATTTTAAATTGTATTATTTTTGGGTATATGTTACTTAATAATTACTTTAGCTATTTAGGAGTTTTATTACTGACCATTATTTGTATTCAAACTAATTCAATAACATTTTCTCTATAGCATCATAATGATAATTCTGTTATTTTCAAATATGCAAACATTTTTTCTTTAATCAAATTTTTTTATATACTTCCATTGACCTATTAAGCATAAGCATTATGTTTATATATTTTTGGATATTTGCTCTGTCATCCCTTTTATTTATAAAAAAGAATTTTTTAAAAAATATAAATGTATTTCTTTAAAACAGATATGTATGCTTCTTCCTAAGAAAAGACACTAACATACACAACATACATATGTGCACTTGCACACATGCACAAAATTTATAAATGTTATATGTGCATTGTGCTTGATTTGACTTTTCAGATTTTGATGGATTAAATTGATCATTTATATCTTTGTAACAAGCTCATCTTGTGACATTTTTCTCCATAAGTGGAACCAATATATATACGTGTACGTGTTTATTTTACATTGTTATTTACATACTTGTTTATAAAATTGTTATTCTTAGAATATGAAACAAAATAATGGGATATGGGGAACTAAACGAATGAAGTTAAATACATATTTTGAGAGGTATATATTTATAGGTTGCGCAGGCGAATTTTAGGGAACTATTATGGAGGTTCCGGGTGATTACTGATGTTGGCAAAATTTCCTGCGAATGAGATCATCTGTCATGAAGAGAGAGATACATAAATGAAAGAAAGATTATTTACGCAAGTCATGTTCTATTTTCTACAGAAACTGAAGCGCGAATCACTTTATTCAGGTTCGCAAATCTAATAACAAGGATGGACCCCATAAAGCCTCATTATCTAGTCCAAGAGCAGCAAATAAAGTCATTTGAACTGCGAATCTAAATTTCAAGATCCGCATTCCAGCTACAATCAAATAGATCTGCGAATCTAAAGTTCGATATTCGCGAATCTAAAGTTCGAGATCTGCAAATCTAAAATTTGAGATTGGCATTCCAGCTACAATCAAATAGATCCGCGAATCTAAAGTTCGAGATCCACGAATCTAAAATTTGAGATCCACATTGCAGCCACAATCAAATAGAGCCACGAATCTAAAAATCGAGATCTGCATCCCGATCATAATCAAAGGAGCTGCAAATCTAAAGTTTGATATTCGCGTTCTGCATTTCAGTTATGATCTAGAGGATTGAAGACGCCGGTTATAAATTCTGGAGTTTTAATGCAAATTCACCTGATCAAAATGCAAAAAATAAATACTCGGATCGTGGAGGCCGACAGTTGAATAGTTACATCAGCTCAAGAGTCTCCAAATCTCTATAAAAGCCCGAACTAAGACAGAAAAAGGGATCGAAAATCATTGACTAGGAGATCAATACGATAGAGAGAGTCCTCTTACTGTTGCTGTTGAGAGTTCAAAATCTTTGCTAACTAAAAAAATTCATACGGAGTGTCAACGAAGAGCAGGATCGTCCTCTATAGCTACTATAGAATTCAGCCTTAAACAAAGAGAGAATTCAACTTTTCACATTTTCTGTAAACGGGAAACCGTTTGAAATTGCAATCTTTTGTTGAGAAATTCTATAAAGAATCTGTTCGCCATAAAAATTGCCATCGACGCTCTATTGAAGTTTTTTCAATAAAGGATTACAATCCAACAGTTTACCGTTTACAGAAGATGAGGATGATAGATTTCCTCTTTGTTTAAAGCTGGATTTTGATGTAGCTATGGAGGACGATTCTGCTCTCTGTTGACACTCCGTACAATCTCTCTCAGTTGGCAAAGGAAAAAGAAAGGCTCCTGACTCTTGATCACAAGGGGTAATTTTTAGGAGAAGATGTCCCTCCCCTTCTCTTTCGT
Organism: Dracaena cambodiana; assembly: GCA_036321105.1. NCBI lineage: Eukaryota > Viridiplantae > Streptophyta > Magnoliopsida > Asparagales > Asparagaceae > Dracaena > Dracaena cambodiana. Next base: position 25,472,317 of record JAYEPQ010000002.1, read on the forward strand.
TCTCTCGCCTTTTATAGGGATTCTAGAGTAACGTCCCGCCTTATTTGCTTGACCGTTACCTCCCACTACTCGAGAAGTGCCGTCATATTCGTTAGATGGTTGCTCCCACGACTGGAGTAATATCGCTGCATTCGTTTGGCAGTTATCTCCACGATCCGAGGTGGCAACTCTCTTGTTCGGGTCGGATGACTTTGTATTAAATCTCTACCCGGATGCTATGGGCAGTATTGCAAATCTCAGTTTTAGATTTGCGAACCTGTTCTGTCGTCTGAGTCGCGAATCTCAGTCTCTTAGGTTTGCGGATCCGCTGAGTTGCGGACATCCGACTTTGAATTCGCGGATCTACTTTGTTTTCCAGAATCTTTCGCCGACAAAATCCCCTCCAAAGTTTTCAAAACTCTCATGATTTTTGAGAAGTTTTGAAATACTTTGGACATATCATTATGTATTAGAATATCCGTTTTTCATATTTCTGAGAGTACAATTCTGTATTAGAATTCTTCTTCAATTGCCGACAGCATGACTCTGTCGCCATATCTCGAACTCCCATCTTGAAAGGAACATGACCCTATATTAGCGCCGTGAATTTGCTGCTTTTGAAAGAAAATGCGACTCTGTATTAGCGCCACCCAGTCTTCAATTCTTGAAATATACGACTCTGTGTTAGGGTCGCATATTTGCATTTTGGAGAAAAAGATGACTCTGTATTAGGGTCGTAAGCTTTTGTTTTGGAAGGAACATGACTCTGTATTAGGATCGCTAACTTTCATTTTGGAGAAGAAAATGACTCTGTGTTATGGTCGTAACTATCTTTTCGGAAGGAATGCGACTCTGCATTAGGGGCGCGAACTTTCACTTTTGGAGGACAAAACGTCTGTGTTAGGGTCGCAAACTGTCTTTTCGGAAGGAACGCGACTCTGCATTAGGGGGCGCGAACTTTCACTTTTTGGTTGCAGAAAATGACTCTGTGTTAGGGTCGCAAACCGTCTTTTCTGAAGGAATGCGACTCTGTATTAGGGGTGCGAACTTTCACATTTTGGTTGCAAAAAATGACTCTGTGTTAGGGTCGCAAACCGTCTTTTCGGAAGGAATGTGACTCTGCATTAGGGTGCGAACTTTCACCTTTTGGTTGCAGAAAACGACTCTGTGTTAGGGTCGCAAACTGCCTTTTCGGAAGGAACGCGACTCTGCATTAGGGACGCGAGCTTTCACTTTTTGGTTGCGGAAAGGCCGAAAGGCGGTTGCTTTATACGGCGTAAGAATTGAGACGTTCTCTGAGCCGCATTAAATGCAATGGTACCCATGAGATTCGGGCCAGATATCACGTCTATCCAGAGATCTCGGCCGTCAAATCATCTGCTATATAATCTCCACTTTATGAGAGAGGCTACTCTTATCTCAAGAAATTTGAAATCTGAAATCTTTTTTAGAGTTCCTCAGACTTCTCGTCTTCAACCTCCTATAGCTTTCGATTCTCTGTGCGAAGGATTCTCTAATCTGCAAAAGATGCTGAAGAAAGCTTCTTCCTCTGATGTGGCTGCCAATGGTCATCAGGATCCTCAAGTAACCTCTAGTTCAATAGTGGTTCAGCAGGAGCCCTTAATTGGAGGTAATAATAACTTCCGAAAGGCAGTCCTTTTTCAAAGATTTTCTTATCTTGAATCTGAATGTCTTTTGCAATCGATTATGCCTTGAATCCTTGGCCTAAGGATCATTATTTCGAATACTCGAATGGCTATGATGGGAAGAAAGAGTTCAGATTTGGTCATGTCTTTCCACATTGTACGGCATCAGATAGCCAAGAGAGAGAAGGCAAAATTCTCCATCATTCTCGCTCAACATTATAAGAACTGATGCACCTTTCGAAGGAGATGATCGGTCTCCACGACGCAAACCCGCCTTTTTGTTTGGGAACCATGTTTCAGTGCCCGATAGCAGTTTGGAAGATGGAGATTACAAGTGGTTTCGTCGAGTTGAAGGTCGCTACTTGTTTCTCCCCAATATGAAGAGGTCTTATCCGTTCTTATTCTTTCAATCCTTTTTCGTGCCCAGATGAATGGACTGGCACATAAACAGGCCGCAAGACAGCAACTTATTGGGGGGTTTCAATGCTCAAGGTGTTTTTCCTCGTAGTACTGGAAAATACTTTTGTGGATTGCTTTCGGGACTGCTTAAACATGACCTCACAAGAGGCGAGGTTTCCATAATCGCACAGACTTTCCTGCACCGATTCACCAATACACAAGGGGAGTTTCCTGTCAGGATTCTCGTCCCCCTGTATGGGTTCACTGCTCTTCAAAAGGAGAGTGGACAGTCTTGACTGACTTTTTCCTGAAGACTTTCATAGATCAGTTTCATTACGCAGGGCTACATCGTGCTATCAGGGTGGTTCAGCACGGCATTACCGCTAGCAGAATTTATTTTTTTTCTTTACTGGAACTGTACAATCCTGATACTTGTACAATCTTCTGCCCTCGAGGCGAATTGGGTTTCGCCCTTCACGAGATGTATGAAATTTTGGGCTTGCCCATGGGAGGCATCCCATATGAAGAGTATGTCCCTACTGGGGAATAACTCCACCTGCTGAAAACCCGGGACCCTTTGATCTATAATACTTACTGGGAGTTGCTCTGCCATTATCATATTTGCACCCATACATCCGGCACCCGCAGTTTGAAGCCAAAGAAGTGGCTACAATATCTTCTGCCCAATTTTTCTAGAAGTAATCCGAACTTTACTCGCCTTCCTCCAGTTTCTGAAAAGAAAGTTGAGAGAAGAATCGCTAGTTTCGGGACAGATGCTTATGTCGCTGAATCTGACGATGACGTCTTCAAGGCTGGAACGTCCTTTGAAAGTTTTCACTATCAGGCCCTCCAGCCTTTGTCTGATCCTGCCTTCTTGGCGGGCTATTTGATGGTATGGCTGAAGAAGTGTGTTATTCTTTCGCAGGAAAACATACCCATTAGGGTCGTATACCCATCCATCCTACTAGCATTTGGTAGGCGGCTCAGTTTGTTGCCCGCGATGGTTTGCAGCATCCAAAGCGGACTAAGGAGGTTATCTGATAAATTTTGCAACATGAAGAAGGAACAGAGGAAGAGAGGAGATCCAGTCATAAAGACTCCTAATCCGCATGTAGAACTCCCTTACACTTATTTGATGGTTTGGTTAGTTCTATATTGCCCTACTTTGATGAGTCCTGCTGATTCGCAGATAGACTTAAGTGCTCCCAAAGTGCAGCACTATGAGAGGTCGCAATGGAGAGGGGCTACATGGCCGCGATCCGCAAGACCCTCCGTCATTTCTCGACTTTTGAGTTATTCAGATGTTTTCCGTACTTTCCAAATGCTGGGTACGGGGAGGAATTCGCGGATACTGCTGGTGCCGATAAATCTACTATTCTGTCCTCGGGATGCTTCTGGTGGCTGATAAACATTCGCTCAGGACATCTGGTTCTTCGTTTGGGGAACCATTGCTGCATAGAGCCTTATTATCCGAGTCGTTTTGCTCGACAGTTTGGGTATGATCAGTTTTATGTTGGTAATCCCAATAGAGAGATAAGTTTTGTTGGGAATGCTATTGAGGGAGCTCGAGCTTGGTTTCACTTCGTCGCAGGTGAAACTCAGGCTAGATTTGATCTTCCGCTCAAGACCCCAAATTCGAGTATGGGCTTCAGTTTCTGTAAGTGGTTCGCGGATGCTAATTTCGCTCCCCAGAATTTCAATATAAATCATACCAGTCTGCGGGAGATCAGAGCTTGGTATACCCAGAAAAGAAAGGCTGGCAGTACAAAAGTGGCAGGGATGGAAGATTTCAGGGTAGACAGTGCATCCAATGAATCAGAACCGATAACTCAACAGAGGGAAGAGGTCGATAATGCATCAGCTCAAACTGCCTCTCTTGATGCTTCTTCTCTCCCGACATCGAAGAAGACTTCTCCTCAACCGCAATCTTCTCCCAAGAAATCTTCACATAAGCAGAAGAGACTAAGGCGCCTCAGTGACTTGCCTACCATTCCGTAGGGGATTGATTCGCAGAGCACCCCATCTGGGACTGGCAATGCAACACCCACTCTAGTTTCTGAGTCTCTCATTGAGGAACCCAAGGAGGATGAAGATGACTCATATTTAACTCTCCGTTCCCTTAAGAGGCATCGGAGTCAAGGACCTATTCTCTGCAGTGATCCTACTCCCGTTACTCAAGATGGTTCTACCCCCATTATTTGTCAGGCCACTGTTGAAGTTGGTATTTCTCTGGCCATACAAGAGGGCCCTTCAGCTTCTACCGTTGCAGACGACGAAGTACAAATCATTGGGGAGACTCGCGCATCAGATTCTCCAAAATTAGCACCTCCTTCAGGAAGTCAGGATGATTGGGGAGACGACTATAATGTCGACAGTGATGATTTTCGATCTTCAACCCCTCCATCAGACCATAGTAAGTATGTCTATTTGAGCGAAGACGTTCGGACTTAAGTATACGGGCCTGAAGTGTTTGGTCCTGAGGTGTACGGACTTGGAGAATCCAGTGTCCAACCTTTAGGTCTGCATCTTTTTTCTTTAGCAATTATGTTACTATCAGATGATACTGTAACATTTAACTATTAACTTTCTCCTTTTGCTAGCTCCAGTTTCAACTCCAGATGCGAAGGTAGCTTCGCCAGATGACACCATCGCGGGAGCTGACACTGATGAGGCGACTGCAGTTACTACTTTTACGGAAGAAATGATTCCCGAGACTACTATGTCTACGGTTTTGGCCGCAGCTGCTCGGACCGATGTTTTGGTTCAAGATGCTGTAGTTGTTAGCTCTGCTGAAGTCTCTAGAAGTCCCATTCCTCCTGATACTAGTCTAGCTGTGGATCAATCCGCCTCTGCCTCAACCAGTATTACTCCCTCTTATGCGGAGATTGATATGCTTGAGATTGATTTATTGAAGGATACGGTGGAGACCTTCCTTCACTTTCTTGACCGCTGTATTGATAAAATACTGAAGGGGGCTTCTTCTGCTTCAGTCGTCAATGTTCTCAATATTTATTTAACTGGTATTGTCAGCATTGGTGGAGAGGATAAAGCTGCTCCCTTTAAGCTTATGATAACTCAGCTTCAAAAGCATGCTGAATTCCTATCAAAAGCCAGAATTACTAATAAATTTGAGACAGTGGAAATCATTTTTCAGAAGCTGAAAGAGGAACAGCTTAAGTTCCAGAAGGAGACTCAGGAGAAGGCAAATGCTTGCAAAGCCTCTTTAGAAAAGGGTCAATCAGACCGCGAGTCTCTAGTTCTTCAAGTGGAGGCCGCTACTTCAATTGTCAAGGACCATGACCAGGCTATTGTTAGGACTAAAGAGACTATCGCCAAAGCTCAAGCTTTCTTGGCCAAAATCACCAAGGAGCGTGATGAGTCAATGAGGAATCTCGCCAACTTATCGCGCCAACGGGACAATACAATCAGAGATCTCCAGGCGATACAAACTAATTGGATATGCTGGAGCCTGCTGCAGCGCTGAATGTTGTTGCTAGTAACGAGGAATTGCGTCGTCAAGCTACTGTCCAAGCTTATGAGATCCTTCAGTAAGATATTGACGATGCTGAGAAGAAAATTAGAACTCTCTTGAATCATTGAGTTGTAGAAACTTGTATATGCATATTTTTTTATTCTTTGTTGTTCCTTCTTTTGTAATAGTCCCCTGACATTTGTTGTGCATGGCATGACTCCTTGGTTATGTAGAGAACTTAAACTTGGTTTTGTATTTCTAAGGCATGACCTTAGCATTTGTCTTCGAAGACTTGCAATAAACTCGTCCTCTCGCGTCTGAAATTTACGATTCTCTGTAAAATTCTGGTATCCGTATATCTGTCACGTGACTTCCACGGATCTTTGTCAGGTTTGCGACATCATATTCGGAGGTTCGCGAGTTGACTAAACCCATAGTAAATGCACGATCCTGACTTCCAAGGATTGCGAGCTTGAGTTTACAATGTTCCGCCCAGAAGTTTGCGGATTCATGCTAAATTCGCGATCTTGGCTCTTGCGGACTGCAATTTTTAGGTTTGTGGTATTACGCCTAGAAACTTTACGGGATGACTCAAAATTCTTCGGAATTTGTAGAGACTTCTGCGAGCCTTGGGACGAAGCCGTTGGGAGTGAAATCCCAAGCGTTGCATGTCTCTATTAATGACGAGATCTGTGGGCTGCGATATCTAAACGTCCCAGGCAACAGTAATAAATTATGTTGAGATCTGAACGGAAAATCTTAACTGAAGATTTCGGCCTTATCTTTCTCAAACCGAAGATCGCAGTTACCAGACCGTCTATATAAGACGCATGATTCCTTCAATGGAAGATCATTCTAACGTGAAAAAATTTCTTCCCGATTCTCTTCTCTTCCTTTCTTTTGTAGTTGATTTATTTGTGCAGCCATATTTTCTTCTTCTCCAACCGAAGTGATGGATAAGAGTTGGCATGTTACAAGACCTCCAGACTACATCAATCCAGCAGGGTGTTCTACCGAAAAGGTTCTTCTGACTGTAGTCATTTTCCTTAATTAAGGTAAACTTCTTCTTTTGATTAATATCATCCTCTTTCTTCCTTTCTTCCTTTTTAACAGGGATTTGACTTGGCTGCAGGAGATAACCATAGTCATTCTCCTTAACAATGACCCAGACCCGATGGGCTCGTAATTGCTTCCAATACCTCGAGGGTCTTGGAAGGTCTCATGTATTTTTCATGAGAGAAAAGATTTCGGGTCTGAGACATTATTTTTTTTCTTTCCTAGTACCCCACAAGGTTGGGGTATTAATGACCAGGACCTTGAATTTGTGCAACCCGTCAATTGTACGTCTGGGGTGTGCACTTGGTATGCCAGTTTTGAACTAATCAAGTCGCTGGCATCATCACTGGGGGAACCAACCAGGAGGTCCCTGATTATGGTCGAAAAGAAGAAACAAGATTATGTCTTTAAGCCGTCCTTAAAAAGGAGGCTACAAGAGCAAATTGGAAGTGGAGGCCATGGGAGCAAACTTTTTGATCCGAGACATGCTAAAAGAGACGGCTATAGAAGCAAGTCTGTTATTTCCAGAAGAAGAGCCTGCAGGAGCAAACTTTTTGATCCAAACCATGCTGAAAGAGACGGTTACAGAAGCAAGTTTCCTCTCTTTCTTTTTTTTATATCAGTGATTTGTATCCAGTCTTGTTGACTTGTACAACACTAGAGAATTCTCTGTAATTTTGTTCTGATGATGAATAAAGAAGTTCTTTTTTTTTTACGTAACTAAGAGTATCTGAATGATGATTCTGATATTGATTACCAGAGATAACTGTTAACTTGATAATCTCTAAATGAATCAAAATTTTATAAGTACCCGAAATTACTGTGAATGAAAGAACTTCTTGTTGACAATTTTGATTCGCCAGAAGTGTTTTTGACTCGGCAAATTTGATAGAAAGAAAGTTTGGTTCGTCAGAGGTATTATTTAACTTGGTAAATTTAATAAAAAAAAAGAAAGTTTGGTTCGCTAGAGGTATTACTTAACTCGGCAAATTTGATAAAAAGAAAATCTGATTCACCAGAGGTATTATTTAACTTGGCAAATTTGATAAAAAGAAAATCTGATTCGCCAGAGGTAATATTTGACTTGGCAAGAAAGAAAATTAGGTTCGCCAGAGGAATATTTAACTTGGCAAATTTGATAAAAAAGAAAGTCTGATTCGCCAGAGGTAATATTTAACTTGGCAAATTTGATAAAAAAAAAGAAAGTTTGGTTCGTCAGAGGTATTATTTAACTTGGCAAATTTGATAAAAAGAAAATCTGATTCACCAGAGGTATTATTTAACTTGGCAAATTTGATAAAAAGAAAATCTGATTCGCCAGAGGTAATATTTAACTTGGAAAATTTGATAGAAAGAAAATTAGGTTCGCCAAAGGTAATATTTAACTTGGTAAATTTAATAAAAAGAAAGTCTGATTCACCAGAGGTAATATTTAACTTGGCAAATTTGATAAAAAGAAAATCTGATTCACCAGAGTTATTATTTAACTTGGCAAATTTGGTAAAAAGAAAATCTGGTTCGCCAGAGGTATTATTTAACTTGGCAAATTTGATAAAAAGAAAATCCGATTCGCCAGAGGTAATATTTAACTTGGCAAATTTGATAGAAAAAAAATTTGGTTCGCCAGAGGTAATATTTAACTTGGCAAATTTGATAGAAAGTAAATCTGGTTCGCCAAAGGTAATATTTAACTTGGCAAATTTGATAGAAAGAAAATCTGGCTCGCTGCAGACAAACTTTGGTTCATGGTTTGCATCGAACTACCTAGGTCAAATTATAACTGGTGTTCCGCAATTTTGCTAAGAATAATATTTTTCAGGAACTTGCCGTTGATCGGCATCATGATCTTGTCACCGTTCGGCTTTGTCAACCGATACGCGCCGTTGGAGTAAACCGTATCAATGACAAAGGGTCCCTCCCATTTCGGCTGGAACTTCCTTCTAGGATTCTGGCTAGTTATGATCGTCCTTCCGACTGACAGGACTAGATCGCCTTTTTTGAAAGTTCTTCGCCTAGCTTTTTTGTTAAAAGTTCTGGAGATCCGCGCCTGGTATAGTTCAATACTCTGTTGAGCTTCTAAATGCTTATCGTCCAAAGCCTCTAATTCTTGGAGTCTTTATTGATGTCTTTCTTCTTGCGTCATTCTAGTTATTAATGCAACTCGTAATGACGAGATTTGGATTTCCAAAGGCAAGACTGCTTCTGACCCATATACCAAAGAAAAGGGTGTGGTATTAGTGGAGGTTCGAATCGTTGTGCGATACGCCCACAGACATTCTCCAAGCTTCTCGTCCCAGTCCCTTTGATTGGATGACACAAACTTTTTAAGAAGTTTTACAATGGTCTTATTAAAACCTTCTGCTAGACCATTAACTGCAGGGTAATATGGCGATGAAACTACGTCCTCGATCCTGTACTTGTTGCAGAATCTAGAATATATCTGGCTTACAAACTGAGGCTCATTATCATGAATGATCTTTCTGGGCACTCTGAAGTGGTAAAGCACATGGTGCTTGATGAATCTGATAACATCCAATGACTTTACTTCAACCAGGGAAATGGCTTCGGTCCATTTTGAAAAGTAATTTGTTATAGCTAAAATGAACCGGTGTCCTCTCATTGATGGCAGGAAAATTGGCCCGACAATGTCCATACCCCATTGTTCAAACGGCCATGACGTAGCCGTTGGGTGAAGATACTCTGGAGCTTGATGTATAAAGTCTGCATGCATTTGGCAGGCCCTATACTTCTTAGCGTAGTCAACCGCTTCTGTCATCATCTTAGGCTAGTAATAACCCATCCATCGGATTCTATCTTAGAGTTTCGGCCCTGGCTGGTGTGCTCTGCAGATGCCAGTATGAGCTTCTTCGAGTACCTTTTGAGCTTCGCGGTTGGAGAGACAGCGAAGTAAAATTCCGTCGTAAGATTTCCTATACAATATCTGGAGTTCTGCGTTGTAGTAGAACTGGACAGCCCATCTCTGAATTGCCCTGGCTTCTTTTGGACCTTCAAGTAATATACCGTAAAGGACATAGTTTATATAAGGAAAACGCCAGTCCCTCGGTTCTAGGCTTGATTCGAAAGCGTCAGCTTCGTCTTCCTGTGGTTTCTTCATTTCTTCTTTGAGCTCGTCCTTTGGACAAAATAATTCTTTGCTTCCTACCGTAATTTGCCTTCTAGCATGCTTGGGCAAGGCTAATGTAGCAGCCAAGGAAGCTAGCGAATCTGCATAACTATTTCGGTGACGCTTTATGTGGCTGATATAGAAACCATCGAAACCATCGGCGATCTTGATCATCGCACGATAATACGGCAGGAGGTCTTCATGTTTGACCTCGTACTCCCCTTTTACTTGATTCACAACAAGTTGAGAGTCCCCATATGCCTCCAAATATTTGACCCCTAGTTGTTTGGCTATTTTTAAGCCGATTAGGAGGGCGTTATATTCCGTGACATTGTTGGAGCACGAGCTTGTTAATGAGTAAGCTCGAGAAATGATGTAGTTGCGGGGAGAGACGAAAACAACTCCTACCCCCGCTGTCATCTTTCCCTCGGATCCCATTCGGGAGACACCATCAAAGAAAAGCTGCCATACACTTTTCGAGATAGTATTTGCCTCGGAAGACTTTCGCGAGTCATCTTTTTTTGGAATCAAGTCTCATTCTTCTAACTCTCCCAGGATTTGTTCGTATAACTTCGAGGATGTCGGGATTGGATGTTCGGCTAAGAAGTCGGCCACGGCCTGTCCTGTAATAGACTTCTGTGGGACAAAGCGCATATCATACTGTGATAACAAAATAGCCCAATTGGATAGTCTTGAGTTTAACGATCCGGGTTTAGTCATTAATATTTTGAAAGAGTTAACTCTCGATACAACGTAGATGGTTTGTCCAACCAAATAGTGTCGCATCTTTTGTACTACGAACACTAAGGCTAAACATTCCTTTTCCACTGGATTATACCGGTATTCCGTCCCGACCATCATTCTGCTGAGGTAATAAATAGCTTGATCGTAACCTGACTCATTCTTCTGCGCTAACAAAGCTCCCAAGGAATGGTCCATAGCCCTTACATATAGCAGGAAAGGTATTTCTGAGATTGGAGCTACAAGCACTGGTGGTTTCATGAGATATTATTTGACTTCTTCAAAAGCCTTTTGGCATGCGCCATCCCAAACAAATGACACTCCTTTCCTCATTAATCTGGTGAAGGGCTGACATTTACCAAACAAATTTGATATAAACCTGCGGATGTACGCCAGCCTGCCTTGCAACCCCCTTAACTCTTTGAGGTTACGGGGGCGGCATATCTTGGATAGCCTTGATCTTATCTGGATCAAGATATATTCCTTTTGACGTTACAACAAAACTGAGGAATTTTCCACTGGAAACCCCTAGGAAAGACTTAGTTGGATTCATCTTGAGCTGGTGCTTCCTCATGAAGTTGAACACTGTCTTCAAATCCTTCAAGTGATCGACTTTGTTTCTGTTCTTAATTGCTAGGTCATCTACGTAGCATTCCACTATTTTCTGGATGTGCTCATGGAATATTGCGTTCATGGCGCGTTGATACGTAGCACCTGCGTTCTTTAGGCTAAAGGGCATGACTGTATAGCAATATACCCCGAGTAGTGTCCTGAAAGACGTATGCTTCTCATCATCAGAGTACATCTTTATTTGAGAATCCATCCATGAACGTCATACGCTCATACCCACAAGTATTATCTATCATAATATTCGTGATAGGAAACAGGAATTCGTCTTTAGGGCAGGCCTCATTCAAATCCCTAAAGTCTATGCAAACTCGGATTTTTCCGTTTTTCTTGGTCACGGGAACTATATTCGCGACCCAATCAGGGTGCTGTTCCTCGCGAATAAAGCTTGATTCAATCAATTTCTTGATTTCAGCTTCTATAGCTTCTATGATCTCTGGGCGGAATCTTCGTTGTTGTTTTACTGGCTTAGCCTCTGGCCGAATTTTCAATTTGTGAACCGCACACTTGGATCCAATCCTGGCATTTCCTCATAACTCCAAGCGAAAATCTCAATGTATTCGCGAATGAGGAATATCAATTCCTTCCTTTCTTCCGAGGATAGGTTCTCACTTATAAATATGGGTTTAAAATTATTTTCATTTCCCATATTGATTTGGATCACTTTATCTTCGGTTGGGGGCTCATGCTGTTCAAACTGGATCTCCCACTTCATATTAAGATGCTTAGCCCAGGGGTCGTCTCTTATCGGCGAGGTTTCCTTTAAGTCTTCGTCTTTTTGGATCACGGAAGCCATGTTCGCGGACACTTTACGAAAAATTAAACCAATACTGACATATGAGTCCCAGCATGATAATTCTGACGAATGATCATACTGTCTTTCTTCGGTTTTCTCACCTGAGGAACTTTCAGGAGTGGTGATGTATCCCAACTCCCTGCCAGTTTTCTGGTAATAATCTGGTATTTTTCCTTTCGGGACAAAAGGTTGAAGGATTGTCCTTCTTCCTTTTCCGAAATTCAACCCCTGCCTTCGGCCAGATTATATCCCATTTTTTTTATTAATCTACGAGCATTTTCATCGTAATGGAAGAACTCAGGTTTTCCCTGTTCATCCTTAGAATCTAAGCATTTCTTTTTGTTTTTGTGACTTGCTCTTCCAAATACTATGGCCTTTTGGGTTCCGTTTTTTGGAGGGACCTCAAAAATGACCTGATTAGCACTTTCAACGTCATAACTTAATTCATGTAAGGATGATCGGATAGGTGCTTAGAAGGAAGTCAGAGAATATATCTCATTTACACAGTCGCTGAATGCATTTGTGCTAGTACTTGAGGGCTCAGAATCAACACCAGAAGAATAAGCAAACTCTAAATTTTTATTTATCACCCATTCACCATCAGAGTGAACGGCGTTATTTACATCAAGGCCTTCGAGGCTTATCACAATGGGCTCACTGTCCCAAATTACATCCTCGAATTCCGAATCCTCGGATCCTGATTCTGTATCAGCCTCCTCGCCGCTATCAGAGTCATTTGGAATAGGCTGATCTGAGACACCGAACGCATCTTGATACAGCAACGCATCAGTAAAGTAATTTTCAACTCCTTTAAAGGGTTGCTTTTCTGCGATCAGCATTCTTATGTTCCCGTCTTTGTCCACATATTTCATGCATTGGTGTAAGGTGGAGGGCACAATGAGATTGCTATGGATCTAAGGTCTCCCCAATAGTAGATTGTATGATGTGTCCGCGTCTATCACGTAGCACGTGACTTCCGTCTTCAGGTCGCCGATTTGGCACTTGAGTTTTATCTTACCTAACGGTCTACTACCGTTAGCATTGAATTCGAAGATAGTGGTATTAGTTGTTTCTAATCTATTCATCGGCACTCCAAGATATCATAGCATCCTTCATGGCATGATGGTCAAGGCCGAGCCTGGATCAACTTGAATGCGATCAATCTCCGTAGACCCTATGTATCCCTTGTAATACAAAGGGCGGTGATACTTATTGCTCCTGACTTGCATATCTTCTGGGGAGAAAGCGATGTAGGGAACGGTCTTACCAGAGACTTGGTGACAAGTTGCGCAAAGAGATTTTTCCTCAATCATCTCTGGTATCTGTGCCAAGAATACCTCCGAATCTTGCAGAGCCTCTCTTAAAGCTTCTCTAGTAGATTTGGAAAGCTTCAGGAGCTCGTACAAGGTTATTTTTGTGGGAATATTGGTTAACTGTGTCAGGATATCGAACTGGAATGACTTCCGCAAATCCTCCGCAGGCTCTTTTCCCTTCTTCTTCAGAACTTTATCAAACTTAAGCTCTTTCTGTTTGGCCTTCTCTAAAGATGGTCGAGATTCTGTAGCCTGGCCATAGTTCTTCAAATAATCTTTTTCTGAACGGGTCCCTGTAGGAGGGGGATCTACATCAGCCACCAGAGAGTCTCCTGCTTCTTCTTCCGAGTCTGTTAGAGTAAGAACATCTTCGTCAACTTCGAAAATTATAAAGACGACATTGGAAGTAAAAATCTTCCCTTTTTTCTTTCTTCCAGATGGGTTGGAAGTCCATTGTTCATAATTAAGAAGATCTGGATGCACCCACATTATCTCCCCCCTATCAGTCTAGAAGGAAGACAATCCTTTCTCCTGTTGTTGATGTGGATCAAAATTCACGACCTGCATACTGCCTCTAGGAATGGGTTGCACTCCGTCTTAAACTGTCGACTCTATTCAGTCAGGCGCTTTACCGAACCTGACAGTCACCATGTTTACGGTCACCTTTTTCTGGTGTTCATAGTTTAATGACATTGGTGTCCACCAAGGCTTGAATATTGTCTATAAGGATATAATAATTTTGGGTAGGGTGGTTAATAATCCTATGGTAAACACGGTAATTAAGATCATTAACTCTTCCTACTTCCTCCGATCGTTTAGACTCTGGAAGCTTCAGCATCTTCTTACTCATGAGGAGGTTGAAGATGGTTTTCATATACTCATCCGTGAAGGAATATTATTTTTGAGGCATACATGTTTGAGAAGGGAGCTTCAAAGAAGTTTTTACGGATTGCGGGGCATCCGTCACCATTGTCTCTTTCCCCTTATATCCCCGGATCTGGGCTTATGGTTATTATCACCACTTCGCTTCTGCTTCTCCTCGCCTCCTTCTTCGAGTCTTTGTGCGATCTCCTCAGCCTCTTCAACTTGTAGGGCAAGGTCCTTCCAAGTAGTAGATTTTACTGCTCCCATCCTGGCCAGAACCTTAGTTGACAGATTATGTCGACAGGTTTCTACCAAGGTTTTTTCTGGCATCCCATGCGGACATCTGAGAGAATCATTCCGGAACCTTTTGATAAAGTCTCGGGCTGACTCTCCTTTTTTTTGTTTAGTTGCTAGGAGCGCCGGCATTGACACCTCCATGTCATCTTCATAGAACCTGGTCAGAAGGATTTTTCCATGTCGCTCCATGAATTGATGGTTCCTAGTTCTAGCCTTCGGAACCATTCAAAACCTATTCCTGTTAAGGTACTAACAAATACCTGCGTAATAATGGGGTCGTTTCTGGCTAAATGTCCAATCTGCGACTTAAAGTAGTAGAGGTGCTGGTTTGGTGATCCTTAATCATCAAAAGATTTGAGCTTCAATGGTTTGTAGCTTTCTGGGAACGGCACACTTTCCCATTCCATGGGATATGGCCTTACCACACCTAGCTCTTGTAGGTCGCTCTTATGCATGAGAGCGTTCAATTAATTTTGGAAGCTTTCCATCCAGACAGCATTTGCATTTCCTTCTTGATATATGGAGCGGTTATCATCATCCTCTTGATGTTCTGATTTTTTTTCATGACCTTCTTCTTCCGCCTTGTCAGTCTTTGAGTGCGAAGATGTAATCTTCAATCTAGTCTTCTCCAGCTCCCCAGGACATGTAGCATGTCTTTGAGTTCGCTGATAGCATCCTGCTGTTGCTGGATATCTTATCTTGTTCATCTATTCTCTGCATGAATTCTTCTGAGATGTTGTTTTGAGTCATATATGCATAGGCGGAGTCTTCCATGAGCGAATCGGATGTTTGCGACTCAGCCATAACAGACTTGATCGTGTCTTCTTCATCGGAAGAGATTCCCGCCATTTGTTTATAATTCATGGGGACTGCCACCCCACTCTTGAGTCGAGTGTTTTGAAAAACTCCTCGTTCTTCCTTCGAACCCGAAAAGAGCTCCGAGTTAGAAACTCCTTCGAAGACTTTCTTCGTCTTCTTTTTCTTCTTTTCCCCGATACTTATCATATTGGATGATACTTCGGAATATTCAGGCTCAGAAAACTCGGGCCTGTTTCGTCGACTTCTCTTCACCGGTTGGGATGATAGCCGATGGAACACCGTCGGTCTAGCATGAGCTGAACAATGACAGTGAGATAGTACTGCACTGATCAGTCGTTCGCAATGGCAATGAGATGCGTGAGATTCTTCCTTTTTTATGTTTAGAAGTTCCTTAAGATCTCTTGTATCGGAAGATAGCCTTCTTTTGTTCTCTCTTACTGGGACAGTGAATAAGACAAGGTTAGCCTCAAAGATAGGCGCACGTCTTTCGCGAACTTGAGGTTCGCGGGTTTCACGGACTTCTCTAATTGTGTGATCATGTTTCCCCCTTGGGACACGAGGAACGTGGACGTATGCTCCGCGTTTGTAGTCATACATGGTTTTTATGGAGTTACTTCGTTTCTTGCAAGAAACGAAGTAAATCCTTCCGTGTCCCGATCTTTTGCCACCTCGCATTTTGGCCTCCATACTTGTACAGTAGACCTTTGCGATGATGAGTTGGCGGCTTCCTTTTGCTGTGTGGTCCTGCGAAGGGCATGAACTTTGCATCTTCTTAGGTTTCTTCTCGTTGTACGAGTGAGAGGAACCTCCACGTCATAGTCTCGCAGAGTGGGTAGTGGTCGTTTTTCCTTGTTGAAGCGGGGACTTTGGTCCACTTTGCTTGAGAGATCAAGAGTCTTAGTCGAAACTGGCCTTAGCCCAATGTTGAAGAAGAGGATTTCGGACTAATTTGATCCGACAACTCCCTTGGCTGAGTTATTGCCATTAAAGCCTCCTTGGGAATTGACCCCTTAGAGATTTTACGGCATCCCCTTAGGGAAGTAGGGCTCTTGGAGCCTGAAGAAAGGAATTCTTCATACCTTTCCTGGTCAACGTGAATGGTGAGCGAGTCGACCATACTACCAACTGGAATGTTGTTAGATTGAGCTACCACCAGATCACCGGAGGTGATGGTTATCCCCAGTAGAGTCGCCAATCTTCTGTTCGCCATAAAAATTGCAAATGACGCTCTATTGAAGTTTTTTCAATAAAGAATTACTATCCAACGGTTTTCCATTTATAAAAGATGAGGAAGATAGATTTCCTTTTTGTTTAAAGCTGGGTTTTGATGTAGCTATGGAGGACGATCCTGCTCTCTGTTGACACTCCGTACAATCTCTCTCAGTTGGCTAAAGGAAAAAGAAAGGCTCCTGACTCTTGATCACAAGGGGTAATTTTTAGGAGAAGATGTCCCTCCCCTTCTCTTTCGTTCTCCCGCCTTTTATAGGGGTTCTAGAACGTCCCGCCTCATTTGTTTGACCGTTAGCTCTCACTACTCGAGAAGTACCGTCATATTCGTTAGGTGGTTGCTCCCACGACTGGAGTAATGCCGCTGCATTCGTTTGGCAGTTATCTCCACGATCTGACGTGGTAACTCTCTTATTCAGGTCAGATGACTTTGTATTAAACCCCTACTCAGATGCTATGTGCAGTATCGCGAATCTCAGTTTTAGTTTCGCAAACCTGTTCTGTCGTCTGGGTCGCGAACCTCGGTCTCTTAGGTTCGCGGATCCGCTGAGTTGCGGACTTCCGACTCTGAATTCGCGGATCTGCTTTGTTTTCCAGAATTTTTCGCCGACAGAATCATTATAATTTTTATGGTGAATAAAATATTGGCGACTCCGCTGGGGACATCTATCATCTCTGATGATAAGGTTGTAGCTCAATCTGACAATATTTCAGTTGGCAGTATGGTCGACTCACTCATCATTGAGTTCGTTCAGAAAAAAATATAAGGAATTCCTCTTCTCTGGCTCCAGAATTCCTAACTCCTTACGGAAATACCGTAAAGTCTCCAACAACTCGACCTCCAAAGAGGTATCGAAGATAGCAGTCGAATCAAAGGACTCTACAGACCAATCCGGTCTAAAAGGAGACTCATCTCCTTCACCAGCACAAGACCAGGATCAGCTCCCGCTAAGACCCATGATCTCCATGAGAAAATGGATCAGAATCCCTATGATAATAAGGGAAAACGACCATTTTCTGCTTGCCAGAAAGATGACGTGGAGAACAAGGTTCCTCTCACTCGTACGATGAGGAGGAACCTAAAAAGAAGTAAGGCTCGCGCTCTCTGCAGGGCCATGAAGCAACAAAAAACTGTTGAACCGCAATCACGAGGACCTACCATTCAAGTATGGAGGCCAAATAGCGAAGTAGTGGTTCCAGATAAAAAGAAAAATCAAGATGCAGAAGAGTTTACTCGTGTTTCCTACAAGAAACAATATACACCCACTAAATTTATTTATAATTACAAATACGGAGTTTATATTCGCGTTCCTATAACCAGACGAGGGCCTCATCCTCATGCCTTGGGAGGAAAACGTGATTTCCACGATCACGTTCTTAAAAATGGGCGTGAACCCAAAACTCGTGTACCAACAGGAAAGGACGGTTTTCAGAAGTGTGCTTCTGAAGAAGAGTCCACTCCCAAGGTAGAAACTTATTCACCTACTATTCCAGTTAAGGTGAAATTTACTCCTGGGATCTTTAAAGGAATAGAGACTCCTATTCCTATTCCAAAGATATCTTTCAGAGGTAATGCCACCGCCACTAATCAAATGGGTTCCAATACAAGAGATCTCAGGGAACTTCTTAACAAAAAGATAGAAGAATCCTGAGTATCCCATTGTCATTGTGAACGATTGATCAATGTAGTGCTATCACACTGTCATTGTGTGGCTGCTCTTGCTAAACAGTCAGTTTTTAATCGACTTGCAATATCTTCGTCTCAACCATCAAAGAGAAGACGATGCAACATGTATGAATTCTCTGGACCTGAATATCCCGAAATGTCATCTAATATGATAAGTTTCGGGAAGAAGAAGAAGACAAAGAAAATCTCTAGAAAAGACTCTTCTGAATCTGAACACTCTTCAGGCTAGAAGAGTGTATTCAGCGATATGCGAGGTGTTTTTCAAAACACTTGACTTAAAAAGGGAGTGACAACCCTAGTGAATTAGAGATAAATGGCTGGAGTCTCTTCTGATGAAGAAGATATAGTTAATTCAGTCGTGGTTAAATCCCAGACGTCAGATTCATTCCTTAAAGACTCCATATCCACATACATGGCACAGAATACTCTGGAGGAGTTCATGCGGAGGATCGATGAGCAAGATAAAACCATCCAGCAACAACAAAATACCATTAATAAAATCAGAGACATGTTTTATGTTTTGCTGGAATTGGAGAGAACAAAAAGAAAAGATACGGGAGAATCCTCTTCAAGGGTTCCACAACATTATCCAAGAGGTGACAAAGGGAAGAATATAGAAAGAGAAGATCGCGTTCCCCCTACAAATGAGAATGAAAATAATGAGGATCTCCACGAAGATGAAGACAACTGCTCCGTGCATTCTCATTACTAAGAAGGAACCCCAAATCAAGAAGGAAATGCAAACACCGCTTGGATTGAGAGCTTTCAGAATCAATTGAATGCTCTCATGCACAAAAATGATTTGCAAGAGCTGGGGGTTGTGAGGCTATATCCAGTGGAATGGGAAAGTATACCATTCCTGGATAATTACAAACCGTTGAAACTCAAGTCATTCGATAGTAAAGAGTCGTCAAATCAACACCTTTACTATTTTAAATCTCAAATAGGGCATTTAACTGGAAATGATCCGATCATTACGCGAGTGTTTGTTAGTATCTTAACAGGGCTAGCATTTGAATGGTTCCGAAGATTGGAACTGGGAACCATCATCTCGTGGAATGATATTGAGAAAGCCTTTTTAACAAGGTTTTATGAGGATGGCATGGAGGTTTCAATGCCAACGCTCTTGGCTACCAAGCAGAGGAAAGGAGAATCAGCTCGAGATTTTATAAAAAGATTCAGAAATGATTCTCTGAGATGTCTACATGGAATACCAGAGAAGACCTTGGTAGAGACATGTCGACACAATATCTCAACCAAAGTTCTGGTCAGAATTAAAGCTGTAAAATCCTCAACTTGAAAAGATCTTTCGTTGCGAGCTGAAGAAACTGAAGAGATTATGTAGAGACTCGAAGAAGGAGGAGGACGAGAAAAACAAAGACAAAATAATAATCATAGGTCTCGATCCAAGGGATACAAAGATAAGGAAACAATGGTGATTGATACTCCGCAACCTGTAAAGTCTTCTCCAAAACCTCCTCCTAAATCGCGGGTTCCTCAAAAACAATACTCTTTCAAAGATGAGCACACCAAAACTATTTTCAATTTGCTCATGACGAAGAATATGCTAAAGCTACCAGAATCTAAACGCCCTGAAGAAGTAGGAAAGGTTGATGATCCTAATTACTGCGTGTATCACAGAATCATTAATCATCCTACTCAGAATTGTTATATCCTTAAGGACAAAATTCAAGCTTTAGTAGATGCTAAATTCATCAAGCTTCAAGAATACCAGAAGATGGTAATCACAAACATGGTGACTTTCAGATTCGGAAAAGTACCAGATTGGATAGAGTCAATGTTCAAAATGGAGTGCAATCCATTCCCAAAAGCATGATGAAGATCATAAACTATGATCCTCATCAGTAGCAAAAGAAAGAATTATGTCCTTTTGAAACCGATAAAAGAGAAAAATGGGATAAAACCTAGCCAAGGGCAGGGGTTGAATTTCGGAAAAGGAAGGAAATCGATTCTTCAACCCTTTATTCCAAAAAGAAAAATGTCAGATTACTATCATAAAACCGGCAGGGGGTTGGGATATGTTACCACTTCTAAAAATCTTTCAGATGAGAAATCTAAAAAAAAAAACAACTAAATTATTCATCAGAATCATCCTGTTGGGATTCATATGTGAGTGTCGGCGTCATTTTCCGCGAAGCTTCTGTTAACATGGTCTCCGCAGACCAGGAAAACGAAGACAATGATGAAATACCGCTAATCAAGAATGATCCTTGGACAAAACATCTTTATATGAAGTGGGAAACTCAGTTTGAACAGCAGAAACCTCCAACTAAAGATAAAATGATCCAGATAAATATAAGTGATGAAACTAATCCTAAACCCATATTTATAAGCGAGAATTTATCTTTGGAAGAAAAAGAGGAAATGATATCTCTCGTTCGAGAATATATTGATGTCTTCGCTTGGAATTATAAAGACATGTCAGGACTAGACCCAAAAATCGCAGTTCATAAGTTGAATATCCGACTAGACACAAAACCAGTGAACAACAACAACGAAGATTCCATTCAGAAATTATGGAGGCAATCGAGGTTGAAATTAAAAAGTTAATCGAATCGTGTTTTATTCGCGAAGAACAATATCCTGACCGGATCGCGAATATAGTTCCTATAACCAAGAAGAATGGAAATATCAGGGTCTGTATTGATTTCAGATGCTTGAATGAAACATGCCCGAAGGATGAATTTCCATTACCCATTACAGATTTCATGATAGCCAACACTTGTGGCTATGAACGTATGTCGTTTATGGATGGATTTTCAAGCTACAATCAAATCAAGATGTACCCTGATAATGAAAAGCATATATCCTTCAGAACACCACTTGGAGTATACTGTTATACAGTCATGCCATTTGGTTTAAAAAATCTTGGCGCCACATATCAACGTGCTATGAACATGATATTCCAAAAACATCTGTGAAAGACAGTAGAATTCTATGTAGATGATCTGGCAATTAAAAGCAAAAATAAGGATGATCATCTTCGTGACTTGAAAACAATGTTTGATCTTATGCGGAAACATCAGCTTAAGATGAACCCTACAAATCTTTTATGGGGGTTTCTAGCAAAAAATTTCTTGATTTTGTAGTTACTTACTAAGGAATTCATCTTGATCTAGATTAAGGCAATCTAAGACATGTAACCTCCTAAGAACCTCAAAGAACTAAAAGGACTATAAGGTAGATTGGCGTACATCTACAGATTTATATCAAATTTATCTGGAAAATGCCAATCTTTCACAAGATTGATGAAGAAAGGGGTGTCATTTGTTTGGATGATGCATGCTAAAAGGCTTTCGAAGAAATCAAAGAGTATCTCACCAAATCGCCTGTACTCATAGTTCCAGTCTTAGGAATACCTTTCTTGTTATATATGAGGGATGTGGATTATTCTTTGGGAGCTCTATTGGCGCAGAAGAATGAATTGGGTCACGAACAAACTATTTATTATCTCAAAAGAATGATGGTTGGGCCTAAACCTCGATATAACCCAGTGAAAAAGGAATGTTTAGTTTTAGTGTTCGCTATCTAGAAAATGCAACACTATTTAGTTAGACAAACTATCCACATTATATCGAGAGTTAATCTCTTAAGAATAATGACTAAACCAGGATCATTAAATTCAAAACTATCCAATTGGGCTATTTTGCTATTACAATATGATATGCATTTTATTCCACAAAAATCAATCAAGAGATAGACTATAGTTGATTTCCTGGTTGAACACCCAATTCCAGCGTCTTCAAAATTGTATGAAGAAATTCCTGACGAACTAGGTGAAGGAAGTTCAATTCCGAAAGAAGACATTTCACGAGAAAATGCAGAAGTCAATGCTGTTACAGAGGATGTACGATATTTTTTCTTTGATGGTGCCTCTAGGATGGGACCCAAAGGAAAGATGGTAGCATGGGGTTGGAGTTGTTTTTATCTCTCCTTACAATTACATCATTCCTCGAGCATACCCACGGATAAGTTCATATTCCAATAATGTTGTTGAATATAATCTCCTAATGATTGGTTTAAAAATAGCCAAACAAATGGGGGTAATTGTAATACCCCAAAATTTGAGCTATCTGCATTGCTCCCTTGAGACCAGGGGTGCCGAATAAGTCCACCGAAGTCAATTTTGGACACCGAAATAACTTTCGGTTAACGTAACTTTAAATCCACAAATCCAAATGACATTCAGTCTTCGCGATTATTAGTTTTGTAATATTTATGATTTTTGAAAATTTTTCTTACGAGGCCGAAAAATACTCCCAAAATTATTAATTTAATAATATTAAAATTATTCTTCTAATTACTTCAAAATTTCGGTTTATTTATTCCGGATATCGAAACAACAAACGGATAATTTTGTAGTGTTCCCCTTGTCGAGCACTACATCCTACATAAATTTGGTAGTATTTGAAGAATATTACATAAAACATTAATTATTAAATTATTAAATAAATTAATTAATTAAAATAAAATAAATGAGGCGATGAGAGAGTTGCTGTGTTGTCGTGATTGAGAAGGGGGTGGCATAAGATTTCAGGAGGTGTCACATGGGGGGAATTATTTGATGGGGGAGGTGTCATGTGAGAAAAAAATGTTATATAAGAGAGACAAGAAAATTAAACTCTCTCACTCACTCTCTTCCCTCTCTTCCCCTCTCGGCCAAACTCAGCAGCAAAGGAAAAATAAATAAATAAAAGAAAAAAGGAAAGGAAAAATCAAACCAAACCGAGAATTCGAACCGAATATTCGAGATCAAGCCGAGGCAAATAACACTGTTATATTTTTCGTTTATTTTTTTATTTAATTTATATTTGTATACATGATTTTTGTGATTTATTTTGCAAAAATTCTTGATTGACATTTTAATCTATCGATTGATATTGAAGACTGAATCAGAATAGCGGGTCAAATTTGATTCATACAAATTTTGTGATATATGCTTAATTTTGAAAAAAAAATATAAATAAATAAATTTTGCATGCAAAAGATAAATAAACAAACAAATAAATTTTTACAATGCAAAAATAATTTGCATGGCTTGTTGCATGGTTTGCATGGCCTGTTGCATGGATTGTGTTGAGAGAAAAAAAAAGAGAGAAAGAGAGAGAAGCGAGAGAAAGAAAATAGAAAGGAGAGAGAGATTGGTGGACTGGGCCAAAATAAGAGAAAGAAAAAGAAAAAGAAGAGAAAAAGAGAGAAATGGGAAACTGGGCCTGGTCCAGTCCAGAAAAAAAAAAAAAAAAAGGAAAAAAAGAGTGGTGGGCTTAGAATTGGTTTGGGCCAGAAAAAAAAAATATATAGAGAGAGAGAGTAATAGACTGGGCCGGACAGCCCGGCCCAGAAGAAAAAAAGGAAGAGAAAAAAATAGGGAACTGGGCCTGGCCCAGCCCAGTAAAAATAAAAAATAAAATAAAATAAAAGAAGTGGGCTGGATTAGACTTGGGCCAAGAAAAAAAATTAATAAATTTTAAAAATAGTGGGCTTGGGTCAACGCTGGACAAAAAAGGAAAAAATAATAATAATAATAATAATATGAATAATTGGGAATTTAGTGGGTCCAAATTATTATATATGCAGTATTATTATATAATGAACTTGGTTCCAAGATTGGGTTATTGATTGACATTAAGAATGAAACCAGATTATTGAAATAATTTTAATGATATTCATTATAATATAATTGTATACTAATATATCATATGTCAATTTATCGTGCTACAAGTCATGTGCCTTGATTTACAAATAATGTGTACTAATATATCATGTGTTAATTTATCATGTTACAAGTCATGTGTTTTACATGTCATGAGTTTTGATATTACAAGTCATGTGTTTTACATGTCATGTCTCTTGATATTACAAGTCATGTGTTTTACATGTCACGTGCTTTGATATTACAAGTCATGTGTTTTAATATTACAAATCATGTGTTATGGTACTACATGTCATGTACAGTCGTGAAAATGCAAGCATGTTATCATGAATTGAAAAACAATTAAAGAAATGTTATAAAATTTTCATGTGCATAATTCATTATGAACACGGGAATGGGAGAAACTATATGATGGATAAGAGCCTTGCCGTATAATGATTGATTGTATTGTTATGACCGGATTTTTTTACTGCAGCGGCCTGGGTGATTACTGAATCACAAATTCATATTTACCCAGAGTGGTATGTCCGTTACTGTATACAGTACGAAAATTGATTGTAGTACCTAGCGGCATGTCATGGTTCAGCGCCATGAATATTGTGGCCGAGTCCCGGGTATGCACGGGCACTTATACGACAATAGAGAATAGCACTATGTTATCCATTAATACAGTTTCTATAATTAAATTGAACGATGACTGAGACCAATAGAATATATGATTAAATAGATAGAGTAGTTATTGTCATGCTTATTTATTTATGCGTTTATTTATACTTGCCTTCACGTTAATTTATATGTTGCCTTTATGTTAATTTATATGCACAAAAACAATACTGAGATAAACATGCTCATACACACTGATATTTATGTACTATGATAGTACACAATTTATCTTTTTAAATGTACTACTTGCCGGGTTTAATCCCCTGGATTTTGAGCCCAGATTTGAAACGTGAAGAAGGGGATCCAGCCCCAGTTGAAGACCCGTACTTCGTTGGACAAATTGAGTGACAATAGGCAAGCGAAGTACTTCTGGAGAACTTTTGTATATTTTGTTTATATTTCCTTTTGTTTGGGCACTGCTTTTTTCTTTGACTCTTTTGTGTTCATATTTAAAGCAGTGTGCCGTTTTATGTAATTAACTCTTTGTATAAATGAAATCATTTCAGTTTTAAACATGTTATTTATTCATCTGATTGTGGCAGTAGTTACGGTTATTCCAAGATCCTGTGACTATTGGATTGTCTAGTGCAAGTAATAAGTAACGTTCTCTGTTTTGCGAAGCAGCTGAAAAAAGGGGGTGTTACAAGGTGGTATCAGAGTCTAGATTTAGGTGGAAGACCATATGATTACTGCCACATATAAACATGTCTGTGACTCATTATTTATAATTGTTCCTTATTTTTTGATATCTATCTGCTCTAGTATCGTGCCTATTATATCATATCAAATTTATTTGAAATGTCTATCTTTGGAATTCCATTATTGATTTCTATCTTGTTCGTTATGGAATAATATCGATTTAATTTTCAACCCATATGTCCCTTAGTGAGTAATGATAGAGAATTTTACGTCAACTTGCTAAGTATAACTGGTCAGGGATATGATGTATTGAAATAAAATGGAAGGATGATTGAATTTGGAACTTGCCCTTAGGCTTTTATAGAATTAGTTAAGTATAAAAAAAAAAAAACCTATGGAAGAATAAGTGTAAAAATATAAAAATATCTTAGAAGCTTGAGAATTTTATAGAATTAGTTAAGTAGAAGGTAGAGGACAAGAAATTGATAATGAACTATAAAAAAAAGAGACATTTTATCAAATCAGAATATGGCATTATATTTTGTTACTCAAGTTAAATTTATCTTTCCAAATGATTGTCATATTCCATTACTTTTTGTTGATCATTCCCATTTGATATTTTGTATCTTCTATCTGAATATTATCATAATACGATAAATGTCTTGAGACTTTATACATCATAAGTCTTATTGAGTCGGCGAGGCAATTATAGGAAAATATTCCCTGGTGCCAGCAATTGTAGTCGCTTAATAAGATCGTTGTATGTGATTGAATTTTGTAGCTAGTCATGAATTCATTTCTTATCTTGTGCCTCTACCATTCATAGTCTTGTTACATCGATATTATAATAGTTCAGATTCATTTTCATTTCTAGAGTCGATTACAATATGTAATAGGAGTTTAGAAATAAACTCTACAAAAATATTTATCACCTATATCTTACACATTACTTAATCAGGATGGCGTGGCACTTCAAATTAGTAGCAGCTATTTCTGATTAAATTTTATCTTGTTTTGTGTTCCTTCACTCAAATAAAGTTTCAAGAATAAATTGGAAATTCTGACTATCCATTATCATTCCTATAAAAAATGGAAGTCATTCATGATGTATTCTATATATCATAATCGAGAAAGCTCTTAGTTAGAAGTACAAAATAGTGAATCTATTAAAAGTAGACTTGAGATCAGGTTTAAAATATGAGAAGCGATATGTAAGGATCATTAACTGATGGGAGAAGCCTTGAAAGATAAAGTAACATTATTAGTTTATTTTATGGGATATACAATCACCAAGAGATTCAACTTGAGAGCTTGAAAGGGACATCAGGGCAAAATATCCATACCTTTTTTCATGATCAGTTATGTCAAATGAATTTATTTTTATATCAGTAGGTACCCATGAATACAAGCACGTCTTTTAATTTAAAATTTTGAGGACAAAATTTCTTTTGTTAGGTGGGTAGGATATAATAACCCAAAATTCGAGCTATATGTATTGCTCCCTTGAGACCAGGGATGCCGAATAAGTCTATCGAAGTCAATTTTGGATACCGAAATAATTTTCGGTTAATATAACTAAATCCACAAACCCAAATGACAATCGGTCTTCACGATTATTTGTTTTGTAATATTTAGGATTTTTGGTAATTTTTCTTACGAGGCCGAAAAATACTCCCAAAATTGTTAATTTAATAATATTAAAATTATTCTTCTAATTATTTCAGAATTTCGGTTCATTTATTTCGGATATCGAAACAATAAATGGATAATTTTGTTGTGTTCCCCTCGTCGAGCACTACGTCCTACATAAATTTGGTAGTATTTGGAGAATATTACATAAAACCAAAATTATTAAATTATTAAATAAATTAATTAATTAAAATAAAATAAATGAGGCGGTGAGAGAGTTGTTGTGTTGTCGTGATTGAGAAGGGGGTGGCATAAGATTTCAGGAGGTGTCACATGGGGGGAATTATTTGATGGGAGAGGTGTCATGTGAGAAAAAAATGTATATATAAGAAAGACAAGAAAATTAAACTCTCTCACTCACTCTCTTCCCTCTCTTTTCCTCTCAGCCAAACTTAGCAGCAAAGAAAAAAATAAATAAATAAATAAATAAAAGAGAAAGGAAAGGAAAAATCAAACTGAACCGATGATTCGAACCGAATATTCGAGATCAAGCCGAGGCAAGTAGCACTGTTATATTTTTTGTTTATTTCTTTATTTAATTTATATTTAATTTATATTTGTATAGGTGATTTTTCTGATTTATTTTGCAAAAATTCTTGATTGACATTTTAATCCATCAATTGATATTGAAGACTGAATCAGAATAGCGGGTCAAATTTGATTCATATAAATTTTGTGATATATGCTTAATTTTGAAAAAAAATATAAATAAATAAATTTTGCATGCAAAAGATAAATAAACAAACAGATATATTTTTACAATGCAAAAATAATTTGCATGGCTTGTTGCATGGATTGCATGGCTTGTTGCATGGATTGTGTTGAGAGAAAAAAAGAGAGAAAGAGAGAGAAGAGAGAGAAAGAAAATAGAGAGGAGAGAGAGATTGGTGGACTGGGCCGAAAGAAAAGAAAGAAAAAGAAAAAGAAGAGAAAAAGAGAGAAATAGGAAACTGGGCCTGGCCCAGTCCAGAAAAAAAGAAAGAAAAGAAAAAAAAAAAAGAGTGGTGGGCTTGGAATTGGTTTGGGCGAGAAGAAAAAATATATATATAGAGTAATAGGCTAGGCCGGCCAGCCTAGCCTAGAAGAAAAAAAAGAACAGAAAAAATAGGGAACTGGGCCTGGCCCAGTCCAGTAAAAATAAAAAATAAAATAAAATAAAAGAAGTGGGCTGGATTGGACTTGGGCCAAGAAAAAAAATAATAAATTTTAAAAATAGTGGGCTTGGGCCTGGGTTGGACATAAAAGGAAAAGAAAAATAAAATAATAATAATAATATGAATAAGTAGGAATTTAGTGGGTCCAAATTATTATATATGCAGTATTATTATATGACGTACTTGGTTCCAAGATTGGGTCATTTATTGACATTGAGAATGAAACCAGATTATTAAAATAATTTTAATGATATTCATTATAATATAATTGTATACTAATATATCATGTGTCATCTTATCATGCTACAAGTCATGTGCCTTGATATTACAAATCATGTGTACTAATATATCATGTGTAAATTTATCATGCTACAAGTCATGTGTTTTACATGTCATGAGTTTTGATATTACAAGTCATGTGTTTTACATGTCACGTGTTTTGATATTACAAGTCATGTGTTTTACATGTCACGTGTTTTGATATTACAAGTCATTTGTTTTAATATTACAAATCATGTGTTATGGTACTACATGTCATGTACAGTCATGAAAATACAAGCATGTTATCATGAATTGAAAAACAATTAAAGAAATTTTATAAAATTTTCATGTGCATAATTCATTATGAACACAGGAATGGGAGAAACTATATAAAGGATAAGAGCCTTGTCGTATAAGGATTGATTGTATTGTTAGGACCAGGATTTTTTTACTGCAGCGGCCTGGGTGATTACTGGATCACCAATTGATATTTACCTAAAGTGGTATGTCCGTTACTATATACAGTACGAAAATTGATTGTAATGCCTAGCGGCATGTCATGGTTCAGCGCCATGAATATTGTGGCCGGATCCTGGGTATGCACAGGCACTTATACGAAAATGGAGAATAGTACTATCTTATCCATTAATACAGTTTCTATAATTAAATTAAACGATAACTGAGACCAATAGAATATATGATTAAATAGATAAAGTAGTTATTGTTATGCTTATTTATTATGCGTGTATTTATACTTGCCTTCACGTTAATTTATATGTTGCCTTCATGTTAATTTATATGCACAAAAATAATACTGACATAAACATGCTCATACACACTGATATTCCTGTACTATGATAGTAAATAATTTCTCTTTTTAAATGTATTACTTGTCGGGTTTAATCCCCTGGATTTTGAATCCATATTTGGAACGTGAAGAAGGGGATCCAGCCCCAGTTGAAGACCCGTACTTCGTTGGACAGATCGAGTAACAATAGGCAAGTGAAGTACCCCTGGAGAACTTTTGTATATTTTGTTTATATTTCCTTTTGTCTGGGCACTGCTTTTCTCTTTGACTCTTTTGTGTTCATATTTAAAGCAGTGTGCCGTTTTATGTAATGAACTCTTTGTATAAATGAAATCATTTCAGTTTCAGACATGTTATTTATTCATCTGATTGTGGCAGTAGTTATGGTTATTCAAAAATCCTGTGATTGTTGGATTGTCTAGTGCAAGTAATAAATAACGTTCTCCGTTTTGGGAAACAGCTGAAAAACGGGGGCATTACAGGGTGGTATCAGAGCCTAGTTTTAGGTGGAAGACCATATGACTACTGCCACATATGAACATGTCTGTGACTCATTATTTATAATTGTTCCATATTCTTTGATATCTATCTGCTCTAGTATCGTGGCTATTCTAACATATCAAATTTATTTGAAATGTCTATCTTTGGAATTCCATTATTGATTTCTATCTTGTTTGTTATGGAATAATATCGATTTAATTTTCAACCCATATGTCCCTTAGTGAGTAATGATAGAGAATTTTACGCCAACTTGCTAAGTATAAATGGACAGGGATATGATGTATTGAAATAAAATGGAAGGATGATTGAATTTGGAACTTGCCCTTAGGCTTTTATAGAATTAGTTAAGTATAAAAAAAAAACAACCTATGGAAGAATAAGTGTAAAAATATAAAAAGATCTTAGAAGGTTGAGAATTTTATAGAATTAGTTAAGTAGAAGGTAGAGGACAAGAAATTGATAATAAAATATAAAAAAAAGAGACATTTTATCAAACCAGAATATGGCATTATATTTTATTACTCAAGTTAAATTTATCTTTCCAAATGATCGTCCTATTCCATTACTTTTTATTGATCATTTCCATTTGATATTTTGTATCTTCTATCTGAATATTATCATAATACGATTCATGTCTTGAGCCTTTATTCGTCATAAGTCTTATTGAGTCGGCGAGACAATTGTAGGGAGATATTTCCTGGCGCCAGCAATTGCAGTTGCTTAATAAAATCGTTGTATGTGATTGAATTTTGTAACTAGTCATGAATTCATTTCTTATCTTGTGTCCCTACCATTCAGAGTCATGTTACATCGATATTATAATAGTTCAGATTCATTTTCATTTCTAGAGTTGATTACAATATATAATAGGAGTTTGGAAATAAACTCTACAAAACTATTTATCACATATATATTACATATTACTTAATCAGGATGGCGTGGCACTCCAAATTAGTAGCAGCTATTCCTGATTAAATTTTATCTTGTTTTTGTGTTCCTTCACCAAAATAAAGTTTCAAGAATAAATTGAAAATTCTGACTATCCATTATCATTCCTATAAAAAACGGAAGTCATTCATGATGTATTCTATATATCATAATCAAGAAAGTGCTTAGTTAATACAAAATAGTGAATCTATCAAAAGTAGACTTGAAATCAAGTTTAAAATATGAGAAGCGATATGTAAGGATCATTAACCGATGGGAGAAGTCTAGAAAGATAAAGAAACATTATTAGTTTTTTTTATGGGATATACAATCACCAAGAGATTAAACTTAAGAGCTTGAAAGGGACATCAGGGTAAAGTATCCATATATTTTTTCATGATCAGGTATGTCAATTGAATTTATTTTTATATCAGTAGGTACCCGTGAATATAAGCACGTCTTCTAATTTAAAATTTCGAGGACGAAATTTCTTTTGTTAGGTGGGTAAGATGTAATACCCCAAAATTTGAGCTATCTGTATTGCTCCCTTTAGACCAGGGGTGCCGAATAAGTCCACCGAAGTCAATTTTGGATACCGAAATAACTTTCGATTAACGTAACGTTAAATCCACAAACCCAAATGACATTCGGTCTTCGCGATTATTTGTTTTGTAATATTTAAGATTTTTGGAGATTTTTCTTACGAGGCCGAAAAATACTCCGAAAATTGTTAATTTAATAATATTAAAATTATTCTTCTAATTACTTCAGAATTTCGGTTCATTTATTTCGGATATCGAAATAACAAACGAATAATTTTGTAGTGCTCCCCTCGTCGAGCACTACGTCCTACATAAATTTGGTAGTATTTGGAGAATAATACATAAAACCAAAATTATTAAATAAATAAATTAATTAAAATAAAATAAATGAGTCAGTGAGAGAGTTGTTGTGTTGTCGTGATTGAGAAGGGGGTGGCATAAGATTTCAGGAGGTGTCACATGGGGGGAATTATTTGATGGGGGAGGTGTCATGTGAGAAAAAAATGTATATATAAGAGAGACAAGAAAATTAAACTCTCTCACTCACTCTCTTCCCTCTCTTCTCCTCTCGGCCAAACTCAGCAGCAAAGGAAAAATAAATAAATAAATAAAAGAAAAAGGAAAGGAAAAATCAAACCGAACCGAGGATTCGAACCGAATATTCGAGATCAAGCCGAGGTAAGTAACACTGTTATATTTTTCGTTTATTTCTTTATTTAATTTATATTTAATTTATAATTGTATACGTATTTATGTGATTTATTTTGCAAAAATTATTGATTGACATTTTAATCTATCGATTGATATTGAAGACTGAATCAGAATAGCGAGTCAAATTTGATTCATATAAATATTGTGATACATGCTTAATTTTGAAAAAAAAATATAAATAAATAAATTTTGCATGCAAAAGATAAATAAACAAACAAATAAATTTTTACAATGCAAAAATATTTTGCATGGCTTGTTGCATGGATTGCATGGCTTGTTGCATGGATTGTGTTTAGAGAAAAAAAGAGAGAAAGAGAGAGAAGCCAGAAAAAGAAAATAGAGAGGAGAGAGAGATTGGTGGACTGGTCCGTAAGAAGAGAAAGAAAAAGAAAAGGAAGAGAACAAGAGAGAAATGGGAAATTGGGCCTGGCCCAATC
Source organism: Dracaena cambodiana (assembly GCA_036321105.1). NCBI lineage: Eukaryota > Viridiplantae > Streptophyta > Magnoliopsida > Asparagales > Asparagaceae > Dracaena > Dracaena cambodiana. Next base: position 25,504,370 of record JAYEPQ010000002.1, read on the forward strand.
CAGAAAAAAAAAGAAAAAGAAAAAAAAAGTGGTGGGCTTGGAATTGGTTTGGGCCGGAAGAAAAAAATATATATAGAGTAATAGACTAGGCCGGCCGGCCCAGCCCAGAAGAAAAAAAAGGAAGAGAAATAAATAGGGAACTTGGCCTGGCCCAGCCTAGTAAAAATAAAAAATAAAATAAAACAAAAGAAGTGGGCTGGATTGGACTTGGGCCAAGAAAAAATAATAAATTTTAAAAATAGTGGGTTTGGGCATGGGCTGGACAGAAAAGGAAAAGAAAAATAAAATAATAATAATAATATGAATATGTGGGAATTTAGTGGGTCCAAATTATTATATATGCAGTATTATTATATGATGTACTTGGTTCTAAGATTGGGTCATTGATTGACATTGAGAATATAACCAGATTATTGAAATAATTTTAATGATATTCATTATAATATAATTGTATACTAATATATCATGTGTCAATTTATCAAGCTACAAGTCATGTGCCTTGATATTACAAATCATGTATATTAATATATCATGTGTTAATTTATCATGCTACAAGTCATGTGTTTTACATGTCATGAGTTTTGATATTACAAGTCATGTGTTTTACATGTTATATGTTTTGATATTACAAGTCATGTGTTTTACATGTCACGTGCTTTGATATTACAAGTCATGTGTTTTAATATTACAGATCATGTGTTATGGTATTACATGTCATGTACAGTCATGGAAATGCAAGCATGTTATCATGAATTGAAAAACAATTAAAGAAATGTTATAAAATTTTTATGTGCATAATTCATTATGAACACGGGAATGGGAGAAACTATATGATGGATAAAAGTCTTGCCGTATAAGGATTGATTGTATTGTTAGGGCCGGAATTCTTTTACTGCAGCGGCCTGGGTGATTACTGGATCACCAATTGATATTTACCCAGAGTGGTATGTCTGTTACTGTATACAGTACGGAATTGATTGTAGTGCCTAGCGGCATGTCATGGTTCAGCGCCATGAATATTGTGGTCGGGTCCCGGGTATGCACGGGCACTTATACAACAATGGAGAATAGCACTATCTTATCCATTAATACAGTTTCTATAATTAAATTGGACGATAACTGAGACCAATAGAATATATGATTAAATAGATAGAGTAGTTATTGTCATGTTTATTTATTTATGCGTTTATTTATACTTGCCTTCACGTTAATTTATATGTTGCCTTCATGTTAATTTATAAGCACAAAAACAATACTGACATAAATATGCTCATGCACACTGATATTCCTGTACTATGATAGTACACAATTTCTCTTTTTAAATATATTACTTGCTGGGTTTAATCTCCTGGGTTTTGAATCCAGATTTGGAACGTGAAGAAGGGGATCCAGCCCCAGTTGAAGACCCGTATTTCGTTGGACAGATCAAGTGAAAATAGGCAAGCGAAGTACCCATGGAGAAATTTTTTATATTTTGTTTATATTTCCTTTTGTCTGGGCACTGCTTTTCTTTTTGACTCTTTTGTGTTCATATTTAAAGCAGTGTGTCGTTTTATGTAATGAACTCTTTGTATAAATAAAATCATTTCAGTTTCAGACATATTATTTATTTATCTAATTGTGACAGTAGTTACTATTATTCCGAGATCCTGTGACTGTTAGGTTGTCTAGTGCAAGTAATAAGTAACGTTCTCCGTTTTGCGAAGCCGCTGAAAAACGGGGGCGTTACAGGGTGGTATCAGAGCCTAGGTTTAGGTGGAAGAGCATATGACTACTGCCACATATGAACATGTCTGTGACTCATTATTTATAATTGTTCCTTATTCTTTGATATCTATCTGCTTTAGTATCGTGCATATTCTACCATATCAAATTTATTTGAAATGTCTATCTTTGGAATTCCATCATTGATTTCTATCTTGTTCGTTATGGAAAAATATCGATCTAATTTTCAACTCATATGTCCCTTAGTGAGTAATGATAGAGAATTTTACGCCAGCTTGCTAAGTATAAATAGACAGGAATATGATGTATTGAAATAAAATGGAAGGATGATTGAATTTGGAACTTGCCCTTAGGTTTTTATAGAATTAGTTAAGTATAAAAAAAACATCTATGGAAGAATAAGTGTAAAAATATAAAAAGATCTTAGAAGGTTGAGAATTTTATAGAATTAGTTAAGTAGAAGGTAGAGGACAAGAAATTGATAATGAACTATAAAAAAAGAGACATTTTATCAAACCAGAATATGGCATTATATTTTGTAGCTCAAGTTAAATTTATCTTTCCAAATGATCGTCCTATTCCATTACTATTTGTTGATCATTTCCATTTGATATTTTGTATCTTCTATATGAATATTATCATAATAAGATTCATGTCTTGAGCCTTTATACATCACAAGTCTTATTGAGTCGGCCAGACAATTGTAGGAATATATTCCCTGGCGCCAGCAATTGCAGTCGCTTAATAAGATCATTGTATGTGATTGAATTTTGTAACTAGTCATGAATTCATTTCTTATCTTGTGTCTCTACCATTCATAGTCTTGTTACATCGATATTATAATAGTTCATATTCATTTTCATTTCTAGAGTCGAGAGTAATAGACTGGACCGGCCAGCTCAGCCCAGAAGAAAAAAAAAAGGAAGAGAAAAAAATAGGGAACTTGGCCTGGCCCAGCCTAGTAAAAATAAAAAATAAAATAAAATAAACGAAGTGGGCTAGATTGGACTTGGGCCAAGAAAAAAATAATAAATTTTAAAAATAGTGGGCTTGGGCCTGGGCTGGACAGAAAAGAAAAAGAAAAAGAAAATAATAATAATAATAATAATAATATGAATAAGTGGGAATTTAGTGGGTCCAAATTATTATATATGCAGTATTATTGTATGATGTACTTGGTTCCAAGATTGGGTCATTGATTGACATTGAGAATGAAACCAGATTATTGAAATAATTTTAATGATATTCATTATAATATAATTGTATACTAATATATCATGTGTCAATTTATCATGCTACAAGTCATATGTCTTGATATTACAAATCATGTGTACTAATATATCATGTGTTAATTTATCATGCTACAAGTCATGTGTTTTACATGTCATGAGTTTTGATATTACAAGTCATGTGTTTTACATGTCATGTGTTTTGATATTACAAGTCATGTGTTTTACATGTCATGTGTTTTGATATTACAAGTCATATGTTTTACATGTCACGTGCTTTGATATTACAAGTCATGTGTTTTAATATTACAGATCATGTGTTATGGTACAACATGTCATGTACAGTCATGGAAATGCAAGCATATTATCATGAATTGAAAAATAATTAAAGACATGTTATAAAATTTTCATGTGCATAATTCATTATGAACACGGGAATGAGAGAAACTATATGATGGATAAGAGTTTTGTCGTATAAGAATTGATTGTATTGTTAGGGCCGAAATTCTTTTACTGCAGCGGTCTAGGTGATTACTAGATCACCAATTGATATTTACCCAGAGTGGTATGTCCGTTACTGTATACAGTACGGAAATTGATTGTAGTGCCTAGCGGCATGTCATGGTTCAGCGCCATGAATATTGTGGCCGGGTCCCGGGTATGCACGGGCACTTATACGACAATGGAGAATAGCGCTATCATATCCATTAATACAGTTTTTATAATTAAATTGGACGATGACTCAGACCAAGAGAATATATGATTAAATAGATAGAGTAGTTATTGTCATGTTTATTTATTTATGCGTTTATTTATACTTGCCTTCACGTTAATTTATATATTGCCTTCATGTTAATTTATATGCACAAAAATAATACTGACATAAACATGCTCATGCACACTGATATTCCTGTACTATGATAGTACACAATTTCTCTTTTTAAATGTATTACTTGCCGGGTTTAATCCCCTGGGTTTTAAACCCAGATTTGAAACGTGAAGAAGGGGATCCAGCCCCAATTGAAGACCCGTACTTTGTTGGACAGATCGAGTGACAATAGGTAAGCGAAGTACCCCTGGAGAACTTTTGTATATTTTGTTTATATTTCCTTTTGTCTGGGCACTGCTTTTCTCTTTGACTTTTTTGTGTTCATATTTAAAACAGTGTGCCGTTTTATGTAATGAATTCTTTATATAAATGAAATCATTTCTGTTTCAGACATGTTATTTTTCATCTAATTGTGGCAGTAGTTACGGTTATTCCAAGATCCTGTGACTGTTGGGTTGTCTAGTGCAAGTAATAAGTAACGTCCTCTGTTTTGAGAAGCGCTGAGAAATGGGGGCCTTACAAAAATATCTTGAAGCATATGGAGATTCCCAACTTGTCATAAATCAAGTTAAAGGGGAATATGAAGTTAAAAATGAAAATCTTCTGCCATATTATCAAGCAATAATCAAGATGGTTGATAGCTTCGATGGTTTCTACATTAGTTATGTAAAGCGCCATCAGAATAGCTATGCAAATTCGCTGGCTTCCTTAGCTGCCTCCTTAGCGTTACCCAAAAACGCTAAGAAACGAGTAACAGTGGGAAGTAAGGAATTGTTCTGTCCGAAGAATGAGATTGAAACAGAATTAAAAAAACAAAAGGCAAGTGAAGTATATGCTCTTGAATCAAATCTCGAACTAAGAGATTGGCGATTTCCTTACATAAATTATGTTCTTTATGAAATATTACCAGAAGATCCTAAATAAGCAAGAGCAATTCAAAGAAAAACTATTCGATTCTATTATAATGCTGAACTTCAGACATTATATAGAAAATCCTATGATGGGATTTTAATTTGTTGTCTTTCTAATAAAGAATCTCAAGAAGCACTCGAAAAAGCTCATAATGGCATCTGCAGAGCACATCAACTAGGACCAAAGTTTTGGGACAGACTCAGAAGAATGGGTTATTATTGGCATAAGATAATGACAGATGCGGTCATCTATGCTAAGAAATGAGGAGTCTGCCAAATACATGCAGACTTCATACATCAAGTTCCGAAATATCTCCACCTGATGGCTACATCATGGTCATTCGAACAATGGGGAATGGATATTATTGGATCAATTTTTCCACCATCAACAAGAGGACATCGGTCATATTAGCTATAACAGACTACTTCTCAAAGTGGATTGAAGCTATTCCTCTAACCGAAGTGAAGTCATCAGATGTAATCAAATTCATTAAACATCATGTGCTATATCATTTCGGACTATCCAGGAAAATTATTCATGACAACGGATCTCAGTTAGTGAGCCAGTCATTCTCCAGATTTTGCAATAAATATAGAATTGAAAGCGTGACTTCTTCTCCATATTATCCTGCTGTCAATGGTTTGGCAGAAGTTTTCAACAAAACCATTATAAAGCTCCTCAAGAAATTAGTTTCATACAACCAAAGAGATTGGGATGAAAAGCTTGGAGAATGTCTTTAGGCATATCGCACCACTGTTAGGACTCCTACTAATGCTACATTGTTTTCTTTGGTGTATGGGTCTGAAGCAGTCTTGCCATTGGAAATCCAAATTCCGTCATTACGAGTTGCATTAGTAACCAAAATGACGCAAGAAAAACGACATCAATAGAGACTTCTGGAGTTAGAAGCTCTGGATGATAAGCGCTGGAAGCTCAACAAAGCATCGAACTTTACCATGCACGGATTTCCAAAACCTTTAACAAAAAAGTCAGGCAGAAAACTTTCAAGAAGGTTGATCTGGTCCTTTCAGTAACGAGACCGATCATAACTAATCAAAAATCCAAAAAAAAGTTCCAGCCAAAATGGGAAGGACCCTTCGTCATTGATGCAGTCTACTCTAATGGCTTGGCAAAACCGAATGATGACAAAATAATGATGCCAATCAATGAAAAATTTCTGAAGAAATATTACTCTTAACAAAAATTGCGGAGCACCAGCTGAATCATATGTCTCTGAAGAATAGCATGGGTAACTCAACGGAAACAGCGAATCAAACCAGTTTGTAACTGGGGGTTCGCTAATGAAAATTCATGACTTTTGACCAAAGAGTTTGAATCGCGAACTTTCATAATATCGCGAATCAACTTTTCCTTTCCTCCAAATTTGCTAAGTTAAAAATACCTTGGCAATTCAAACTCTATTATACAACAAGTCATTGAACAGCGTGAACTTTAACTTGATCAGGAAAGTTAACAGTTACTTCTATCCGGACTCAAGAAATTTACTCATTCGCAGCAAAATTCATTTTTGGACTCACCAAAGAAGAACAGTGTAGAACCAACCAAGCCATCAAATAGGTGTAGGAAAGTTCTACACGCGGATTAGGAGTTTTGATAATCAACTCTCCTTTATCATTTTGCTCCTTCTTAACATTACAGAATTTATCAACCAATTTTCTCAGCCCACTTTGAATCCCACACACCATCGCATGTAGTAGACAAAGTGGTGGGCCGAATGCTAGCAAAACATTTGGATACACTACTCTAACATGTAGAGTCTCCTTAGACGAGATCACACATTTTTTTGACCAAAGCATCAAGAAACCTGCCAGTAAAACAGAATCTGACAGGGGTTGAAGAGCCTGATAATGGAAACTTTCGAAAGATATCCCGGCCTTGAAGACATCCTCATCAGATTCGGTGACATATGCATCCATCCTGAAATTAATGATTCTTCTTTCGAGCTCCTGTTCAGAAACTGGAGGGAGATGGGTGAAGTCAAAACTGTTCTTCGAGAATTTGGGAAGGAGGCATTGCAACCATTTCTTTTGCTTTACATTGCAGACGCCATACATATGAGCGCAGATATAATAGTAGCAAAGTAACTCCCAATAAGTATCATAAACCACAGGGTGTTAAGTCTTTAGTGAATAAAGCTCTTCGCCTGTGGGGACATACTCTTCATAAGGAATATCCCCCATAGGCAATCCTGAGACTTCATGCATCTTATGCAGAGCAAATTACAGTTCACCACGGGGAATAAAAACTGTACAAGTATTAGGATTGTACAGTTCCAATAAAGAAAAGAAGTGGATCGACTGGAAGGGATACCATGCTGAACTGCCCTAATAGTACGGTAGAGGTTTTCGTGCTGTAACTGATCCTTGAAGGTCCTCAATAAGAAATCAGTAAAAATTGCCCACTCTCCTTTGGAAGAGCAGTGAACCCATCCAGCAAGACGAAAATCTTATACTGAAAATTCTCCTTGCATGTCAACAAGCCGGTGCAAGAAGGTCTGGACAACTACAGATGTTTCGTCCAATGGGATGTCTTGTTTAAACGATCCTGGGAACAATCCACAAAAATATTTTCCAGTGGAACGAGGAAAAGCACCTTGTGCACTGAATCCACCCAGCAAAACACCATCTTTGGCTTGTTTAAATGTCAATCCATTCTTCTAAGAATAGAAAGGGATTGGAGATACAATAATGAATAAGATCTCTCCATGTTAGGAAGAAATAGGTTATGACCGTTAACTTGACGGAGCCATTTAAAAATTCCATCATTTAGGCAATCATGAGGGATTGAGAGATGATCGCCAAATAGGAAAGCAGGCTTGTTTAACAAGGTCCTATCTTTTCCTTCAAAAGACGTGGTGATCATCAGTTCTCGCAATGTAGGGCGAGTAGGGCTCAAAACTCTACTTTTCCTCTCTCGGCCACTGGATGCTGTACAAACTGAAAAACTTGGTTGAACCTGAATTCTTTCTTCCCGTCATAGCCGCCTGAATAGCCGAATTAGTGGTCTTTCGGCCAAGGGTTTGAGACATAATCGACTGCATGAAAAGAAAAGTTAATCAAAACAAAGTTATGAAGAAAAAGATACTTTCTATTATGAGGCGAGAAAATTATTTCCAATCAAGGGTTCTTGCCGAACCATAATAGAGCTGGAGGTTGTTTGAGAGTTTTGAGAATCGCTCACAGAGGCACCAGAAAACAAAGCTTTTCTCGTCATCTTCTTCAGATTAAGATAAAGAAATTTTTTATTTGAAGAAAATTGAAGACCAAAGAAGCTTGAAGATGAAGAGTCTTGAAAACCTCGGAGAGAAGCCTAGAGTTCAAATCTCTCAGAAAAAAGTTAAAATATACTTTATCTGATGAGATCAGAATTTTATAGCAGTTGATTTCACGGACGAGATTTCTGGATAGACGTAATCTCTGACCCAAATCTCGTAAGTATCTTCTCATTTAATGAGACTCAGAGAACGTCTCAATCTCTACGCCTAAAAAAGTGATAAATTTTCGGGTTTTCCGCATAAAAAGATAAACACACGATTCTAATATAGAGTCGTGCTCTCTTCAAAAAGAGAAACCCATGATTCTAATACAGAGTCGTGCTCTCTTCGAAAAAAGAAACCCACGATTCTAATACAGAGTCGTGCTCTTTTCAAAAGAGTGAAGTTCGCAATTCTAATACAGAGTCGTACTCTTCTCAAAAGTGCGAAATCCGCAGCTCTAATACAGAGTCTTATCCTTTTTAAAGATATAAAAGTCAGAGATTCTAACACAGAGTCCTGCTTCTTCTAAAAATATGAAATCTACGAAGATGATGGTCTTGCCAAACTATCCAAAGTATTCCAAAACACCTCCAAAACCATAGAGTTTTGAAATTGGAGGGGGTTTTGTTGTTGGCGAAATTTTCTGCTAATAAAATCATCTGTCATGAAGAGAGAGATCCATAAATTAAAGAAAGATTATTTTCGCAAGTCATGTTCTATTTTCTATAGAAACTGAAGCGCAAATCACTTTTTTCAGGTTTGCAAACCTAATAACAGGGATGGACCCCATAAAGCCTCGTTATCTGGTCCAAGAGCAGCAAACAAAGTCATTTGAACTGCGAATCTAAAATTCAAGATCCGCATTCCAACTACAATCAAAAAGATCCGCGAATCTAAAGTTCGAGATCCGCGAATCTAAAGTTCGAGATCAGCGAATCTAAAGTTTGAGACCCGCATTCCAGCTACAATCAAATAAATCCGCGAATCTAAAGTTCGAGATCCACGAATCTAAATTTTGAGATTCGCAAATCTAAAATTTTAGATCTGCATTCCAGCCACAATAAGATAGAGCCGTGAATCTAAAGATCGAGATTCGCATCCCGGTCATAATCAAAGGAAACGCAAATTTAAAGTTTGAGATTCGCGTTCCGCATTTCAGTTACGATATAGAGGATTGAAGATACCAGTTACAAATTCTGTAGGTTTAATGCAAATTCACCATATCAAAAGGCGAAAAATTAATACTCAGATCGTGGAGGCCGACAGTTAAACGGTTACATCAGCTCAAGAATCTCTAAATCTCTATAAAAAGCCTGAACCAAAGCAGAAAAAGGGACAGAAAATCGGAGACTAGGAGATCAATACGATATAGAGAGTTCTCTTGCTGTTGTTGTCGAGAGTTCAAAACCTTTGTCAAGTAAAAAATTCATGCGGAGTGTCAACAGAGAACAAGATCGTCCTCCATAGCTACTACAGAAGCCAGCCTTAAATAAAGAGGGAATTCAACTTTCCTCATTTTCTATAAACGAAAAACCGTTTGAATTGTATTCTTTTATTGAGAAATTCAATAAAGAATCATTTACAATTTTTATGGCGAATAACTAAATCTCCATCATGTCATGTTATAGGGATTCGGGCCCAGAGCATACACTCGCCCATCATTCTTGAGTATCTAGCGGTACGTGCTGGTGCAGTACTAGGAGTCATGGGGTCGTGGTCCAAAGTATGTACATGACCCTCTTAAAATATGTGATCTTTTCTCCTAACAGTTCCAAACTAATTCACATTAGACATCAACAGGACATAATAAATTTTATATGTATGCTTATCTCCGCTTTTCTATATTTACTACCGTGTCATTTACAACATGCGATGCTACATGTTCACAACTAATATATTCAAGACAAGTATATTAAATCCATAATCCTCTATATAAGATATTTTTTTATTATCCTGTCATATATTTTCTATATCACTTATTTCATGCATACACACACACACACACACACACACACACACACACACACACTGTTGGCAGTGAAAATTTCTAAGTTAAATAGAGTTTTCCACAACAGAACGCGGAGCTAACTCTGTAGCTCCGCGTTTAGCTATATTAGCCTAGCGTTGAACAAAACGCGAAGATGCTTAATAGCTCCGCGCATTCTGGTTATTTGGTGCCGTGTTTTGATGTGATTAGCTCCGCGTGAGCAGATAACCAGAATCTCAAATTGATTGAGATTATGATTTGGGCTTATCCAAATACCCGAATTGAATCCAATCAGAATTCCAAATCAAGAGATTTAAATCAAGACTAAGATATTTGATTGGAATCCTTGATGAATGCGAGTTCTATTTAGATAGAAACTCTTGCATTAACCTGGGGCTATAAATACCTTCCTAGTGAAACCCTCGGGGTCTTCTTTTCGGCAATTAAGATCTTTTCCTCTTGGAGAATTCAAGTTACGCACAGAGCCTTGAGCTCGTGAAAGACCAGAGAAGATCGTCTACAGTCGGCCGCCATCTTCGAGAGAGAAGAGTTCGACGTTCGATCGTCCAAAGGAACTACTATAGATCCCATCGCCACAGATCCCACACGATATATTGTAAAAGAGAGAGATTGACATATAAAATCCTCTTGTTTGTTCTTCTTTTTATCTTGTTCACTTTTATTGTAATCTAAGGTGTATTCAATGGAAGGAAAGCAACAAACTTTTGCGGCGAACAAACTGGCGACCATAGTGGGAGCCATCTCTTTCACTGATGAAGAGATTGTGGCGCAATCGGACGTTGACATGATCGGATCCAAAGTAGACACACTGGTCGTTGAAATCGACCAGCAGAAGTACGAGGAGTTCCTCTCCTCTGAATTAGGTGACTTGGACGAGACACGATACCATCGTCGCATGTACTCCAATACCCGAGCAACGGGTAAAAAGGTGTCCACCGAGAGACGGGGATCCTTGGAGACTGTGGCTATAGGGCCGATGCTCAGACAGGAAATCCTAGCAGAGGACGAGCTTCCTACTGCCGAAGAAGACCTGAGAACTGAATTGACAAGAACCCAACTCCGAAATAGGAATCGGAGGATAAGGCGAAAAGCCCTCAAAGCCCGCCTTAGACGCAAGGCTAATGGACGCGAGGCTATGGTCTCTCGCAAACTGGCTCGCGCTAATTGCGAAACCGGTCATTATCGCGTTAAACGCGAAGTTACGACTTGCCTTAAAAGCAAGGAAAAGCCAGCGTGTGATTTTCCACGCGAGGCTATTGCTGAGCTTAGCGAGAAACGCGAAGCCAGTAAGATTTGCGCTAGTCGCAGAATATCTGACACTCGCGAGAAACGCGAGTATAAAAATTCTTTAAATCCAGCGTGTGATTTTCCACCCGAGGCTGATACTAAGCCAAGCGAGAAAAGCGAGGCTAGTAATACTTGCGAGAAATGCAAGACTTCTGACACTCGCGATGAACGCGAGTATAAAAATTCTTCAAAACCAGCGTGTGATTTTCCACGCGAGGCTGATACTGAGCCAAGCGAGAAACGCGAGGCCAGTAATACTTGCGAGAAACGCAAGATCCTCCGAGAGAATCGCGAAGACGATTGGAAAATCATTGTTAATCGTAAGAATCGCGCTAAGCGCAAAGATATGACTTGCGTCAATTGCAAGGGTAAGCCAGCACGTAAGAGTTCCCTTTCGCACGGGGCTATTATTCCAGAAGCTAAACTTCTGAAGACACGCCAAGCCAGCAAGAAACGCGAGGCTAACATGGCAAAAGGCGGAGCTATTCTTCAGCCCCGCGAGACAAAACGCGAAGCTATTTCTAAGCCTCGCGTAAATCGACCTGACTGCAGAATCAGGACTGATCCTCTCGTCAGTAAACAAGAACTGGACTCCAGTGATCCTAAGAAGGTTCAGTGGGTTCCTAGATCCTCCAAACAGTTGAATGGGCCCCACAGCTCCATGACTAAGGTCACCGATCTCAGGGAGTATCTGTCCACGAAGATAGGCATAGAACAAGTTCAAGCTGAACCTGTCTGTCCTGCCAGCAGCTTATGACAGCAGTATCCATTGTAATGGACAACTGTGGCTGTAGCAAGAACAGGGCATCGGTGTTCGACCGATTAACCAAGTCGGATAAGAACCCTACTAAGAATACAAGAACCGCTTCCCTAAAAGAATGGAGAGCTGTAACCTCCAACATGGTGAGAAAAGGGAAGAAGATTATAGAGACGGATGATGATTCAGAATCGAGTGATGAAGAGCCTCATCATATCACTCGACTTAAATCAGGAACCGTCCCGCCTCGAAACTATAAGAGGCTTATAAGAGGTTCTTATGACGATGACAGCAACAATTCAGCCATAGCTTCATCGCCATCCTCTACATCATCTCGGCCACAAAAGGCAGCATCGCATATGGCAGATAAATCTGATGATATCAATCAGAGATTTGAAGCTCAAGAAAGAATGATTCGAGAGCAACAGAAAACAATTGAAGACCTTAAATTGATGCTCTCAAAATTTGTTGAGGATAAAAGGGGCAAAGAAACTCTCAACGAAGAGGAAAAAGAAGAAAAAGCCCACTCGATGCACGAGAACGACGATAGATTTTCTTTCCATGATCCGCATGGAGAAAAGATAAGTCAACTCGAAGCTCTGATGCATAAAATGGAGTTGAAAGAGTCAGGGGTCTAAGACCATACCCACCTGAATGGGATATGGTACCATACCCCCAGAAGTACAAGCCGCTCAAATTAGAGCCATATGACGGGAAGGGATCGCCCAGTCAGCACATTTATTACTTCTTGTCCTAAGCAGGACATCTGATGGGTAATGACCCGATTATGACCAAAGTATTCGCAAGTATTTTTCGAGGACCTGCTTTTACTTGGTTTATGCAGCTGCCCCCAGGTACTATTAATACCTGGATCGATATTGAGAAATTATTTCTCTCGCGTTTCTTTGAGGATAATACCGAGATCATAGTTCATTCCCTCCTTGCAACTACGCAAGGGGAACAAGAAACGGTAAAAGATTTCATAGAAAGGTTCCGGGAGAAGTCTGTGCATTGTAAGCACGGAATGGTCCAGGAAACTCTAGTCGAGATATGTCGACATAATCTTAAAACTAATGTGCTCCTAAAAATGGGGGCCGTAGAGTCTAAGACATGGAGGGATTTGCTCAAACAGGGAGAGCAGGCCGAAGACTTGATTCGTCGAGTTGAAGAATCTCGTGGATCAAGGAGTACTGGAAGTAATAGGCCTTATACTCAGAATAATAGTAATAAGAACAAAGGGAAGGCGGTAATGGCATCAGAAACTGCTTCGCAAAAGATAAATCCTCCTCCAAGCCCAAAGCCTCAAAATCAGAAGGACACGAGGCAAAGTAGACCTCAGCAGGAAAAGACTTACACTTTCAAAGCAGAACAGATGTCTACACTCTTCCACCTCCTCATGAGGAAGGGAATGTTGAAACTTCCGGAGAATAGGAAGCCAGAGGACGCTGGTAAGACCAACGACCCTAATTACTGTCTTTATCACCGAAATATTGGACACCCTACTAGGGATTGTTATCCCCTTAAGAACAGAATCCAAGCGCTAATAGAAGCTGGAGTTCTGACGCTTAAAGAGGAGCAAAAGAGAGTCACCGCCAATATGGCAACTATAGTGGTTGGAACCCATGAGTTCCCCGCAGGGGTGACCCCAATTCCAAAGGGTAAGTTGGTTACAAAGAACCTCGATCCTCATAAGAAAGCTCAAGAAGGACTTGTCCCCGTAACAACCCAGAAGGGGGAAGTTATGTGGGTTCCATGACTTACTAGAAGATGAGCAGTGGACTACCACGGGTCAAGGGAAAAAGCGGACCGTTAATGTCATTTCCGCATAAATAAGGGAAAAATATATAGCTTCAGGAGCCTTCACAGATTCTGAAGAAGAGCCCGAAACTATGGCCACTCATCAAGATGGGGCAGGCCCTTCCGGTACTCGATCTGGGAAGACATATCTCAGGGACTACACCAGAGTAGATCCGAAGGACATATATGCGGAACTTTCAAAACCGGCAAAGCAGAAAGAACTTCGCTTCCAAAAGAATCCTATTAGAGATGAAGGAGCCAAGGAGACTACCGTCAAATTTGACATAATAGCTCAGCTGGCTAACATCCCAGCACGAGTCACACTATACGAGTTGCTACGATTATCAAAGTCAACCCGTGAGGCGTTGAGAGAGGCATTGGCAGACTCTAAGTCATTCCTAGCTCAGATTGTCGAGCCGGCCATCGAAGAACAGGGCTCTTGTCCCCACTGTCATCAAGTGAGGAGGCAGATTTCGCAAATCATCTTCTCTCCGGAAAACATGCAGGTAAAGAATATAAAGCATAATAGGCTTTTTATTTCACCGGATATGTCGGATCCACCAACGTGGAACGCATTCAAATCGATCCGGGGTCTGCATTAAGTGTTGTTCCCGGAAGGCTAATGCAGCTATTGGGAATATCTCCTCATCGTTTGACGCCTACAAACACCACTATTTACGGATTCAACGCTAATAACAGCCATCCTCTTGGTAAGATCTGATTGCGGTGCCAAATTGGAGACTTAAGGACGGAGGTCACATGCTACGTTATTGATGCAGATACCTCCTACAATATTTTACTGGGACGACCTTAGATCCACGCTCACATGATAGTCCCGTCGACTCTTCACCAATGCATGAAATATTGTGATGAGGAAGGAGAAGTCCGGACACTAATTGCGGATAAGCAACCATTTAAAGGGCTGGAGAATTACTTCACAGATGCTGCACTTTACAAACCAGCCCATGAAGTCTACAATGACGATCCTAGCAAGCCTCAAAAGCCTGATGAAAGCAGTAATGAAGCCGATATTGAGTACGAGCTTCCTGAAAAAGATGACGGGGGTGATTATGAAATCAACCCTCACTTAGATTTTAGTTTGAGTCTTGATAATAATATGGCTGATGTAATAGAGAGTGAATGGGTTATTAATGAAAATATAAAGTTAGTCTACGAGCATGTTGTAACTACTGGATCTGAATCCTCTTGTACTTCCACTGAAGTGGATGACCTATCCGAACTTGAAGTTCTGGCGGCATACCATTTGCCACTTAGGTCATCCCTCCTCTCTCAGTCTAAAATAGTTAAGGGAAAAGGTCACTACTTCGAAGTGCCTTCTCGACAAGGGGCCCAAAAGCCGATCATGTTCGGCAGAGTAATTACGTCACCTCGACGAAGACAAAGCAGTGAAAGTGATGAACAAACATCACCTCAATTTCACTTGTATGAACAGAAATCCTGGTAAATGATGGAGAAGATGGGTTATAATTTTACCCAGAAACCGAGATTAAACTTTGGAAAAGGGCGACGGAATCTTTACCCTCATTTAGACCAAGAGGAAAGAGCCCGGATTATTATCAGAAGACCCGCAGGGGGTTGGGTTATGTATCTACTCCACCCTCATCACCATTAAAAGATGAAGAGAGTACTTCGGCCAAGGAAGATACATCTTCACCCTACCATAATTCGGATCAAAGTACTGGTGTTTGGTTTCAATCCTTGACAACCAACATGGTTTCAGCCGCACCAGAAAGCGACGAGAAACCAATTGATATTCAAGATGATTCTTGGGCTAAGCATATGAACACTCTCTGGGATGTCAGCTTTGAACAGCGTGACCCGCCCACAGAAGACAAATTGGTACAAGTTAATATGGGAACGGAAGAAAATCCGAAACCCATCTTCATAAGCGACACGCTAACTCCCTTGGAAAATGAGGAACTTATATCTCTTATCAAAGAGTATATAGATGTGTTCGCATGGAGTTACGAATACATGCCCGGGCTTGACCCTCAAATTGCCACACACCGGTTAAATATTAAAGAGGATGCCAAGCCGGTTAAACAACAGCAAAGGCGTTTTCGACTGGAATTGATGGAGGTAATAGTTGTTGAGGTCAATAAACTTATAAAATCTGGATTTATCCGTGAAGAGCAACATCCTGATTGGGTGGCTAACATAGTGCCAGTTCGAAAGAAGAACGGCAAAATCCGGATATGCATCGATTTTCGAGATCTGAACGCTGCATGTCCTAAGAATGAATTTCCACTCCCCATCACCGATGTGATGATTGATAATACTTGTGGTTATGAGAGGATGTCCTTTATGGATGGCTTCTCAGGTTATAACCAGATCAAGATGCACCCAGATAATGAAAAGCATACAGCTTTCAGAACGCTGCTAGGAGTATACTGTTATACGGTGATGCCTTTCGGGTTGAAGAACGCTGGCGCCACCTACCAACGCGCAATAAGTATCATATTCAAAGAACACCTGCGCAAAACAGTGGAATGCTATGTGGATGACTTAGCAGTCAAAAGTAAGGACAAAGAAGATCATCTTCATGATTTAAGAGTGGTCTTTGATCTTATGCGAAAATATCATCTGAAGATGAATCCCACTAAGTCATTTATGGGGGTGTCCAGCGAAAAATTCCTTGGGTTCATAATAACTTCAAAAGGAATTTTCCTCGACCCTGAGAATGTAAAAGCGATTAGCGAGATGCCACCTCCCGGCAATCTTAAAAAATTAAGGGGGTTACAAGGAAAGCTCGCCTATATCCGGTGCTTCATCTCCAATCTATCAGGGCGATACCAGCCGTTCTCCAGACTCATGAATGTTGCCCGAAAATTGAATCTTTGATTCCATTGCAAAATTATTTGATTACAACGAAGATTTGAGATTACAAAAATTCCGAGGAATTACAAGAACGGGAATATTAATTTATTCTCTTTTTTATGTGGGTTCGGGTGGCGGTGAAGTCTCGTTGCTGCCTCCGTTGACCGTCCGACCAGGAGAAGATGGCTCTGCTCTTTTCTTTGATCTCACGAGCTCGCCTGAAATCTTCCCAAAGTCCAAGAATCCAAAAGTTAAAAGTCCTTTCTCCAGTTAAATTCCTGTATTTTATAAACCGAAGAAGCTCCAAATCCGGCTCAATTCTTTCCTGAAAAATCGGATCACGGATTATCAGTCCAAAAATAGGAAACAAATCAATGGGAAATAACGGAAAACAACCCGTGGGTGTGCCCACTTAACAAAAATGATTTTTTTTTTTTTTTTTTTGGTATCTACATAACCCCCTCCAAAGTTTTCGAAGTTCTATATTGAACCTTACTGAATTTCGAAATACTTTGGATTCTTTAATTTTGGTTATACACCTTTTAAAAGATTTGGTCGATAGAGATAACTGTTAATATATTTATTTATTCCATAACAAGCAGAGGTATGATTTTAACGTACTCATTAGAGGACAAGCAGAGGTATAATGTTAACGTGCTTATTTTAGGTCAAGCAGAGGTATAATATTAACGTGCTTATTTTAATCCTAACCGTTCAGTGACATCTAGTATGACGAATCAGGAAAAGACAAAGCTGACATTAAACGTGTCTTGGAGCTTAACCTATTCAGATGATCTGGTCGTGATAGGGACAAGCTGACTAAACAGAGGTGACGGTTAACGTATTTAGTTTTGGAATCGGACTATCAGAGGTAACTGTTAACTTGATAGGGAGATGATTTTCGTCAGAGGTGATTTTCAACTTAACGATATCAAAAGCACGTTCATCGGAGGTTGTAATGTTGGACTTGATGAAGTGTGAATTTTCTTTTCTGTCAGAGGTGAAATCTTAACGTGACAGGGGATCGATTTAATTAGGATTTTATCTCTTTTGATTTTGAATTATGATGTCAGAGGTATGATTTTAACTTGACAAATATTTTGGAGTGTCGCTTGCTCTGTTAGAGCAAAATGACAAGAAAAGTTTTGCTGTCAGAGGTGAAATCTTAATGTGACAGGAGATTTATCTGATTAGAATTTTTAGCAAACCCCCAGTTATCAACGGATTTGATTAGCCTTTACCAACTACCGTTTGAGTTGGGCTAGCCATGCTATTCCCCTCAGCATGGTGAGTTGTCAAAAATTTCGTTTGGGCTTAAATGCCAAACTTTTTCTCTTCCCTTTGCCTTAGCAGTTTAGGGCAGTGATGTATTCTTATATTCAGATAAGAATACTGTTGTGACAGATTTGTCGTGGGATTTTTAGCAAACCCCCAGCTATCAACGGGTTTGATTTTGCCTTTACCAACTACCGTTTGAGTTGGGCTAGCCATGCTATTATCCTCAGCATAGTGAGTTGTCGAGGGTTTCGTTTGGGTTTAAATACCAAACTTTTCCTCTTCCCTTTGCCTTAGCGGCGTTGGGCAATTCATACTTTTACCCCCAGTATGGTGGGGTTGACGAGAAATTTATTCTCTCCCCGTAGTCTTGTCGGCGTTGGGTAATTCATACTTTTTACACCCAGTATGGTGGGGTTGACGAGAAATTTATTCTCTTCCCGTAGCCTTAGCGGCGTTGGGCAATTCATACTTTTTACCCCCAGTATGGTGGGGTTGACGAGAAATTTATTCTCTCCCCGTAGCCTTGTCAGCGTTGTGTAATTCATACTTTTTACCCCCAGTATGGTGGGGTTGACGAGAAATTTATTCTCTTCCCGTAGCCTTGTCGGCGTTGGGCGATTCATGCTTTTTACCCCCAGCATAGTGGGGTTGGCGAGAAATTTATTCTCTTTCCATAGCCTTGTCGGCGTTGGGTAATTTATGCTTTTTACCCCCAGCATGGTGGGGTTGGCGAGAAATTTATTCTCTTCCCGTAGCCTTGTCGGCGTTGGGTGATTCATACTTTTTACCCCCAGCATGGTGGGGTTGGCGAGAAATTTATTCTCTTCCCGTAGCCTTGTCGGCGTTCGGTGATTCATTTTTTTTTACCCCTCGTATGATGGGGTTGGCGAGAAATTTATTCTCTCCCCGTAACCTTGTCAGCGTTGGGTGGTTCATACTTATTACCCCCAGTATGATGGGGTTGGCGAGAAATTTATTCTCTTCCCGTAGCCTTGTCGGCGTTGGGTAATTCATACATATTACCCCCAGTATGGTGGGGTTGGCGAGAAATTTATTCTCTTCCCGTAGCCTTGTCGGCATTGGGTAGTTCATACTTCTTACCCCCAGTATGGTGGGGTTGGCGAGAAATTTATTCTCTTCCCGTAGCCTTGTCGGCGTTGGGTGATTCATTTTTTTTTCTTTTTTTTTGATGTTTTTTTCTTTTTTCTTTTTTTTTTTTTGATGTTTTTTCCTTTATATATATATATATATATATATATATATATATATATATATATATATATATGGGGGTTTAAATTAACCGCCTTGAGCCCATTTTTTGGGAATTGTTGTGAGCCCAAGTGGTACCTTTAGACCTCACACATTAAATGTGTCGGAGTTAGCTCTAACTCTTTTTTTGTTCAGTTTTGAGCTGAACTGCTCCAGCGTCAATCAACGCTTGAATTTTATCTTTTAAGATAAAACAATTTTTTGTGGGGTGACCTACAATCCGATGGTACAGGCAGTAATTCGGATCGTTAGTTTTCCCTACTTCTTCAGGTCTCTTGCTCTCCGGCAATTTAAGCATCTTGCGTTTGCTGAGCAGATTGAACATAGTAGCAGTATGTTCATCCTTGAACGAATACTGCTTTTGAAGTCTGGGCGACTTTGCTGTGTTGCTTGTAGTTGGCCATGGTTTCTGCTTCAGTGTACTTTCTACCGCCATTGCCGTTATGTCTTTCCCTTTTGAACGGGAAAAATGGAATGGAGATTCGTTTGCACCGTCTCCGGTTGCAGACTGTTGCATTTCGAGACGTCGAAGTATTTCTTCGGCCTGTTCGCCCTGCTTAAGCAGATCCTTCCATGACTTGGATTCGACCGAACCCATCTTGTCTAAGATATCGGTCAACAAGTTATGTCTGCAGGTTTCCACAAGCATATCCTGCGTCATGCCATGTGGGCATCGAACGGAAAGTTCTCAGAACCGCTCGACATAAGTTTTGACCGTTTCGCCTTCTTCTTGCTTCGCTGCTAGCAAAGATAATATGGAGACTTCTGTATCATCTTCAAAGAATCGGGCTAGAAACTCACGTTCTACATCAGCCCAAGATTTAATTGTTCCCTGGGGAAGTTGCATAAACCAGGTAAATGCGGGCCCCCATAAAGTGCTCGCAAATATCCTAGTCATAGTTGGATCATTCCCAATGAGATATCCTGTCTGTGAGAGGAAATAGAAGATGTGTTGCTGCGGCGAACCTTTACCGTCAAATGATTGAAGATTCAACGGTTTATATTTTGCAGGATAGGGTACGGTCTCCCATTCTATGGGATATGGACGGACTACCCCACCTCTTGTAGCTTTTTGCGATGAAGAAGAGCTTGTAATTGGTTCTCCATCTTCTCTATTTTCTCTGCTTAAGGATTGATGATAACTTTCACTTCCTCTTCCTCTCTTGAATGAGGAGGCACTTCTTCATCTTCGTCTTCGCTGTCTTCATTTATTTGGACAGGCCGTTTTCCTTTCTGCCGACTAGAAATGGACGGCGATGATTGGTTCTTTCTAGTTTGAGCCAGCAACTCAATCAAAAGTTGTTTCATTTCTTCTATGGTCTCTTCTTTCTGTTCGAGACGTTTTTCTTGTCTCTCAAGCCTTTTAGAGACTTCTTCTAGAAGCGCGCCCTCTGGTTCGATAGAAACTCCTTTTGATCCTGGAGTGATTTCCTTATCCGAAGGGTTGTTTCCGACCACTTTTTTGCCTTTATTAACCATATTTGATGAGGCAGCAGGTAGATCGGTCCCAGTGTATGCCTTTTTCACCGTCCGTATTCTTTTAGGTTCGGTGATCCGCTCAAAAACGGATCGTCTCGGATGGCACTCGCAGTTTGATAGAACAGTTGAGATTAACTGTTCGCATTGGCATTGAGGAGTATTCTGTGCAGAGTTCTTCTTCCAATTGAGGAATTCTCTCAAGTCTTGAGGTATCTTCTCCTCTCTATTTGCATCTTGACGTATTTTGCGTCTCAAATTTGGTTCATAATACTGGAGAGTTTGTAATATTTCAGGGCTGAGCTCTTTTCAGGCATTAGATTGTTCTCCAACCCTTCTGCGGATTCTTCTGGAGTGTGTGCTGGCCTGCGCAGTTGTACGGGCCTCGCACGCATCTGACTTGTTCTTCGGGATTTGGAGGATTCTATCATGAATATGTTCATCCGAAGAGAAATTTGAAGACCTATTCTCAGGTGAGTTCATGAGCACATCCTTATATTTGTTTGTAGAGGAACGGGATGGTACACCTGAGAGAGTAACCAAAAAGTTAGATGTGAGCTGTGTGCTCACTGCGCGTGTGCCCGAATAGACATCAGAACCAACCCCTGATTTTTCCTGCGGAGTGCAACCCTAGGGAAACCCGCGGTGTGCAACCCGCGGTTGGAACCGCGGGTTTGCACCCGCGGTTACAACCTCGGGATTGCACCCGCGGGGTTGCCCCCGTGCGGTGCAACCCGCACTTCTGCTGCGGATTTTTATTTTTGGAATTTTTCTTCTCTGATGTTTCCTGATCTAGATTTTCTGACCGCAATTTTTCAGAGGTACTGTTGATGCAGGCCCGCTGGGCCTTACGCCTCATGTTTCTCTTCTGAGAGCGGGTCAGGGACTGGTTTGACTTTTGGCTTGACTTTGGAACGGGCTATAACGCCGTGTTCTTCACAGACGATGATGTCCTGTCAGTTCGAACGGGCGATGACGCCTCATAAGTTTTCATAGGCGATAACGCCTTTCCGGTGGGCGATGACGCCTCACCTTTTTTCATTGTCACCCGGCGATGACGCCTAGGCTCCGAATCAGAGGAAGAAAGAAATTCCTCATATTTTTGCTGGTCAACTTCTATGACCAGCGTCTCAACCATTGAGCCAATCGGCACCCGGTCGGACTGCGCCACCAGATTCTCTGTGGTAAACAGAGAGGCTCCCACTGTGGTCGCCAGTTCTTTGTTGCCCGAAAATTGAATCTTTGATTCCATTGCAAAATTATTTGATTACAACGAAAATTTGAGATTACAAAAATTTCGAGGAATTACAAGAACGGGAATATTAATTTATTCTCTTTTTTATGTGGGTTCGGGTGGCGGTGGAGTCTCGTTGCTGCCTCCGTTGACCGTCCGACCAGGAGAAGATGGCTCTGCTCTTTTCTTTGATCTCACGAGCTCGCCTGAAATCTTCCCAAAGTCCAAAAATCCAAAAGTCAAAAGTCCTTTCTCCAGTTAAATTCCTGTATTTTATAAACCGAAGAAGCTCCAAATCCGGCTCAATTCTTTCCTGAAAAATCGGATCACGGATTATCAGTCCAAAAATAGGAAACAAATCAATGGGAAACAACGGAAAACAACCCGCGGGTGGCAACCCGCGGGATCGCCCCCGCGGGTTGCCACCCGCGGGATCGGCCCCGCGGGTTGCAACCCGCGGGTGCTCCCGCGGGTGTGCCCACTTAGCAAAAATGATTTTTTTTTTTTTGTATCTACAATGAAAAAGGGGGTTTCTTTCATATGGGATGAGGCATGTCAACAGGCATTTGATGGCCTCAAAGAATACCTTACTAAGCCTCCTGTACTTATGGCACCAGTCCCTGAGCAGCCCTTCCTTATATATGTAAGGGCCATGGATAATACTTTAGGAGCGTTACTTGCTCAATATAATGAGCACGGCCATGAACATGCCCTTTATTATTTAAGCAGAACAATGATCGGGGCCGAATAGCGATATACCCCGATTGAAAAAGAATGTTTAGCCCTAGTGTTCGCTGTTCAGAAAATGCGACACTATCTTTTAGGGCAGACAATTCATGTCATATTACGGGTTAACCCCTTGAAGATCCTGATGACAAAACCAGGATCCTTGAACGGCCGATTGGCGAAATGGGTATTATTGCTATGTCCATATGATATACACTTCGTCCCTCAAAAAGCCATGAAGGGACAGGCGATCGCCGATTTCCTTACAGACCATCCAATTTGGTCCAAACCCAAGCAGACGTCAGAGGTCAACACAGTTAGTAAAGAACAACCATGGCAAATGTTCTTTGATGGTGCTGCCAGACGATCTGCTGCTGGAGTGGGGGTTGTGCTTATATCTCCACATAAACATATATTGCCTAACATTTACTCATTAACAGAACTGTGCACGAATAATGTGGAGGAATATAACGCACTCATTATCGGCTTAAAAATAGCTCTGCAACTGGGGGTGAACCATCTAGAGGTATATGGAGATTCTAGACTCATCGTCAACCAAATGACGGGTGAGTATGAAGTCAGACATGAAGCCCTCATCCCCTATCATCAGCTAGCCATTGAGCTAGCAGGATATTTTGAACAATTTTATATATATCATATATCTAGAAATGAGAACGTCTATGCAGATGCTCTTGCTGTGTTAGCTGCAATATTGGCAATCCTGCCGGGTGAAGCTAAAAGCATCACTATTGGTAGCAGAGAACTCCTCGACCCAGATACTGTGTCTCAAGCCGAAGAGGTGTGCCAGACAGGCTTAATTCTGGAACCTCATGATTGGCGATTTCCATTCATAGATTACGCCCTACATGGGATATTGCCAGAAGATCCAAAGGAAGCCACCTCGATAAAAAGGAAGGCTCAGAGATTCTATTATGACCATAAGCTTCAGACTTTATATAGGAAGTCAAGAGATGGTCTGCTGCTACGCTGCATATCAAAAGCAGAAGCAGATGAAGTGCTGAGAGAAACACATGACGGAGTATGTAGAGCTCATTAGCCCGGTCCGAAACTCGGAGACCGCATAAGAAGGCTGGGATATATCTGGCCGAACATGATCACGGAAGCAATGACATACGCTAAACGGTGCCATGCATGCCAAGTTCACGCCGATTTTATTCATCAACCTCCAGAATACTTGCACAATACTGTTGCTAGTTGGCCATCTAAGGCATGGGGAATGGATATTGTGGGGCCTATAACTCCCCCGTCATCCAGAGGACATCGGTTTATTCTTGCAATAACCGATTATTTCTCAAGATGGGCCGAAGCCGTGCCCATGAGAGAGGTGAAAATGACAGATGTGATTAAATTCATTAAGCATCATGTCGTTTACCGTTTTGGCGTCCCCCGAAAGATCATCCATGATAATGGACCACAATTCGTCAGCGAGAGGTTTTCGAGATTCTGTGATAAATTCAGAATCAAGGACATCGCTTCGATGCCATATAACCCTGCGGCTAATGGGTTAGCTGAAGCTTTCAACAAGACAATTATTAAGCTCCTTCGGAAGTTCGTCTCTTCCAATAAACGAGATTGGGATGAAAAGCTAGGAGAGTGCCGTGGGCTTATCGCACCACCGTTCGCACCCCTACAAAAACTACTCCATTCTCTTTGGTTTATGGAAGCAAGGCCGTCTTGCCTCTTGAAATCTAGATACCATCTTTGAGAGTGGCCTTAGCCACAAAGATGACGACAGAAGAGTGCCATCAACAAAGACTACGAGAATTAGAAGCGTTGAATGAAAAACGTCTCAGGGCTCAGCAACAAATTGAGTTGTTTCAAGCCCGAATCTCACGAACGTTCAATAAGAATATTAAACCAAGGACCTTTAAATAAGGAGACTTAGTTCTGGCAGTTAAAAGGCCAATGGTTCTGACTTACAAGACTAAAGGTAAATTTGAACCCAAGTTGGAGGGACCGTTCATCGTGGAGACTGTATACTCCAGTGGAGCCTACCGCTTAATAAATCAGAATGGCGATAGGATGATGATGCCGATCAACAGTAAATTTCTGAAGAAATATTATGCCTAAACTAAATCAGAATGATGACAGAATAACTGTCACATCTGGTGCAGATCACGAAGAGTATAACCATCCAGTTTGTTCAAGTTACGTAGATGAGCAATTGGACTCTTTTTTAGGCATGCGCAAATAGGCGCCTCTGCCGAAATTCGATGAATCCTAACACGATCATCGTGGTGTGCCCAGTTCAAGTTACGCATGAGAGCCTTGGACCACCTCCACTTGTTCAAGTTACGCAGATGAGCACTTGAACTTCTTTGATGAATCCTGACCCGATCATCGTGGTGTGCCCAGTTCAAGTTACGCATAAGAGCCTTGGACCGCCTCCACTTGTTCAAGTTACGCAGATGAGCACTTGAACTTCTTTTGATGAATCCTGACCCGATCATCGTGGTGTGCCCAGTTCAAGTACGCATGAGAGACTTGGACCGCCTCCACTTGTTCAAGTTACGCAGATGAGCACTTGAACTTCTTTGATGAATCCTGACCCGATCATCGTGGTGTGCCCAGTTCAAGTTACGCATGAGAGCCTTGGACCACCTCCACTTGTTCAAGTTACACAGATGAGCACTTGAACTTCTTTTGATGAATCCTGACCCGATCATCGTGGTGTGCCCAGTTCAAGTTACGCATGAGAGCCTTGGACCGCCTCCACTTGTTCAAGTTACGCAGATGATCACTTGAACTTCTTTGATGAATCCTGACCCGATCATTGTGGTGTGCCCACTTCAAGTTACGCATGAGAGCCTTGGACCGCCTCCACTTGTTCAAGTTACGCAGATGAGCACTTGAACTTCTTTTGATGAATCCTGACCCGATCATCGTGGTGTGCCCAGTTCAAATTACGCATGAGAGCCTTGAACCACCTCCACTTGTTCAAGTTACGCAGATGAGCACTTAAACTTCTTTTGATGAATCCTGACCCGATCATCGTGGTGTGCCCAGTTCAAGTTACGCATAAGAGCCTTGGACCGCATCCACTTATTCAAGTTACGCAGATGAGCACTTGGACTTCCTTCTTAGGCATGCGCAAATGGGCGCCTCTGTCAAAATTTGATGAATCCTAACCCGATCATCGTGGTGTGCCCAGTTCAAGTTACGCATGAGAGCCTTGGACCGCCTCCACTTGTTCAAGTTACGCAGATGAGCACTTGAACTTCTTTGATGAATCCTGACCCGATCATCGTGGTGTGCCCAGTTCAAGTTTCACAATTGACTCTTGGACCGCCTCCACTTGCCCAATGCTGTTATAGCAGCGAAAAGAGGAGATCAAGCTCCTCGCCAACCCTATCATACTGGGGGTAAAAGTATGAAATCAATTGCCCAATGCTGTTATAGCAGCGGGAAGAAGAGATCAAGCTCCTCGCCAACCCTATCATACTGGGGGTAAAAGTATGAAATTAACTATCCAATGCTGTTAAAAGCAAATGGGAGAGGAAATTAATTCCTCGACAACTCACCATACTGAGGGGAATAGCATGGCTAGCCCAACACAAACGGCGATTGGTAAAGGCTAATCAAATCCGTTGATAGCTGGGAGTTTGCTAAAAATCCTATAAAACCTGTCATGTTAAATCTTTACCTCTGACAGTATGATTTGGATTATTTCCATCTCCGTTCAAGATACGCAAATGAGCCTTGGACCACTTACCTAGAACAACTAAATCTTTTTTATGACAAGTTATATGTTGTGCAAGCAAAGTTGGTAGCCAACAGGTAAAAGAATCAAAAAGATTACCTTTATTCATCAATAAAGAATGAAGCTACAAAAAGTTCTCT
Organism: Dracaena cambodiana; assembly: GCA_036321105.1. Classification (NCBI taxonomy): domain Eukaryota; kingdom Viridiplantae; phylum Streptophyta; class Magnoliopsida; order Asparagales; family Asparagaceae; genus Dracaena; species Dracaena cambodiana. Next base: position 25,530,873 of record JAYEPQ010000002.1, read on the forward strand.
CTTTATTACAATTTCTTATTACAAAAGGAATGAAGAATAAAAGAATAAAAGGAAACTATGGGTCTCCTAGATGCTTTAACTTATTCATCGCCTCGTCAATTACTCGACGACGAGTTGCTTCCACGGAATGTTGAGCCTGCCGGAGTAAGTCATCATCATTCATTGCAAGTTGCTGGGTTAGATGTTGACGAGACTCATCCATAGCACGGCTTCTTATTGTCTCCTCCTGCTCGACTTGCTCTCGTTGGAGGATCAGTGCTTCCCGTTTCTTAACGGATTCCCCTAATTGAAACTCGTTGGCTACTAAGACCGCCCGAGCTCTAGCAATGGTCTCCTGGGCATTGAGGATGGTGGCCTGACTCCCCTCAATCTCGGAGTTCACCACCTCCAAACCCCTAAGAATGGACTCCCGACTAGCCTGGAACTCTGCCAACTCTCGAGACCATCTTTCTTCCTGTCGTATCAATTCCTCTCGACGCGCCGCTAACTCCATCCGAAGCCGTGCTAACTCTATTTCGGTGATCGCTTCCATGTCCGCTTGACGAACTGTGTCTAGCTTGTTTATCTGCTCTTCTAAAGATAAAAAGCGGGCCCGGTAGGGAGCTGCTCGATCCTGTCCCCCGATTCTTTCAATATTATCCAAATAGCTGGATAACATCGGACGGCCGAGACTAAAAAAATCTATTCCACCGGAAATCATCCCGATGCATCTTCTTAGCAACCGCATAAAATCATTAACACTGTGGTTGAAGAGTTCCTCAAAAGGATCTACGGTGTCTGCATTTAAAGCAGGCAGCGCTAAGGAAGATGTCGCTGGAGGAGGAGCGGTATCCACTGGAATTGAAGAAGAAAAAGCCCGTCCCTGTACCAGGCTCATAATATGCGGAGCCAGTAAGGCCAACACAGATCTAGCAGAACTAGGAATCTGAGGAGGAGCATAGCTAGTACAAATCACCAGGGCAGCGCTGCCAATAGGAGAAAATGAGGGAGTGTTTCCACCAGAAGCTCCTTCGGTGGCAGAAGTAGTTTCAAATGAGAACTTTAAATTTTCCTCATCCCCTGCTGGAAGACTTGGAGCTGGAGGAGTTACAGGTGTCTCAACAGCCATTATGGTAGAAGGCGTTAGTATTGCTGGCTGAGGGGCAGAAGGCACACCGATAACTATGGGAAAAGTCTCTTCGGAGCAGATATTTGGTGTTGGAGATAGCAAACTTGGAGACGGGGTAGCTTCTCTTGCCGCGGCTGCGACAATTAACTCTGTCATGTCGTCGCTCCCAAGTTCATCAATTGGGGGAACTGAAGAAGGAACAGAGGCAGGAGTGGGTGTGAAGTAGTCTGCGTCAAATTCATTTGCAGAACTATCCGAGCCGCCCGCTGAGCCATTTGTACCAAAATAGTCCACCCTCTCTTTAGACTCCCCCTTGGTAGTCGAATGCATTGGCTAGTGGGACTGACTACCTGCATTTTAGGAAACAAGCAAATGGTGTTACGTATAATGATAAAATAAGACAATGGACAAGAGATATAACACGAAGAGCCATACCAAGATATACAAATCCAGTTGTGGGACTTGAAAGGGGAGCCGCCATTGTCTCCAGAAGCGTACCCGTCTCACTACCCAGTGGTAGCGCTGCAGGGTGTTCGACAGGTTCTACTGTCGGAGGAGCCGGAACCTCGGGAGCACTTGGAGCCTCAGCAGGTTCACTCTCCCCTGCTGGCGCTGGAGGTAGAGTTGAAGCCAGCAGATCCGAAGCGAATTTGACAGCCGCTTCTTGCGGGGCTACTAGAGTTCCCCGAGCCAACTTCTTCTTTTTGGCAGCCCCTTTCTTTAGGGCACCGCGGCGTTTGAGGGTCGAGCTCCAGGGGAGAATGACGACAGGTTGGGGAACACCTCCAACATCAGTGTTGTCATCATCATTGTTATCATCGTCATCATCGGACTCGCTGACGTCTGAGGGTTCGGCCGCTGCGCCAAGGAATTCATCCATTCCTTTTACTCTCACTCTTGAAGCACCTTGGCGGCTAATGTAGAAAGCCTCGAGCTCTTTGCAACAACTTCGGTTGATGGAGAAGTGGGGCACGTCAGCATTTGCAACGCTGTACCATGTGCAAAAGCTAAGAGTCACGGCCAGTTCTGGCGACTTCTGTGGCAGGATGAATTCAGTGCCGGTCCCACCAGCAGTAAAATGAAACCAGCCGCGGGCACCCTCGTACAGATTCTCCTTATAGGCAAAATTCTTGTTCGGATTACCCACGTAAAGCTGGGAATATCCGAACTGGTGAGAGAAGCGGCTTGGAGTGTAAGGTTCAATAAGACATTTACCATCTTGACGATACACCAGGTGCCCGGGTCGGATGTTAAGGAGCCACCAGAACGCTCCCGAAGATAAGGCAGTAAAGTTATCTGCTCCTGCAATATCCTTCAACCTCAACCCATATCCACCACCAGGGAAGTCGGGGAAGCACCGGAAGATCTCATAATTTTGGTGATACCGGAGAGTCTTCCAGATTTGAGACATATAGTGATGCTTCCATGAAGAGCGCTCGTATAATTCCACAAAGTAGGACTTGTCACCAGTGCGGTGTGAAGCAGCACTCATCAGAGACGGGCAGTGCATGACGAGCCACGCCATCAGATAGGTGTAAGGCATCTCCACCCTAGGGTTCGGAGTCTTCACTTGGGCAGTTTCTTTTGACTTGCCTTTCCCTTTCCCTTTCCCCTTGCCCTTATCAGTAGGGATGAAGTCGTTACAGAGTGTTCGCAATCCATGTTGTAGATTGCACACCATGGCGGGAAGAAGTCCGAAAGGACGGCCATATGCAAGGAGAACTGCTAGATATACCACAGTCATTGCAATTGCCTCTTTTGGCAATGACGGCACAACACATCTTTTCAACCACAGCATAAAGAACCCAGCAATAAGACCTCTATTGGATACTGGGGACTGAGCTTGATAGTGGTAACTCTTGAAGGAGGTGCCAGGACCGAATCCACCTCGTTGGATTCAGTAGTATAATACATTAGGCGGGTCTTGGCAATGCGGCGATCGATCTCCGTGACGTAAATAGGAGCATGGCCATGGATAGTTGTTGAACTATCCTTAGAGTTCAAATTAGCGAAAGGTACTCGGCCCATTTCTTGTGGCCGATACCCTGATTACGCACACCTGCTAGGTCAGCGCAAATGCGGTAGCGGCACATCATCTCCCAGTATGTAGCGTAGATGCGCTCGTCCTTTGCCATCAGCATGTTAACTCTTCGGTAGTCGGGATATATTTTTCATAGGGGACTTCGCCTATGGAAAGCCCAGATACCTCGAACATCTCGTGAAGAGCGAACCCTAGCTCACCCACTGGCGTAAAAAGGGTGCAGGTCTCAGGGTTGTACATCTCCAGAAAGCAGAAGAAATGATAAGCACTCTGAGGGAACCCAAATTGAACATTTCTGATCGCCTTGAATAAACCAATCTCCTTCAGAATGGGTTCATGGGAATCTAACATGTATTGAACGAGGCGGGCCAACCACATGTTTCCAGATGAGTAAACCCAGCCAGGCATCCTGAAGTCACTAGCCGGGTATTGGCCTTCTTTCGTCAGGAACTCACTCAGGAAAGTTTGGGCGCGGATTGGAACCTCTCCTACTGGGTGCTCCTTGCTAAATCTGCCTGGAAGCAAACCAGTAATGCATCTGGTGGAGCCATCTTGATAAGCCCCATGAGCGCCCAATTTACCCGTTGGGACGTCGTCCTGTTCTTTAGTTAACCCCCACTCTAATTCACGATGCATCGCCAACCTCTGAAGATAAACTAAGGGATAGCCACGCTCCATTCTAGGCAGAAACATTAAAGCTTCGCCAGAATTATAGAGCCACTTGCTCTCCTCTTCAAAGAGGATTTGGTCTGATTGCTCCATTATATCTCCGAAGAGGAATGCGGGCTTCTCTAGCGCTTCTCTGTTCATGGTTTCAAAGGCCGCATCAGTTATAATTTTTCGTGCAGTAGCGGGATGATATTTGATCAACTTCTCCCTGCGCTCTCTCGAATCTGGTTTGTACGAGGCCAGGATGGTGGTGAAGCAAAATTGAGCTGATGGATCAGAACCCCAGGCAAAACCAAAGTAGTACTTGTGGGGACGAGCTTCCGCCGAATACCCTACTGCAAAAGGAAAAATCAGAGTTAGAAAAGTTATTACAAGATCAGAAAATTTTCTAAGTATAAAAACGCGGAGCTAAATATAAACTCCATGTGAAACTAAGGAGATAGCCTTGCGTTTTTTTATAAAACGCGAAGCTAACAAATAACTTCGCGGAGATATGTAAAATGCGAAGCTAATAGCCTTACATTTACAAATGCGAAGCTAAAGTTCACAGCCTCGCGTTTCAACGCGACTGCTAATCAAATAGCCCCGCACTTCAAAATGCGAGGATGACGCGATAGTTTCGCGTAAGAAGAAAACCAGAGGCTTTTCTTCTTCTCCAAGCCACACGGCCGGAGTACGGCGATTTCGCCGGTGATCGATCGGTTAGAACCAAGCCAAATCACTCTAAAAACAGTTTTAAATAGAGAGATTCTTACCCCCAATAGGTGTAGCATGGGCTGGCTCACCGCTGCCATGACCGCTGCCGTCACTGTTTGCGCCAGTCGCCGACGACGAGGCTGCACGGGAAGAAGCATGAGTCTTGGGTGCCATTGCTTGAAAAGTTGAGGAAAACCGACGGAAAATCGGAAGAAACTCGGTCGAAAAAACGCTCGGGTCGCCTGGACTCTGATCGCCTGAATCTCCAAGTCTCTGGAAAGTTCTCAAATGAAGTGAGAAAGAAGAAGATAGAGACTCTATTTGAATCAGAGAAACCGCCCCTTGGAATTCGGTGCGAGAATCGGAGTGACTCCTGATCAGTTACTTTCCAAAATGCGAAGCTATTAGCTCCGCGTGGTGATGAAAAACGCGAAGTTATTTACTCCGCGCAATTCTGAAAAAGCGCGAGGCTAACTTGGTATTTTAGCTACGCGTTTTCTATGAAAGCTTGGATTCGGGTATGTGCAATTAGGCACTTCCATCTAAGTTAAATGATCCCTAACGGATCATCTTGGTACTAATAATCTAAGTTACGCAAATGAGCCTTAGATTATTTTTCCAAAATTATAAGCCATCTGTTTGTTGTGCAAGCAAGATTCTTGAAGCCAACAGATAGAGAGGAAAATATTTGCTTTTATTCATGAAGCAAAAGGATTACAAAAGAAGGAGTTATAACTCTCCCAAAAGCTTCTACATGATCATCGACTCATCAATAACCTAACAGCGAGACTTCTCTACGGGGTGTTAAAGCTCAATTCCATGGTACACATACAAGAGATCTCCTCTGCAAAAGTCAACTATGATCTGTTTAAAGTTCTTAGTGGATTATCTGAAGATACTGCTACAAGAATCCTAATGAAGATGCACAAGTTGGATTCGACATGCTACAAGCCCTTACATGATCATCTCTATCGCTTTGGAAAGCAACAGAGATTGTCATCTAACAGAAATGGTCCTCAAGAAAACTTAATGGGCTGCCGCAGAGTTCTTGTAACTCCTTCAAAAGTTTAACTTTTGGAGCCAGAGCTTGAAACATGCGACTATGATGTAAAGCATATGCTTCTGGCTTTTTTAGAGTTACTTTTGCTGATGAAGATCGGAAGACCCACATGCACTCCTCTTCAAAAAGGATCTGGTTTACTGCAAAAGAAGAATCAAGAGTTAGACAAAACTCGAAAAATCTTCTAAGTATAAAAAACGCGGAGCTAAGCTAACTCTGCGTGCAGCTGAGGAAATAGCCTCGCGTTTCAAAACACAGAGGATGACGCGATAACCTCGCGTAAAGGAAGAACAGAGTTTCTCTCTGTCGTTTCCTAATCTTTCATAGCCTCGCATTTCAAAGCGACTGCTAGTTAAAATAGCCTCGCGTTTCAACACGACTGCTAATCAAAATAGCCCTGCATTTCAAGCGCAGGGATGACGCGATAACTTCGCGTAGAGAAAGACCAGAGTTCCTCTCTGTTTTCTTTTTCTCCTTTAAGCCTTAGGGCCGGAGAACGGCGATCTCGCCGGTGAAATAAACAATTGGCTGGTTAAAATCGAGCCAAAACACCCCAAAATGGTTCTAAGGGAACCAAAAAGTTAAGGTTTTTACCTTCAATAATCACAGCATGGACTGATATGCCATTGTGTCTACTTCCACGGCCGTTGCCGTCGCCGTTAGCGCCGGCCACCGTGCACGAAGCCGTACTCTTCTGGAGCGACATCCGAATGATGAAAATCTATGGAGAGTTGAACGGAGATCAATTGAAGATCGTTCGTCGACATCGCTCGCTCGGTTGCCGGAGCTCTGAATTTTCCAACTTTTCAAAATGAAGAAGAAGATGAGTCAAAGCCTCTATTTAAACAGGATGATCCGTCGCTTGGTATTCGGCGCGGAAATTCAAAGTAATTAATGAAACAATTACTCATTTCACTGAAAAAGAAGCTATTAGCTCTGCGTAGGTGAGCAAAAACGGGAGATAAACTTGGTATTTTAACTCCGCGTTTTCAGTTTGAAGATCCAAACTATTTCAAAATTTGCTAAATTCTAAGCCATTTTGAAAACTTTGGAGGGGGTTCTGTTGGCAGTGAAAATTTCTAAGTTAAATAGAGTTTTCCATAACAGAACGCGGAGCTAACTCTGTAACTCCGCGTTTGGCTATATTAGTCTCGCGTTGAACAAAACACGGAGATGCTTAATAGCTCCGTGTTAGTTCCGCATTCTGGTTATTTAGCGCCGCGTTTTGATGCGATTAGCTCCTCGTGAGCAGATAACGAGAATCTCAAATTGATTGAGATTATGATTTGGGCTTATCCAAATACCCGAATTGAATCCAATCAGAATTCCAAATCAAGAGATTTAAATCAAGACTAAGATATTTGATTAGAATCCTTGATGAATGCGAGTTCTATTTAGATAGAAACTCTTGCATTAACATGGGGCTATAAATACCTTCCTGGTGAAACCCTAGGGGTCTTCTTTTCGACAATTAAGATCTTTTTCTCTTGGAGAATTCAAGTTACGCACAGAGCCTTGAGTTCGTGAAAGACCAGAGAAGATCGTTTACAGTCGGCCACCATCTTCAAGAGAGAAAAGTTCGACGTTCAATCGTCCAAAGGAACTACTATAGATCCCATCGCCACAGATCCCACACGATATATTATAAAAGAGAGAGATTGACATATAAAATCCTCTCGTTTGTTCTTCTTTTTATCTTGTTCACTTTCATTATAATCTAAGGTGTATTCAATGGAAGGAAAGCAACAAACTTTTGCGGCGAACACACACACACACATAACATGCCTATGTGTTATTATCCATCTTTTTGTAGCACTTGCAAGGTCATTAAAACGACCCTGGTGGCACGTCCAGATATTAATTTGTAGGTTAACAAGAAAGAAAACCCACCACAGCTGGAATCATATTTCAAGAAATTAGTAGATTCTCAATAAGTACATTTGTTGTAGGAGGGATACGATAGAGACTCTTCTACTTTGTTTTCTGCTTTTTTAGAGACTTCATTATTCATTTTTCATTTGTTTGCTTAAACTTTTTAATAATGTAATAAATATCGTTTGGCTCTCTTATAAACTTGTATTGATTATTATTTATGGAAGAAATTTATTATTTTAATTTCATATTGTTATCTTATTGTATATGTGTATGTATTTGTGGTGGTTGCACACAAGTATTAATGGGTTTAGGCTTAGCATATTCATTTATGATACGTCGTTAAACGCTACTCGTATCTTGGAGTGTGGAGCATTACACCCACACTGCCGATAGATGTTCAAAATCTCATTAACTAACATGTATAGACATTTGGTCCATGTAATTAGATTATTTATTTATTCACATTAGGTCTATGTAATTGGCTCATTTATTTATTCATACACAGTGTAACCTTGCATTCTTGAATATAAATAGAACATGTCCTACGGTAGGATAATTGATGAAAAACATAATCTAGACTTGACATGGTAAACGGTTCTCGATTCTAGCTAATGAACATATGCATGCTTAAGACATTAATATACCATGATGGTCTTATAGATCACGTGCACTACGTATCATAAACTTACGTATCATAAACTTGAAGATGTGGAGAAGCTCTATGACGGGTAAGAGTTATGTCTTATAAATATTATTGTTATGTTAAGGCCGAGAAGCGGCATAGGTGATACTGAATTACTGAGTGATAATTAATGTCTAATGTGGTATATCCATTATTATAATACAGTACGTGGTGTGAATTGTAATACCTAACAATATAGTATGATTCAGCGCCATGCAATTGAGACCGGAAAACGGGTGTGTACGGGCACGTATACGACAATGAAAACTAGCTATGGAGAATATCACTATTTAATCTATTAATACAATTTGTACAACTAACTTGGACGACTGAGACCAATTAAATACTTGATCAATATACATGCCATCTTATTTATTTATTTATACTTGCTCACATACTTAATGTTCATATATTCACAACTAACACTAGCATGAGCATACCAACATGTACTCATGTACTATGATAGTACACTTTTTTCTTTTCATTAAATGATATTTGCTAGGTTTAATTTTTTGAGTTCTGAACCCAGATTTGCAGATGGAGAAGGAGAAGCAGTCCTAACCAATGACCCATATTTTTTCGAACCGACACAGAATGAGAGGCAATAAAAGATGGAGTGCTTCCTAAACATCCTTTGTATATTTGTTTATATTTTCTTTTACCTAAGCCCTGCTTTTTTCATTTGTTCGTTTAATTATTTTGTGCTCATATTCATAACAGTGTGTCATTTTACGTAACTCTTTATATAAATAGAATCTTTTCAACTCTGACATATTATTATTCATCTGAATGTGAAGTAGTTATGATTATTCCAAAATCTTTTAACTATTGGTTGTCTAGTATTATTTTAAGTAGCACCCTCCATTCTGAAGTAGCACCCTCCATTCTGTGAAGTAGTTGAAAAATAAGGGCGTTACACGTCCCATCATTTCTTTCATGAATAGGTAATAATAATAAAGTTCTGTTACTTATCGTTGAGTATATTGTTGTATACAAATATGGTAAAATATAGACTAGCTATTGGTATTACATGAGTCTTAGTATGTTCCTTCAAATATACTGTCAACGTCTCCGCTGTTCTATATTTCAGATAGGGACATTATAGAAAATACTATTTAGAATAGCCTTTATTTCTTTGGAAAAGTTTCATTTCTCAACAGTTCTTGTAAAACTCATGTTGACATTTATTAATTTGTTAAAGAATTTACTTTAAAAAAAACTCTCACACTCCTACAAATGTGGAAGATAATTTCTTCTAGCAGTTGCATCTTTAAAATTAGAACCATACAAAGGTATTAACAATTACCATTTATATTAATTTGTTAATTCTCATATTTAGGTACGAGTCTTAGTATATTCCTTCAAATATGATGTCAACGTCTCCGCTGTTCTATATTTCAGATGGGGACAATAATTTTTTTTTTTTTTTTTTTATTTTTTTTATTTTTTTTTTTTTTGCATTTCATCAGTTTGGTTATGATGTAATTTCTAATATATGGTATGAGATGTAGAATTAATGAATGGAAATGAGTTTAGGTCTCATACCTCTTGGTGGTGGATTGAATATAGATATCAATGCTACACTAATAGACTGTTGAAAATCTCACCACAAGTCACTCTTTTCATACTTTTTTCTTTTGCTAAGTCACGTTCACATGGACTATATTCTCTCATACCTAACATCTAAAACATCTTTTCCCATTATATCCCATAGATATTGAGGAAAATTTTCCTTCCATTTTACCTTCGAGACCAATTTGATACTTTTATTCGCAATATAATCTACACATATATTACCTTTCCTCTAGGTATATTGAAATCGAATATGGGAGAAATAACTACCGAGCAGTCTGACATCTCGAAAAAGTGAGTGTCGCCAATCCCTTCACCATTTAAAAAGTTGTAAGAACCCTTGTATATCTCTTTCCAGGACAATCCGTTGTCTCGCGATCGCCACTCTCTTCACTCTTTTCTTACTAATAAAACCGTGGAATTTTCTTTTCTCTACTTTAAGAAATAAAAAACATTAATAACATATAAAGACAAGGATTTAAACGTGCTATCTTTTCTGAATTGGTCAGATTTTGACATCAATGTCAATAAGAAATCCTCGCTTGCATCTTGCGTAAATGCACTTTGATCCTCTCAAGGAAATTTCCCCAATATACAGAACATATATATATATATATATATATATATATATATATATATATATATATATATATATATATATATATATATATATATATATATATATATATATATATATATATATATATATATATATATATATATATATATATGTGTGTGTGTGTGTGTATGGGATTACTGTAGGTGAGCCGCCAGCTCAGGAAAAGTTATGTGAGCTAGCGGCAAAACTATAATGATCCAATAAATTTTTTTAAATTTTTTTCTTCAATTACAATCTCTATTTTCTTAACTTTTTTCAGATTAAATTCCATAAATTTTGAAGTTCATTTACCCTTTCATCGAATACATACAAAATGTCTTAGTCATTGCAAACCGTTAATTTTGTATTAACTTGATTGAGAACCAAATCAGAACTAAAACTCAATAAATTGGGTATGAGTGAAGTTTAGGAGGTCGAGATCATAATCCAAAAGAAACTTTCTTAAAAAAATTATTATAGATAGTGAAAATAAACTGTAACTCAGATAAGTTGCGTGAGCTGTCAACTCATTTCCATTTATATATATTGTGAGAGAGAGAGACTCTGTTCTCTCTGTGGGCTTTCTGGATGCAAGCTGCACATCATTCTCGGTGCACGGAGAATATAATTAATTAATTTTAACAGAGAGAGAGAGACAGAACAAGCTGACACTACAATATCAAAAAAATTGACAAAGGAGCGACGATGGATGATGCCAATACAAGACGAAGCAAGCTGCACATTATTCTCGTGCACGGAGCTTGCCATGGAGCATGGTGCTGGTACAAGGTCGCCACTCTGCTCAAGTCTGCAGGGCACCGGGTGACGGTCCCTGACATGGCGGCCTCTGGGATCGACTCAAGAAGGCTCGAAGATCTTGCTGATTTTTCTGATTACTCACAACCTCTACTGGAGATTATGGCTTCCCTTCCTTCTCAGGAGAAGGCCATCCTGGTAGGCCACAGCCTCGGAGGGATGAGCATAGCTCTGGCGGCAGAGAAGTTCCCCGAGAAAGTATCTGCTGTGGTTTTCGTTGCGGCGTTCATGCCAGACTGCACATCCAGCCCTTCCCATGCTTTTGAGGTACATGCCGTACGTGCTTTGATTTCATAGACAAAATTATCCCGTAATAATCTCGCGATATGAAAATTTTCACTTGGGACGCGCACAGTTCCTCCTGCGGAGTACACCGCCGTACCCCTGGCTGGACACGCAGTTCGGCCCCGTTGGAACTGACAGGCCGCTCACTTCCATGTTCTTCGGCCCGCAGTTCATTTCATCCAAATTATACCAGCTCTGCTCGCAAGAGGTAATTACTAGATTATAAATTCCATTTATGTTCATTAACTGCACGGGAATTTAATTTTTGCCCCCACCACTACCACCACCCCTCGCCGCAGGATCTCATGTTAGCGACCACGCTAGCGAGGCCTTCGTCCCTTTTTCTGGAAGATCTAGAGAGCATGCCAGCATTCTCCGTGGACAGATATGGTTCCGTGCCTAGTTTCTACGTACTTTGTAGCGAGGATGCTGCGATCGTGAAGGACTACCAGCAGTGGATGATTCAGAATCATCCAGTAAAGGAAGTGATAGAGATCGAGAGAGCAGACCATATGGCGATGCTGTCGACACCACTGGAGCTGTATCAGTCTCTTCTTCGTATTGCCGATGATTTCGATAATATTCCTTCTTAATTAAACATGTTGTTGTTGTTGTCGTCTCAATAAAATTTCCTGAACGTCGTAATTCTATCTCCGTGGTAAGTTATTTCGCCTGTCCTCTAGAGCTCCGAACTCTCTAGAGAAATTCCTGCGAATATAGTTAGTTCAAGGGAACTGTTCGTTAATATTTTGCTCCCTTTTGTTGTACTCTTACCTTATTTTGCTTTTACGTAATATGTTCATCCCTCGAGTTGAACAATTTTCTTTGTTGTACTTTTTCAATTGGTTTTATTATATCTTATTATTAATGGAACAACTGTTATGACTAAAATATAATATATTCGTTAATATTTATCTTTATTATTATGTCTTTTTTCTATTAAAAGTCAGGAATGAAGCACGAGGCTAAACTGAAAGATTTAATAAGGGAGCCACTCACAGCAGCTAAATTCGGAAAGCCCACAGATCTGCCCAAAGATTTATCCTCCTGTTTCATGTTGGGAAAAATAATAATATTTTGATTTGTATGTAAACAACAAGTTAATTATAATTAAATCAACAAATAACAAATGACACACAATATTTTTGTCGAAAATCCTTACGGAAAAAATTGCAGGACAATCAAATAGTGAATTCCACTATTCTAGATAAATAGTACAGTCTTTCGAATTTTATCTAGAGAATTCGAAAATATACAAAAAAATAAAGAGTGATGCAATATTATCTCCAATATGAAAGAAATCTCCAACCTTATTAGAGAACTATAGTCTGTAGTAGAAATACCAGACTAATACCGTTATAGATACCACCTGAAAAGAGTATCTCGCATAGCACACCGAGGTTTTTCTCGCCTCTCTTCCTTTCTCTATCTTCTCTTTACTCTTCTTTTTTTTGAATGGATGATGAATGAAATCAATTGAGAGTACATATTTATAGGCTTAAATTATAGTGTGAAAATATGATTAATTTTTAAATTTGGTGAGCGGTATTTTTCATATATTTTACTATTCCACCAACCATTTAACTATGCTACGTAATCCTCCTTTATTTAATCATTCTCACCTAATCATGCTCTTAATTTTTCTCACTTAATCCATTTTTTGGTTGAATTAACTCTAACAATTTTTCCCTCCAATCCAAAAAAGGATGAACTAAAACTCTACTTAGAGTCCATACCGGCTACCTTCCGGCAGAGATCCTGCTTCTCTCTAGGTAACCATTTTGTCATCAAATCTGCTCTATTTTTGTCGGTGTGAATTTTTTCAAGCTACAATAAATTTTCATTAAGTATATTTCTAATATAGTGATACCTCACATCGATGTGCTTAGATTTAAAATGAAAACTTAGATTTTTGTTAAGATGAATGGCACTTATGCTGTTAAATCCTTCTTAAGCTTATCAATTTAGGACATGTCGTGACCTACAATTAATATGTCATCAACATAGAGTAATAGTATAATGAAATCACCATCATACTTTTTGACGTAACCACAATGATCTGAAACTGTTCTCTTATAGTCATGATCCACCATAAAAAAATCAAATTTCCTATACCATTGTCGATATGCTTATTTTAATCCATACAATCTCTTTCTCAACTTGCAAACTATAGTTTTTTTACCTTTAACTTTGAAACCTTCAGACTGTTCCTTGTAGATCTCATCCTCTAAATCACCATGAAAAAAAGCTGTCTTCACGTCCATTTGTTCGATCTCCAAATCCATACTTGCAGCCATTCCAAGGACGAGACGAATTGATGACATTTTTACCACCGGAGAGAAAATTCTTCAAAGTCAATTCCTTACTTTTGACCAAAACCCTTCACAACTAACCTTGCATTGTATCTTGATTGTGAGTTCTTCTCTTCGGCCTTTATCTTGAACACGCACTTGTTCTTCAATACCTTCCTTCCATTTGGTAATTTTACCAAATCAAATGTATGGTTTTTGTGCAAAAAATCCATTTTCTCTTTCATAGCTTTTATCCACTCAGTTTTCTTACTACCTTCTTACATTTCTTGGTAACTTCTGGTTCACCTACATCAGTAATCAAGACATACTCATTAGTTGGATACCTGCTAGAAGGATAACGGTCCCTGGCAAATCGCCTTAACTGAGACGCTATTGACGGTTGTGTTGTAGTGGATTTCTCTCCCTCTTCTTCTTGAATAGGAGTATCAACATCTGTTTGATATTCTCGCAATTCTTCTCCTTCATCGTTTGTGACCGGAGAAGGAACTCGATCCAGATCTATAATTTCGCTTGTAGAAAACTACATTATTTCTTTCTTCTTGAAATCTTTGATGGTCTAATTTTCAAGGAAAATCACATCTCAACTTCTTATTACATTCTTGTTTTCTGTATCCTATAACCTATAGCCAAACTTTTCATCTACATAACCAAGAAAAATACATTGTTTTGTTTTACCATCAAGTTTTGATCTTTCAACTTTAGGAATATGAACGAATGCACGACAGCCAAATACTCTCAAGTATTTGTAAGAGACTTTCTTTTCTGTCTATACATTTTCTGGTACATCACCCCTTAAAGGAGCTGAGAGTGATAAATTGATTCGGTCTATCACAGTCCTTAATGTCTCCCCCCAAAAGGGTTTGGGTAATTTGGAATATAATAATATATACCTAATCCATTCGACGATAGTGTGATTCACGCTTTCTGACACACTATTTTGTTCAGGAGTCTTTGAAATGATCATCTCATGTCGAATTCTCTTTCTCTTACAATATTTGTTGAATGGCCCGATATACTCCCCACCATTGTCTGATTGGATACATTTAAGAGATCTCCATATTTCTCTCTCCACTTTGGCAAGAAATTCTCTAAAGACATCTGCAACTTGATTTTTAGTTTTTAAAGCATAAGTCCAAACTTTTCTGGAATAATCATCTATAAAAGTTACAAAATAAATAGCACCACCAAATATTTTAACTTTCATAGGAGCACAAACGTCTGAATGTATCAAATCTAATACGTGAGACTTTCTATTTGATCAACTCCTAACAAATGAAACTCGATGTTGTTTGCCAGCTAAGCAGTGCACACAAGTATCAATATGGTACGTTTCATATTCGGTATGTGTTATTCTTTAGCAAGAATCTGCATTCTCTTCTCACTCATGTGGCCAAGTCTCTTGTGCCACAACTCTAGAGAAGAATCTTGCTCAATTGTGTTCACCTTGCATTTGCACAGTTTTGCTTGCATTTTATAAAGAGTGCAACATTTCTTTCCTCTTGCCATGATAAGAGAACATTTTGTGAGTTTCCAATGCCCATTGCAAAAGTTACTGTCAAAATCATCTTCATCTAGTTTTCCTGCAGATATTAGATTCAAGTGAAGATCTGGAATGTACCTTACATCTTTGAGCATCAATTTACAATTGAGATTGGTATCAAGATGTGTATCTCTCATACCTTTAATTTGAGAAGTGTCTTTATTGTCCATCCTTACAATGTCAAAATCTCCACTTTGATAAGTTGTAAAGAAATCTCTATGTGGAGTAGCATGATACGAGGCTCCCGTATCGATTACCCAATCTGCATCTTGACATATAATATAAAGACATAAATCATTACTTTGATATACAACTAAATCACCTTCAGCTGTAATTGCAGTATTTTCATGGACTTCAGATTTTCCTTCACGCTTTGTTTTTTTATCTTTTTTTTCAAATTCTGCAGTCTTTTTTCATGTGTCCTTTCTTGTGACAAAAATAGCAAGTAATATCCTTTTTCGATCTGGATTTACTTCTGGATCTAAAGTAGGTGCTTCTATCATTTGATGTTGGTCTTCCTTGATTCTCCATGACAAGTGCTTTAGACTGTGATGCACCCAAGTTCTTTAATTTGAGTTTTTCATTAAGTAAATTGCTTATAACCAAACTCATAGAAACTATAATTTCTGGTGCAGAGTTACTTAGAGACACCACCAATGTCTCCCAACTCTCTGGTATTGAACTGAGCAATAATAAAGTCTGCAACTCATTGTCAAGTACCATTTTCATAGAGGAAAACTGATTAATAATGCTTTGAATTTTATTTAAATATTCAACAATAAAAGAACCATTTTTATATTTTGAGCTAACTAACTTTCTAATCAAGAAAGCTTTGTTACCTGTTGTTCTTCTCGCATATAAACTCTCCAGTTTCTTCCAAAAAGAGTGTGATGTACTCTCAGTGGAGACATGATAGAACACAGTATCATCCAACTATTGTCGAATGAAACCAATAGTTTTTCTATCAAACTTTTTCCAATCATCATCACTCATTTCTTTCAGTTTAGACAGTTTAGACACATCACCTTCTAAAGGTGCATGAAGATCTTTACAATGTAAAAAATCTTCTATTCTTGGCATCCAGATCATCCATTTAGATCCATTAAGAGTAATCATGCGGTTTGTTTTGCTCTTCATTGTTTACATACAGTAGCTAATAATCTTAGCTCTGATACCACTATTGAGAAAAATAATAATATCCTGACTTGTATGTAAACAACAAGTTAGTTATAAGTAAATCAATAAGTTACAAATGACACAATATTTACGTGGAAAACCCTTATGCGAAAAATCACGGGACAATCAAAGAGCGAATTCCACTATTCCAGATAAATAGTTGTCCAGAGAACTCGGGAATACACAAAAAATAAAGAGTGATACAATGTTACCTCCAATACGAAAGAAATCTCTAATATTTTTAGAGAACTGTAGTCTGTAGTAGAAGCACCAAACTAACACCGTGATAGATACCACCCTAAGAGAGTATCTCGCAGAGCACACCGAGTTTCTTCTCTCATCTCTTCATTTTTCTATCTTCTCTTCACTCTTCTTTTTCTTAAATGGATGATGAATGAAATCATTTGAGAGCACCTATTTATAGGGTTAAATTATAGTATGAAAACATGATTAATTTTTAAATTTGGTAGGCGGTATTTTTCATATATTTTACTATTCCACCAACTATTTATCTATGCCATTTAATTCTCCTTCAGCTAATCATACTCTTAATTTTTCTCACCTAATTCATTTTTTTATTAGATTAACTCTAACAACTCTTTCTAAATTGTCACAGCAAATAGAAAGAAAAAGCTTAAGCAAGATGCATTTAAACATTTTACTCTCAATAGTTGTAATTGACTGAGGCCTCATTGTTAGATATCTCTGGCACTCGGAGAACAAGTGGGTGGGTGTGGTGGGTTGGCTGTGGGGTCACATTGGTGTCGTTTGTTGACGTCCTTGCTCCTCTCATTTGCATTATGCGTGTACGAAACGACGATATAAACGACAAACATTATTAGAGGAGAGGACAACATTGAGAAGATATCGTCCGCCCGCCCGTTTTTTTTTTTTTTTTTTTTTTTGAGATATTTACTGGTTTGTCCCTCAAATCTTTATATATTATGATTTTGACTTCCAAATCTTCATATTTAGGATTTTGCCTTCCAAATCTCATAAGTTACAACAATTTAGTCCCCTTCTCTAACACAGTTAAATATTTGACCATTTTACCCCCCTTTTCCTCTTCTATTTTCCTCCTCTTTTCTTCTTCTCTCTTCCTCCTCTCTTCTCATTTTCTTCATTATTTCTCCTCTCTTCTTTCAGTATTTAACTGTGTTAGGGAAGAGAGGAGAAGAGAGAAGGAAGAGAGGAGAAATAATGAAGAAAATGAGAAGATAGGAGGAAGAGAGAAGAAGAAGAGAGGAGAAAAATAGAAGAGGAAAAGAAGGGTAAAATGGTCAAATATTTAACTGTGTTAGAGAAGGGGACTAAATTATTGTAACTTATGAGATTTGGGAGGCAAAATCCTAAATATGAAGATTTGTAGGGCAAAATCATAATATATAAAGATTTGAGGGACAAACCAGTAAATACCCCTTTTTTTTTTTTATCCCGTTTCTCGGTCCCACCAGTTAACAGGCTGAAGCAGCCCACCGCACATGGGCGGCATGCGGCTCAAGAGTTCCTCGGCCGCAGCCCCTGCGCGGGCATGTTCTACATGGGCCCAGCCATGCCCAGGACCAGAGAAAGTTGCTCCCTTTTATTATTACATGTTGTTAGAAAAAAACCTTTTTGTTGTCTGGACGAGCGCCTGCGTTTGTATATGAAAAAAAAACAGTAACCTCCTGGAAAGAAAAAAAAAAAAAAAAATTGCTGAAGTGAACTAAAGCAGTTTAGACATGATCATAAATTATTTATGATTTTGAGATGATCTTAAAGTTACGGATACTGCACCGAAATTTTGAAGAACATTATCATGGTGGGGTATGATCTAAGTAATAAGATTGAGAGAAGGTAGAACTTTTTAATTGATTTACGTTAACACACTATTTCTTGAGAACGACTGAAAGGGACACACCACCAAGAGATTACATTGTATAATTTTTTGCGATTGATTTACAGTGACACATTATTGAGAGGTTAGATATATACTTTCTTGAGATCATAACATGTGAAAGCTGTTAAATCTGACTATCATAGAAATCCTAAATCCTGGTCATGATGTATGTAAGCAAATGATGTACAAAAACTACTTGGGGAGAGTAAATAACTTGTTGCGACAGTTGTGTAATCTAGTATTTTCAGAAGTACTCTTGTTATGATTGTTTCTTTCCTTATTATGGTGATTTTTTTTTCCCTCTCGTATTTGGGCTTATTCATGTAAGCCTATAACCCATAAGCAATTCTCCAAAAGAAGGGGAAAAAAGAAGAAGAAGAAATGAAAAAGAAAAGAAATTGGAAAAAGAGAGCTCACGGTTAGGGGAGTCCAAATGGGCTGTATAGACTCGAAACGGGTTTTACACCCCTAACTCGGGCCTGCTAGATACCTGGCCACGGGGCAGGCACGAAGCAGCCCAGTCAAAAAAAAATTAAAATTTTTAAAAGTTAGAAAAAATATTGTAAAATTGATAAATAATAACAACGCACATGGAAGAAAATTTAAAATAATGATTACTCATTAAATTTAGATTGTTGATACTACACGCTATGTAAAATTCAAATAATTTAAGGACAATATGGTATATGAATTTCAATTGACTAAAACTAAAGTGTCTATATTGTAAAATATAATTATTTTGTGTCTTGGTCACTAATGGAAAATTTCGAATGGTCAATATTTTGTGTCTTGGTCACTAATGGACAATTTCGAATGATCACTAATGGTCAACTTTAAAAGTTAGGAAAACTTTAATTTTGATTAGTATATTTGGTAATATCAGAATAAAGTCAAATGTGAATATACGACTTACAAGTCTTTCTAATAAAACGCAAGTGCAGTAATTAAGTTGAGTTGCTGATCGCTTTCACTTGCTCATCAAGAATAATGATTATCTATTTTATGATAAATATTAAATAAAATAAGTTAAGAAAAAAACTACATTTCTTTTCTACACTATCTTTTCGAGAAAGGTTAATAATTTGCACATTTTATTAGAAATATAGGAAAGCTAATTCTAAGAAAGGGCTTTTTTTTTAACGGAAAGTTTCATTGATTGGGCACACTATAATAAAATAAAAACTGTAATATGCTTATAAATATCTTCCTAACCATATACAATTGAAATATTCATGTCAACCAAGAAAAAATAAATATTTTTTTAGTTTTGAAAACAAAAAATTGTTTATATTACAAGTATTTAGAAGTAAATGATGAATTCAATTTGGTCCGGTGAAGATTATCTAAATGATACCACCAAATTAAAAATGTAATTGAGGCTAACATAAAATATCAAAAGTAATAATCGGGCTGAGCTGGGCGAGGATTTGTCCGAGGTATATGGGCCGGACAGTGGGCTTCCTGGACGGCCCCTACTCATTCACTCTGTGGGCCCACCCAATGCTAAACGAGTGGTGATGGCCTGTTTCAGCCACACCAACACCATCCTGGATGGCCCCTACTCATCTCTCTGTGGGCCCACCCAATGCTAAACGAGTGGTGATGGCCTGTTTCAGCCACACCCACACCATCTCATCTCCCATCACACCTTCGCACAAACCCCATGCCCCGTTTTTCTTCAACTGTCTCAGTTTAAAAACCCTAATTTCCCCATAATTTCAGCTCAATTCCCTAACAACCATTTGCTGAAAAGCTCTGAAAGTGGACAGAGAATGGTAAATTTGAGCGCACATTTCCAATCAACGATGATGCTGTCAGTTTGCTCCGCTGCTCCCACCTCTTCTTCCCATCTTCAGGTGATTTCTCCTTTGACACATTTTGACTTTATTCAAATTCAGTGAGATGATGCATGTGATTGCTTGATTTTGCTGAATTGGGTTCTTATAGATTTCACCTCTTTCAAAAAAAGGAAAATTTCAAATTAGCTTAATCATTGTAATCAGACTTACACTTTCATGAATGATGATGAATTGTTCACAGCAGAAATAAGAAATTTGGCTTGCTAATGCTAGTGTTTGAGTGTTTGCGGTGTAATATAATTGATAGCCCACCATAGATCAACTTAAGCTCTAGGGTAAAGAAATGGTCCTAATATTGATGAACAGTTAGGTAAATGTTGCTGAAAATTGTTCCTGTGTGTGATTAAAGATTTTAATTGTAGTAGAGAGAGTGAACAAAAAAAATCCAGGAAGCATTGTGCATGAAGTTAGTGAAGTCTTGGTTTAAGGTAGGGATGGCAATGAATGCGTTCATGGGCCAAATTTTGGCCCGTACTATACAAAATTTTGAATTAGAAAAATAAAATTTTCATTTTTAATTCAAAATTTTATATAGGACAGGCCAAAATTTGGTCCGTGGATGCATCCATTACCATCCCTAGTTTAAGGTGAGAATGAGTGGATCCAAGGACCAATTTTTTTCCTGACCTATTAAAAAAATATTTATTAGAAACGTGAAGATTTTATTTTTAATTCAAATTTTGAAAATGGCGGGCCAAGAGTTGGCCCTTGGACACGCCGATTCTCAAGCTTAGTTCTAATTAACATCAAGATATTGAAATAATATGTCCAAAATAGAATGGTCAAGAAGATTAGGCAAGTTGCTAGTTAAATCTCTGGTCAAGGATAGAGTGTCAGTGTCCTCTTTTTAGTCATGGGGATTCCTTTCAGCAGTTAGCAAGTCAATCATCTCTAGCAACTCTATTGTTGTAGAGAACATCTTGTTAAGGGGGAATTGCTCGTTAATATTCAAGTAGGTGCTTATAGTTGATTTAGTCCCTGTATTGGGCAGGATACAGAGAGACTCTGGTTATTGTGGATTCCAGGCCTATAACCTAGTCCATCACCTTCATGAGGTCTACTGTCTAATGATTAGTTTTTGGAGGTTGAGCGTCCAATCAATGTTTAACAAGATAGTTTTAGTCCTACATCAGCTAAAGAAATTAATATATCAGCTGTTAAATTAAGTTTCAATCCAAGATTCCAAGGCAATAATTCCATAAAGCATTAATTTGTTGATGCGGATGTGATATAGATGTTTTTGCCTACTGCCTCCAAGGACATATTAAGGGGGGAAAGGGATATTTGTAAAAACTGTTCGTGTGTATGTGTGATTTAAGTCAAAAGAACAAAAAGGACTCTGTGTGAAACCTCTAGAGAATGCTAAGGACAAAGGCACAGATCACCTTAAGTATTGGGATTAAACTTGAAGTCTTCTGCCGAAGATTGATTATGTGCGATTCAAATTGGATCCGAAAGATATGAGCCAACGTGGACTCTTTTGGGAAGGCATAATGATGGCTCAAATCATGTTAAGGTACTGGAACTATGATTTCGGCCTATGGTGAAGCTTAGAGATCATGCAATTCGATTTGGGTTTGAAAAGATGTGACAGAGATGGAATTTTATTGAGGTCAAGTGTCTCAAATCCAATTAGTGCTCAAATGGGTATCTCAGATGGATTTAGTCCCTATTGAGTAGAATAAGATGGATAAATAATCAAACAAGGTGCAGTCCATGACGCCAAAGAGAGTTTCCTTATTCATGTGGGTTCCTAACCTATTCGCCAGTTCGTACCTTTAATGCCCCCATTATTCTAATAGACTGGTTCAGAGCCACAGGAGCAAGAGATCCTTGGTTTAAGTCTAATTCTAAACATATATATAATATATTTCAATATTTCATCCTAATTCACGTTGTCTGTTGTGTAAGCATGAGCTCGATAACTTAAGTTACAGCATGTCTTTGCATTTCTAACACTAAACCTACCACTGGTATTAAAAATAAAAAAAAAAAGTTTGCAACAATAATGCAAAAGAAGTAAGATAATGAACATATATAGAAAGTGACATCATGTGCATGGCATAAAAACACTTAAAAAAATGAAGCTATGAGCAATTAAGAGTTACAAAAAAAGAGGTGGTATATTCTCCTCAGAGTGACCTCCTTTCCTACGCGAGAAGCTAAAAGCCTAATAAGTAAGAAAGTATATTATTATTGCATTTAGCCGCTCTCTTGATCTTCCAAACTGTGGTAAATAGTATGCTAATCCTATAGTGGCCAAACCAAAATATATGACATGAAATACTCATTTGGAAGTTTCTATAGTAGAGGTGATATTGTGGGGAATGAAGCACAATTTTGTTGTTCAGGAGTGATAGTTACATGCTTCTTTGTAGGGAATTAAAGATGATATGATGGAAGAACAAGGGACCTAACTATTGGACGTAACATGGGAAGAATAGGGTTTCTTGTAAATAATATATTAACCCACATAATATCCTGTAGGAGCTTTCAATTGAAAGGATGTAACAGGAGGCCACAAAAATAAGAAAAAACTTAAATTTAGATTTTTGGTTGCTTTCAGCACAAATCAGAGGATAGAGGTAGTGATGTTACCTGAATTTTGGTTGATTTATAAATGAGAAAGGGGAGGGTTTGGTTTTATTAATTAAATTATATAGATAATGAGGTGAAGTTGAATGTATCCCACATGTATGTTCAAAAGAGCAATAAATAGAACAATTCTGCAGAATAGCTGACAAACGTCTGGGATACCTTTTATGATTTATAGACAAAATCTAGGAGGCAAAACTTAGCAGTATAAGATCTACTTATAGATTTTGATAAATTACAAAGTTGGGCACTTAACTTTCATGTAACTCTTTTTAAACAGACTTTTAACAAGTGTATGTGCATTGTAACAAAAGTGGCTTGTTCTTTACTATGATATATAAGATACTTTTCCCAACAAAAAGTTGCCATGTCCGAAACACCTAGAAACGTCACGTGTGTCTATCTATGTCTGACACTTGGAAATAATGTAAATTAGTTTTTACCTTAAAAATGTTTATGAGGGGGAGTATTAGTGCTCATTTTCCGAGCTAGTGATTTTATAGATCATTTTCCTTAAATAGCCCCTTTCATGTATAATTTGCAACCAATACACATATTTATATGCGTCAGACTCAAATATACCAAATGGAATGTAAGATATAGCCATGTCCTCATGTTTGTATTGTGAACAAGAACAGCTTCTGTGTCCGCTACCCCATGTGCATATCAGAGCACGATATTTTTGTCCGCGTCCGCCATCTTTCCTTTTGAGTTCATAGTTGTTCTCATATTTATAGTCAAAGTTTTTAATACACTTCTTACAATGGTTTGCTAGTCACTTGGAATATATATGTACTGTAGTTTTTTACAAGTACTCATTAACAGTTGCACGAGGAACTGTTTTTGAAAGGGAAACATGAACGGAAAGCGAGTGGTTGTTTTAGTTGTGTAAGTCTGCATAATGGTTTAGGGGAGGAAAAGTTGTATTGATTGTATCCTACTTAATATTGGGTACATGAAGTTAAAGAATGCCTATGCATTGTAGTCTTTCAGGTTGCATTTAATTGGTATTGCTTTTGTTAACTTTTACAGATTTGAGATTTCTTGAAACTGTTCTGCCACAGGTATCTTTTCCTGCTGGTTCTAGAGCACTTAACCACTTGAGGAAGGCCATAGAAGACGGACGTTTCTTTGAGGACAGACCTTTTTGTATAAAAGATGGAATTCATGCACAAGATATATCCTTCAAACTTCATGCTACCAGATTTATGCATTCTCTTGTTGTGGAAATACCTGATAAGTCAGGTTCTGCTGATTCTTCAATATTCTCTCCATACCCGAACGAATTTGATGATATAGTACGTGGATTTGCAAATGAAGTTACTGAGAATCAGCATGAGAATCTGATTTGCTCAGTAGGAGAGGGAAATGGATCATATCCTCTAACTGGGGATCTAAAATACATGGAGAGTTCAGACACATATAGGCCCCAACTGCAAAATGGAGAATTAGCCAGTGAAATCACAGGTGAAGCAAGCAGTGGGAATGTTTATTCAAATCCAATGACGTCACAAGACATAGGGCTACCATCTAATGCTTCTCCTATTGGAGCCGAGTTTCAAAATCTTCCAGATTCTGCTTCTCAAAGTCTGGATACATTATCTAAGTTCACATCTTCAGGTTCTTCATTGTTCAACGATGAAGTGACGAGTACTATTCGTGAGAGCCCAATGGCAATTACTGATACACTCAACTCAACTAATAAGGGGTCCTTAAATCTGAAAGGAAGTATGGATAATTTCTTATCTGGAGCTACTGAGTCTGTGGACATGTCAATAAATAAAGGCCTAGATGCTGTGAAGAGCTCATATGATTCAGTCGTATCATCAGTTACAGATGCAGTTAAGAGCGTGACAGAATCTTTTGATAACGCAGTCAGCAGTTTAACTTCTTCAGCTGGTAACTCGAGAGAACAAGCTAGCCATGAGTTTACAGGCTTCTTAGTCAAATTACAGGAAAATTTTTCCAAAACAGGAAGTTTAGCTACAGATATTCTGAGACGTGCAATAGTT
The DNA here is from genome assembly GCA_036321105.1 of Dracaena cambodiana. Taxonomy (NCBI): domain Eukaryota; kingdom Viridiplantae; phylum Streptophyta; class Magnoliopsida; order Asparagales; family Asparagaceae; genus Dracaena; species Dracaena cambodiana. The sequence continues at coordinate 25,555,648 of JAYEPQ010000002.1, forward strand.
ACTGTCGAGGATTCTTTATCCAATGTATCAACTTTTGCTGTTGATTCTTATGGATCTGCAAAGTCATTGCTCCCACCAGATTTTAAGAATGCAGTAAGCTTATCTGAAGAGAAAGCTACAGAAATACTGAGTCCTGTTGGAGCTGCTGCTCAACAGGTATCACGATAAATTTTGTTTAATAACGCCAATCCTGCTATTGTTTATTTAAACATAATGCTTGTTTATACAGCAGATTAACTGTTTATCATGTCTATGATGCAGATATATATCATTATTGAAGGTTTTGAGAAAAACCTTGGCTTGGATCCCAGTGACCCAATAGTTCCCTTATTACTTTTCCTTGGAGGTTCTGCCACTATAGGGTAACTATTATTTTTTTTTTTTCTATTGGTTTATCTGTTAAATTTTACTTCTGTATTCGTAAATACTTCTCACCTGTGTTTTTTAACTAAATAATTAATTAATTTTATGTAGAATATCTTACTGGTTGTTTACATATGGTGGCTACTCTGGAGACTTGTCTCCCGAAGTTACACTAGAGTTGCTAAAGAATGAAGAGAATGCCGTACTCATTGATGTCCGGCCTGAGGCAAGAGACTGTAAATTTCACAGCCTTTTCTTTCCTAGTATTTCTATTTGCAATTTTTACACTTTTCTTTCCTAGTATTGTTTCTAATTTTATTCAACAATTTTCTCTGCTGCTTTTCTTCTGTATTAGTACTTCTTCTGATAGTACACTAATTGAACTCTGCTAGTAATAGTTTCTTTTTTGAGAATTCAGTTCCTACGCTCTTCCCAGAACTTCTTTAATACCATTTTTGGGTCAGTTATGTCTCTCTAACAAAACTCCATAAGTTGTAACTAAGAACTTTAGGAATATTAATTATTTGACAAACTTTGGATTTTGTTTAGGACTTAAGGGAGAGAGATGGAGTTCCTGATCTTCGTCGGGCAGCAAGATCTAAATATGCGAGTGTAATTCTTCCTGAGGTTCGTAAATTTCCTTGCCCAAGTGTGGTTTTTCCTATTAATTTAATGTGGTGGCATAAAGGATTACTTGGATGAATAGCTTTAGACCAATTCTCTCGCTGTATTCTTAATGAACTTTCTATTTCTTTTATTTTTTTTGTAAGGATTTATCTTTGGTATCTTTGGTATCAAGCTTTCAGTAATTTTCTTTGGGGAATTTCCTTTCTTTGCTTCTGTGAGCCATCGGTGGCACAAAATCGCTGAATAGGATCTCATTCTCTTGTTTCTTAAAAGATGAAATTTCTAAGGCAAACAGCTCGAAGTACAAAAATGAGGCATTGTGCTTGTTTACATCCCAACACTAGTTTTCCCATGGTAAGGGGAAAAAACACAGCAACAACAACTAAACCTTCTATCCTCAGTACTTGAGGTAGGCGACAAGGGAAAACAGTTTACCAATATATATCCACCTCTGAACCATGATAAAATGTTAGAACCCTTCTGCAGTTGTATTTGATCTGAGGGAGATCTAGGGTTTATTGTTATATATAGTCCTCAGTTAATGCTTAGTGTTGCAAAAAATTGATTATTGCAAGCTACTATTATCCTCGCCTTATTTGTCCGTGCAGGGTGACCATCTGATAACCTGATTAGAATTCATCTACTGGGTTGGCTTCTTAACTTGAATATGGTATATCCTAGAAATAGATCTAATTTATTAATGGATCTTGATATGAATTCTTAAGGATCCAAAAGCATCTTACCCATCACTTATTTGTATATTGTAGCTCTTCTTCAATCTGAAAAATCTTTTCCTTAATAGACATAATGTGTATAAATTAGTTGGTCATGTTTAGATATAACTAACATTTGTATCAGAATGAAATAGAACATTGACGTTTGAGCAAGAAAATCTTGCCAATGTACATTGGATTTTTGGCGAGAAATATTAGATTTGGATAATTTGCAATCCAAATGTGACTCTGATAAATAATTAATGCTCAAGTGAATCCTTGATTTCTTAGTGTGTTTAATGATCCTATGAATTTATAGTGGACTTGGTTCTTGTAGGATCTGACCTGAATCTGACCCGTCAAGGACCTATTTGTCGAGCTAAACATGATTTTCTCTCGGTTATTGCATCTCCGTAGTCCATTAAGACTTGCACTAATTTTTGCATTGTACTACTTTTCTAATTTGCAGCTTGATGGTTCAGTGAGAAAGATGCTAAAAGGTGGGAAAAATTTTGATGATGCTTTAATTGCAGTTGTTATCCGAAACTTAAAACTCATTAAAGTAAGTTATGAGCTAAATGCATCGTTAAGCTAATCAACCAATAATTTCACTCATTGATGATGATTGGAGCCCTTGATTTTCATGCAGAATGGGTCTAAAGTGATTGTTATGGATGCTAGTGGTGGTCGGTCTAAAGCTATTGCAAGATCCTTAAAGAAATTTGGTGTCAAGGTAAGAACAAATGATCTGATAACAAATAATTTTCATCTCCTTTGTGTTTGCGATTATTCAATGCTGAACCTTTGCGGGCAGAATCCTTATGTGCTCCAAGGAGGATTCAAATCGTGGGTGAGCAAGGGTCTGCGTGTTAAAGAGCCCAAACCTGAAACCACATTGACTGTATTGAATGAGGTATTTCAGGCTTCTTTCTAGTGTTAACATTGTAATATCTTCAATTTGGAATGACAAATTTCATGGAAACCTCCTCATCTTGTAAAATTCACATTCCCACACCTATGGAAAGAGAAACAACACCATGGGCATTGGTTATAAAACAAACCTAAATCCTCAATCCATAAAACAACCGTTAATCCTTACATAACTTCAGAGTTTTGGTATAGTGGAAGGAATTTTATTATGGTATTAGAACAATCTAGGTTTAAATCCCACCAAATATGCATTTAGTTGCAAACGTTTAAAAAATTAAATATCCATGCATAAAAACCAAATTTCAGTCCAAAATGGATGCTTGGCATCTGGGGGCATGTATAGTCTAAAATAACCACCCTTAACCCTCATTATAATTCGGAGTTCTAGTATAGTATGAGGGACTTTAATAGAGTTGGACAATCACATTTCTTGTTATGGAAGTTTGTTATGATCCAGTAATGTCTGCTTCAATAGTGGGATACGGATACAAAGTGCATTACTGGTGGACACTCGTATAGAGTACACAAGGTCTTCAATACATAAGTACACAAGGTCTTCAATACATATACAATACAATTAGTATATCAGAGTTCAGTATCAATAAGAAAATACCAATAGGATTATATATATATATCTACTACTCCATTCACATATGAAAGAAACTGCATTTTCATTAACATAAGAAAAGGTACATAACACGATACATTACGAGTTATACCAGAGGTAAAAAAACAATATAAAATCATTACCAAGTATGCACTGTTACATAAAAGAAAGGATAAAAATTAACTCTGAAAATAAAAAAATACAAAGAATCAAGATGAAGGCAATAAAGCGAAAGTAAACAGGAAGGGTTCCATGCGTTTATCAATGGACCTCAGTCTAAGCCATGAAGGGTCATAGCACTTAGTAGGTGGCAGAGTGCTCTCCTCCTAATCAACATCACCTGAGCATGTGGGATAGCTCAGGTGTCAGATCTAGCAAGAAATATATCCGGAGCTCGTGCATGAAACAATAATTGTGAATCGGACACTAGTATAATCCTAAAGTCTTATATGATGTATGACATGTATCGTGCTGGCAATACATGGCATGCATGGCAAAACAGTAATCACAGTAAACATCAGCCATAAATAAAGGAAATAAATAGACTCATAGAGACATATCCTGTATACCTGAAACTAGGGAATTTTCTTTTTTACATCCTGATACCACGTAAAGTGACCTAATTTTTGCTCCGTATACAATCTTGGCGTGATACAAACTTATTTCAGGTTTTACATAAGTTACATGGAACCAAACTATAGTAGAAGAATTACATGTATTCCAGAAGGATCTATACATACCTGATACTATGATCTTATGTCCCTTGTGCTGAACCTAGGTACTTGATATAATGTTCCCAGTAACTCATGGTTACCAAGTGTTCCACCTAGGATACTCAGTTATCAGACGGGGTTCTAGTGACACTTGGAATTCCTGTGGTTGGATCCTTATTCAGTTACACAATCTCTATGTCCTACCTCAGAGTACATGCATAGTTCCGTTGTTCAAATCCTTTATCGTGCAATTGTTTAATTAGTATTCATAACCTTGTGTGCTAGTTACACTCTAATTCCATCATTTTATAATAATGTAAATGGGCATTAATCATTGAGAGAAACCAAGCATTTGTATAATCAGATTCACAGGGAAAGATACTACATGACTAATGCTTGGACTAATTGACTAGTCTGAAGATTAATTGACTAATTACAAAGTTCGTCAATATGTCTAAGTATTAGTTGGCTGAATAGTCAACTACCCTCGGTGATTAGTCAACCAATCATGGTGAACACAAAATACAAGTTTGCATTACTAAGTAGAATTGCCTTTAATTTATAATTTAACTATTCTAATGCAGTCATGCACATTCTTGGAAACTATTAAACATTTACAAGTCAATAGTTTTGCCATGGATACTCATAATTTCATATTTATCTAGTTTGTGCACGTGTCTAACATTTATAGTGTAATGGCTGCCTTTGTTCTTAATTACATGAATTCCTCCTTGGAATATGAAGAGAGTCCATCATATGTTTTTAGCAATCATTGAACTTCAGATATGCATGCTATAGTTCAAATTTCAGGTCAATTGTGGGAAGACACTAGAAAATGAGTGAAATCGAGTTCCGAGGACGAGATGTAGAAACAACTACTTCACGACCATGATTGGTGCAGATAAAACTTCAATCAGAAAAATTAATGTGGGAGAAAGTTGTAGTGCTTGAAGTCAACTTTTCCACGAATCGGCTCAATCCGAGTTCGGGTGCAAAAGATATTATCATTTTCTAAATTGCTGCAGAACAGGACAATATCTGAATTCATTAGCCGACTAGTCTCAGGAACTAGTTGACTAATCTGGTCGACTGAGCATGGTTTTGCACTAGCACATATCAAATTTGTTGATTTATGATTCGGAATCTCTGACACTCATTCTAATACAACTCCACACATCCAAATAGTGTGGAAAGCATGCATGGATCGTAAGCTACTACTAGGAGGGAGTAACTGTATGGTTTCTTGCCTTGGATCAGATTTCAAAGAGCAAGATGTGAAATTGAAAACTCGGGCTCTTGAATCAGCTTCTTGGAGTTGCAGCGGGTGGCTAACCCCTCTTCTTCTTGTTGGAGTTGGAAGGAGGCCTTGAAATAATGATGATGTAAGGGTGGATAGGGTTGTAGAGGCGGAAATGGAGTTTGGCAATTTATTGGAATTTTTATGGATTGCTAGAAATTCTTGGACATGGCCATAGCAATAGGATGGAGGAGAAGGAACTGATGTTTTGTGTGCTCTAGCTGGAGTTGAGAAGAATGAGGAGAAAAGTGGAGGGGGTGGGGGGTGGGGGTGGGTAGGGGGTGGTGGTGGTGGTGGTGGTGGTGGGGCGGCGGCATGAGGAGGAGATTGAACTTGGAAGCGGGGTGGGGGTGTGTTGGGGTGTTTATATTCAATGTGTATTAACCCCCAGCTCCTCCTTAGTCTCCCATGCACTAGCCACCAACTTAGCCTTTCCACATGTTCCCCACTCGAACCAAGTGTCAAACCAATCTCCCCTATTAAACCTCCCTCACATGAATTGTTTTAGGAGACAAATAGATTCAGGGATATAGTGGTGGGGGTCATTATAGATCCATTGTGGACAAAAAGTTCCATAATAATACAAAATCCAAAATGATAGCTCTATAAACTATTTATATAAATTGCAAATACCATGTGAATTAAAATCATGTTTTTAAATACTTAGCCGCTGATGCTCTAAAGAATCCAGCAATCACTTCCTATGTGTCTATAAATTATATATTTTTTAGAACTTGAAAGATTCTAACTAATTTATTTTGCAATTGTAATAAGAAGCAATAGTTAATTTAAGCTATCTGTATTGCATCATTACTGCAAGATTTTAAGTTCATTTAAGCCGTACCTCAATTATATGCAGGAAGCCAAGGCAATCCTCGAAGAGATTAAGCCTACTCCAGTACTCATCATTGGTTATGGGCTGGTAAGTTGATATGTATCCCTTAATTTTGAACAGGACAACTTTCAAGCATTAAAGTTGACGAAATTTTGCCTTATCATGGTACTGTTTTCCATCTTTTCTTTTGAACTTCATGCAATGTATCTAAGACAATCTACATGGGGATTAACACTAGAGAATACTTTTGTTATCTTTCATTTATTTGTAATGCTTCCATATGGATGACTAATTTATTGTTCTTTATGTGCAGGGAGCTCTTGTGGCTGGCTATGCATTGCTAGGTGAGCAGTTGATATTAACAAATTATGGGTGAACAAGCTCTTATTAAATAACTCACACTTTGCATAGGGCAACAAGAAATATAAAATATCTTAGAAAACTCAATGCACCAATGGTATCTCCCCTTCCTAGAATTCCCTAAATGCTGAGTGGGTGAACAGCAACCATGACAGCAAGTCAGTAGTTAAGAACCTTTCCAGTTTTTGTTTAACAAGCTGGCTTGATGGTTGAATCAGTTGTATAATAATCAATAAAGTAACACATCACAGTTAATACATCTGATTGTTTCAGCAGCATGAAGTTATATTGCAAATTGTTGTAGAACATGAACATACAAGCGGAACCTGTTTATTATTTATATAAAGATCATATCCAAGTTTTAGAATTATCAAGAGTCAATATGCAATCTATAATCTATTAGCCATAATGGAAGGATTTGGTCATTGAACGATATTTTCAGGAGCAAAGACTTGAATTTTGGATATATAGGCTTTGTGATACTAATTACTTATTTGCCTATGTGAAACTTTAATAAGGAACACTTTTTTTTTTGGGTAAATTGTTCTGCATTTTTTGTAAAACTGACAGATGCAGCCTGCTTCAAGACTCAATCAATTTTATATAGTCTAGAAACCTTGAAAATAAAAAGAAACCTTCCATTCCGGAATATAACCAAATTGCTATTTTTAACTGCAGAATGGGAGAAAACTCTACAACTGATCGGTCTTTTTGGTCTGGCGCAGGTATTTAATCCACATTGCTATTTTCATCTTTAGAAACACCTGGATATAAATAAGTAATGGGTTTTATTGGCCCAGAAAAGCTCCCGTTATTCTGTTTTTCTTTTCCTTCTATAGAACTGCCTATATTGCAGTTATTCTTGAAAAATGTAAGCTTTTCTTTTCTTGTCTAGAACTCTCCAGTTAAGAGTAACATATTGTATCTTCTAAATTCCCATAAATAAAATTAACCCCCCACCAATGGTGTTATTGGAACTTCTCATGTCATTGCATTAACAAAATACAAAATGTAGTGATGTGTTTGAACTATCTTGTTCTACCAAGAACAGAAGTGAAGTTTAATAGACCTCAACACTTATGCTTTTAATAAATATAGGATGGAAGTTGCAGTTTAGTTATCTACTTCCTCTCTCATGTGGAACACTATATGCTCCCTAAACTCGGGCAAAATTCCATCCAAACAAAATCTGTCTGTTTGAAAACAGCAGGTCTTCAACCAATATTTTGCTTAACCTTTATCATTGTATTTGTTTATTGTTTGCTAGACTCTTTATCGACGGTTTGCTTCATATAAGGACTTGAAGGATTTTAAGCAAGATGCGAGGTATGTCCTTCTCTTACTTCCTTCTATTCATGGTATTCTGAGAAACAACATGATAGTTTCTAAGACATACTCCTGAAATATAGATATTATAGTCAAGCAGAACTTTAACATTAAACTAATCAAATATCAGTAATCAATACCTTAATGTAAATAGCTTTATCAAATGGTAATGTTTGTGGGTACTATCATATTTGCTCAACATGCTTCTTTTGGCCTAAACTAAGTATGAACCCTGGGAGAACAAAGATTTTCAGTAGTTCGATGTTTTTCACATTGCTTCTAAGTATTTCATGGTATTTTATGACTCAGAAGACTCATGAAGCGGTAATTTCTCCTTATATTTGGAGAGAAGTGAATTGTAGATATGAAATACGAATAAAATTGAGGTCATGTTGACAATTCCCTTCTGGAGCAATCATTGGTTTCATTATATTCTTGCTGCGTCAGAAAACTCATGATGTTTTATTCAATATGTCAGTAGTGTCATAGGGGTGCAAAAGGATCAGATATGGGACTTAATTATATATGTATCTGCTTCCCCATCACGAGTAAGAATATGGATATTGTGCAGTAAGGAAAAAAAAATCATATCTATATCTACTTAAATTGGAAATTGATACCATCAGATATAAGAGAAATGGATATGGAGATCGTGTATGAATACAACAGGTGTATGATAAAAAAAAAAATGAACGCAAATGTGCATAGAATACATTGTTAAATATGACGAACCAACGAAATTTGTTAACATTAAATGGTTTTGTTTTGTAAAAGTTCTAGATTAAATCATTCAAGTTTTTTATAAATAAATAAAAACCAACGCTAAGATGCCTAAAATTGGAGTACTTATTTCAAGTTTTTAATTCCTTTATCATTTGCAAACGTTGGGTCTCAAAATAAATAAAGTTTCATTGTAGGGACTTAAAATTTATTATCCCTTGATTTATAGGTTGCAAACACATTGGACTTTGAGCATGTGAAAAGTTCATATAAGAAGTATTTAGTTTTGTTGTATTATGAAAGTAAGCAAGTTTAAAAATAAATCAAATTCAAAAATGGCCTATAAGAATAATTTTCTATAAAATGGATGTCCATGTATCCATATCCAGAGTTTTCTATGATATCGATATCCGTAACCCATTCCAAAAAGATATATATCCATATTTCTACATGTATCCTGCTGGATTTGTCTTTTCATATCCCTATCCTCATCCAATCCTTATATGGATATATCCATGGATATCTGGCACGTTTCTACCCAAGTAGTGTGCAGTACTTCAATGTGTGTGCAAATTCAGCTGCACATGTATTCTTCAGTTTAGAGTGTAATGCCATCAACAATTGTTTTTTTGTTGTCTTGAAGAAGTGGAAGGAGTAATTTCTCTCAATATCAATTCGGGTTATTAATTGTTCACTTGCCGGTTCATTTTGGTCAAAGTTAGTTTTACTAGTAACAAGATGGCATGCTATCTCCCTTTTTATTACTTCAGGTTGTTGCTTACTCCAGTGAGTCTAGGAGCTCAAGCTCTCTCATGGGCTGCCGGAAAATTAGAGCCAAACAGGATTGGATTGCCAACATCACCTTCGTCGAAGGCAGTTCAAGATCGTGTGTTAAAGGCTGCTGCAAAGCATGAATCTCAGCCTTCTGATGCCAGTGACACCACTGTAACGTCCAGTCCGGCAAATGAAAATTTAGACCCCTCGGAGGCATAAAACTGGGATTTGTAATTTTTAGTAATTTCATCAGTTTTTTTGGGTATCTTTTCCTTTGATGTAAATGGGAAAAAAATGACTTGGGGTATAAATTGTAAAAAGAGGGGAGTGACTGAGACCGATAGAAAATGTATCTACTAAGTATAGTTAATATCATCATTCATCACATTAAATTTTCCATAATGCCAAAAATTGAACGAAATGTGGACAGTGGTTAGGGCTAGGAGTTTGATGCTGGTAAAAGTTCTTATTTGTACGTCATTATTCTTCTTCCGATATATGCATATGTAATTGTAATTGACCGGCAAAACTACATGATGTGCCCTTATTTTTCATCCCAAATACACATTTATAATTCACTAGCAAAACTGCATGATTGATACACAGCAAAGAGAACTCTAAGGCAAAGGACAATTGTTTTTCCTTTCGTTTCTACTTATTTCTTTTCTTCTTTGTGAGATAACAAAGGATATGTTTTTCTCCATGTTATCAATATTTCTCAACAATAAAACCATCTCATGATATTATCAAAGAGAGGAAATATTCAAGTACAATTGTGAAAGGACAAAAAACTCATGTCACCTAGGTAATAAGATGCAAGTAGAAACTGAAGCCAACGGCCCTAGAAAAATTCTCATTGACAACTCAAGTCGTGTAAAAAATGGAAAGTAGAAATCCCCTGTGCTAGCAATCAACCTTAGGGCACTTGCAAGACTAGAGAAATAATGCACGACAGTTTTGTTAAAAGCAAAGTAAATTCTTCTTCTCATTTAGTAGGTAACCTGCTCATAATTGTATGATTCTGGCAAACATTACAATTAGTTTTCATCAAGTAGAGATTATTTAATATACATGCCCATCCTAAATATTTTCTCCTATATGCTCACAAAATTTTGGGCAGAAGAATTACATTACCTGGATGCCTATCTACAGTGCGGTTAATGAGCAAATGACATGCAACCAAAAACCATTTGGGGAAAAGAGAGATCTTCGAACCTTCAGTATCAGCTATTTGTGATGCTCCTATGGCTTTTGAATTTTGTTGTTACTTCCGCATTCAAAATAAAATGGCTTTGCTTCTAGGTTTGACGTTAAGGGGAAAGCTAATAAAATTCAGCTCATTCCTTCTCGGCAATAACAACAAAGACATCCTTAGACGACCACTTTCTCCTTACATCCTTTTTTGGAGGGTTGACAACGGCTCGCTCTGCGTTTGCAAGGCGGTACCCAATGACAATCTCCTTCCTCTGCCTGGCACGTAGGATTATTTCATAGAAATTCATTTCTTCCTCTTCACGGAGGTAAAGATCAGCTGGCCGTATCTGCAACTCATTTCCCTGATCAAAAGGTAGGACATTTCAGGTTACTAATTTGCATGCAATCACAAAATTAAACTGCAATACAGTTACATTTTAGGAGATGATGAGTTGGGGAGAAGTTTATGAATAACTTAAAAGCATAGTTTAAGCTTTTATGTGTAAGCTGATGGGCGATCCGAGAAGAAGACAATTCACTTGTTAAATCCCAGGAGCCTTAAAAGTTAAGCCATGCAAAGGATGCTCTCCGGTAGAAAGCTTCTAACCCAAGCAAATCCTGTCCTTTTGGAACCACAAATAGCATGGCAACAACACATCCACTGAATAAACTCAAGATTATGAAGTACTTGACATCATTGGAATACGAATTCTAATTTAAGTTGGGATGTTTTTCAAGCTCTGACAAAAGTCTAGATGGGATCCAGACCAAACCTATATTTACATGCTACCTGGTGATGGGAAAGGACTAATGAAGATGTGAGTAACCAGGTGTACATAGCCACCTATATTCCTCAATTTTCTCTCTCTTTTTTTTGGGAAACTACAACCATGCCTATAGTGAGCCAATAACACCCACCCACACAAAGAACAAAGATATAGTTAAAAAATCTAAACTGTATGTCAATTATCTGCTACATATTGTAAAAGTAACTCGGAAACGAAACCAAATAAAAATCAGTTTTAGTTTACATAGGTAGTGATCATACCTCTTCTGCAAAGAGCTCTTCCAAAACATCATTTATTTGCCGGTCCTCCGCAACCATTGCTAATGCCATGCTTACTAGTTCGTTCGATAACACATAATCACTGATCTTGGACATGGATAATAAGTTTTTTGTCCTAGGATCCAGAATTTCACTAATTATGACAGATTTATCAGATGCCTGCTGCATTTCTCCAATCCATGAACCTTGTGAGAAGCTTCCCCGGTGACCATGTGAGATCATGGCTTCTTTGTAAGGAAGACGCTTGGCCTGCAAAGTTTTTTCAGCCTCATATGAAAATTTAGCTTGAATTTGGATCTCGACTACGTACTTGATCACAATGATAACATCTTTATAAATTCTAAAATATATAAGTCTTCTAGTTTCTGAGGACTTCACTCAAAAAAGAGAGATTATAAATCTCTAGCAAACTCTAATAACAGCAACTGCAGGTATGCGAGATCAACTAGACAGCTTTTGTTGTTCCTAGCAAACAATAACATGTGGTCAACTGCTATCAAATTTATCATTACAATCAAATGTTTCCATTTAAGGTTCTTTAATTAATAATTATAATCAACAGACTCACAGCTCTGTTTAATGACAAAATTTGATGGTAATTTCAGAGGATGAAACCACATAATAGAATCATTAGATTCCCAACGTTATCAAGCAATAGTCCAAGTGGTAAACAAGAAAGATAAAGGAGGAAAATATAAAATAAGAAAAGTGATGGTCTGAGAAACAATATATAGAGAATCACTTAAACTTATTGATCTTCCCAACTTTGCTTCTGTTTGCTAGATAAAGAAAGGATAATAAGCTATTTACAGCTTTAATGACAAAAAGAGATGAAAAAGTGTCAATATATATAGACATCCATAGTGCATCTTATTTTACTGCAAGCATGCTGACTTATACCTTTCCGCATTAGAAAGAAAAGGTTAATCAATATCTCCATTACGCAACAAAAGACCTGTTCACATGGTTTTCAGATATAAAAATACATATCACTAAGGGGTCTACACATTTCCACAATCTAAGTAATAACTATACTTGAAGTTCTAGATGTACCCCCCAAAAAAAAAAAAGAATCTCAACAAAGTTCCCAATCTCCCCTCATTAAGCAATGTAAGTGGGATTTGAACCCCTGGCCTCTTGCACATTTACTAACAGATTTTACTAAGAGATTTTACGCTGAGACACAACAACACTTGCAGATATATCTAAAATATTGGGGCCTATATTCAAAAATGGAAATGATTAACCCAAATGCCACTAACTTGGTGCTCAAAGAACAAACAATATAAAATGATGTTTATGCTTTTCAAAGCTTAAAAATGTAAGATTTAGTTGCTGTAATTTGCTTCAGAAATTGTCACATAACAGGTTATATCATATAAGCTCATATATTCCCCTAAATGTAGGTCAACAACTACAGGAAGAATTAAACTTTAAGTTGGTGGACAAGGCATGTAACTGCAGCAGCACAATATTTTTCTAGAAGCCTGGAACCAAGATAGGACTCATTATCAAAATCCAGGACCTTCAAGAACATTCACCTAGCATGATAACATGCTATCAGATACTGGTAAATTTTACAATATTTTAAATCCGCCCCAGGAAATATTGAATATAATTTGTGAGCTTTAGAATTCCATAATTAACTCAGTACCATTACTTGAGAAGGCCTTATTTTGACTGGGACTTAATTTTTCATGGTTTCCAAATGAGTCCACTCCCTGGAACTAACATGATTATACATAATGAATCGTGAGGGAAACCTGGTTAGATCAAGTAACGGGCTCATTTGAAGAAATAAAACAAGCAACAAAGCACAAAAAGTCAATATTGTAGCCATCAGTGCAAATCGAAACATTCTTACAACACATGACCAGCACTTAGGTAGCTTAAAAAAGAAAATATCTACTTTTGACACTAGTGATTGCATAGTTGGTTAGGGATCATGAAATATGTGCAACTCATAATTAAAATCCATAAATAGGTAAAGCAGCACCACACTTCATCATGAATTATTGTACAACTGTACATCATTCAACTCCATCCCAAAAAATTTGTCTGGTTTGTGGAATAATCTACACCTGTGACAATAAATCAGCTTCAGTATATTCGTTTGCTTTTACCTATGTTCAGTAAACACGTGAAGTAGTTTATTTCATCATGACATCTATAACTTTAAGGAATATCGATAAGCATGGCATAACAAAAAACAGTGAGTCCTCTGGGAAGTAGACTGGAACAACTTCCTCATGGTTAGGTTCAAAACAGGACCCATACCTTGTACATGATGAAGCTCCTCGAACAACATGGACAAAGCTATGTATTACATCACACAGCCAAAACTTGGTTGACTTTCTCATTTAACTTTAACATTGTAATACTATAAGTTTTCTATTGAAACATGTACTGCACTTTTTAATATTTTGGAAACCCTTAAGTTCTCACGAAGAATGTTGAAACCAAGACTGGAGCTTATGCCTGGTTCGAAAGTGCATCAATGTGGATTCTGCGCGTTGGAAAACTTTGATTTATTCAACACAATAACAACACAACTTTTATGCCAAAATTTTTGAGACATCTTCATGAATCATTTTCTTCCATTTAGCTAAGTGTCATCTCCATAGTTAAAATTCACCACTCCAAATACTTCTTAATTCCTTCCATCTATTTTCACTTAGGCCTACCTTTGTCCTCCTAGCTCCATAGGTTAGGAATCTATCAATTTTTTTAACCGGTACCTATAAATGTCTCTATTTAACATTGTCCAGACCATTGTAATTAGTTCTTGTTCATTTTATCCTCAATCAGAGCAACTTTTAACTTCTTACTAATGTACTCATTTATTATTCTATCTCTTACTATACATTCACTCACGCATCTTGGCACTCTTATCGCCACGTTCATTTTTTTTGTAAATGTTATTTCTTAAGTACCTAAAATTCATATGCATAAAGCATAAGAACGGCTAGTCTTATAACCATATTCAATAGGTAGATCAACAGTAATGTCAACCATAATATTCAAACTGGTTGGTTGAAATAGAGGAGTGTAATAGGAGTTAGGAGCGTAATAGGAGTTTTATATAACCATAACATTCCGTTATGGCTGAATGAAAAATTTCGTAGGACTGGTATTAGGCCAATTTTTCATATGACACATAATGTTAGACTATAAAGAGACATCATATACAGAAGATAAATATAGCAAATATGTGCATGCTTCGTTGGATCTGGGGTAACAAGAAATAAAGATATTCGTGTTAAGATAGGCGTAGTCCCCATCTAAAAGAAGATGCAAGAAAATCGCCTATGATAGTTTGGTTATGTGCGATGTGAAACTACAAATGCACTATTTGAATTAGTCGAGCTTATCGACTTAAAATAAGTTAAAAGAGCAAAGGGGTGACTGAACGAACATGGCTAGAGGTGATAGGAAAAGATATGGATGCTAGAGGCTTAAATAAAGACATATTGAAAAGAGTTGAGAAGGAGCATCCATGTGATCAATCGGCGTAATTCTCTTTTGGTTTATATAACCCACTCCAAGTACTTGGGATAAAAGGCTTAGTCGTTGTTGTTGTTGGTCTTATAACCATCCTAGAGTTTCCCTTCCTCAATGATATTCTACGATCACACAAAATTCCAAAAGCAATTTCCATTTTAACCCTATGCATCACATCTTTCTCAATAGTTGCTACAATTGGAAGTCAGATAGCTGTCTCACTTCTAGAACTGGAGCATCCCTACCACTACCAAACTTTTTTTGCTTCCTTTGATTATTTACAAAGAAAAATAGTTTCATATGTTTCATGAGCCATTAATCATTAATCTGGCATATCTATACACCTAAGTAAACTGTGTGCAAATGCATATTTAGAAATACTGAGGCTGGTAACCGGTAAAGTCTGTTTACTTTAATTTCTCAGGTCAGGGTTAAACCATTTACCCTAGTTATTGGGTAAGGGTAAGATTTTAAAACCTCTTGATATGAAATGCTAAGTCAAGGATAAGGATCCTTTTGAAATCTTATATATATATATATATATATATATATATATATATATATATATATATATATATATATATATATATATTTAAATGGGGTGATAAAGCTAATGGTCTATACCTATCCGTTTAACTTATAATTAAGATGGTAAAATGAGTATTTTATGTTTATATACTTTGAATTGGCAAACTTACGGCCACTTTTCTTCAAATGCAGGTGTTTATTAACACCCCCATAAAATAACAAATATTTAACCTTTTGCGATTTTTAGGAGTATGGCCCTTTCAGTTTCTCAATCGACTTAGTTGTCTCTAATTGTATTAAAATTAGGAAAGATGTTGAGAAAGTCGTATAGAAAAGATTAATGGTGGTGCAAAAATAATAACACTAGGAGAAGTTAGAATATAAATGTATTTCATAATGTGTATTATATAATATAATCAAGGTTGCATTTGCTTAGAAAAAACAGTATTTTTAAAGGAAAAGATACTTTTAATGTAACAATTACCCTATAGGCCAAAGAAGCTTCCCTTACCCGTTAGGATAAGGGTAAGCATTTCGTATTTTTGATAAGGGAGCAAATCACGTTCTAAGTGAAACGTCCATCAAATATAAGAAGTCATTGCATCTTGACATATTTCCTAGTTTCTCTGTATGAAATTTTAAAAAAAATATACTGCAGAAAAGCTTATGCCACTCGCATGGTGGTAAAATAAACATGCATGGTATAACCATAGATAAAAAGAATATGGATGGTCAGAAATGGAAAAAATTAATGTGTGCAGCATAACATCACTTTTTACATACAAGCTCAATAACAAAGTAAATAGTAACGGAAATGGCAAGAAAATTTTGAACATCTTATACATGCCTGGATGTCTCTTATTAACAGCAATGTCGCAAGAGACCTTGAATCAGCTTGAACAGCAGAATCTTCAACAGATTCATCAGCCAAAATCAAGATCTGCATATTAATTATAGATAATCATGAGAAAGATCATAAACTATGTACCATCTTCATTCAAGCAATATTCTAGATATCATATGTCCCAAGAAGGGGGGGGGGGGGACTAATAGTCTAGACTCTAGCCAAAAGAAAAAATATTAGAAAAATGCAAGAAAGAATCCACTTAACTTACAGAATCAAATGATTCTAAAGGTAAACTCTCCAAGTGCCTACGGATTACAGCATTTCCTTCACGATTGACTAGAGTTATGTTTTCTAATCTGCTAAAGTCAAGGCCACCATCAATTAGCTTTTTTTCCCTCTCATTCTCAGGCACATCATTGAACATCCATAACTCTGAATCTGGAGCCAAAAACGCATCTAGCACCTGAAAAGAGTGCATTTTCATGACCGAGTTTAAAAACAATACCTAAGATTAAATATTACAAGCTTATGCAACTAACAAGCAATCTTAACTGGGGTATTACAGTTGAGATGTCATATCAGATTTATGAGATTATCATTTCAGGAAGTTAATAGATTAAAATAAATTTTACAAAACAAAGTAACAAAATATAATAGGACACTTGGAACCAATTGAACCATTTTCGCCTTAGAGAGAGCAGCATGACCTGCCCAGTTTCACTTGGAAATTCAGTAATGTGCACGTGGGTTGTTTGGATGCATGTGACGCCATGTGCATTCGCATGCACGAGCAGCATGATGTTGATATACTAAACAAATGGCAGAAGATCTCATTGAAGAAGAATTTCCACCAAGAAACAACTGCCTAATTCTTCAACCAAATAATTTGTCAAAACTCATTTTGTACAAAATTTTGAATGAAGTGTCTATAAATCCTGCATAAGAAATGAAAATTAGTAAAACAGGAATTATGATTATGCAAACAGTCGATAGAACTGCTGAACAAATCAGTTGCAAATTACAATGCAAACAATATGTCTCAGATATTCCACAGTTGATGAAAAACAACAAGAAAAAAGGACAGGACCTGTTATAAAATACAAAATTTTAAATTAATATAACAAAGTTTGATTACATGAAATCTGTTCTAGCACAAGAGCATTCCATGGTTATTTTCGTCGAAGAGAACATCTTTTTATGCTTTTAATAAATGCAACCAGTATAAACTCATGCAACCTAATATATATATATAAAATATTATATCAGCAGTTAACAATTAACGTTTTACATGAGCATTAGATGACTACCTTTTAGAGGAAAAAATTAGTAATAAATTCATTGCCAGAGTAATGTAAAGAATGAGCAATCACATCATCTCAATTGCAAAAAGGGCGCTGAAGAAGATTTGTGCTGCCAACACCTTGATTAACAATTGCCTAGTAAGAATAATTTTAACGTCTACAAGAAAAAGTAGAGGAAAATAAGATCTGAAGTAACTAAACTCCTGGCCAGTATCCAAAAACCTGTGACCAAAGCATTCACACAAAATTTGCAGTTACAGGATTCTTCATCAGGTTACCATGATCATATCTTCCATATCTCGGCGCCAACCACAGAGGAGTATTCTTTCATGGGACTTTGGACCAACAAAATCTTTTGGTAGATATCCTCCACAAACCTGCAGAATTGATGCAAAAGAGAGGGTATTAGGGGCTTCAAAAGAAAGACTTACCACAATCATATCATCTATATCCCGTCGCCATCCACACAGTAGAATCTTCTGTGACTTTCTTGAAGGCCGGAAAATGTCTATGTATACAGCTTCATTAACCTGAATGATAAAATTATTTACTCCTGTAAGTTCTAGATGTGGTACACTCTGCATATTTATAGTCTGGGGATCAGACCTATATTGCAAGTAAGTACCTCCAATGGACAAGCCCAGTTCTTGTTGTTTATGTCATTTCTGGGTAAACATTATAGTAATGTAGGGTATAGTTTCTCCTTGTATTTCATCCTTCTATGTATTTAAAGTTTTCTGTTTTTGATATATAGTAAGAGCTTGCTATGGGAGGGTATTTAACTATGAAGGTGAATGAAGCATCTGATTTATGCAAGGAGATTCGTGGTTGGGCTAAAATTTGAATTCTTGGATAGTGAAAGACAACATTAGTGGCAAGTATAGGTGAACAAATACCCATTTTGAGTTAGGTTACTTCAAAGTAGGTATAGCCTTGACCCATGTGCCACATATAGAACTTACTTGAACAAAATTAACAAAGTGAATACATTTAAAGCCTAAATCTTAATTACCTTTTAGAATAATCACTGGTTCTAAACTCTTGAAAGTATATACCAATACATAAATCTGACGGAAGGTATACGAAGAATGTGCTATTTATTGGTGTCGACAGAGTGCAATACTCCTATCACAAACAACATTAAAGCAATCTAAGCATGACCGGCAGGCAAGAAAACACAAGATTTTTCCTAATGATGATCCATCATCCCAAGTGGATCCTCCACAAGGACTACATTTTATCAATCAAGAATTGTGCATAAGCAAAGATGCTCCTTTAGAACTAGAGCAGGTAAATGAATGAATAGATGCAACTGCTACTATGCAATTGTCAGATTGTCAAGACAAATTTCATTTGCTAGTATTTGAATTGCAATGTTCAGATGATCTGTGGAGATTATTGAAACTTGTGACAAGATATACTGTCATTAAACTTGTCATGCGGTATACTGCACTGGAAACCTGTAATAGATATTTCATTGCATGTGCATATCCTTCTCATTCTTTCCTACTTTAGCTATACCACTAATTCTAAAAATTTGTTTGGTTAAATTTTATATTCCACTAACTTGTGCAGCCTTGATAAGAACCTCTGAGCAGAAAGCCCCTCTCAGATTAATTCTTCAAAACTCTGCCCATTCAGGGATAATGTGATGCCTTAATCTAATGTGACCGCAACAGTTCTCAGGAACATGACACTAAACTGCTGCAACAGTAGATTAACTCTGACTTAATGATACATACAGCGGTCTAGGAGTAAGAAATTTCATTACCAAAATATTCAACTAGCTGATGTTCAGCTCTTGATTGGGCTGAGAAGTAGTGTTTCTACGCCAAATTTCAATGCTTTAATTGTCTACCAATAAATCAGTTTATCTAAGTACCTTTTTTAGCACCCTACTGGAAGGCAATGCCTTCTGACAGGATTTCAACCATAATCAACTTTAGGAGGGAAAAAATGACCATAAGACACAAGGAAAAGATGCCAGCAGAATTGCAAGATCATAAAAAATCTCAAGTTAAATCTTCTATCCAATATTCAAGAATGCGTTTTCAGTATGCGTGCGGTCCATACCGCATAACGCATAATCGGATTACGCGCCGATTATGCGGATTACGCGGAATTATGCAGAATATTAATATTTTAATATATATTAATATAATAATTATAAAAAAAATGGATATATTAATACTATAAAACTCTAAAAAATTATAAATAATTGAGAAGTTTGTAAAGTAGGCTAATTATGATACTCAGCCTAAACTGAAATCGAGTTCTTAATCCTTGAGGAAACCATAATAAGCTTGTAACTTTGCTAACATTTCATTGTAATGAGATTGCTAATGACCAGAGAACAAGTTCCATCTAGAATAAAAATAACACTTCAAAATACTTCAAAATACAGAACCAGTTTCAATGTTTATTGTTTAAATTCCAAAGCATCTACTTGACCATCCTAGATCACTTCATCTAAAATCTAATTGAGAAGTTTTCCATAAGAAAAAATAGATAACTACCTGTAATCTACTGTCCAAATTATTATTAACAACACTACAGCAGCTACAATTACTAGTTTAGTAAACAGCAGCTACACAATTCCAAAAAAATCCAACTCAAGAAAAAAAAAATCCAACTCCAAATTACTAGTTTAGTCCAAATTATTAATAACAGCAGCAACAAAATTTCGAAAAAAAAAACAAAATTAAACTCAGCTAAATAATTTATTCCGTTCAAAACAAAAATTGAACTCAACTAAAGAAAATACAAAAATAAACTCAGCTAAAGAAATTACCAAGGAGAGAGCAGCGAAAGTCAGAGGCTCCGAGCTCCGATTGGACTCCGATCGGACGAGTCTAGGCGGTGAGATTCCGAACTTCGATTGGACTCAAGGGGGGAGATGATTTAGTCTGATCCGAACAGAGAAGGGAAATTAGGGTTTTTTTGGGAGCGATCGAATTTTTTCGCCTGAGGTCGCAGGAGCTCCGATTGGACGAGTCTAGGTGAAGAACTGGTGGTAGATGGTAGGGTGAGAAAAATAGCTTCGATTGGACTCAAGAGGGGAGAAGAAATTGTCGATCGGAGAAGAGGAGAAGAGAATTTAGGGTTTTTCGGGGGCGAACGATTTTTTCTGCTGCTGTCGAAGAATTGGGTCTGGACTCGGGAGACGAAATCGGGTTTTTAAATAACGAGTAGAGATAACGGGTCGGGTCGGGTTTCATATCCAGACCCGTTTTCGTTACGACTGCATAATCGAATTATGCGGATTATGCGCCGCATAATCCGCATAATCCGATTATGCGGCCGTATAATTCCCTGTCCGCATGGACAGGGCGATTTCCCGTTTTTTCTGCGTTTTCCTCCCGCATTCGCTTATGCTGGCGCATATGCGCCCGCATAAGCCGTTTTTTATAACACTGCTTCTGTCTCCATGCTCTTGCCAATACCGTCTCATGGAACTTCTTTGATGAAAATATGAGTTTATTTTTTCTTCAGAAATTGCACATAGACAACAATTACGAAGATGATACCATTTGCTAATCACAAATCTAACAGAATGCCAAATTTTTTTCATAAAAAATTGGCAACAACTTTAAAGTTATTGATGTGCCTGAAAATATGGGTAAACATCTAAATACACACATATTTAATAACAAACATGTGTGTGCTTGTATATCCTTTTACCACATTTAAGCATTAAAGATTCAGGATCTATATCTTTTAAAATCAGATGTCAGGTGGCCACTGATTCAATTGGTGTCTTACTTGAGTCATTCTAGGCAAAATACTAAAAGCACAATGGGTGTAATTGAAAGATTGTATAATCATGTTCCACAATATTAAGGGATTAAGTACTGTCACATGTAGTACCAAGGCCATGTAAACATTAGTTCCTCAGTACTACATAGATGGACTCAAGTTGACTGTATAAATATATATGGTTACAAGAGTTTATGGTTTGAGTTCTACTTGAAAGCATAACTTCATTCAAGCAATACTTACTATAAATAGAGTATAATTACTAAGGATCATACCAAATCCCTGACTGTGGAAGCATGTTAATTTAGAAGACAGAATGTTATATAATTATCTCTCTTAAAGCACCAAATTTAGCCACAAGCATGCCTCATATTAAATGAAAAAACATGCCACAAAAGAATTGTTCCATCATACCAGCATTTGCACCAAATGAACCCCAGGATCAATTATGAATTGGCTCTTTTTAACAGATTAAAAACAGATATCAAGGAAAGGCACGCCACATATTTATTAGTTATGAAGTTTTGTATGGAACTTATGCAATCTCTTCAATTCAAGAATGAGAGAAAGAATAACTGATAATTAAAGAGGTAATAATGATGACAGAAAAAAAAAATATCTAGAAAGGAATCTCCTCCAGATTAATTAAGATAATAATGATGAGAGGAAAAAAAAATCTAAAAAATAATCCCCTCAATAAAGTTCTTACTGAACACGCATGGATAGAGAAGATCCTGAATATTTAAGGTTTAAAATTTTAAATGTGTTTAGCAAGGATAATTATTGTAATTTTTTATTCAAGAGAAAAGGAATTTACCATGGGAAAAATAATAAAACACCTTTGGTGCATTTATTTGCAGAATCAAGGTGATGAATAAAAAGCATCACCACATACAGACTTTCTAGTAAACTAAAACATAAAGGGGGAGCATAAAATAACAGCACTTGAAAGCTGAAACTGTTTATTGTAATTTTTTATTCAGAAGAAAGGAATTTACCATGGGCAATGTAGTCGGAGCATAAGAATCATCATCCTCTGCTATTACAAGCACTTCATCCCCTTCTTGCAGAACATAGGAGTCATCCGGGTTCAAAATTATCTTTCCTCCACAAGATGCTACTTTTATTCCACATGGAATTGCATCTGGAAAGCTGATTAGAACATCTTCAAGCTGCATTCCTTCCAACTGAGGCCATCTTTTAATGTAAAACTCACAGTTTTCAAACCCAAGGATGTCTTCCCAAATCTGTCAAAACCAGTGAAATATAAGGCATAGAGAAGACCACAATGGCGGTCTTGAAGGATACTTGTCATGCATCTCAAATAGACATGAAATAGTGTTACAAGTTCAACTAGAACAACAAGGTTTCTGAAGATGATTATGCCCAGGGCCTCCTTGGTGGCTTGTAACTCACAAGTAATATCGTATCACTTATGGCAAGTGCCATTTTTCTGATGTTTGGATCTTTAGTTCCTCACAACTGAACCCCTTTTATTGCCAAAGATACTCCAGCATAACGGTGACAAGTGGTGCTACAGTCAACCGCCCATAACAGCGCTGAGGTGGTGCTTTGCTATTGCTAACATTTAGCTTAGCAACATACATTTGCATGCAGAGAAAAAATTTCACCTCCGTATTTATGAAAATGGCAAAATTGGCATGTATGAAAGTGCTAACAATAAGACAGACTGGCATTATTTTTTAGTTTTTACTATGGTGTACCTTAGTGCGAGAGACTGCAGCATCTAACAAGGTAACCAACCAATCTAGAACATCGAAAGCGCTTGTGCCATCACCCTCATCCATAACCATCGAATAGGAGCCAAATATCTATATAATAAATCAATAAAGAAGACATAAAGGGAGAAGCCTCCAGCAGAACCCTCTTGTCTGGTTCACTCCTATCTAATGCTCCTGCAAACCAAAAAAATTAATACTCTATTCTTCAATCTCCTCCAGTGCATTTCCAAATCCAGTTTTGAACCACAGGTGACCTGCTAATTTGTTTCACACTAATTTATTTCATAAATGAATTGAAAGTTAGGATAGATCTGCACTAGGGTGTATTTAGCACAACTCATGATCTAAAATCTAACTTTGCCCTAGATTGAAACACCGGGTTGCACCCTGAAAATAGTTTGACCTGTGCTTGAATGTCCTGGTATACGGAAGTTAGTAATTTAATAATTGCCGCGGCATAACACAGCTTGCCACTGAGTAAAGCATCTGGTTTCTAATTTATATGATGCTGGAGATTATTTGATTACTTCGCAACCCATGTGTGGATTTGCCTTTTTGGGGAAACTACTGTGAGGTTTCTATTGAGGTAATCCAGCTATAGAAATTGAGTCCTTCATAATGGAGTAAAAAATTCTCAAATAGAGAGGTAGATAATGAATGTAACTGTAGGAGATAATAAAAAGAATTACTGTAATACCAAAAAAAACCTAGGAACTTGTAGTTTTGCTTACTTCACCCCGCATTTCATTATTGTCTCTAGATGTTTCAACATCCAACATTAAGTAAATCTGATGGGGTAAGCTCTCCTCTCTACGGTTCTTTTTTTGGTGTGCAAGAATTTCATTAATATACAAAAACTCAGTACAAATCAAGGTTTAAAAAATCAAAATCGGTATCATTATCATCCATCACTTATGGTACGGGAATCAGTAATATTGTGCGTATCATGTCGTCAACAGTGGACCAATATTATACAGTATATTACGTGATAGATACTTAAAAAATTTGATACGATGTATGCAATATATATCAGTATTGGTCGACATTTAAAGCCTTTGTATAAAAACAATATCATAGACCAACATGGATGAATATGAAATGAAAACCTATCTAACTCTAATTTCTATGAGGAAGTAAGAAAGCCCATACTAATATGGTTAAGCCTCAAGATATCAAATGATATAGCTCTCACATACAGTTTCTAGCTCCAAACTAAAGTGGAAGTCTCCTCTCTAAGTTTTGATCTGACGAGGATCCTTTGAAGTTTTTCAAAAGAGACTGAACCCTCTAAGTGCTACGTGGAAGGTACCATAGCGACTGAATTTAGAGTTTATCATCTACAATGAGAACCAATCTATACACTGCACTTACTTGATTAATCTATTAATTATTTACTGGTAGAAGTTGTTGGATACAAAGATTCAAAAGTTAGTACTAATACACAAATGAAGAGGAACCTAACTATTGTAAAGAAATCAGAGCCAATCAATCTATTTATTATGAGTCAGGACATATATTTATAGGTGTCTCAAAACTCTCAACACTATACAAACAATCCAACAGACAATGTGAGACTAAATCCAAACTAAACCCAAATATAAAATAGTTTTCTCATCTAACACTCCCCCTCAAGTTGGAGTATAAATATCAATTATATCCAACTTGTTACACAAATTAGAAAATATTGTCTTTATCTTCAATAGTAATATTAATTTGAAGTAAATAATTAGCAGCAACAGTAGCAGTAATAGATGAATTACTTGAATCATCAGAGCACACCCATCAACACCATAGTTAGACTTTATCCAACCATCAAAAATTGATAGGTAGCAATAAATAAATTTCTTTATTATATTAGAAACAGTAGTAGATAGCAAATAAACTTCTTTTTTAAAAGCAATAGTAGATAGTAGACAAACTTCTTTTTAGAAGGAGCAGTAGGCAGCGAATAAACTTTTTTCTTAAAAGCAGCAGTAACTTCTTTTTTAGAAGCAATAGTAAGCTGCAAAAAAACTAAGTTCTTTCTTAGAAACAGTAGTAGATAGCAGATAAACTTCTTTTTTAGAAACAGTAGTAGACAGCAGACAAACTTTTTTCTTAGAAGCAATATTAGGCAAAAAAATGAGCAAATGGTTGCATTAAACCTGAATTACTTCCTTGCAGTCAAGGAGAGACTTATCAGAATCCCTACAGTCACGAAGTAAAAAAGAAGCAGAAACTAAAGCAGACATGGAACCAAATTGGTAATACGATTGCGGAGTCGAAGTCAGAATCGAAGTCGACATCGAATTGGTAATGGGATTGCGGAGTCGGAGTCAGCATCGGAATTGGATTCTGCCATCAATTATGTTGGTTGAGATTGATGACTGAGGTTTATTTCATAAGATGTTCTGATATCATGTTATGAAATAATCAGAGTCAATCAATCTATTTATTATGAGTCAGAGGATACATATATTTATAAGTGTTCAACACCATACAAATAATCTAACAGAAGATGTAAGACTAAACCTAAACTAAACCCAAATACAAAATAGTTTATAACCTAACACAAGATAGAATTTTCAAGCCAACAGCAAGAATCGGCAAGCAGACCCAGATTGTCTTCAAACATATTAAGGAGACCAGCATTAAGAATATTATTCTCCTTAATGCTGTTTGCAGTTTCTTTCTGTGAAGATAAACCATTTCAAGTGATGCACAGCGCACATTCAACAAGATCATTCAACCAGAAAACCAAAAGATATTCATGACATATGTTTGTAGAGAACAAGAAAAGGAAATCTCACATAATCTAAGACTGACCTGAGCAAGACCTGGCTGACGAGCACATTGTATCATTAAACGACCAATCACATCATGAGCAACTACAGTTTCAACAAGATCTCCACCGACAAGCTTAACCAAGACTTCGTTATCAAGATCACTCAGTTCCACCACTATGTGTCCTCTTAGGCCTTCTTTGACTCCATTTAAGCTTAATACAGTTCTTAATGCTCTTGCATCACTCTGAATAAATTGGGAAAAATAATCAGTATCATGAAGGCATAAGATAACTTATCTGCTACATAATTACCAGGTCGGCATTCCCATCTTCAGCAAGGACAATCACAGCACGAGCCTTTGAGACGGATACCTGTTAGACAACAAACAAACGAGCAAAAACAAATGAGCAACAAAAAAAATTACGGTATGGTCACCCCGTTATTTGCAGATTATAATGATGATTGAAAAGAGAACTTATTGAAGACACAGGAGAAGATGTTATACAATGAAGTGCATAACCTGGTTTACCATAATAGTTAAACTTAAATCAGACCTTTTTCAAATCAGCAAGAATGAGAGGGCTTCCACTTCTACATATGACTGATGTTCCCTTGAAGTCAAACTCCATTTTAGCAATATCAAGTTCCATTTCCTCCTTGTCTCTTTCAGCCATCACAACTACTGTACCACCACCTAAACTCTCATTGGCAATTGCAAGCTGATTCAGCAAAGATCCCTGAATTCCCAATAAAATCATTGAGATCATTAAAATACATAGTAGTAGACATTTGCTTAAGGTATAAAATAAGATGTCTCTCTGAAAAAAGAGGAAAATGGTAATGGTTATGATAGCTTTCAATCTTTCATGGACACACATTAACGCTCAAGAAAAATTCCAAAAAAAACATAGAGAAATCCAAGCACAATGAGATAGAAAGGCCTTAAAATTTTATATTGATTCCTGAGGTACAGATTTCACCAATAGCTATGGCCACAACCATGGTACACTATTACGAGAATCTTCCATGGCATTTTATCAGAAATTCTCAGTAACTTCGACATGCAAAAGGATTTAAACTGCTGCTAGGAAAAATCCATTACAGTTCCAACGAAGGATGCCAGAGTTTGGTTTAGTAATGAGCAATCATTAATTAATTTGTGAAGTTTGTTACTCATACTATCCTAATTAGTTTGTTCTCATTTCCAGAAAATATCTTCCTGCCATTACACTCCCTTCGATGTTTTGATGTTTGGAAGCTATTGAAACTTAATCAACTTCCTCTTACTTCTTAAACTGAGATTACCTTTAAAAATTTACAGTCATTACAGCAGAAGTAATAGGATCGCATCCTCAAATTTTGTTTCTCAACTATATTATGTGATCTAATATCCTAAAAAGAGATAAAAGGTCAACTCGAAGCATGAGAATCATGGATGCTGCTGTCACAGTACAGCTAATTGTTAGGCAAGAACCGCAGAGAGATCACATGGAGTCACGCGAATTGAGCATTCCAGATTTAAACAATCCCTCCCTCCTATCCTCCCTCACTCTTGCTTGCTAGATTTTGAAGCCTGAAACTTGTTGAATATTAATTATTTTTTTCTCAATTCGTAGACCACACTTTCCAATATCACCGTCAAGCTGTTACAATCATTAATGGATCAACCCCAATTTTTAGGTTGCAAATTGACTCTGAATTGTTTGTTTGAAGTTCAGAAATTGGAAAATCTTGATTAGCTTATCCTTGCTTAAACTATGTCTATCTCAAATTAACTTTTAAACTAGAAATACAGTCATTTCACAAGAGAACAAGATTGGGTCCTTGAATTTTGCTTCTCAGCTGCAATCGCATGATCCAATATCCACTATAAAACTTGAAACATGATTACCAGAGATGGTGCTGCCACTGTGGATCTATCTGTTAAATAACAAAATAGCTCAGATTCTAATCCTGTTAAAATTGAACCTTGACGGACTATATAACAAACTAACAATCCAAGAGATGTTAGAGTTCTCTACTGTAGACATATAATTGACTCATCATAAAGTGAGCACCTCTTAATTGAAAAGGAGTACATAATAAAACGATGACAGGATAAAAACTTACTAGCTTGTCGCTCCAGCCAAGGATTAGCGTGTGATTTTTCTCTATCACTTCACTTTTGCCCTTTCTCAACGAATCAAATTTCTCCGAGATCGCATCAGAAACAAGCCCTAGCATCATGGCAAAGATGAGCATTCCACCGAAACTTATAGAAACTGAAACTAACTTGGGACTAATGCCAGTAGAATTTGCATGGTTGCCTGAATCAGCAACATAAGTCCAAGATAACCATAGACAGTCAGCTAAACTATCATCTGTCACACCAAAAAGTGCCAAGCCACCAAGGCATATCAGCAGTAGAGTTGCTAGCAGAAGAGCCAAAGGCTTAGCATATGGATGAACTGATAAAAAAACGTCCACCTGATACGCGAGCTGCTTATTAAGAGAAACTTCTTCAGAATCTGGTGAGATCCGCAACCTTGACATGTTGTCAATGTACTTGAGAATAATGAGAGGAATGGATAAAATAGCAAGAGAGAAAAATAGAGCAGAATTCTTTAGATTTTTGTTTGAAATGTGGTTGCCCTCTTCCAAGGTATTATCTACAATACTCGTGGGATCATACATATTGCATTCCACTAGTCTTGCATCGAGCATGGAAAGCTGATCCTGTAAGAAAAACAAAATATAAAGGAAATCAAGAATCCAGCAAGACAACTCCAGGAAGAGAAAAGAGGGGACATTTCAGATGGACAAGCGCTATGGATCTGTGAGAGTAAAACCATCCATTACGTTGAAGTCAAAAAGACAACCTTGGCCAACATATATAACTGAGAATTGCAAGGTTATGTAATCATATTACTAATCAAAAGCATGATGAAGTATTGAATCGTAAATAAGTAGGCATAAAGAGAGAGCTACCAATACAATTCAAGTTAGAATGACATAAATCCAAATCAGGATTCCCTTTGCCTTGGATAGTACAACAACAAAAATAACAACAACAACAACTAAGCCTTAGGTAGTACATGCACATTTTAAAAGCAATTAACAGGAACACAACTGGACTTCAATTGGATTAAGATATCAGATGGTCAATTGGAGTAACGTACAAAAACAGTGATTTGTATCACCTATTAGTATCTCCAACAATTCTCAAGCATGCAATTTTAAAAATTAAGAGAAAAAGAAATCATCAACAGAAGAGGGAGAGTCAACTCCTCAGTCAATATTCTGAATTTCAAAATTAGGCATAGGCCCATCCGATGCCAGGTTCAAAGCTCAAAAAAATCATATGCATGACATCATAAAAGAAACCATGAATTCATACCTAGTTTCTATGAAACAAGGACACTTCAAAGTGAGTATTGCATTGCATCCATATCGGATATGTATTGGACACCGACACTTACACAACACTTGTCAATGCGTATCGAACACACCAAAATCGTTTCAATTTTTTAGGACTCAAAAACTTACTTGTCGGAACTGTGTCCACTTTCAAAAAAAAAAAATCATAAAAATTGCGTGTTGGAGTCGTGTCTACTTTCAAAAAGTCACAGAGATCGCTTGTTGAACATTATAGAGTGATGCATTGCCTAAAAAGATATTTAAAAGATATTTAAATTCTTTTAGCATAACAAGAATATTAATCTAATAGGCCCCAAATATCTTATAAAGATTGAGGCTTTAAATATTTTATTCATGTTCCATTGGATTAAATTTGGATACTTTGTTTAATGTTTTACTCAATTACAAAATATATTTTAAATAATAGAAATTTTTTCCTTTTCATTTTACTTCAAATAAAACATGTTTTACGATTACAAGTTTTGATGCGTGTTATATATCTACAAATAATCACATTCTGTTGTAGTAACCTTCTGTCCTATTTTTTTTGGGTTTATCGTGTCCCATGTCCGTATCGTGTCGTATATGTCTCCCGCATCCATATTCATACTTCATAGCCCGGTCATAAGGCATAGGTAGCCAACCATCATTGATGAATTCATATCTAGGATAGAGGTATAGTACTGATTTAATTGCAACCAAAATAGGTTTTTTGTATATCAGATTATTTGTCTAGATTTAGCATCATAAATAGTAGATTCTTACTACCACAGACCACGTTGTATAATAACCAATTGAACAAATGAGAAACAAGACGAATAGTAACCAGGTCAGATAGAAGTTGTTTACCTGTATATTCACAAGGTGATTCTGTAGAGAAAAATTCTTATGGAGCAGAGAAGTGAAGGATGTAACAATAATCTACAGGCAAAGAAACAAGTTATGTGAGAAAAAGAAAAATCTGCTCGAAAAGCAATAAATCTTGTGCCAAATAGCATTAGACTTAGAGATGAAATGGCATTCACTTCACAAATGATAAATAAGATTATCACTTTCAAGAAGACTATACACAGTTGAATATGTCACAATTAAAATAGATGTTAAACCATTCTTTACAGATAAATGAAACCAAACAATTACATAAGACTGCCAATATATTAACAATTACTAAAGAAACTTAATGTACTGAATTTATTTATTAAAAAAACTATGAACCTCTATAAATGGTGTGAAAATAAATGGCAAATATTTATCCAAAGTACGAAGATGTTAAGTGCAGAATCCGATTAAATGTGATAGCTCACTGGCAACACCATGAAGTCCAAAAGAAAACCAGTTACATGGAATTACTTTCTATTTGAAACAAAAATTCACAGGTTAGGCCTTCGGCACAATGGACATAAGGTGGAAATGAATTTTGCAGTCAAGTATAGTATCACAATTAATCAACGAAGTTGGTTCATTACAACGACATGATAACATCAGTTGTGCTGTTAGATTAGACAGATGGATCTTTCAGTGCTTCTTATTAAAAAAAAAAAATTCAAATATCTTTGTTCAGATATAATCTTTTTAGAGAACAAGTAATATCTGACTGTTGTAGTAGGACATATTAAAGATTTGACAATATATTACTTGAATTCTTTGTAATACAACCTTCTGGGAGATGGTTTGAATCCGGTTGAGTTTGATTGGATCTGTCTATAATCACTCTCGCAACATGCGCTGTGTCCCATTCAATGAGAAAAGCATTAACTTGTGACAAGAACTGAGGGGACTAATCATCACTCTCAACCTTACAGAAAAGGGGGACAAAGGGATCAATTGTAGGCTATACACCCCGTATTGGGAAATAACTTGGGCTTCAGTATTGCAATTAAGCTCTGCTGTGAATTGGTTTACACTTTATAATAACTTCGTTAATTAATTAATCTGCGTCAGCTAACAAATTGCACCCACGACAATAAATAAGGATTTTTTTCGATCAAGCAACCCTCGTCAATCAAAATCTCAAATTCAACATTGAGAAAAATAATAAAAACAACAAAATTAAACACTGACCGCGACAATGATCGCCATCGGCCACCGGAACTTAATTCTGGCCGAAATATCTCCAATCCCCATTCCAATCCCCTTCCGCCCAACCTTCCCATCATCCCCAGCCCCCTCCGCCGCCTCCGGCCCCCCTCCCCCCTTCTTCTCATCCTTCCCTGACCTCGGCGCATCGAAAGAGACCTTCCGCCTCGCCCCCGAGTACTTTGCCTCTCTCCTCGAGATCGAGTACGGGACCGATCCAAAAGCCGAAGAAGGCGACGAATTGGAAGATGAGAAGCTCGAGCTGGGGGTGAATCTCGACTCCCGGAGGTAGGGTTTCGGGTTTGGGATCCGGCGGCCGCTGGAGGAGGCGGCGGCGGAGGGAAATGGGGAGTGGCGCCTTCTAGGCTTAGGGTTAGGGTTTGGGGTCCGGCAAGGGTTGGAGGTGTGGAGAAAGGGAGCGGAGGGGAAGAACCAGTCGCGGTGGGTCGGAGGTGGGGAGGGGTCCGAGGAGTCGATGGACATTTTGGGGATTTTGGAGAGTAGACTTTGGGTTTTGGGTCGGAGTGAGGTGTGTCTGTGGGGTTAGAGATTGGGCTTGGGAATTAAGTGTGTGATTGGGGAGTGTATTATTGTTGGCTAATGATGTGTATGACGGTGACATGCTAGGGTTTTCTAGGTTTAGGTATGATTAGGATGTGATTGACTAATTGCTTGATTGATTAATGCTTTTGAAAATTGAATTTATGACAGTCAACAGCAAATGCTGCTTATCCATGTTTAATTTTTCTTGTTTATTACTGAACATTATTGAAGGTTTTCATGATAAAAAAAATAAAAATTAAAAAAGTGGTTTGGGTTCAGTAATAATAGTTGTCGAATATTATTGATAATGATAATGATTCTTTCTCTTCTATATTAATTAATAAATATTAAGAATAGACCAGATCCTTTATTCGATATATAACTTTCCTGTAAAAATATTAGATTTCGAATCTAATCTATGAAATTTATGGAAAACATGTTTTATAACAGTAAATAATATTACAATTTATTTCTATATCCCAAAAACCTTGTCCAAATACATAAATTAATTAACCTCTAAAAACATAAATTATCTATTTTTTTTCTCCTACTTATAACAACAACCATAATAATTATATCTATCCTAATTTTATATTTTAAAGACCGTAATCCCTTAGTCTCTTATATTCGTCCCAACAATCAACTTTTTAGATGTTATATGCCTTTAGTAATTACAATTTGAACTCTATCTCCTCGTAACATGCAAGTGCTTGCTATTGACGC
Source organism: Dracaena cambodiana (assembly GCA_036321105.1). Taxonomy (NCBI): domain Eukaryota; kingdom Viridiplantae; phylum Streptophyta; class Magnoliopsida; order Asparagales; family Asparagaceae; genus Dracaena; species Dracaena cambodiana. Next base: position 25,588,351 of record JAYEPQ010000002.1, read on the forward strand.
ACATGAACCACTTACGTATCGAAAGCAAGTTACTCAGATGTACATACATACTTCACACCATCTTTGGGGTGAGGAAATTGCCACCCGACAGGCCCAGTGTTGTGGAAGCAAGCCATTCTTCCACTCTGCAAAAAACCTCCACCGTCTTCTCTGGTTGCAACCCAACAAAAGTTTTACTATTGCATGGGCTTTAAAAGTAAAAAAAAATATTGATGTTTCTCCATTGAATTAGTTGGGTAAATATGCAGACAAGTAACTACGCAAATAAATAATAATATACAGGTGTAAATATCAAATAAAAAAACACGCTTGTAGATATATAATAATTGATTTTTTTTAATGTAAATAAATTAATATACATATAATTCAATCATGATAAAGAATCAAAAAAATCAGGAGCAATCTCATTTATAAACATTATTTTAATAATAGAGATCGACTGATTTTTTACACATATAGAAAATTTTATATCAAATATATTTACTAAATGTACTATTAAGACATGACAGTATATTCTAATAATTGATATATTAATATTTGGCGAAATCTTATTATTTTTTTTTTGCCTGTGTTTGTAGTTTTTAGTTCTTAATGATTGAATGTCACCTTTCGTTTTAAATATTAGAGTTTAGTGGTTCTTTTTAAAAAATTATTTACTTTCCTTTCTATCGAAAATTAAGAAGTGTTGAACATTTAAGTGTCTATTATCAATTTGTAATTCAAGGGCTAATATCTCGAAAACCGATTATTTTTCATTAATTTATTTTAAAGGGAGGTAACTGTGGGAATTTCTAAAAGTTCATGTAAAATTGTAAATCACCTCCCAAACGAATCGGAGCCCACCAAGGGAAATTCTAAATGGGCCCACCCTTTTGCTAAGTGAGCTCCCGCTAAGCACCTAGAAGGTTAGAAGTCGTTTAGGTGAGCTCACTTAGCAAAAAAGTGGGCACAGTTTAGAATTTCCCGCCCACCAAATAAAAAGCGCGGGAGGATGGGGGTGGGGGCGGTGGGGGACAACACGCGCGTGCGAGAGATGGAGGTGGAGATGGAAATAGAAAGAGAAAAAGGTTTGGAGATCGAAGGCGGCGGAGCGTCGGCGGTGCTTAACCTCACCGCCGGTGACTCGATCCCGATACGCTACCACTCTCTCTTCGGATCTGACGACGATATCCTCCTCCTCGAGCTCGACGACAAGCTCCTCCCCGACCTCCTCCACAACCGGTAACGTTACCGCCCCTCTTGATCTTATAACCCTAGCTCGGGTTTTAACAATCGATTGATTTGTTATGCTTCCAATTGCTTTATGATGCTTGATTGATAAACCCTAGATGTCCCGTTTGGTGACATTTAAGATGCTGTGCTGCTATAAATTTGTGGTCTTTTCTATTGGCTGTCTTGTTCGTGTTTGGGGCTGCCCAATTTGGGCACTTTTTAAGGTAGTGAAGTTTTCGTCCATGCGAATTTGATTGTAGCGACGATGAAATTTCACCATCTCATTTGAACAGAAGGCATGTTTCATCCTCATGCAAATTAAAGGGTCAAGGAGCCATTGGGATCTCTTCTTTTGCTAAGAAAATCCTAGAATCCTAACGTCCTTTGCGCAGTCATGATATCCAATTGGGGGAAAAGCTAAGTCAGTGATGGATTAGATGTCACACTTCAAGAATGTAGTCATTTTCAATCAATGTGCATCTACCGAAAAGGTAAGTTTGAGGCAGTTCATGGCTTTGAACCAGATAGCCTCACCACACCATTCTACAAACTTAAAAATTTTTTAGAAACACAATGCTTACTACAAGTGGTTGGCAAAAGCTTGATAGTTATGATGGTTATCACAGTTGAAGTCCTTTCCCTTGTTTAAATTCAAGTCAACAAATTCTTGCAATTATTTATGCCATTGGCTTGCCATTAACATTCTCATCCATTTGGATGGAAAAGATGCAACTTATTTTTAATTTTGTCCACCTTATGAATTGCCTCGAATACAATATCATCACACTATCCTGCATTTTTATACAACAAACAGTAACCAACTACTCAGAATGTCAAAGTAAACAAAGGAAACAATATATCTAATCAATTATTATATTACTCCACTTCTTTTTTATCCAGGACCTGTAATTTTATTGGTTAAATGATGTTAAGCTTTGTACTATTTCTTGAGTGGTGAGCAGATAAAAGTAGTATTTCCTTGAGTTGGCCATCTTTTGTAACTGCCTTGTTGCATATATTCCAAACAAGATTCTAAATATCAGATATTGGATTCGTATCAGATGGGATGGGTTTCATATCAGATAGCGGGATATAGGACGATATATATTGAGCTTCCATATCATATCGGTAGGCCGTCAAAACGATATACGGGGCGATATTATTGTTAATCGCGGCTGATATTTAGAACAATACTTGCAAGCGAAGGAGATGTGATGTCATTTAGTGTGACTGACATGTGATATGTTGTTAATGTAGACTGCATGAGCCTAATAAGTTCTCTTACCAAAATGTTTTAGGCATTTCTGTAGCGACTGTGTGAACATTATACAAAATGAAATTGCAGGCTTATAACATATTCCATGCAATCATCCAGCATGTGCTTCTGTACAACTTATAATTTCTGCAGAGGGGAAATGATAATTCTTGTTTGCTTTACAATTGTGCAAGAGCAATCAGTTATGCTCCCATATCATTTGTATTTTTAAAATTAAAATTTTGTTGCTGTTCTGCCACTTTCACCTATCTACCCGGTGAGTCTAGTTTTATGTGATTGCCAGCATTTGCTCTGTTGCTTGGACAACTCTACTGTGTGGGCTTGGATACAACACTACAGGTTCGCATTTCCCAGTTTTAAAATGTTGGATCTAGTTAACACGTTCACACACAAGGAACATAGGCACATATACATAGACATATTATACTTGCTTTTATCTTTCTGAAAACTTTATATCTTTTAACTATATAAAGTGCAGGAAGAGAATATTGTCTCTTCTAGATGGGTCTAGTGAACACATTGACACAACACTACAGGGTTCATACTATTACTTTGTCTAGTTTATGTGATTGCCAACATTTGCTCTGTTGCTTGGACAACTGTACTTCTTGGGCTTGGATACAACGCTATGGGGTTCATATTTCCCAATTCCAAAAAATTGGATCCAGTGAACACGTTCACACACAGGGCACATGCACACATATGCATTGGCATATTATACTTTTGTCTCTTTCTGAAAAGTTTCTCTCTTTTAACTATATAAAGTGCAGGAACAGAACATTGTTCTTCTAGATGTCATTCATTATTTGTATTTATTTCACCTCCCATCTTTACTTTCAAGGGCTTCCCTTGTAGTCTATATGAATCCATGCAAGAAAGTAAATCTCTTAAACCACTACATTGGCACCTTGCTAAGCTTATTCTGATGCGTGGTTTTTACCATTTTTTGCCATTCACAAAGAAGTATATAGAAAGAGAACTGCATAAGTTACTGTTAACTCAAAAAACCAAAGTCCAATTTACGACGGTTACCATTTTTAGTCTTCACAAAGAAGGATATAAAAGAGAACCAGATAAGCTAAAATCCAAATCCAATAGCACAACTCCAAATCCAATGACTGTAACCATACTAAACATAAATATTATAAGCTTTATGAATGATTACTTCCAAAAAAAATTCATTACCCCCCCAAAGTCTTAACGGACAATGACTATCATAACATGCAATTAAACTGATCACTCTTCACCATGATATGTAGGACTGTATTACCTAAAAATTATTGCGGGTCCATCTGTGCCGGATGTCCTTCGTGTATTACACTAAATCATAGTTCATGCTCAGATCTCGTAACCAATAAAATGTAGATAGTTTATAATATAAAATTATATAAAGGAGTTAGAAAAATACAACGAGATTTGTAGGACGTTAAAGTGAGCACACTCAGCCCCTATGTAATCTTAATTTCCATCTGGTGCATGCTTTGGAGACTTCAGACTTGTAGTAACAATGATTCCTGTGGAAGCCAAGCTAATGCACATGTTACTAAGCCTGGAATTCGATAAATTTTTTACTATAATTTTTGTTACTCAATCATATAAAAGTAATCGAGAAACTTTGGGTTTTGGTAAAAAGGGGAGAGAGGATGTTTGACAAAGTGAACAAATTTCTCTTTTTAATTGTTTTTTCATATATATCAAATCAAAAGAATACTACTCTGTCACAGACAAGAGTTTTATGGTTATAGTTTCTAATTAACTACTCATGTCAAATTTCTGATATAGTAGTGGCTGAACGTATAAATAAAAAATAAAATGGTCGCTACTCATTTTAGATTAAATGCATCAAATTAAATGTCTTAAACTAAACTCAATGTTCGTTCTCATAACTAAGTTTGTCAGGAGAATCACAACACAGTCTATCAGAGGTCGGTAAGTGTGTTCTAATAATTTAGTATTTAAAATTTGAGCTATTATTTATATAATTTCATTCAAGATTCACAATTCAACCTATATTTTCATTTGAAAAATATTTACTCTATCATGAAAACTTTATTTCAATATGCTTATGCTTGTGTTGCACTCAAACTAAATGCATAGTTTATGTGCAAAGAATTTTTGACACACTTATTTGCATACAAGACAAAAAGTTTGTAAAAGAAAAATGTTCATTTAAGTGTGATAAACAGAATCATATAAATAATGATAATTTGCTTAACAGATAAAAAAAATTAGATACTGTTGAAAGATTTGATGAGATGAAAGTTTTGAAAGGTTTGTAGTGCAACTATGCAAACAACCAAAAATTAATTTCTCTTGATTGTTAACGAGAATTCAACAGAAAATTTATAAAAAATAATAAATACACTGCTTAACTACCTGCACAAAGACACATCAATTTCTCTAGGATGGAGAGTTCCTCCATGCCAACATCTCTTTCTATTATTTCATTTATTTTATTAAATTCTGTATAGCAAATTTTGTGTGTGTGTGTGTTTTATTTGCTACAATCTAGAGAAATTAATTTTGGTTGTTTCATTACAATCCTTCCAAAACTTGCCTTACCATTTCAACTCTTTAATAATATCTAAGTTCTCTTATCTCTTAAACAAATCATCATCATCTTGATTTATCTGGCACTTAAATAGAATTTATGCTATTTTAACTTCTTGTCATGTATGCACATAGGTTTGTTAAAATATTTTACTTGTATTTCATAAACAGTGCATTTAGTTCAGTGTTCTAAATACCAGTTGGTATACTGTTATACCAGCTAGTATATTAGTTTTTTAAACTAACGAGACGGGAAGGAGGTTTTTCTTATCGTATACCGTTTTTGGCCGGTAAAGGCCGATATATCGGCCGATATCAGTATGAAATTTTCTGGCCAATATTTTCCTACATCGGCCAAATGAATTAAAGTTTTGTTTACGGGTAAAACCCGTTAACCCATCAGAAAACTCGACTCGTTAGGAAAAATAAAACCCACCATCGGGTTTTTTGGAACAAAAAAACCCTCGATCTCTCTCTCTCTCCCCCGCTTCGACCAAGCCCTAGCTCTGAAAAAATTGCCTCCTACGAGCCATATGATCAACTCCCCTCACCCAAAACAAAATTCTTACCCTTTCCCATCACTCCCCCAGCTGCTTTGCAGCTTTTGTCGGCTATTTCACGTGCGTCCAACGAAATTCGACTCCGACCAATATTAGCTTCGTCAGTCATCTTCCTCCATCTCTCCTCTTCACCGATCACATAAAGCCCTTCGGTAAATCAATTTTCTTGTTTCTCAATTTAACAAATTTAATTTCATGAAAAATAAGTATTATGTTAAAATTTGTCAATTTTTTCTTTGAATAGAGCTGGATGTGATTTATAATTAGTTTTGAGTGAAGATTGAGTCTCTATTTTTGGTTTTTTGAGTGAAGATTGAGTCTTCGACCCACTGATTATGTTTGTTGGTGCATTTGCGGATGTTCTAAACGGTTGGTTTTTCGTAAGTATAATGCACATAGGCTAAAATAAATACCCTAAACTTGTTTTAAGTATTTTAATATGTTCTATATAGGCATTAATATGTTTATCTTTTAACTGATGACACCGATATGACATTCTGATATTTAGAGTTATATCGCAATGTCCCGCTCGTATCCGGTATTCGATATGTAATTTGACCGACCGGTATATCACCGATATCCGATATTTAGAACACTGATTTAGTTTGACAACAAGGTAAACATAATGAAAAATAAGTATTTATATTATAAAGTAAATTAATTTTCAAATGGAAATAACAGCTATTTTTTTTGGGAGTTTTGAATAAAATTCCATAAATAATAATTCAAATTATAAAAATGAAATATTAGAAAGAATTTAGTTGCCTCCCAGCTGGCAATAGCCTGGCATGCCGTCTTTACCTCCAAAAAACCGAGTTATGAAAAAGGTATTGATTTTAATTTATGATATTTACCTTGATGTATATTTTCTATAATGAGGAATGACTATTTTATTTTTCATCTAAGCATTTAGCCATTACAATATTGATTATAAAATTTAATATGTTTAATTCCTTAGATGCTATTCTCATAAAACTCTCAAAAAAGCTGTATTCTTTTGATTTGATATATGAAAAAAAATTAAAAAGAAAACTTTATTCTCTCTGTCAAACTTTTCTCTCTTTTCCTGTTTGAGAATTAGGGTTTTTAGAAGAAATTGGGGAAAAACAGGAAGAACTTACAGGGGTTTGGAAATCCACCCAGGCGAATCCACGCCCACTCTCCACGAATCCACGAGAAAAGATTTAATTTAAAGAAATCCATGCTGGAAATTTCTCAAAATTTTCAAATATTATTCATCTTTTTTAATATTTCATACAAAGCCCATATATATAGGAAAATCCTAACAAATCAAATTCTAATAGAATTTAAAATTCTAATAAAATCAGAATTCTAATAAATCAGAATCCAATCAAATATTCTAAAATCCTAATGTGGTCCAAATAAAATTAAATCTAATCTATAGAATCAAATCTGATCTCCATCAATTCTCCCCGGCTTCAAAGCATTCATCCCCGATGAATGCGGAGATAAGGAATGATAAACATGTTCGGATTAAATTGATTGACATCCACGAAGTATCACAATTAGTCCATGGTGGTGGTCGAGAAACCGTATCTAGTATATCACATCTGAACTAAGGCGGTAGAGGTGGATCTAGTTTTTTTCGTGAATCAGTTTCAGATGATCGTAAATCCCACAAATTATTCTGGCCATGAACAGTAGAAGCAAATATATTCGAAACTTCATATGAATCTGTATGTTGAGTCGGTAATTTCTTCATAATTCTTGTAATGACTCTCTTAAGAGGAACTGAAGTTTTTACCTCATCATCAATAATAACTTCTTTTCTGTCTGAAGGCTCACTTTGGATTGGAAGTTCCTGTACTCCCTGTACATCTACAACTGATATGCAAATACTATCAGTAAATACGAATTGTCGACGAAGTTTTTTACGAAATTTTAGCAGGTCTTCTAAAGAAACTGTCGGTTTCATGGGCATGTGATATAGGAGAGTAGGAGGTAGTTCTGTTGGTTTCTGCTCATGAATATGATCATCAGATGTAATTTTATGTGGCTGAAACTTCTCAGTTGGTTCCACTAAGAGATCGTCAGAAATCTGAACTTTTGAGTTTTCAACTTTTATGGATGGAAAGGAAGTTCTATATGGTATTAATAGTGGCTCATCACGAACTTTTGTATCCAGTATAGGTTGCAATTTGCAATAAAAAATATGAATATTTGCTTCGATCTTGTTGGCGATGCTATCATCGTTAACCATTTGACTTCTTTCATTCCTGTGTTTAAGTGTTTTGTTGAAACTGTCAAGTATTCAACTACAATTTTCAAGTTCATCGATCATATATTGAAGTTTTTCATCAGTGGTAATTGTTTTAGGCTCAGACAATTGAAACCGATGAGATGATAAATTTGGAATGTAGTGTTGAGTATACCGATGACGAAATAGACGTCGCAAGATATCCCAATCCAAGCATAATTTATACTCTCTACTCCAAATATAAAATTCTCCACCCAACTTTTATCGGGCGTAACAACATTTCTGTGCTGATGTTGGATCAAAATATCTAAAGAAATTTTTAAGATGATTCTCCCAATCTTCATAATTTTGCCGATCGTCAAAACCGAAAAAAAAGGGTATAGTAGCATACATATTGATATTTTAGCATTGGTGTTAATGTAGTGACCATAAAATATGAAGTCTATATATAATCAACTCAAAATTTTAGTTCAAAAAGTTTAGAAAATACCCAAGAATCACGGAGGCTCGAAAACGGTTTGAATCGGAGTTGAAACGGGCTCCGAATCAAAAGAAAACTCTTAACGGGTCTGCTGCTCTGAACGGGTCTGCACGGCTGTTGGGTCAGATCTACTGCTATACTGAACCCAATAAAAGTAAATAGGTTGGTTATGGTTGCGGATCGGGTCTAACTGAATTAAATCCAACTTTTTTCTTTTCTCCTTGGATGTGGGTTTAATTAAATGGGTCCAACTGAAATCCGAATCAAACCCAATAACTCAAAACAAACCCAATAACTGAAACCAAATCTAAATTCTTTTCTTTCTTCTCTTTTTTTCTCAATTTCTTTTTTTATCTGAATTTCTCTCTCTCTCTCTTCTCTCTTTTCTTTTTTTTTTTCTCTCTTTTTTTTTCTTCAAATCTGAACTTTCTCTTTCCTTTTTTTTAGATCATTTTTTTTCAAAAATAAAAATAAAAACTGAAATAAAATAAAAAGAGGATGGAGATGTGGAAGAAGAAGATGATGGAAAATAAAATGTAGGTTCTGATACCAAGTTTGACGCATGATAGAGGCGAAATTAGGGTTAGAGTTTGAGAATTAGGGTTTTTTGGAGAAATTGGGAAAGAACAGAAATAACTTATAGGGGTTTGGAAATCTACCCAGGCAAATCCACGCCCACTCTCCACGAATTCACGAGAAAAGATTTAATTCAGTGAAATCCATGTCGGAAATTTCTCAAAATTTTCAAATATTATTCATCTTTTTTAATACTTCATACAAATCTCATATATATAGGAAAACTCTAACAAACAAAATCCTAATAGAATTCAAAATCCTAATAAAATTAGAATTCTAATAAATCATAATCCAATCAAATATTCTAAAATCCTAACGTGATCAAAATAAAATTAAATCTAATCTATAGAATCAAATCTGATTTCCATCAATAATCAAATATTCTAAAATCATAACGTGATCCAAATAAAATCAAATCTAATTTATAGAATCAAATCTGATCTCCATCACCTTAGTATCATGAAACAAATTTTCTCAATTACTTTATATTTAATTGGGTAATCAAATGTGAACTGGGTATGTAGTTCATGCATGGATCAATGTATTGCTACAGATCTAAAGTCTCTAAAGCATGCACAAGGACGAAATTCGAAATTCAGATTACATAGGGCAGAGCGTGCTCACATTGACAACATACAAGCCTGATAATATTTTTCTAACTTCTATACAATTCTATGTTATAAATAATTTATTTCTTTTATTAATTATGAGATTGAACCTGAAATATGATTCCAGTTAATTATATAATTCCTAATATTTCTACATAAGCCTTTATCCACCTCTAAAACATAGAAAAGACTATGGTGTGCTTCATTTTGGCATAGTGGTTCATTGGCTGATGTCCTCTTTGTGATGTTTAAGACACGGATTGCAAAGCCATATATGGAGATGTATAAATATGTGATAATTATACAAATATTTGAGCAAGCACATGATTATTTTTGTGTCTCTAGTTTTGTGAGAACATTCATGTTTGATGCGCTATGGCATGCCAAAGTGTGATACACGTATCAAAGCATTATGACACTTCTTTGTGTCAATAAATCACAGCTTGTTCAAGAGGGACAGCTTGTTCAAGAGGGAGCATGACTGTTTGATTGAACTCAACTATATTGTTATTTCTAATGAGTTGTAGTAATTTCAGGGCTTGTGTTGGAAATAAGCATGGTAATTTATGATGTGTGGGCGCAGACATAATCCTCTAATATCTAGACACGAGGACACAATTGTATATGTGTCTTCTTAGATATATTATATGTTCCAACTCATATATAGGTTGTTCTTCACATATTGAAGAAGGTAAAATAGTAAAATAAATCGTAGCTTACTCCATCTTCAACATATATTTTTTTTAATCAATAAACATTTGTAATTGTTAGACACGGATGAAGATGGGTTTTGTCTGACATGACTGGACACACCAATTTTTAGTTTGGGGGAGTGTCCTATATGTCGTAGATGGTATTATACTGAATTCATCCCAATTTGATAGTCAAAGTTTGTGGATTCATGCTAATGATTAAAGGATGTTGTGCTGAGAGGATCCAAAAGGACACTGCAAGGGTTCACAGTGATATAAGAAAGTTTGTTGAGGACCTTTAAGCTAGCCATTAACCTCGCAGAAGTGGGATTTATATAACATGGAAGACTTCCATTATTCTGGATGTGAGTTCAATTCGATCTAGAATTTCAAATCTGATCTTAAGCATAAAAAAACCTAATCAGTTTACCAGGTTTTCCGATGTCATTTACAGGCCTAATTATGGGCATGAGAAAATATCATTATTTTTTAAGTCAAAACGGCAGAGTTAATGTTGGGCAGCAGGCCCCTCACAAGAACTAATAGCCACAAATACAATATAACAAAGACAATCAAGAAAATAACTGAATAAGACAAGAGGCACAAAAAACTTACGTGGTTCGGTCAATGTGACCTACGTCCACGGCCGGAGAAGGATCAAAAATTTCACTATTTGTGGAGAATACAAATACAAATGCAAAAGTAGTATTTTGGGTATTTGTATGTTTTTGGTGTGTTTTTTTTGGATGAGAGGAGAGGGCTCAATTTATAGCCCTCTCCCCCCCTTCATTTCCTCTTCCTAAGCAATGTGGGACTAAAGACCACACTTAACAAATCTCTACCTTGGCCTTGGCCCGAACAATTTATGACTTACTCCATCTTCTCCGGCAATGCCCCAACGGGCTGAATCACCACCTCTGAATGCCAATCAAGTCCAAGCACTGTTTGAACTTATAAACATGAAGAGTTTTCGTAAACATATCGGCAGGATTGTCCTTAATACTGATTTTCTGAACAAGGACCTTCTTCTCAGTAATGATATCACGAATGAAGTGATACTTCACATCAATATGCTTCGTCCTCTCATGATACATCTGATTTTTAGTCAAGTGAATTGCACTTTGACTATCACAGTAAATGGTAATAACCCCTTGCTGTAGAGATAACTCGCCGAACAAACCTCTCAACCACAAAGCTTCTTTAATAGCCTCTGTAACTGCCATATATTCTGCCTCAGTAGTGGACAAAGCCACTACATGTTGTAGAGTAGCTTTCCAGCTGATAGCACAACCTCCAATGCAAAATACATAACCTGAGAGACCTTCGTTGTCGAGATCACCGGCATAGTCTGAATCTACAAAACCAACCAAGGTGTTATTGCAACGTCCAAACTCCAAACAAGTGATTGACGTACCTTTTAAGTATCTGAGAATCCACTTCACAGCCTGCCAGTGTTCTTTGCCAGGATTGGCCATATATCTGCTAACAACACTAACTGCTTGTGATAAATCGGGACGAGCACATACCATTGCATACATCATACTGCCAACGGCACTAGAATAAGGAACTCGTGCCATATAATCTTCCTCTTCCTTTGACTTTGGTGATTGAGCAGCACATAGTCTAAAATGGCTAGTAAGAGGAGTACTAACATGTTTGACATCTTTCATGTCAAGTCTCTCCAAAACCTTCTTGAGGTAATTTTCTTGCGTCAGGTATAACTTGCCAACTCCTCTATCCCGTCTGATCTCCATGCCAAGAATCTTCTTCGCTGCTCCTAAATCTTTCATTTCAAATTCACTATTCAATAAGGCCTTCAAATTGTGAATTTCTACAATATTCTTGGCCGCAATGAGCATATCATCAACATATAACAACAAGTAAATGAATGAATCATCATCTAACTCCCGGAAGTAAACACAACTATCATACCTGCTCCTGGAGAAACCATGACCCAACATAAATGAATCAAACCTCTTATACCACTGTCTTGGAGATTGTTTCAGTCCATACAAGGATTTCTTCAACAAACAAACATGGTCTTCTTTTCCTTCAACTTCAAAACCTTCAGGTTGTTTCATATAGATCTGTTCATCTAATTCACCATGTAGGAAAGCTGTCTTTACGTCAAGCTGTTCTAACTCCAAATCAAACATGGCAACCAATGCAAGCAATACACGAATAGAGCTATGCTTCACAACGGGTGAGAAAATATCATTAAAGTCAACACCTCGTACCTGACTGTAGCCCTTTGCGACCAATCGTGCCTTATATGTTGCATCTTCAACACCTGAAATACCTTCTTTCTTCTTGAAGACCCATTTACAACCAACTGTTTTCTTTCCCTTCGGCGGCTTCACAAGATCCCAAGTACAATTCTTGTGGAGAGATTCCATTTCTTCATTCATAGCCACCAGCCACTTTTCTGAATCAGCACTCTGAATTGCCTCCAAATAGGTGGAAGGTTCACCGTCTCCACCTGTTTCCTGTGCCACTGATAAAGCATATGCAACAATATCTTCATACCTTTGTGGTGGTCGAATATCTCTTCTTGGTCTGTCTCTGGCTATGGAATATTTCTCTACTGGTTCATCAAGATCTGGTTCATCAATTTGATCTCTTTGACTCGTAGAGACTCTTTGTGAAGGACTTGCATTTTCAATCTCCAACTCCACCTGCTTCTGAGTACTATCATCCTTTTCTGAATTACAAGGATGACAAGACTCTTTTTTAGGATACAACATAGATAATTCATCAAATGTAACATATCTACTAATTACAAATTTAGGTGATTTGGGATCAGGACACCATAATCTGTATCCTTTCACTCCAGAAGTATAACCGAGGAAAATACATTTCTTAGCCCTAAGCTCTAACTTTCCCTCATTAACATACATATAAGCAGAACACCCAAATATTCTTAAATTAGAGTAATCAGCAGGAGTACCTGACCAAACTTCCTCTGGAGTCTTGAAATCAATAGAAGCACTTGGAGCACGGTTGACAATGTAGCACGCCGTAGCAATGGTTTCTGTCCATAAATCATTTGTCAATCCAACATTTGAGATCATACACCGAGCTCGTTCCAAAAGAGTTCGGTTCATGCGCTCGGCCACACCATTCTGTTGAGGCGTCATCCTGACAGTGTGATGCCGAGCAATTCCTTCATTCTTGCAAAACTCATTGAAATCTGTACTACAGAATTCCAAGTCATTATCTGTCCGCAGCCGCTTAATGTGTTTTCCTGTCTGCTTTTCAATCAAAACCTTCCATTGTTTAAAGGTCAAGAAAACATCACTTTTATTCTTAACAAAATACACCCAAACCTTCCTTGAATAATCATCAATAAAAGTTAACATATACATTGCACCACCCTTAGAAGGAACACGAGATGACCCCCAAAAATCAGAATGAATATAGTCCAAAATACCTTTTGTTTTATGGACAGCGGGAGAATTGAAGCTAACCCTTTTCTGCTTCCCAAAAATACAATGCTCACAAAAGTCCATTTTACCAGTACTTTGACCACAAAGTAGGCCTTTCTTGCTTAACAGCGTTAAGCCTTTCTCACCCATGTGTCCCAACCGCATGTGCCACAATCTGGTAATGTCAATATCTGAGTATGTAGAGACCTTTGCAGTACCTGTGACAGTAGATCCCTGCAAAATATACAAACTTCCAGACCTTTTAGCTTTCATCAGTACAAGATCATCTTTACAAATTTTCAAAACTCCACCTTCAGTTGAATATCTACACCCAAGAACATCGAGAGTGCTTAAAGAGATGAGATTTTTCTTCAAATCTAGAACATGTCTAACATCAGTGAGTGTTCGGACAATACCATCATACATCTTGATTCGAACTGTACCTCTACCAACAACTTAACAGGCAGTATGGTTGCCCATCAAAACAACTCCACCATCAACAGGTTCATATGTGGAGAAGCATTCCCTACTGGAACTCATGTGGTAAGAACAACCCGAATCTAAGATCCACTCATTATTAGACTTGACTTTATTATCTGTTGCTACAAATATAGTTCCTTCATTCTCATCTGCTGCTATACTAGCTTCAGCGGTGACACTGCTATTTTGTACATTTTTCTCCTTATTTTTCAATTTATAGCAGTTAGCCTTAATATGCCCCCTTTTCTTACAATAATTACAAATCAAATTGTTATGTCTGGATTTTGACCTTCCTTTGGATTTGCTATTACTAGGGTCTCTATTTTCAGATCTACCCCGAACAAATAATCTCTCTGCTTGACTACCACTAGTCTCCCCTGTGATGTCCCATCAATCTGCTCTTTAGATTTTAATGCAGATTTAATACTATCATATGAGACTGAATCTTTCCCATAAATCATAGTATTCCGAAAATGTTTAAAGGACTGGGGAAGGGAACATAACAATAAAATGGCTTGATCTTCATTCTCAATCTTAGCATCTACATTCTCCAAATCCATAATAATGGAATCAAATTTATCAAGATGAGAGAGTATAGATGTATCTTCTATCATTCTCAACATATACAACTTTTGTTTCAAATAAAGTCGATTCTCTACCGTCTTCTTCATGTACATGGTTTTCAACCGATCCCACATACCTTTGGCTGTCCTCTCATTGGCGACTTCCTGCAAAATCTCGTTAGAGAGATTCAAAATAATAACCAATGTTTTAAATATCGGCCGATATACCGGTATATCGGCCGATATATCGTTAAAGTTGAAGAAACGAGACGATATGGGCATTTTTTTACCGGATATCGTTTTGGACCGGTATGGGCCGATATATCGGCCACGTGGCGATATATCGGCCGGTATCGATATGTCTAATACCGGCCGGTATTTAGTATTATCGGTTATTGGGTTTTGGTTACGGTTTAAACCCATTAACCCGTTCAGACCCGACCCGTTAAGATATAAAACGGGTCGGGAGGGGGAGAAATCCTATTTTTTCGCGAACTCTCTCTCTCTCTTTCTCTCCCGGCGATCCGAGATTACCTCCCGCGACCAAAATCCTAACCCTAACCCCAAATTTCCCAAAATCCACCGTAAATCTCTCTCTGATTCTTTTTCTTCCACTCTCTGGCTCTCTCTCTCGTTCTCTCTCCGCGATCGTCGACCGATCGAGACGAACGGCCGAACCCTAACCCTAATTTCCCATTTCCCAATCCATCTATAAATCTCTCTCGTGTTCTCTCTATCTTTCTTCTTCGCTCTCCATAGCTCTGGGGGTCTTCGAAGGGTGATCGCCGTTCGCCAGAGGAGCAGTCGCCGCCGGCCAGGTAAATTTAAATTTGTTTTCTTAATTTAAATTTGATTTAGAATTATAAATTTCTTCAATTTCTTTTATAATTGTGCTATTTAGGTTTAATTGATTGCGATTTATGTTGGATTTATTTTTTTTGGTGTAATTTGAGGGGAATTGTTAAATTGGGAGGGCTGAACAGTGAATCTGCGGGTAGGGGAGTCTACAGTGATTCCTTGAATCACTGATTCACACTGAATCAGTGATTCGGTTCACTGATTCAGTGTGAATCAGTGAACCGAATCACTGATTCAGTGTGAATCAGTGACTGAATCACTAATTCACACTGAATCAGTGATTCGGTTCACTGATTCACACTGATTCAGTGTGAATCAGTGATTCAAGGAATGATTTTGTGTGAATTTTGAGTATTTATTATTTATATGTAACTATGTATTCACTGATTTTGTTTCATGCTAGAATCTAGATTCACTTTTCATGAGATTCCATCTACGTCAATAACTAGAGTTTAGGCAGACCTGATCAGTAGTTAAACAGAGGTTCCAAAGTTTGATTATTACTAGCAACGTAAATTCTTTTAAAGTTATAAAAGAATTTAAATGACTTAAGCTTGCAATCTCATATAGTAGCCTCAGAGAACCACCCTGCTGACATTTCACTTTCAACTTGAATGATTTCCATGTAAATGTTTAATTGGAGCAATTAAAGAAGGGTTGATCTATTTCGTTAAGCTCTAGTTAATGAAATGTCGGGACCTATAGCCACAATTTACGCTATTAAATCAATATTATTTAATCAATTATTTATAAATTAAGTGCAACAATTATTTAGCTATTTAATCAATTAATTGTTTGTCCTTTTCACTCCACTTTTTTGAAGTCAGAAATAGTTTGAAAGATGTCCTCTTCTGGTGCTTCTAACGTCCAAGAGAAGCGAGAAGGTAAAGATCCAGCTTGGGAATGGGGGAAAAAAGTACCCAATAAGCCCAATAAAGTAGAGTGTAATTTCTGTAAGAATGAATATGGGGGAGACATTACTCGCTTGAAGGAACATTTAGGTCATGTCAGCGGGAATGTCAGAGGCTGTCCTCTGGTCCCAGATGACGTGAAGCAGAAAGCTCTGGTAATGCTAAGTAAAACTAGAGAAGTAAAGGAAGGAAAAGCAACAGAACTTCAAAATTTGTTAAAAGAAGTTAATATTGGGGAAGAAGAAGATGAGGAGACAGCTCGAGAGGAGTCATCTTCTCACAAAACAACAGGTCAATCTTCCCGCAAAACAACAGGACCGATGGATCAATTTGCAATTCGATCAGTCGAGGAAGCAGTAGAAACAGTTCAAAAACAGCCTGCCGTGCCATCAGCCTCCAGAAAAAAGGCCAGAGACGATGCAATTCGATACATTGCCAGGTTTTTTTATGAAGGAGGGCTTGCATTCAATATTGCTACGCAGCCAGCTTTTATACAGATGGTCCAAGCCATTGGCATGTATGGACCAAACTTACAGACTCCTAACCCATACGAGCTAAGCGAGACTTGCCTCCAAAGAGAGCTCGAGGAGACAAATGCAACTCTTGAATCATTCAAACGGAGTTGCCGAACAAATGGCTGCACTTTAATGACTGATGCGTGGTCGGATCGGAAAGGGAGAAGTTTAATGAATATCGTTGTACATTGTCCGGCCGGTACAGCCTTCTTATTGTCTCAGGATGCATCTTCTGAGAGACACGATGACAGTTATATCCACAAATTTGTGGAGAGGGGAATGAACGAGGTTGGCGCGAAAAATGTTGTACAGATTGTGACAGATAATGCCTCGAACAATATGGCTGCAGCAAATACATTGGCTCTGACGCATCCAAATATATTTTGGACACCTTGTGCAGCACATACAATTAATCTGATGCTTGCGGATATTGGAAAGATTAAACATATCCGAAGGGCAATTATGATGGGGAGATCAGTCTCCGTGTACATATACAGTCACACCAAATCTTTAGATATAATGAGAAAGGCGATTGGTGGAGAGCTAATAAGGCCGGGTACAACTAGGTTTGCCACGACATTTCTCTCTTTATCATCAATCAGAGAGAAGAAAAAGGAGCTGCAACATATGTTTATATCTGATGACTGGATGGATTGCACTCTTTCCAGAACAGATGCAGGCAAGAAGGTATTTATTTTAATTAATAAACAATTTATTTTATAATTTTAAATTATATATTATTCATATTTTTTAATACATTTTTTTATGAATGTTTAGGTTGCAGAAATAATTGCTAGCAATAAATTTTGGGACAATACAAATATTGCCCTAAAAGTATTCACTCCACTAGTGAAAGTTTTGCGTAGAGTTGATGGGGACAAGGTCCCTTCAATGGGCTTTCTGTATGGTAACCTAGAGACTGCTAAAGAGGAGATAAGAGATGCTCTAGGGGGTTTAGAGAAGAAATATCTTCCAATATGGAAGATTATTGATAAGAGATGGGAGGAAAAACTTAAGGGTCCTCTGCATAGAGCTGGATATTTCTTGAACCCTCTGTATTACTATGCGAAGCAGCCTGAGATTGATGCTGATGGGTCGTTCATGTCGGGCTTCGTTGCCGTGATGCACAGATTCTATCCAAATGATCATGATAGAATTGATAAGATTGCACAGCAGCTCACAATGTATCAAAATCAAAATGGATCATTTGGAATGTCTTTTGCAAGGGCAACAGTAAAGAGAATCATTAATCCAGGTATGCATTTCAATTTAAGAAATGCAAAATTCAATCTATTTTTAATTAAACTACTAAATAACTAATAACTATTTCTAAATATTCATTACTAGCTCAATGGTGGCAATTCTACGGGACAGATGCTCCCGAATTGAGGATTATGACAATAAGGATTTTGAGCCTGACAACCAGTTCTTCGGGTTGTGAACGGAACTGGAGCACATTTGAGATGGTATTACAATTTTAACTTTTCTAATTAAATATTTCTTTCTCCCAAATAGATATATTCTAAGTTCGTTTCATGTGATTATCTTTTATTTAGGTGCATACGAAGAAAAGAAATAGGCTAAGTTCCAAGAAATTGCATGACTTAGTTTTTGTCAAATTCAATGCAAGACTCAAGAGCAAATTTTCAATCCCAAATAGAGATCCACTAGTAGCATACAATGAAGAGGAAAAGGTCACCGAGTGGTTCATGCCTGAGAAAAAGAATGGTGATCCTCATGAGACTAGTGATGATGAAGTCTTTCCTGGAGAACAACTGACTTTTCGACAGGTGTCAATTGCTATGGGTGCTAATCCGAAGAAGAGAAAGAGTGGAAGAGTTAAGGCATCTAAGTCGAAGAGTAGTAAAACTTCAAAGGGAAAAGCACCATCATCTTCAAAGTCTAAACAGCGGCACGCATCAGATGATGACGATGAGGAAGAAGTTGACACATCATCATCAGATTCGTCATCAGATGATGATGAAGGCATGCCAACAAATGAACCAGTCGACTCTGAATCTAGCTAGAAAATATGTTGTAAAGACTGATATTTAAAGTTTCTAGCATGTTTCAAATAAACTCATTTAAAGGACAATGTTGTAATTTTATAAATTATATCACTTATGTATTGCAGAAACACTTTTCTTTTATCTTGAAAACTTATTTTTCTTTATTTTATGATTGTATTTCTCTCTGTCTCTGTGCATATGCGAACGTTCTAAACGATATCTGCAAATTCGTAAGTTGAATATAAATAAGCCAATGTAAGTGCTATAAACACATTTTATGCGTTTTCTTATGTTCTATATAGCCAATTATATGATTATTCTTTAACTGGTATGACACCGATATGACACTCCGGTATTTAGGGTCATATCCCGATATCCCGCCCGGTATTCGGTAACCGGTATGCAATTTGACTGACCGGTACGAGACCGGTATCCGATATTTAAAACATTGATAATAGCAGATCTAGCCCTTTTATTTAGATCTGCAAATTCTTTCGCCGTCATCTCCAGTGCCTTATTCTCCTCTCCTTCAAGTGCTAACTCACATCCATCCTGTATAAGGATGGCTTCCATTTTGAGTTGCCACATACCGAAGTTGACACTCCGATCAAACTTTTCAATTGAGATCTTTGTTACTGTCATGATGGCTATGAAATATGACACTTGATGAATAGTGACGTGGGCCCCACAAGAGAATAGTGACGCTGGGCCCTGCTAACAGAAAGTACTTATTTTCGGATGTGGAGGATCCACGTTTAGTGGCAGCCACAGAACATACAATAAGCACTTCAAAAAAAAAAAAATCTCTCTCTGATACCAGTTTGTTGGGCAGCAGGCCCCCCACAAGAACTAATAGTCACAAATACAATATAACAAAGACAATCAAGAAAATAACTGAATAAGACAAGAGGCACAAAAAACTTACGTGGTTCGGTCAATGTGACCTACGTCCACGGCCGGAGAAGGATTAAAAATTTCACTATTTGTGGAGAATACAAATACAAATGCAAAAATAGTATTTTGGGTATTTATATGTTTTTGGTGTGTTTTTTTTGGATGAGAGGAGAGGGCTCAATTTATAGCCATCTCCCCCCCCCCTTCATTTCCTCTTCCTAAGCAATGTGGGACTAAAGGCCACACTTAACAGTTAACTACCCTCCATGTTCCATTCAGAAGGAAATAACATAACAAAACCTACAAACCAGAAACCAAATAACAACAAAAGAAAAGTCCAGTGCCAACTAACGTGGCTACAAAAAGAGTGACAAAAGAAAAAGAAAAAGGCGGTGACAGTTCCAAGTGAGAACGTATTTTGCAGTTGAGATTGATCCACAGAGACCAATGTTTGGTAAGAGTTTTCCCCCATAATTTACCAAGTTAATGTGATTTTCCACTGGAATTAAACAGATAACCTGTTTAGTTGGATTATGAGCGTGCGCTTCAACATACAGAGAGTTTCTAAATTTGTTAAATAACTAAGATACAATAGAAATTCCATGAGTTGCTTTTAAACCTTCGCGAACAACTTGTAGAATTTTTTTTTCTTTTTTTGGGTAACTTGCCTTCACTTTGTTCATTTTTTGTAATTCTAATTGCACTGACCCTACATGGCCTGTGGATTTTGTCACCAAGTTCTTCCTTTCTTCGTTATGGTATGCCCTCTATATGACACTGCATAAGTCCTTTTACTTTGTTAGCATTTGGTATGCTCTAGTTTGTATCCATTCCTTCCATTGCCACGGCTTGACTATATTCGTTATCTTGAAGGGTAACGATTCGAGGACAGCCTGATGAGGAAGCTGTGCTCTGCACTCCTTCATCCACATATGCTATAAAGTTTGTAGGGACATCCAACTCAGTGTTCCTAATACCTGCAGGAGATGTGACTCCACCAAACTCCAAACTTGTTTCAAAAGACAGCGAGGCAGACAGTTCTGTAGTTGCAGAGTCGGCGGCATCAGTCCTCAAAGTTGCTCCCGGGACTATGGAGTTGGTCCAGGCTGCTCCAAGGCTTGATAAACTGAGATCACTCCTGAATGAAAGACCCTACACTCTCGAAGAAGATTTAGAGATCAGGAGAGGCCTGTACTCATGGCAAGACCTGGTTGAGCTGATCCAGGCCAGCGAAGAGGAGCTGAGGGCAGGATTGAGGTCACTTTCAGCCGTAGAGATTGATGGATATTGGAGGATAGTGAGCCAGAAATCCATGGATAGAGTCCTGAACATGATCTTGAACAATTCTGTCTTGTGTGAGTGGCCTCTAACTGCACTTCCAGAAGACCAAGTCGTTTCCACCTTGGAGGCAGATGGATTTTCTCGGAGAATTGTTCTTCACTGCCTCGAAACGTATGGAAGCAAGGCAGAGGGTATGGGAGATTATTTATGGAGCTTAGATGAGAAGCGGGTATGCTTGCATTTTGCCTTGCAGGTTTTGGGTGGAGGAAAGATGAAGCTAGAGAACTTCATGGAGAAGTGGGTGCAAAGCATTCCTTCGGGAATGAATGCCGACCTGAAAATGCTCGAAGGGGAAGTCATTTATGACAAGATTGGTGTAGAAAGTTGGATTCGTGCTTTCAATGTCTCAGCTCTATCGACAGTTCCGGCTGAACGCTTTGCTGCACTTTTTCGAGAGCGCCCCAAGTGGGAGTGGAAGGACTTGGAGCCATACATAAGGTTTACGGAGGCCTTTGCTACATTTAACTCTGTTTTTTTTTTCCCCACACATATATGATTTTTTTCCTAACATTTTTGCCTCTTACAATGCATATACTTATAATTGTATCTTTCATTTTTCTCCATATCCAGGGACTTGAGGGTACCGGGCCTTTCTTCCGAAGCATTACTCATCAAACATACACGAAGATCACAGCCAAACCCAGATGTTGAACCCATTTTCAGTGCTCGATAAATTTTTGGATATTTTGCATTTGTATTCTTAAAACTATTTACGTCGATATTATCTTTGGTAACAACAATTAAGAAGTTTTTTTCCCTCAACTTGTTGCATCGAAAAGTATATCATTAGCTTTCAGTAATAAACAAGTAGTTCTAGTGAGATTTATAATATGAGTACTTTTAGGATTTGTAGAGCTTTGTAGAGCGTAAGGAATATAATTTTATTTCTTAGTACCATGATAAAATGTACGGCTAAACTTAAGAAACTTTGTGCTTAGAAGTACAGTAGAAAATTTCATACAAAGGTCCGCATATTTGTGTATTCGTAAATTGAAGCAAATTCAATCTATGACACTCTCTATTGCATTTTACAATCCTCATCAAATATTTTTTTCACTAGAAGCAAGTGGGTGTTTAAAGTATAAGGTTTATATTTAGTTATAAAAAAACATATTAATTAAGAGATTGTAGGAATAAATCCAATTAGTTAAAGCAATTATCTCGCTGAGAGTTTTTGTAATGACAAGGCATCTTTTTATGGTTCCAACTAGTATCTCCCTGTGCAGAGGCCATTAGATTGATGCATTATTAGATGCATCCCAAAGAATTCAACAGTATTTCCGTATTGTCTATGTAGAGAGATGTTGTTGAAACTTGCCTTGATTTCTTTCGGTATCTCAAATGTCAGTCTTTCTTCCGGTATCTCAAATGTCAGTCTTTCACAATATAATCACAATTGTCTCAAGTTGTTTTATGTATGCTTAGTATTGATTGAAATATGTCGATGAGAAGCGATTCTTTTCTTCTCTTTGATACCCTGCCACATGCAATATTTTATGTATGAAATACTGGCATAATCATTTCAACATTCATGCATGAGGCATGAAATTTTATATCTGCACAAACTTGGAATGATTAGAAAACGATCTAAGTTCACCTAACACATAACAAGTAAAGCTTAAACTCATGTGGAGCTAGTTTTACTATCAAAATATTTTATTGTACAAGATTAGGAGAAGTTTGAACCAGGATAGGTTAAATTTGCTCATATTTATGTCTAAATCTTTGTAATAACAAATTAAGTATTAAACAAGACATGAAAATTTATTTATAAAGCTGACAATACATGCCGCTGTAGTCTTATCAATACATTATCTCACAATATTTAGATACATATGCACCATTACATGCCCTTTTATCGCTCACACAGATTTGACAACCCTACAGTCGTACTGGCTGCGCTTCACATACCCTCCACCATCCACCTCCACGTCCTCCTCACGGTTCGTCTCACTGATCTCATACTCGACATGCTCTGCTCGGCCGAACCGTCCAGCAGTCGTAGACATCTTTCCTTGGCCACCACCTCTGTTACTGTTCTGCAGCGGCTTCTTGTTCTGGAACATCTTAGGGAAGTGCGGCCCATCGCACATGCTGGTCTTCTTCTCCAGATTCGTGACATGAACGTAGTACTCATCTGAGGTCCCTGAACCGCGCTGTACTTGCTGGTAGTGAGCCATTGAGAATTTTTTTTTTGTTCATAATTTTCAGGAGAGCTGGCTATCTTTATACTTGTTTTGAGAACATATTCGCGGTCCCTGCCGATCGTTCTTTTGGAAAGTGGGGAATCTGATGAGTGGCATGGAGGGGAGAATAATAGTTGTGAGAATTTGGAAAGTTGGTGGCAGTGGTTGAAGCTGGAAAAGGTCTGGCCAATGTATCTAGGTCTGAATGCAGAGGTTTCGTTCGGACTTGTCTCTGGTAAGCAAAATTTTGATCGACATTTGGAAAAGCAAGTTGGGGTCCGAGATATTCAGCTACAAGATTGTCTGCTTATTACAAATAAAATTGGCCGTAAAAGTTGACGGAGAGCTGGTTCCAAATAGAGAATTCCATCTAACTGGATTGCAACTCGGTGAGCACAAAGACATCAAGTTATGCAGATTCGACAAGCTAAAAATAATCTAATATTTTTCTTGAGTTAAAGAATTTTCTTGTGGGGACCACTGGATCTGGAGATGTTGATCGGGAAGGTCGGATTGGGTTAACCAAACCAAATGCATTATGAATCGCATTATATAAATTTTGAATTAAAAATAAATTTTATTTTTCCAATTTAAATTTTAGGTTAGAGAGGGCCAAATATTAGTCCATAAATACGTTCATTATCATTCAAATCTCATATTTGAAACTAAACAATATGATGTCGATCCAATATTTTTATTTCAGATAAATGACAATATAACAATCCAAGTTATAAAAAGAAAAGATGTACTCAGATTTATTTGACTTGTTTTTGGGTCAATTACACAGTTAAATATTTCCAAGTTCATATTCGACTTCATTTATTTTATTAAACATAGCACCTGAGCAAAATAAAATGGGCTTTTACCGAACCCATACCAGCCCGAGCTTCAAGCTGGCCAGGCTAGTCGAGTTCCTTCCAATTGAGCCCAAACCAATTAACAGTCGCATCTTATTCTAGCCACCACCAAGATAGGACTCCGAAGTTTCCATACTGCCGGCACGTGCCTCTCACGTGCTAAGTATTTGGAAACTAGCCGTTGCCTCTTGCCCCCAAAATCACTGCATCCCCAACGGTCAAGTCCTTTCTTTCCCCAACCCAACCCCTTTAAGTACCTTCACATCGCGAGCCCCTCTCCGTTCAAATTTAACTAAAATCTCTCAACTCACTAATAAATTCTCTGAAAAATCCCAAACCCACAATGGCTGGCATCTCCCAACAGCAGCAGCCCCACCACGCCCACAAGCTCTTCCTCCTGGCCAACTACGTCCTCATCGGCGCCGCCACCAGCTGCGTCTTCCTCACCCTCTCCCTCCGCCTCCTCCCGTCCCCCATCGGCGCCCTCCTCATCCTCCTCCACCTCCTCACCATCCTCCTCTCCGTCTCCGCCTGCTCCTCCTCCGCCTCCCCCTCCCCTAAGCGGCACGTCGCCCACATGGCCGCCGCCGTGCTCACCGCCATCCTCCAGGGGGCGGTCGCGCTGCTCGTCTTCACCCGGACCGAGAGCTTCCTCGAGAGGATGAGGTCGTACGTGCAGGAGGAGGATGGGGTGGTGATACTGAGGATGGTTGGGGTGCTGGGGGTGGTGATGTTTGCGCTGGAGTGGGCGGTGCTTGTGCTGGCCTTTGTGATGAGGTTCTATGTTCATGTGGAGGGGGGCAATGGATCAGCTAAGGTCAGGCATGATGATGATGAGGAGGAGGCTGCCAAGGATTGGCCATGGCCATTTCAAGTGTAGAAAGATTGATCAATTAGCTAGGATGGATATTATTATTATTATTATTATTATTATTGTTATTAGGACTACCATTAGTTTTTGAGAATTGAGGTTGTTTAATGTCATAACTTGTCTCTATATCGCTAGGGAGTGGGTATTAAAATGTAATACTCATTCATTGAATAGTCCCACGCCAGGTATGAGATAAGCCAGATATAAGATAATGGTTAATATAGTTTATAATAATTTCTATGAATTATTAAAATAAATATAAATTATCTTTATTGCCATTTTTTTCTATTCAAATTCTGTCTTTTATCATATTCAATAAAATAATTGTAAACTTCATGGAGAATATGATTGAGGATCTCAATGTACATTTGGAGAATCGAAAGCTACATACATTGATGCATCTAATTGTTCATGAAATGCGTATGAAACGTAATTTAAATGTTTGATTCTGCATTTCTCATTTTTACGGAGCCCCATTGCTATTTTCATTAATTTAATTTTTTTTTTAAAGTTTTAATGTCATAAAAGATTTGATTTAGAACATCATGGAGAACTAAGAACTAAGAAGAAGAAATATGTACGAGCATGCAAAGAGGGGGGAAAAACGCTCAAGTCCCATGAAGTATGTCTTTTCAATGTCAAATAAATGTAAGAACCTGATCACTATCAAAAAAATCTACCTTCATCAATTGTGGATACCTTTTAAAAATATAAAATTAAAAAAAAAAAATGAATGAATGAAATTACAATTTCAAATATCGCATATATTGAATCTTGCATGGTCTCCTCACAATTCTAGATGGTGATGCCCCATAATATCTCTCGTGGCAATCTTTGAATTCATTTAGGCTTATCTAAGAAGTAGGGGTGGCAAACCAGGTTGTGCCCGGGACAGCATGACACACCTGCTGTGGACGTGCCTTGCCTTGGGCACGACACGTCTGCCCGGGCACAGGCCCGGATGGTGATGCCCCATAATATCTCTCGTGACAACCTTTGAATTCATTTAGGCTTATCTAAGAAGTAGAGGTGGCAAACCAGGTTGTGCCCGGGACAGCATGACACACCTGCTGTGGACGTGCCCTGCCTTGGGCACGACACGTCTGCCCAGGCACAGGCCCGGACATGGTACGCTGTGGACGATGCCCCATAATATCTCTGGTGACAACCTTTGAATTCATTTAGGCTTATCTAAGAAGTAGGGGTGACAATCGAGTTGTGCCCGGGGCGGCATGACACACCCGCTGTGGACGTGCCCTGCCTTGGGCACGACACGCTCGCCCGGGCATAGGCTCGGGCATGGTACGCTAGCACGGATCGTCGGGCACGTCTCGTACTTGTGCCGGTCAGGAATTTTCTTTTTTTTTTTTATAAATTACAATTTTGGTTAGTAAATTAGTTTAATTAGTTAGTTAACATAATAATAAATTTAGTTTGAAAATGAAAATTTATTATATATAATCTCATTACATTAACAAAATAACTCTATAAATCTCTTTGAAAATCACACAAAGCCTGAAGAGAGGAGAGATGACCGAATAAAAATAAAATCAAAATATAAATATCTCAATGCCGCAAGCCGAAAGGAGAGCTTGAGAGTTGAAACTGAAAATTGCTTTCTTGATGCTTGAGAGTTGAGATTGAAGTCGATGATTAATTGCTCAGGAGATCTCTTCTTGATACTTGCTTTTAAATCTTGAATCTTGATGAAATATGGATGCAATTTTATAGAAGAATTTTATGTTTTGGAAAGATTAGAAAGAGTTGAAGATTGAAGAGAGTTTTCTTGAAAGTTGAGATTGAAGCCGAGGATTAATTGCTTTCTTGATGCTTGAGAGTTGAGATTAATGCTTCAGAGTTGAAAATTGCTTTCTTGATGCTTGAGAGTTGAGATTGAAGCCGATGATTAATTGCTCAGGAGATCTCTTCTTGATATTTGCTTTTGAGTCTTGAATCTTACTGAAATATGGATGAAATTTTATAGAAGAATTTTATGTTTGGAAATATTAGAAAGAGTTGAAAATTGAAGAGAGTTTGAGAATTGTGAGGAAATATGAAATTGAGAGTTGAGAGTTAAAACTGAAAATTGCTTCTTGATATTTGAGAGTTGAGATTGAAGCCAATGATTAATTGCTCAAGAGATCTCTTCTTAATATTTGCCCTTGAGTCTTGAATTTTGATGAAATATGGATGAGATTTTATAGAAGAATTTTATGATTGGAAAGATTAGAAAGAGTTGAAGATTGTAAAATGTTTGAGAATTGTGAGGAAGAATGAAATTGGAGGAATGGAAGGAGTACTTATAGAAAGAAGAAGTTTTTTGCAAAAAAATTTCCAAACAACCCCACAGCAGTAACCGTTGGGAGCGAAATTTGCATATTTTTTTTAAAAAAATAAGCCTCAACCGCTAGTTACATAGCATTGGGGGGTTTTATGTAAAAAATTGCAAACCCTCGAACGATTGTCAATTTACAAGAAATAATCCTCTAAACGAAAACAAAATGAAAAAAAAACAAGAGAAAACAGAAAAACAGTTGTTAAAGATTTGCAACAAATCGTAGAAATCAGATCTTGTCATACTCAGTGGAGGTTGATAATAAGGAGAACGAGCCACATGAATAGAAAGATCTATGAGTTCCATTGAAGATCAAGACTGAGGGCAGAAGGAGACACCAAAACTTCATTTTCATCAGTAAAAGTGGAGATCACTTGTTTTAGCCATGCATTGGAGAGGGGTGTTGAGGGAGATATAGTGTACTACTCAATGCTTATTTTTTTTTACTTATTTCCATTCTTAGTGAGAGACATAAGGCCTTATATGTAATTTAACTATCTTAACTGTTTCGTTAATGTTTTTTTAATGAAACTTGGGGAATATGTCTATTGTTGATGCTAAAAAAAAAAAAAGTTTCACAGCAAATGTTTTATTCCAAAAATTTGATTGCATAACTAAAATTATGCACAGAAGCCATCTTTTTACCTTGTGATATGAATTGCTACTCGGACCCAGCAATCTGTATGTGTCATGATCTTGAACTGTTTAAATGTCCAAACTAGAGGATATTACAAAATCATAACTTGGATGTCATCCAAAATCTATTCATATCCTATCATTTAATAATAGACTTCTGCCGACCCTAAAAACTAAACTTGTGTATAGTACCAAATAGGATCTCAATGCCACTAAAATGACTCAAACCTGTTCATAGTAAGATAGGACCTAACCCAAAAGTAATAATACTTGTGATTACGCATGTTACTAGGCCAGTAGACCAGACTCAAATCTGATAATTCACATACATCACTTTTGGAACAAGCCCATTTCCGATTACTAATGGGTTTAAATTTAGGCATAAAGCTATGTATATTTCAAAGACCCAAACTCCACCTAATTGCTTTGCGATATTGGAGTTCTAGCAGGGCTTTAAAAAAGAAAAATTTGAACGAGTTCGGATCTCCATCTAGCTGGCCTAGTTTAGACCAACCCAACTTAACAAGTCCATTATTCGACCGAGGCGCCGCGCCCCCCAAACGGTATGATGGCGAGACAAAACTAGCCGTTGCTTTCAATAATCCTCTTGCTTTTCCAACGGCTCTCCAACGTTCAAATTTTCTCCCAGCCTCCTTTAAATCCCCTCTCCACTCTCTCTCACACACCACACACTCTCTATCAAAAACCAAAACAAAAAACTTAAAAATCTCAAAAAACCAAAATCATCAGCAATGGGCAGCGGCAGCGGCCTCTCCATGTCGAGCTCCACATCCCGCACCCACAAGTTCTTCCTCCTGGCCAACTACGTCCTCATCGGCTCCGCCACCAGCTGTGTCTTCCTCGCCCTCTCCCTCCGCCTCCTCCCCTCCCTCATCGGCCTCCTCCTCATCTTCCTCCACGTCCTCACCATCATCCTCTCCGTCTCCTCCTGCTCCACCTTCACCTCCTCCTCCTCCGCTAGGTGGCATGCCGCACACATGGCTGCCACCGTCCTCATCGCCATCTTCCAGGGAGCCGTTGCGCTGCTCGTTTTCTCGCGGACCGAGAGCTTCCTAGAGAGGATGAGGTCGTACGTGCAGGTGGAGGATGGGGTGGTGATACTGAGGATGGTCGGGGTGCTGGGGGCGGTGATGTTTGCACTGGAGTGGGTGGTGCTTGTGCTGGCGTTTGTGATGAGGTTCTATGTTCATGTTGACGGGGAGAATGCGAGGGCAGTGCAGCTTGGGGACGAGAAGGCGGCAGCAAGGAAGGACTGGCTCCCTTTTCAAGTGGTTTGAGTAGTTAGGATTTGGAATTTGGGGTTTTCATTTGTTATTGTAATTGGGGTTTATATTGTATCGTGAATCCTGTGATGATTAGCATGCTAAAATTATATATTCATTTAATTTTTTTATTGTTATGTCATTATAAGAAATCGGAGTTGGTTTTGTTTTTCGCAAGTGGTATTGTAAGTCGGTGAGAATTTTAACGAACTGGTACTTTGAGGATCCATGTTTAGCTAGAAGCCTAGATTCAGGTCATCTATTTCTTGTTCAGGAACCATTTTAATTTTTTTCCAATTCCCAGACAAAGCTAATCATTTTGGGCAAATTCTCTTATTTTCAAGCAACTGGGAAAGAAAAAGTTGGCCTTAAGGCCATGATATGTTATTTCTTGATACTTATAGAACAATAATACCATAAAGAATGTGCTTGCAAAGATATCATGATTTTAGATTTATCTGGACTCTTTCTCTGGGTGTCCATGGGAGCTCAAACAGAATAGCCTGAGATCAATTAGTAATCAAAATGGTGTATCAATTTATTGAAATATCAAAACAACATTTAATCAGAATCTGAACCAGTTAGTTACGAGAGAACTGATCAAGAAACACAATCATAACTTGCAAAAGATAGGAAGTCTTTTCAGAAAATAACTTCTCAACTTGGGATCAAGAATGAACCTCTATTATTAGAAGCAGCGTCCACTGATTGAAATGTCGGTTTCATAAACTACTACACAAAATTCCTGTCAATATAAGCATACAATTTTATAAATCGGTTGGGACAACAAGTTTATGAACTACTAGGATTGCACCATGTAAACGGTTATGCTAACATCAAAATACAACAAAGACCTGAATATAAAATTCAAAAACTGAGTAGTTTTAAGCACACCTTGTATGGAACAACATACACATCCACGCTAATACCAAACCCATTCTAAACCAATCGACACTCTGATGTGCAATTCTGTTTCATATTGGGGAAACCTGAGGAAAGTAAACTAGCTCAACTCGAAAGGAAACCTGAGGACAGTTCCATATAATGTTCATTTACCATAAGGATACTAAACTAGGAATAGCCTATTCTTCTCATGGTTTATATATACCAAATTAAAGGCTATGGACTCAAAAAACAGACACCGGGGATTACTTCTATATCCCATTTCATGACCCCACTCCACTGATGCTGCAAGAACCAGATAGCAAATTAGGGATGAGTAGGGATGATAATAGACGAGTCCAAGGGTCAGTTTTTAGCCCACCCTATACAAAATTTATAATTAGAAAAATAAATTTTTTATTTTTAATTTAAAAAATTGTATATGATGGACCAAAAATTGATCTATGGACACGTACATTAGGGATGAGCTGGAGGCAAAAACAGTTGTTATTTCCTATTGCCCTGCTGCACTGGGTACCATCACCTGGAAGGAAACTCAGTTTTGAAGCACTGTAGGGAGAGTTCCCAGAGGCACTGGTAGACAACTGCTCTGGAGGTAGACAACACTTTGAGAAGAAGGAAGCTATCCCTTTCGGCTTTGAGTCCTTATCTGCCAAAATGAAAAAGAAATATTCTCAATTTTAACATAAGACCCTCAAATAAATGGCTAGATGAACTATACTTACGTGTAAAACCATGACAGTTTTTCAATAGAAATAAACAATGACATGCTTTTGTTTTAATTTGAAGCAATTCTCCAAGCATATGGAATTGATATTAAGAATTGTACCTAGAGAAATAGATGACCCGAGCCTGTCCAAAATTTCTTTCTTAACCTGCGAAATAAACCAAATGATTTATTATATTCTTGCATGCCCTAGAATAACCAAAACAAGAAAGGTTTAAGGATAAAAACTGGTTCCATAAAATAACTACGAAAAGAAAACTATTTCCCTTTCTAGTTACCATTTTGCAAAAAAATAATAAAAGCACAATGTAGATACCTGCCAGCGATTATCCACATAATCTGATATCCCCTTTAGGCCTTTACTATATTTCTCAAATGAGACTTCGGGATAGTTGGAAATTTGCCTTGCGATGACTCGAGTACCTTGTTTATACCCTGTGAATTTAATTGGATTGATGATACCTGCAGTGCAGTTTTAAACATTCATTATGGCCATGAGGAATAATGTAAGAAAAAATAAACAATATGCCTCACTTCACACTGTCAAAAAAAAACATGGGCTCCAACTGTAATGAAATATGTTTTCTCACTCACAAATTCTCGCAGATCTGAATCTGAGATGGCTGCTGTAGGACTTGATGTAGTACTTTTATTTTGAGATTATGGGCTAGTAGTACTTTTATCTTGGGATTGTGAGAGCTCCTGATCTTTATTTTCTGGGCCATGATTAACTGATAAATTTACAGTACAGCCACCAGACCAAGCTTGCATGGAGAGTGCTTGCAAACACATTTGTTCGATTTTACAGGCTCTATTGATATCTCCAACCGTCTTTATTTCAGATTTTCATGCATTAGGTTCAATATGATCAACGGTTTCTTCTTTTGGAAAGCTTCCCGAGTCAAAAGTCTGAAAATTTTTCATCTGTTGCAGCAATACTATTATCTCCTCACGTTCAACCTCTGACGGACCACTTAATGAGCTTCCTGTCTCATCATCCATACTATCTGATGTGCCCTCAACTTGGACACCCTGCAAGTCAAACACAACTATGATTGAACAAGAGGCACGCCTTACATACCTCAAAATATAGCCAAGAACATTTATTTCCCATTTTTTATGATAAACCCCAACATGTGATCTTTCCTGGAGTTTAATATTATAAATAAACAAAGAACTACATCTGACTTGCTTCCCAATTATATGTCAAAAGTCAGTGCCTGGTTGCCTGTTTAGCTTTCAGGCCCGTTTCATCTCAAAGCAAATTTTTATAGAACTTGTTTAGTAATAAAGGTTAGCAGGTAGGCAGAATCCTAACACCTGTTTAACTCTTGCCAAACACCCAAAACTCTCCAAGAGTTGGAATGTGATGATGATGGGTTTGGCACCAAGGGCAATGTTGAAAATTTTCAGATATTTATGCACCTAGTTAGGAGAGAACTTTGGTGTTGTTACACCGACTTAATTGGTATTATCTTAACAACTGGTGTGACCCAATACCATGATATGACTTCATAACCTCTCTTAAGAATATCATCACCTCCCATTAGGCAAAAGCACATTTAGAGGGGGGAAAAAAGATTTGAGAAGGAAAAGAAAAGAAATCACTAACATTGTAGCTTTCAGTGCATCAAGCAGACATAATGGTGATCTACAAACTATTTTGCAAATTGTTATAATAACTATGGGAATGAAAGATAAAGCCAACAGGTGTTGCACAACATCTATAATGAATTATAACCATTTGATAGAATTACAACCAATGGTTACCTCATTTTCAGAGAGATACCAATCAGGCACAACAAAGCCATCGTCAATTTCTTCTTCCTCGAACTTCATATTTTCTTACTCTAGATGTTCCTCATCAGCATCTTTTTCAAAATCAGACAAGCTTTCACCAGGCTCTTCCTATATAATACGAAAAAGAAATTGTTAAAACAATCCTATATCAATTTTAAACTGACAAAGTATAATTAAGATGGATACCTCTGCCCATTCTTCATCACTATCAACATCATAGTCCAAATCTGGATCCTTCTTAAAAGGATACCGTGGTCCAACAGTACAGCTATAATAACCATATCACCATCAGTAACCCAACATAGACATTTAAAAATAATAATAATAATATTAATAGAGTATGAAGCATGGACACAGACTTGGGATACGGATACAACAAGATGCGAATGCCAAAATACAACAAAACCTAAAAATGTAGGATGGGGAGACATGACGACAAAACTATGCATGTATTTATGCCAGTGATATAAATAATGTGCATCAGAACACGAAATTGATAAAGACATCTTGTCATTGAAATAGAAAGAAAAGAAAAAAAAATCTTAATAATTGAAACATAAATTCTAATCAAGTAATTATAAAGAAATTAGTTCAAATTCAATCAAATGGACTAGTACCTTTTGAAGGTTCTATTTGTTAGAAATTTGTACATATTAACTTAGTATTTTTTTATGTCAAATGAATTTTTTATCTTTTTGCGCAATGTATGATTATATAGTACTCAAAACACGATCTCCATAACTCTTTGTAAGCAGGCAGGCCCCCACACGCGATCTATATGGCTTTTTGAAAGCGGATATGGCCAACACAAGTTTTCTGGTTCTTAAAATCAGATACGGTTTTCTGTGTGTCTAATAGTATCTACAAGTGTCATGCAAGTGTCAGTATCTGACACGTACACGACATGACATACACTTTGAAGTGTATATGCTTCATAGCAGATAGATATCATATTATGTCAACCAAATTGCCAAAGGACAGGCAGGTAGAACTTGCCTTTTCTTACTCCATGTACCATAGTATGCTGGTCTATTACTCTTGTAAAACTGTAATAGCTTCTTCCTGAACAATAGAACTGAATTTGAGGCAGCATCAGTGTATTCAAAAAAAAATTCTGACCAGTTATCTAGAAGCTTATTTATGCTCAGATCCCTGCCGAAGTCCTTAGACGAGACAACTCCCGTGAGTGGAGTTTCAGCTTTCCCAAATGGATTTATGTCAGTGGACGACTCATGCAGCTTAAGCTCCTTAAAAGGCTCAAGTTTAGGCTCATTCCTAACACCCCAGCAGCAAGATCTATTGCAGTGAGACAACTTATGCCAGCCGTCAGCATGCAGCTTGAGGAGGTCCTCCAAAGCAAGGCTGTCTTGCCTAGAAAAAGCATTGTCCATCAGTGAGGTTGTCGCATTAACCACCTCCACCTTGGAAGGTGAGTCACTTATTGGATCTTTCTCTGATTTTTGTTTTTCCATTCTATGCGAATTATTATTGCTCTTTCCTGTCATAAAAAACCGTTCCATTATGGTAGCTTGGTTTTTTGTAGAACGTTGCTCCTTCAATTCAGTTTCTGCCCTTTCACGGCATCGCTGCTCCCTCTCAGCTTCATCTTGTTGCTTCTTGAGCTGTTTCTTGGATACAACTACTTCTTTCTCTCATTTTTTGCCTCTTTTTCAGCTTTGCCCAGCTGTAATAAGAAACAATAAGTTATTGGTAAGATGAAGAACAGGAATAATAAACCAATACGACCCCAACCATTTCTCAAAAGAAAAACTAACATAGAGAAAAGCAAACAATATCAAAGATATAAGCTAAGTGTTGAGATATGATTGAGATATGATGAGATATGATCATTTTGCTGAGATATTTTGAGATATTTTCCTATTAGATATTGAGATATTTTCCTAAATTAGTATAATTGACAAATCTCTTATTAGACTAATTTAGGATAGTTAACAAATCTCTGATTAAACTAATTGAAGATTTTATGTAATTAGTATCAATTACAGATCTTGTAATTATTCTTTTTCTTGGCTCCTTCACCTATAAAAAGATGACTCATTGTACAGTTCACAACAAGAAAATATACAGAAATTTCTTCATTCCGCTTTCGCTCTATTTTCTTCAACATAGTATCAGAGCCACCGGAATTCTGGTACATCTTCTAACTTGTTTTGTAAGTGCATAAACCACCTACGTGAGTTTTTTTTCTTTGTTCTCACACATCCCGAACCTCTTTGTGTCCATTTCGGCCATTTTGAAGTAAGATCTCGACAATATTCTACCTTCAGATTGTTCGTCTTCCTTCGATCTCCTTCCGTCGAAATTTCAGCCCCATCGGACTTGACAAGCTCCTCTATGCACTATATAAAGTCTCTGCAAGTGGTCTTCACGCACCTCTCTTCTCCAACGCGTAAGCCCCACTCGCCCTAATTAATTCTGTTCTACAATCAGATTTGACTTTTTCGGACACTAATTTTTTAGTTGATTTTCGGGAGTTAATTTTGGCATATCATTTCCAAATTGTCTTTCCAAAATGATATTGTTCATGATATTATTCGTCCACTTGATATTGTTTGGGATGGAACCAATTATAGTTTTTGGGTTTCTAATATGAAACTTTTTCTCAAAGAAAAAAATTGTGGCGTTATGTTTCTGAGGATTATCCTAAGCCTGTTCGTGCTAAGGATGAATCCGCCGCTGATTACGCTACTCGCTTGGATGACTAAGAGAGTATTCATAACAAAAGTCTGTAACTGATTGTTAACATATCAATCCCATCTATTAACAGTTTTCTACCCAGGCTCGAGAATGCTAAAACTGTATGAGATTTCTTGGCTACTCTATACGACTACTGCAATGATGCTTCTCTTCAATTTCAGATTGAGATAAAACTTTACCAGATGCGTCAAGAATCCGGTCAGTCCATTACTGAGTTTTACTCTCAAGTTGCTCTTCTTTGAAATCAGTTGACTATTGTCGAACCCCAACTTTATTATGTTGCAGACATCAAGCTCTTTGTCAAGTATCGGTACCGCTGCAAGTTCATGCACTTTATGATGGCTCTTCGCGATGACTTTGAGTCCACTCGGGCAGCCCTTCTTTATCGTACGCCACTTCCTACCATGAATCTTACTGTTGTTGAGTTAATTTTCGAGGAGCATCATCGCCTTACTATGAAGCTATACTCCCGCGATTTTATTTTGGCTACTGTCTCTTTGACTTCCTCCCAACGTTCTGCTCCGCGTCACAATCCTCTTCCCGAAAGTTATTTTGTCAGTATTGCAAGAAAAACGACCATTTGATTACTGATTGTTTCAAGTTGCAGCATAAAAAGATATGAGACTCGTAGTTCCCTCCAATAAGCTGTTGTGGCTGTCTTCACTGATCCCTCTACCCCTGAGTTTTCTTCTTAGTCTACTTCGCTCACTGCTGCTGACATTGAGGTTCTGGTCTATCAGGTTTTGTCTCATTCATCACTGCATTATCTGTCACTCCAGATACTTCTTCTTGGTTTATGAATTCTACTTGTTGTAATCATATAACTTCTGATCTCACTATTTTTTTCACTAAATCTGCTCTAGATTCTAATCATATTATTTATACTGCCGATAGTTCTACAATACCTGTTAGTCATATTGGTTCTATTTCTACCTCCGACATCTCCGTTGGTAATACCTATTTAGTTTCTAAGTTATCGTTGAATCTCCTCTCTATTGGCCAACTTGTTAAGTTAGGTTTTTGAACTTTACTTTTTTTTTTTCTTGGTGTTGATGTGCACGATTCTCGGACGGATCAGATCATTGGAACAGACCCTAAAGTTGAACGTATATTTGAAATGGTAAAAGTCTAAAACAAAAGACAACAAAGAACAATCAATAGAAAAGAGGTTTGCTAAAATGTCTGAGTCGTTTTATCCTTCTCTGGAGAAGTGTCACAATTAAAAAATTAATCATTAATAAATTAGCAGCATGAGTTACATGATAATTCAACATGTATAGATGCAGAAAAAAATGATAAAAAATAATTAAATGTTTAGTATCTAATCTGAACACCAGAGAACTATTCAAATATAGTACACATTCTTTACATCACATGCTAGTCAGCATTCTAGGCAATAAATTGCATAGTTATTGCAGGATAATATGCCTTTTCTACAAGCTGGGATAAGTTTTGCAATGCTGAATGATCTCCTGATTGATGAAGAAAAAAATTATACGCTTAATCTAGACCATTGTACTACCAAAAACAAATTAAAATTTGGTAGGAAGTAGGAACAGAAGCTTCTGTCTGATTTGAAATTCAAAAGTGTTTGCAGAACAAGAGAAAAAAACAACTACCCATATGCAAATGACTTGGTAAACTGTTAAATGATATTTTCATTTAATGTTGGCTTAGTGACGTACAAAAGTCCCGTGTAAAATTTGTTAGTAGCCAATTGCAAAATAAGTTAATAACTGGCATTGTTGAATCCTATCCAAAATCAGCATGAACTCACATTAAAACTCTACATTAAACTTACCCGAAAGAACCGAAATTCGCTCATGTATTTTTGTCCAAGCTGCACGTCAAACATTCAAATCCCCACGTTGATTAGTGGATAGGAGTTTCGTATCCCTAGCCTACATAACATATAAAAAGAACAATTGAAGATACTTGGATAAGAAAAGGTGAAGAACCAAAAAAACATATAGGCACCTGCCAGCACCAGAGGCATGTCTCAGATTCATCCTCCAACAAATCAGCTTCTGCATTTGAAATCCCTTACAAGATTCTCTCCCCAACAGAAAGAACCGCATGTCAGGATCCATTCTTCCAGCTAGCCTATGTGTAGTATAATTGCTTTTAAGCCCAGTAACCAAGATATTTACAGGCCTGGCCCACTATGGAAATTTCAAGTAGAATTCAATTAGCTAATCCTTGTTGCCGGGAAATTCTAAATGTGCACCACATTTTACTAGCGAGCACCACATACTATATGGTAAAGTGATTTACAACATAGGGGAAAATGGTGCTCACTAGTAAAATATGGTGCGCATTTAGAATTTCCCCTTGTTTACCAAGGCAAAGACGTAGATCAATTTGAGAAGTATATAAGCTCATTTGGATGCTTGTAATATCATATGATGAAATGAAATTCTAGTCCTCTCTATTGTTCTCTTCTCCTCTCTCCCTTTCTTCTCAATTCTCTCCCTTTCTTCTTCTCAATCCTCTCTTATTTGCTATTTACTAGCGAGCACCACATACTATATGGTAAAGTGATTTACAACATAGGGGAAAATGGTGCTCACTAATAAAATATGGTGCGCATTTAGATTTTCCCCTTGTTGCCCAAGGCAAAGACGTAGATCAATTTGAGAAGGATATAAGCTCATTGTAATATTCATATGATGAAATGAATTCTAGTCCTCTCTACTGTTCTCTTCTCCTCTCTCCCTTTCTTCTCAATTCTCTCCCTTTCTTCTTCTCAATCCTCTCTTATTTGCTATTTACTAGCGAACACCACATACTATATGGTAAAGTGATTTACATCATAGGGGAAAATGGTGCTCACTAGTAAAATATGGTGCGCATTTAGAATTTCCCCTTGTTGCCCAAGGCAAAGACGTAGATCAATTTGAGAAGGATATAAGCTCATTTGGATGCTTGTAATATTCATATGATGAAATGAAATTCTAGTCCTCTCTACTGTTCTCTTCTCCTCTCTCCCTTTCTTCTCAATTCTCTCCCCTTCTTCTTCTCAATCCTCTCTTATTTGCTATTTTCTGTATATCTCTAGCCTAATGTCACAGATTCCGACGAACAGGTCACCAGCGGGAAGGTCTTCCGGCATGGACCTTAACACCGCACTGCGCACAATAGCCAAAGTGATTCCTTCTTTTCCCTTCAATTTCTCGTATATTGCCTCCACTAGTTTAGAATAGGAGAGATTGCTCTCCTTCAGCAAGCTAACAACCAACGAATTGTTCGAGGAACCCACACCCTCCTTCAAGTTCAACTTTTGATCCGACAACTCCTTGTAATACTCAAATAAGGAACTGATCTCCCGGCTGCATTCTGCAAGCAGAGTCTCCCTGTCCGTATAAAGCAGATTACCGTCTAAAGAAGCCCTCTTTCTCTTTGTTGGTTTACCAACCCCCCTTACCGCTGCTTTTGGCGACTTCTTGGGACTGACTCGATGCCCAAACTTCTTGACTGCCACTTGATTCATTTAATTTTGACGCCTGTGGGGAGAACCCATCTAAAATCTTGGCGTTCTCATCAACTTGAGACTAATTATCAACGCCCTTACCACAATCATTCTTACATGCCTCTGATCGATTCAATTTCTCCACTTGGACTGATGAACTCTCCTCCCTCATCCTAAAAAACTGAAACTTGATGTCAAACGAGTCCAAGAATTGGAATTCTAGGGTTTCACGAATCAAACACCGGCCACTTCAAGACAGCAGCAGCAGCAGAACCTACTATAAGCAAATAAACAAAATAGAAGCGTTCAGTAGCTCGTTCCTGCAAAACTAGGGTTGAATATACTCTGAATCAATAAAAAGAACCAGAATCCATCAGAAAAAATCCTCATCTCGTCCAGTTTCTCATTTCCAAAGCGAAAGGGAGACAGAGTTGGGGAATCAAAGACATTACCTCAAGCTACGATAGAAGAATCGAGACGAAGCAAGCGAACCGCTTCAAATTTTATGGATTTTTTTTTTTTTTTTTTTTTTTTTTGTTTGGTCTTTTTCTCCGTTTTCACAGTCCAAGTTCTCGATGATCGATAGGAGAGGGGGGGGGAAATTGATAAATACCTCGGCGTCGAATGCCGAACGATTGTTGAGATCAATGGCTACGATTAATCCTCAGGCGTGGGGAATTGAAAAGGTTCCCGCCAGCGAAAATGGAAACTGGACCAGCGCTGCAATGTCTCGCGAGAAAGGGCGTTTCCAAAGGAGCACACCATTTTTACTAGTTAGCCCACTACATTGTTAATTTTTCGCTTCCAGCCAGAATCGTTCATTTTTCCTAGTGAGCTACGTACATTTTTCGTTCGGGATGGGCTCAAAAAGAAAAAATGGTGTGCTCCTTTGGAAACTCCCCGCGAGAAAAAAGGATAAATTTTTCATATAAGCCCCTAAATGTTTTGCTTATTGAGATCGTATTTGCTCCTGTAAAGCAGTTTCTAACTTATATTTTTTTCAATGGTTAGTAATTATTTTTAAAAAAAAGGGATTGCAACTTTCGAACAACAAATAATCTCAGTTATATTCAGTTGCGGCTTATGACCTATGAGTTTGAGATATTGTCCTTAACACAAAACTTAAATTTTTCGAACATTAAAAATATGATATTCGTAAAATTTTGAGGTATCCTCTACACAAAACTTAATTTTTTTCGAAATAAAAGATTAAGGACGTAGATAAACTAAAATTAGATTAATTTATAGATAATCTACAAATTTAAGAGACAAATCACCAAATAAAAGAAGTCAAATTGAAGGACTGACTTGACGCAGAACAAAGAGAAAAAAAACTATCTAACGAAGTAGAGTAAGAGAACTCACCAGAAAATTAATAAAAGTTGAAGATTTTTGTTTTTTTTTTTTTCGAATTCTAATTTCTACATTTATAAATTTTTTCATGTCATTTTTTATAACTCATAAATCACTTATAAAAAATACTAAGAACAAGTTGAGAGTTACGGTTAGGGTCCTCTCCCTTCTCTTTGAGTTTTGTATGATTTCCAGATAAATCTATAGCAATTTTGTTAATGTAATGAGATTTAATATAATAAAAATATATTTTTTTTACTATCATTTTTTCTTGTGAGAACTAATTAAATTAAGCTAACTATTCTATTAAACAAACTTAATAATTAAATTAATATTTAAAAAAAATGTGCCGACATGAATAGGCAGGGGCACGATATGTGTTCGCACGGACCGAGCCCTTGTGAAGGGCCGGGCGGACGTAAGGCACCAGGCACGGGCCATGTCCGACCGGCACGACCTATTTGGGGAGTTTCTAGAGGGGCACACCATTTTTTATAGTGAGCCCACTTAAAAATTTCATCCATATTACAAATTTGTCATCGATTTTTTGAACTAAAATACTCATTTCTTTAATCTCTCCTCCTCTTCTCTTCTCAAATTATAGAACAGTTAACCCAAAAAAAAAACCTAGAACCTACAACTATTCCATCAAATAATTTTCTATATTAAATTATCTCACAAATTAAATTCGAAAATTGATTATATTAGACCTTTGCGTACTCAAAAACCCTAGAAATAGTACAGATTGAAAAAAATTATGAACAAAAAAAAAAAAACTCAAAGTCCAAACTGAAAGTCCGCATGGTTCAATTTCCGTTCGGACTGGAAGTTCGGACAGAAGTGGTGTTGTCCGAACTTCTAGTCTGGACGAATTTTTTTCGTCCGAACTGAAAGTCCGGACAATAATTTTTTGTCCGGAGTGTACACCATGGACAAGAGATAAATAAGTCTTTTTTCGTCCTATTAAATATAAAGTCATTGTAGTATAGTAGTGAGTATTTTCATTGCTTATGCAAGCGCCTCTGGTTTGATCCTCGGCACTCCCAACTAAGCAGATTTTATTCGATTTAGTTTTCATTTCTATTCGATTCGGTTTTTCTGAAATTGATAAATATTTACATATGCTCACCACCATGAATAACAAAGCAAGTTCATTTGCATTCCGAATATTTACATATGCATCGTACAAGTTGACGCAAAGCAAGTTCATAGATATAATCTCAAGTCATTCCAAAAGAAGGGATTTGATCATTTTAAGAGTCGATTACTTCAGACCAAGAATATCATTTGCAATATTATGAAGCAATATCATCTGCATTCCGAATCAAAACAAAAATATCGCCGGAATTTTCAATAAAGATTAGGCCTTTACTTAACCTAATATATTAAAATACAAGTATTATCTATCAAACTTTTAAAAGATACAATCTTTTCTCTTAATAAGAAAGGCATTGCTTCGTCTAAGCGCACCTGCTCCGTTTAGCCTCAAGTGCATACATTCGTCCTCCAGGATATAATATTTGCTGCAAATCTTGTCCATGTGCGGTCGGACTGGGTCTTCTGCCACCACCTACAGCCGTTGCGACATGAGAATCGGAGAGCTCATTGTGAACCATAAGGATATAGTGCCACAAAGTTTGCACGGTGGTTGATGATGTATGTTGGTTTGAGAGTGGTTGATCGTAAAATTATTTCAACCACTCCGACAACTATTATGCCAATACAAAATAAAATTCATATCAAAACACATATTATTATCCACAATTAGCGTTTCACTAATCTATTTAGATACGATTCTCTCAATAGACAAGATGTGAATAAAAATGCATATTTAGATTATTTTCTTCTCTCTTTATATTTCACTTTATACAGAGTCAT
Source organism: Dracaena cambodiana (assembly GCA_036321105.1). Lineage (NCBI taxonomy): Eukaryota > Viridiplantae > Streptophyta > Magnoliopsida > Asparagales > Asparagaceae > Dracaena > Dracaena cambodiana. The sequence continues at coordinate 25,630,536 of JAYEPQ010000002.1, forward strand.
CTATAGAACCATCTCTCTGCTATCAGATAGTTTTTTCAAACGAATTTTTCTTTTTTATTTGCATTCTGTATCATTTTCCATGAATCCTAATTTATTTTTCATGAAAATTTTAATTTTTCTAAAAAATTAATGGAATTTTGCATATTTTACAAATAGCATTACAATATTTAAAATTTTCATTAATTATAATCAAAATATAAATTGTGAGGCACAATTATAAAAAGAATGAATTGTGAGGTAAACTTATAAAAAAAAAAAATCATCTATGATAAAAAACCCTCCACCTCCAAAACTCAATGCTCCATCCACAATTTTATCATTAAAACCCCTCCACCTCCTCCTCCTCTTCCCCTCTTTCTCCTCTCCAACCCAACAAAACCACCAAATCCAAATACCGCTCATTCTTTACTAAAAAAAAAGAGACTAAAAATAAAATAAAAATTTTGCTAAAAGAGGAAGAGATCTCATCTACTTCGACCTAAGAAGTGACGGCGGGCGAGCGGTGTGAGCTGGATCACCGGCGGCGGCGGCGGGATCGGCGGGATCAGTGGCCAAATTGAAGAGAGAGAAAAATTTTGGGTGGATGAATAGCTAGGGAAGAGGGAGAGGAAGAGAGGAGTTGATTTTTTGGGTCGGAGATTTGGCCGGTCCTAGAATGGAGAGGTGAGGGAGAAAAGAATAGAGGTGGGGGAAAAGGAAAGGAAAAGCGGGAGAGAAAAAGAGTGAGTAGTAATGAGATATTTGGTATGCTCACTAGAAAAATCCTCTCTTTTAAAAAGAAAGGGTGGGCTCACTAGGAAAACTGGTGTGCTCCTTTGGAAACTCCCCCCATTTGCCAGGCCTGAACGCGGGTCAAGCCAAACCCGAGCCCAATGCAAGCTGACCCGTTCCGTCCTTCCTCGATATTAAAATCAAATCAAGGGGCATTTACGTACAAGTGAAATCGACAGGTCATCTAGGGTTTCTCTATAAAGCCCCAGCCCAGCTACTCCCCCGCTCTAGGTTTTTCGGAACGAACGAAGGACCGAAGGCGAAACGACGTTCCCTTCTCAAAAACCCTAAAAATGGTACCTTTTTTCTCCTCCCTACTCCATTGTTCTTTAGTTAATATTATTTTTTAATCATATTGAAATATTTAGTTGCATTTAGTTTTAAATGAAATTTGGATATGAAATTTATTTTAAAATTGGTTGTCTTGATCCTGGATTAGGCTCAAGATACGTTTATACAAAGATTTGATAGTTGTTAGTGGTACCTAATTCATTTAGAATGCTAAAGTGTTTTCCTGAGTTTGTTTTGGCGTAATTCACGGTGAATAATGGTAGATTTTAGGAAGAAAATTAACCATTTGGATTCATGAATGATCGTTTGAAATTGACTTTTGTTCGTTCTTGTTGTTGGTTGTTCATGATTGTTCTCATATGGTCATACCATGGAGAAATTCCTCGGGTATTAATAGGGATGAGAATGCCCAAGTTCAAGGGCCAATTCTTGGTCAGCTATATTAAAAAATTTAAATTAGAAAAAAAATTCATTTTTAATTCAAAATTTTGAATAGGACAGGCTAAAAATTGATCGTGGACTCGTCCATTCTCATCCTTACTATTAATGTAGGTCTTTCTGCTATGAATGATATTTGTTCATGGACTGTTATGTATAAATTATTTAATGGGTAATTGTTGAGACCTTGGTGGATATTCAGTGAGTTGTTATTTGGGGATAGAGTGTATATTCTGTGTTAATTTTTTAGGGGAGGTGTGGAATTTGCGAACTTCAGTTTGTAAGGCTTTAACCTGGTTTCATGAACTCTGATTTATTATCTGTTAGGCTTTGTGGAAAATGGGAGCCGCGAGATAACAGAGGTATGATAGGATTTCCGCTGTCTCTACTTTTTAAAAGTTATCTCGACGGTAGAGTTGAGATAATTGTAGTTATTCCAACCCAAAAAATTTCAGAAGAGGGTCTTTATTAGATGTTTTTGATAAGTGTAGGTGGGATAACTTAATTTTGTCCATAAATAGAGAGCATTTTCCTTGTGAATTGAGTAATTTAACTTTGCCTCGGTTCCATTTATTCATGCCCATACCAATATAACATCCTTGATAAGCAGATAGGTAATGGAAGTTCCATCAAACTGCATCTTGCATTTTGCATAAATTGTTGCATATATGTTTTTTGCTATGAATTGTAAAAAGATGCAAGTGACCATCATTTGTTTCAACTTGGAATAAACTGTATGGTCATATGCATGTGGTAAACTTGTTACATTGATATCTGATAGTGGTGCATGACTTGGTGGTCTTTTACTTATTTGTGCTTTTACAAGGGATCATGGTACTGAGGTTTTGTTTGTGCAGCCAAAGCAGATTCGTGAGATCAAAGATTTTCTTCTCACAGCAAGAAGGAAAGATGCACGTTTTGTGAAGATTAAGAGGAGCAAGAATGTGGTTAAGTTCAAGGTCCGCTGCTCTAAGTACCTTTACACATTGTGCGTTTTTGATTCTGAGAAGGCCGATAAGTTGAAGCAGTCTCTTCCTCCTGGTTAGTAACGAGATATTGTATTCTTTTATACTTTTTGATATTGTTTGCTCTTTTAACTTGTTATTCAGTTCGTGGACTAGTACATGGTCTTGCATGATAACGATGTAGTTGATGTAGATACTGATTATCGTTTAAAGTTATTTTCCTTGATACAATCAGCACACATTAATCCTTTTAAGCTTGTCATTTTGTTTACAACAATAAATAATGCAGTGGGCTAGTTTTATATGTGTTTAGTTCTTGTTTTACCAGAATTCACATATTAACTATAAATCAGAATAGGTAACTCTACTTCTCTGAAACTAGCTTAAGCAAGCTTGCAAATTAGGGGCAAACAGTTGGTGCCCTTTAAAAAAAGTTCACGTAATCAATGTTATGGAGTTGGTATTGTTAATCTTTTTGTAGAGTTGGAATTCAATCCCTCGTGGTTCATACTTCATACTAGCAATACAATATCATTGTTCAGTGTTCCTCTCTCTAAAATCAGAATATTGTCATTTGTTTTTTAACATAGTGGTTGGCTTTATTGTGATATTGGCATATATTAGCATGAAGGAAAAAGGGCAAAGTATATTGTAACTTTAGATTTGGTCATGTTTTGAATGTGAACCTGCTGGTATATTTAGTCATCTTCCTATATTGAGAATCCAATAAAATAACAGAATTTATATCCTGCAATTGTGTTGGTAGTAGTCACAAGTTTTATTTTTATATTTTTGACACATCAAGTGGCGGTTAGACATGATCAGTTATGTTACTTGGGATAAAAGGCTTAGTTGTTGTTGTTGTTGTATAGGGCATGAGTACGAAAGTGCTGTAGGGTATCTTATATTTTTGAATGATTCTTTGCCTTATTGAATTGGTCATTAACAGAGATGAATGATATCTGTTTGACACTTGCAACTTACATTTGATATTTGATGAAAGATGTATGCATGCCATTATCCTTCGTACGTGCCAATGAAAGATTTAGATTATTTGTTGGAAAGTGGGACTCATCATGGTGTTTTGTTCTGAAAGTTTTATGAGTGTTAGTGGAACTTTCGCGTGTAAGTTCATACTAATTTGGTGGTTTTTGTTATTATTATTATTTTTTAAATAAGATGTGCTTTAGAAAATCTATTCTGTTAAAACCTGAAAATTGTGTTTTAGGAAAAACGTGCATCACCATCTACACACCAATAAATTGCCTCTATGCACGAGTAAACGTTTGTTTCCACTTCCTTTGCAGGTCTGAGCGTCCAAGAGGTTAAGGACAAGGCGCGTTGAGATTTCTCTACACCTATGGAGGAGGATTATATCTGCTACCTTCTTTTTCTCCTCCACTAAAATATGAAGGACTTTGTTTGACTTGGATTTCGCAAACCTGTAGTCTGGATATTTCTTGTTATTCACCACTGAGTTAGATTTCTTATAGAGGGTTATAAGAATTTGTCATTTTGGTTCATGTAACCTACCCAAAATAGTTGAGAGAAAAGGCTTAGTTGTTTCTTATATACGGAGAATTTTCTGTTGGCTTGATAATAGTCTTTGCTGAATGTTGTGGAGTCTTTGGATATTGCATCATTTTGTCAGACCTTGCAGATCAACATAAAGCTGCCTGTGTTTTGGGTATTAGTTCCTTCCCTGCGGCTTTTGGCCAAGTTTGCCTGAGGTACTTTGATAGTCTCATAACTCATAACTACATTATAAATCGCCAAATGAGTCTTTTTTATAATGGTATTTTTTCTTTTCAATTTGTGAGAGATATCTTCAAGTAAGTTTGACTGAAAAAATACATTATAAATTGAAAGAAAAAAGAAGTTATTAGTGGGTTTGGACGTTCGGTTCGGTTCGTGTGTGTGATTCATATATGATATATTATGTTTATCATTAATCAAATCATTCTAAGATCATGTTCTTAAGTCTTAAAAATGAAAGATGAAAATGTTGGATTTTATATACACTGTGTTAATATTTTATGGTTATCATTAGTCCAATCATTCTAATATCATGTTTTTACGTTTTAAAAATGAAAGATGAAAATACTGAATCTTGTATTCAGTGTCTTAGATCTTATAGCGAAGCATGCTACTGCAGAATTTAAATTTTGACTTGGGAAGTTCAAAATATCATGAATTATCTTGATTTTGTAAAGTTGTAATTTATCTCCCAACTAAAATTTTCTGATTTTAAGTTTAAAATATTTTAAAATATTGAGATAATTATGATTGTCGGGTAATATTTCATTAATTAAACGATGAAATAACAGTAACATGATATTGCAATGAAATCAAGCCATGAGCTATGTGGACATGGAATTTCTAGAGGGGCACACCATTTTTTCTAGTGAGCAACTTAAAAACTTCTTTCATATTATAAGTTTGCCATCTAATTTTTTGGATTGGAATACCCCTGTCTTCAATCTCTCTTCTTCTTCTTTTCTCACCATGCAGTTAAGTTAATCCAAAAAAAAAAAAAAAATCAAACACCTCTCGTGTGGTAAGGACGAGCAGCAGGTGACGACTCCTTCGACTGTGCCGGCCATTTCTTCAGCATCCACGAAGTTCTAGGACTTGGAAAGAAAAAATGAAGAGGAAGAAGTCACGTTAACTTAACATGATTCATCAACATGTCCGGACTGGAAGTTCGGATGAAAATCAACATATCCGGACTGGTAGTCCGAACAACTCTCTACTGTCCGAATTATCAGTTCGGACAGTTATCTAGCTCATCCGGACTGGAAGTCCGAACAGTAGACCATTGTCTGGAATTCCAGTCCAGATAAAATATTTTTTGTTCGGATTGAAATTCCGGACAACAGACTACTGTCCGAACTTCCAGCCCGGATGATTGGTATTTTGTCCGGTGTGTACACCTCAGATAGTATATTAAAAATCCTAAAAATATTGGATATAGGATGATACTTCAACACATTGAAAAGGTGGAGCCAACTGCACTCATCTGAGAGATGCAAGATTCATAGCAACTTTGAGATTGAAATAGACGCAATAATTGCATCCAATAATTGATTATGCAATAAACACAGAATTTATTCATTCATCAAATTTGTACACAAAGTTTAGCTTTTTCCAACTACAGATTTCATCAATAACACATAAATACGAAATTCAAATTCAAACAACAATGTGAATTCACACAATGAGACTTATGAACAAATCAGTACATAATTAGAAACATCATTACATAAAAAAAAATATACAAAGTTTCGTTTGCAGCAAATAGTTTCGAACAACTATCTAAAAACACATTATTTTCGGGTACAACCCTTTCAAATTACGATTCAAAATAAAAAACAATTAATTCTAACGTCTTCTGGTCTTGAAACTCTTGAGGAGTATTAATTCAACCGGTCCTCCACTAATCGGTTGCACTTCTTCTTCTTTTTAGTCCGGTTCATTAATATTTGCTCTTTCGTAAGACTCTTCAGTAACATGAGACTCTGTTTTTACATATAGTTTGAAGTTAAAATTAGCTGAAAGGAGTAATAGAGCTTTACAGAGCTAAAAGTCAATAAAGCAACTAGTTTTTACATATAGTTTAAAGCATGAATGATCATAGAAATTATGCCTTAAATTTACTGTTTGAAATTCCAAATGCAGCTCATTTTTGCATAATTTTTGCTGATATTTGAAAGAGAATTAGCAAATATATTTGACTACGAAAATGCTGCTACTTGTGAAATAGTACAACTGATATATTTGAAGGAAACCAGTAGTTATGCACCGAAGCGATGGATAATAATCTCTATTCCATCTCAAAAATTATGGATAAATTTTATGCCACATAAAAAATGAAACTTACTTCACGAAGAGATCCTTATCACAAACTAGTTTATTGATTTCATGACGTGTACATTATAATGCTAAAAACCGAAGAATTTAAATGTGATCTTAGATTAAAACAACACCACATTGCATTTACACTTAACCAAAAACATTGAATAAAACCCTACATTGGAAACGAACTCACTGGACACTAGAGCATTGATCTCATTAGCATCCCCAATCGAGCTAACCCCTAAATATGAAACCGCCACACTAGTTAACTCCTCAAACTTTTCAATTTCTCCTCAACTTTATTTCTCTCCACAAAGCTGCACCGACACGCGCTTGTTGCTCCTCGAAAACATGTACATTTCATTTGTACAATCACATCCAATTAGGGTATCTTGCTCCATCTCATTTCTCACAAAAATTAGATTTTTTTTCCCCTATACCTTCTTCTTCTTTAGTTGGATCGGTACAGTATCTAAGTTGGAGAGCCTTGACGACCGAGATCCCTGTGCTCAGGTTCTTTGCGCGGACGAGGGAACCGGATTTATCGGATCAGGCAGTGAAGTAACAGGTCCTGTTGATGGAACCGTCGTGCTTACCTTCGTCGTCGTCCCAATTGACGCCGATCCAGGAGCTCGAGTGGCCGGCGACGGGTTCGATATAGCGGATCATGTTGGTCCTGCATGGATTGCCTATGGTGTGGACACGCTGCTCGATCCGAAACCCGAAAGCTTCATCCTCCGCCATGGATGATTTTGGATTGGGGGCGATCAATTTTTCTCGTGCAAGGGGGAGGAGTGGGGATTGGAGGATAGGAGGAGAGGAAAATTTAGGCCAGGGGAGAGTTGGATTTAGGGGGGAAAGTAAGGGAGAGAATGAAGGGGAGTGAAGGAGAAAAATAAAGAAAGGATAATTTTAATATTTTTAGTGTGCTCACTAGGAAAAGTCCTCTTTTTCCAAAAGAGAGGGTAAGCTTACTAATAAAACTGGGCTCACTGGAAAAAATGGTGTGCCCATCTTGAAACTCCCATGTGAACTTGATAAGAAAATAAAGGGTTTTTTACAAATATTTCCCTTAAATCTTTAAAAATTAAAATTTAGTCCCCAAATCTTCATATTTATAATTTATTCACCAAATCCTTTAAGTTACTATAATTTAGTCCCCAGCCATATTTTTGATCCGAATTTTCTGTTATACCCCTGAGTTATTTTACTTTAATTCTCCCCTTCCTTTTTACTCCTCTCTTTCTCTTCTTATTGGATTTCCCTCTTCATTCTTCTCATCTCTCTCTTCTCTCTTCTTATTAAGTTCCTCTGAGTTACTTTACTTTAGAAATTAAAAGAGAGGGAATAGAGATAGGAGAAAAATGGAGAGGGAAATCTAATAAGAGGAGAAAGAGAGGAGGAAGAGAAAAGGAATAACTAAAGTGAAGTAACTCAGGGGTGTAATGGGAAATTCGGACCAAAAATATGATTGAAGACTAAATTGTAGTAATTTAAAAGATTTGAGAACTAAATTATAAATATGAAGATTTGGGGCACTAAATTCTAATTTTTAAAGATTTAAGAAATAGATTTGTAAAAACCCCGAAAATAAAATGTTTGTACCCAAACCCAACCCGTATCATGGAAAATTTTAAATGCACCCATCTTAGTGAGTCCTAATTCTTAGTGAGCCCCGTACAAATTTAAAATATGAGTATTTTTTTTAGTGAACCTTATATTTTTTCTGTTTTTTCTGCAATTGCTTTCTCACTTTTTCCTTCCTCCGATCATCCCAAAACCTTAGTCCTATTAGTTTCTCCTTCCCATCACCATCTGTCTTTCACCTCCATCTCTCTCCTTAGGAAAATTTTATTGTGTCCATCTTAGTGAGTCCTAGTTCCCAGTGAGCCACAGGCAAATTTAAAATAGGTTTAATTACACTCAGACCCTCTGTAATATGGGACATGTAACACTTAGACTCCCTGAAGTTTAAAAATCTCACTTAGACCCCCTGAAGTATCTAAATCACCGTGTTTTAATTACATTCAGACCCCTGATCCAAGGGATCTAAGTGAGAGTTTTAAATTTCAGGGGGTCTAAGTGTTACATGTCCCATACTACAGGGAGTTTGAGTGTAATTAACCCTTTAAAATATAAGTTTTTTTTTTTTTTTTTTTTTCAGTAAGCCCTATATTTTTTTTGCTTTTACTGCAATTGCTCTCTACGACAGCAGCGGGTAGAGGGACAGGGCGCACTAAGAAATTGTGCTCACTTGTAATTATTTGTTTTTTCAGGCACTAGGTTCCCGGAGAAAAAGATGAGGCGCCTTTAGAATTTCTCCCGATCTTATCTTCCCGTTGTCTCTCCTCCCTTCTCCCTCACCGCCCCTCTTCACACTCTCTCGATGGAGTGCCTGCGTCCCCAAATCCTCCCTGTCTCCCTTAACCTGCGCCACAAATCCTTATCCTGCTCCACCACCGCCAGAGTCTCTGTTGTCTCCTTATCCGTCCTCAGCTTCACTCGCAAACCAAAAGCAAGAAGATGGACGAGACCTCGCCCTTCTCTCTTCCCCTTCAACCCATCCCATGTCTCTCTTCCTCGTGAGTTCTCTGTCTTTTTAATTGGAAAAAAAAAAAAAAAAATTCAATTTTTATGATTTCCCCCCTTTAAATGATGCAATTGCTCTGCCCTATTATTATTATTTTTTTGTTCTATTTGCAATTTAGTGATATTTACTGGTGTGGCGCGGCTTAAAATATGTATTTGGATTGGTCAAAATTTGAATCGTCAACTAAACACTGAGTAAGCTAGACTTGGAAGTGGATGAGGAAGCCTTCAGTGAGAAAAAACCACTGGCGTACTGAAACATTTTTTGATAATTAGTTGTTTAAAATGTGAAATAAATCTCTCTTACTCTTTGGAATAAGTGAAAGAATTACTGTCAGTGTTAGTAGATCCATGGCATGCTTTGGTTCCTGGTAGGGTGTGGTTCGTGGGGGCAGGCTTAATTGTTGGGGTTTCAGGGACGTATTTATAGAGTCATATCAATAAATGTTTATGTATTGTTCATGTACACGTGGGTAAAAAGGCATACTTCTTTTTTTCCATAGTGCAGGCCCTGAAAATTGCAAACAAATCTATTAAGAAAAGACTTAATGCTAGTGTTAATACATCAAAAACATTTATTGCATAATTACACATACATTCTCTTCTTCTTTTTTCCTTGGGTCACAAGAGAAGGGGAATGTTCCATGGATTAGTACAAATGAACTAGATTGTGGTTTGAGGGGGTGGAGTGAATTAGGAAATTTTTTTAGTATAAACAGTTGGAAAATTCCCCCGAGTTCCATTAATCAGTATTGAACAGACATAGCAATACATATACATATACATAGTATAGTCCCTCGCTAAGAAAGTACTATCCTCTTTGCATCTAATGCAAAACGTGGAAAATACAACAAGAAGACAGAGGATGGAGTTGGACAGTAGTGGGACTGGCTTGTCAGCACTGTGCAAAGCAGAGACACCAAACTTTCAAATTCAAAAATTGAATTGTGCGACACTCTAACTCCAAAGTTGATCCTATATAAATTGCAGCTGTAACAGAGCAGGTACAGTGCATAGGAGTATGATCGGGTAGGAGGCAGCTTGACCACTCTTCCCTGCTGTCATTTGATGAGAATGTCATATGACTTTGATTTTGAAATTCAAATTAAGCATCCTATCTGAATTGACAATGGGAATCGATTGTTTCCCGATAGTCAACCACCCTCGATTGACATTCCACATCAATCGATCCTCGATTTTCATCGGCGGGTATCAAGAACCCATCCTTACTATCTGTGTCCTTTCTAATTTAAATAATATGGGTGTCACTCACTGCTCACCACTCCTCGTCGCTACCACTTATTGGGCGTCATCCGCACACTCTCTCTGGTGGCCGTTGAGGTGGGATCAATCGCAACCCTATCGATCCTCCCGTGGGGATAACTATTGCGAATCTAACACAACCCCTGCCTGATGGCTATACTCACTGTATACGCTCTCCATGGTGAATACATCGCAACCTCTTTCCCAACCCTCTCGTGGAGGCAGTCATTACTACCAATTTTCACTGTTGCTCATTGCCTATATTCACAAGTGATTGTCGTGCAATCACCTTTGCATTGACCTTGGAGATTTCGACCATGATGTCCTCCACTAACTGCCTACTACTGTCACTTCTTCATCTTTCTTTACATCGTTCATGGCCACCATTTATGGGTTAACTACCGAATCCGTTCACCGCCAATATTGAAAATTTACCAACGGTGAGCATGGGCCTCATAGCACTACTTTGCGACTGTCAACCATCGTGCACATCCATCTGCCACCTCGAGTATTCTTGGAGCGTCCCTATCATCTTGATGTTACCCTTGCTGTTATACCCTTACTCGACCTCCTCCAAGCGATGCCTTATACATTTGCTTCTTGAGTCGGCTACCTGAACTATCGATCAAAAAGGATGAAGGTACACGGACCCTGTTGTCATCATCAAATTTGCCTCTGCACTGGCACCTAGTCACTGACACTGAACTTGCCCAGCTAGTGACCATCTCAGCAACTGAACTTCTTGCTTTCTGTTAAACTGCGATTGGAGCATGTGATTCTATCGAGATTGTAACCGAGACATGTCATTTGCTATTCAGAAACAATACACAATTATTACTCCTTATATTTGAAAGGAACATCAGAATCACATGATATATCCTTTTTTCCCTGCAACCTTGCATCCTTAAATTTTAAACCATATTTTTTTACCAGCTTTCACGACCTAGTGCACTTCAAGTTGTATCTATATATCAGGTTATTTTCTTTGAGGTCCCAGAAAGTTCAAACCACGAAATTTAAATAAACTAATGTGTTATATCAGTATTTCATACAACACTTGCTCATGTTAAATTAAAAAAGCTGAGTACGTAGTATATATCTCGATTCCCACTATTTAGGTATCCTTTACGCTCATCTTTTGATTGATGATACTGGCTTATACTTATTTTCATTTTCATGTGCAGTGCTCTAGTTTACTATTGCAATATTAAGTTCAAACTAGTACAATATGTCAAGCATATCAGATTTACAATGTATAAAATTTGGTTAAATCATGGTTTCTGGACTTGTATGTTACTTGGTGACGGTGCCTATGTAGGCTGATTTGACAATGATGGTTATAGAAGAAAATGTGTTTCCCCCCTACCTGTTATCTACTTAGTTTTGGCATACTGTTCCTGAACTTGTTTGTGTATTATTCCTTTTCTTTTCATGATCTTGTTTATCTTCTTCCTGCTTTTAGTGCTATTGTCATGTTCCTAGTATCGCCATGGTCTTATTTTACAAATTCTATAGAATGATGTCGTTTTCTTTTAGTTTCATTTTTCCTGGTAAGCTTACGACTTTACCTGTTTCTCATTTATCATTCACTTTAATTTACTCCAGTTCTTTCTTAATTCAGTCCAGTTTGCAACCTCCAAAAGCCAGTCAGGTTTGGAACTTACTCCAGAAACAGCTGAATGGGCCATGCAAGGTACACTAACTTTCTTTTTTAGCTAATCAGGTATGCTAGCTCTCATAATTGCAATTTTTAAATTTTTCATAATTATTTCAAATTAAATGGCACAAGATATCAATTTCTGTTTCTTGTACAGTGGATAGTACCAGCAAGTAAGATCCACCATAATTGGATTAATAAACACATAAGATTGATTACTATAGATTGATTACTAGAACAAGTACTATGTATATGCTTTACATTTTTATTATTATGTTCAAATTCTTGTAGTGTTTTCGACTCAACTCTAACACTGCTTATCTACATAGCAAGGAAGTACATTGTTAGTTGTGGTTCCCTCGCTAGTTCAAAACAGTTTACATGAATTTTGAATGAATTAAAGCCAGGGAACCTTCAGGGAGAGCTATTTTACCGAATCTTCCAGCTAAGTGCAGACTGCAGCCAATATAATTCTTTTGGTGGGAAAAATCACATATTATACTATGAAAGAGGACTGCAAAATAAGATTCATTTGGCATGTTGGCTTGCTAATCTCCCTGTAATGATGTGAGTGCTTCGTGGTTGAAATGGATACTAGAAATAGAAAATATGTTAAGTTCTTCTTTTTCCTGCTTATACCCTTTTCGGACATGATGATGTAATGCTAGATGTTTCGTCAATTAGTACATAACCCTTTCTTCTAGAAAGAAAAATTTCTCGAAAATTTTGGCAAGGAAATTATTTTGGGTAAATACATATACCACCTATTTGAACTACTTAAAAACAGATTCCCCTGTCAGATATTTGCCCTAGTTTCAGACACTCACCCAATCATATGATTCACATTTGACCTTCTATGTCCATGTAGAGGAAGTCCTCATTGCCCTTATCATATTCCTAAGGTCTGAAATTTTTGGCTTTAAAATAGATTATGAAAGCAAGATTTTTAAGTGAGGGTTTCGAGAATGAACGTAGGAGAAATTGCTCGTTCATCCCTTATGGCTTAATAAAATTAGGATTTAGAAACAAGTAGAGGTTCGAAGTAATGACTCTGATGAGGATTTTTGAAAATTGCTGTCTACTTCTTTCTTATGGTTGGAAATTTTAGGGATAATAAACGTTATGGAAAAAAAATTAGGTTTTCGAATAAAAGGGGAACTAAGTTGGGTGTCTGCATTTAGAGGTTAGAAGATGAGCAATGGGGAGAGTTAGGTTCCAGGATTTTTCAGAGTAGGAGAAGCAAATGGAAAAAGTAATTAAGAGATTTCACCGAATCCACCTTTAAGTGGTAAGCCAGGATATGTTGGTCCTTTTTCTTTTCTTTTTTCTTTTTTTTTTCTTGTAAAAAGGCCTTAAACTGGAATATATTGGCTATTGCTCAGTGTTGGTAATGGTGTAAGATATCTGCATAGCGAATGCAGCATAGGGAAATGCACCTCAAAGGGTCTTCCGTTTTTTTTTTTTTTTTTCAAAATTTATTTTGAGCTAAACCTCCTGCAGACTTTCTGTAATCTACACTATTACTTCAAACGTGTTAAGATTTTGCCATGTGATCACTTAGATTTGAAATTTATCTCAATTGTTAACTTTAGGTGCAATCCAAGTTTCTCCTTAGTGATATATGCTAACGGCTACATGACAGGTTCATTTTCTCTAGTGGTAGTTTGTAAATTAGTTGATTTTGATTGATGATGATGTATAAACAGCATGCTAGAGTACAGGCCAAGACTTGAAACAAGCACTACAAAATCAATCAAGGAAAAAATAGATGGTGAGAGAGGAACTAAAAAAATTTCTGATTTGAAAACCAAAAGACCATAAATTTGTATAATCTGAGATTTTGTTACATGATATAGTTATCTGAAGCATCTATTCTAAGAGAATAATACTTGAAGAAGGAGAATACATAACAGAGAAAAGTGAAGAAGACCGAGGATTAAAGGGGTGAAGAAGAAATGAATGTTAGTAAACTGAAATAAATTGAAACAAAATTGCCAATGCTTCCTTAAGACTCCAATTTAAGCTTATTTTTTATTTTGTATATAGTCAGCCTGAGAACTTTAAATTTCAAATAGCCAAGGGAAAAAAAAAAGAAGAAGAAAACTTAAAACAAAGCTTTTCTGTAAAGGATGAATTTCTTCCAGCATTGGCATCACAAAATCAGTTAATTTAGCCTTACATAAAACCATAGCAGATCTTTTTTTTTTCTTTCCTTTTCTTTTTGGGTGGGGTTATGGTGTTATTTTTCCTCTAAGTGGGGGGATGGGGTAGATGGTGTGGCTGGGTTTTTGGGAAGGGAAGCATGCAAGTGTGCTTGTTGCTTTGCATTTTTTTGTTATCCAGATCATTTCCTTCTCTTAGTTTCTCTTCTCTTTTTTCGTTTCTCTGCTTCTTCTTTCTCTATAATTGTTAATGGATGGGAGGAAATTTGAAGCATTGGTTTTAGGTTTTGGGTTTTGGCTAAAAGCCTGAAACCAATAGAATAGGTCCAGCTTAATTTTTGAGCTTGGAGGGGAAAAATCTGAAACTAAGCATCTAATTAAACTATTTAGGCCGATACCTAAGTGTTAATAAGAAACGGCTGGAAAGAATCACAAAAGTGGAGTAGCGTTCATGTGTCCTTTTTGCTGTGTTTCTTGCCATTCAACCGTTTCTGGACCTCTTTCTCTCTCTTCTCCTCTCTCTTCCAGATTATCATGCTTGCGACATCAAGTTTTTTATGATGGATGGGGAGTAAACTACCTGTCCGTTGCGACTTGCGACTATCACCAACAGTGGTCTTTCCTTCTTTGTGGTGCTTAATCATTTAACCACCTTTGTGGTATGTTTTAAAAATATTGGTTGCTTCTGTAGTTCACTTCTCTGTTGTGACTTGTGACAATCACCTACACTAACTTTTTTCTATAATTCCCCATAATTTCGTGAAATAATTTTTTAAAAGTTTCTACTTACTTGTGGCTATGGTAGTTGATTACAGATTTCTATGCCTTGAGGAAGGAAGTTGAAACTACTGCTGAACGTGTCGAGGAGATCACAACCTCTGCTGGTCTGGAACGGTTAGAAGCAGATCGTACTTTACTTGAGAGGAAGGCTGCAGATAGTTCTTTATGGGATGATCCTCCTAAAGCTCAGGAAACACTTCTTGCCTTGACAGATGTCAAAGATAAAATCAAAATGTTCACTGAGTTCAAGTCCCAGGTTTTCAATTCATATGTCCAGTCCTTATTTAAACCATGCATGTAGTGGTGTCATCATGATTTACAACACTACCTGTCTTTGGATATTATGTGTTAGACGCATTAACTTTTTGCAGGAGTTTCAGGTCGATCTAGTTTAAGTAATTTTCAATTTAACTCTGATATGTTACATACTTAAATATGCTTGCATTGACTCTAGGATTAGATATTGGTCCAACCATGGTTTGAAGTATCAACTGATGCCGATACCTATCACTTATACTGTATCAATTTTAAGCATGCCGGTTCAATCTATAACCGCCAACAATTATGATTTGGAACTGTCGAACCCCTGATAAAAATTCCAATGAAGGCAAATGAAACCACGACTAATACCATGATTTCAAGCCTTGGTCCAGACCTTGCCTGCGTGAGCGGAGAAGTCTAGTCATGTAGCTTGGTTGGGTTGAAACACTTAGCCCGACAGTCTAGGTAGCGACCTAGTTTCTGCAGTGGGACTGAACTTTGCTCGACTTCAGATGTGGCCTGGCTTGGCTTTTCAAAAAAGCAGACTTGACATATGGTCTGTCATAAGCTGGTCCATTGCTGCTTGCATGGGATGTTGTCCTTGGGGCAGTATGCAACATAAAACTCCTCAGGCAACATGATTCAACCCACCACCCCCTTCAAACTCCTTCCTCCTTTCTAGCATTTTAGTAATAACATTAATGAACTACAAAAAATTATCATACAGATAATTCAGTCCCTGAAAGTAAAAAAAACAATAGATTGGCACGAAAACTAGATATCTTGACCATTGTACTGATAGTTGGTTCTAAAGACATTCTTCAAATATTATGATGATTATTAGATACTGAAAGTTTGGAGTCTTTGGACCTCATTCTTTATATTTACTATCAATTCTTAGAATAAATCCATATTGCTAATCACTGTGATTATACGGCATCAAACTCTGAAAGGAAAACAAGTGATATGCATGAGCATCAGAGGCTTTCTGTCAATGAATTGCGATATGAATGGGTGTCAAATCTACATGACCCACCTCTCTGTCATGGATTTATTTGATAGAAGCACGTTCAATAGGATAAATGCCTGAATCTGTAGGATGTGGAGGAGAAGGAAAAGGGATTTTGATTTTAAGCCACAGATGAATGTCCTGCTACTGGAGTGCCCGATAGACAATCATTTCAAGGTTTTTTGCTAGAGCTAACACATTGTGTCACTGCTGCAGGTGGAAGAAGCTGAAACAATAGTAAAACTAACAGAAGAGTTGGATTCTATAGATACTGGGCTTCTTGAAGAGGCCTCTAAAATCGTCAGAGAATTGAGCAAGGCACTGGATCGTTTTGAGCTGACACAGCTTCTTTCTGGTCCTTATGACAAGGAAGGAGCAGTAGTTACTGTAACCGCTGGGGCCGGGGGTACTGATGCACAGGTATTCTTTTGCTTCAAATTTTCAAATTTGAAGTCTCATAATCTTTTCATTCATTCAGCAAGGTTTTCGCTAAACACTTTAAATGTTATAAACTGAGTAGTCATGGAGCTAAATTGGAGAAATTTTTCTTTAAAGGCATTCACACCTTCAGCTTGCAATGTAGGTGTCTTTTTGTGTCATTCAGTATGGAACTTTACTTTCCTTTTCCTTTCCCTTTTCGGCTATTCCCTCCGAGAGGTGTCCATGTCGAAATTATTGGTTTCAAGTTTAATATGATAGTGGCTAGTTGTCACAGCTTAATCTGAGGAACCTGAAATATTAATTCGAATGTGCTATCTAGGTGTCCTTTTTGTCATTCAGATGGAAGCTTTTACTTTTCTTTTCCCTTTCCAGCTATTCCCTTTTAAGAGGGCATCTATGTAGAAATAGTTGGTCCTAACTTTTATGCTAATCCGAATATCCGATAATATCTAAGAGGGTTCACAAGGTAAGACCAAAATAAAAGGTACAAAAACTTCAGGGTGCCTTTTCGTTTGTGCACCTACCAAGCAGTTGCTTGCAATATTATATCAATAACAATGTAACTTTCCTGGACTCACTGTATATTCTTGAAATGAATTTGCCATAAAGAGAAGCTCGTGCCTTCGGGTTTCCACTGTTATCTCAATTACTTCACATACCACTGAACTTGGACATGCATAAGGTCTTAGACCGGGCAGTTTGCTTATTAGAGCCTTTTTACTCACTTATTGTATTGGACATCCTTGTGAACATTAACGAATGATAGAATTATTATTATTATTATTGTTGTTGTTGTTGTTGTTGTTATTTATTATAAGGTTATAGCCTGATTAATTACCCAAGTTAATTTCTCCAATCAACATATATGGGGACTCAAACCAAAATCCTCTCTTAGGAGCAAAGGGTACTACCGGTTGGATTAACCTGCTTTCACTTGATGAGTTATAATAATAACTATACTTATTTTGTAAGTCTTGTGGTTGTTCGTCGCAAAAGTTTCTTCGCTTCCTTCCATTGAATACATCTTAAATTACAACGGAAGTGAACAAGATATAAAAAGAACAAACGAGAGGATTTTATATTTCAATCTCTCTCTTTTACAATGTCTTGTGGGATCTGTGGCGATGGGATCTATAGTAGTTCCTTTGGACGATCGGTACGTTGGAATCTTCTCTTTTAAAGATATCGGCCGAATATAGACGATCTTCTCTGGTTTTGATTTGTTCAAGACTCTCTCGCGTAACTCGAACTTCTCAAGAACTCCAGAAAGAAGATAGTGACTTTCTCTGATCTTCACGAACTCAAGGCTCTGTGCGTAACTTGAATTCTCCAAGATTTCAGAAAAATATCTCGATTGCCGAAAAGAAGATGATCAGCAAAGGCTTTAAGGCTCTCTCGCGTACTTGAATTGCCAAAGGATCGATAGGAGACTTCCGATGCCAAAAGGAAGACCGACCCCCCCTAGGGTTTCACCAGGAAGGTATTTATAGCCCCAGGTTAATGCAAGAGTTTCTATCTAAATAGAACTCGCATTCATCAAGGATTCCAATCAAATATCTTAGTTTTGATGGAATTCTGGTTAGACTTGATTCGGGTATTTGGATAAGCCCAGAATCATAATCTCAATCAATTTGAGATTCTGGTTATCTGTTTACGCGGAGCTTTAATCGCATCAAAACGCGGCGCTAAATAATCAAAACGTGGAGCTAACGCGGAGCTATTGATCATCTCCGCGTTTTACTCAAACGCGAGGCTAATACAAGCCAGACTGCGGAATCAACGCGGAGTTATTAAACATCTCCGCGTTTTATTCAAACGCAGGGTTAATATAACCAAACGCGGGGCTATTGAATTGGCTCCGCGTTCTGTTGTGGAAAATCCTTTTAACTTAGAAATTTTCACTGCCAACAGAACCCCCTCCAAAGTTTTCAAAATGGTTTAGACTTCAGCAGATTTTGAAATACTTTGGATATTTAAACTGAAACGCGGAGTTAGAATACCAAGTCTATCTCGCGTTATGCTCACTTACGCGGAGCTAATCAGCTTCACTTCGTCTTCAGTGAAATGAGTAATTATGTCATTAATTACCCTGAATTTCTACGCCGAATACCAAGCGACGGAAATTCTGTTTAAATAGAGCTCCCGGCTCATCTTCTTCTTCATCTCATCCGAAGAATTTCTGAGCACTCGAGTGACTCACGAATGATCTTCAACTGATCTTCGTTCAATTCTCCATAGATTTCATCATTAGGATGTCTCTCCAGAGGAGTGTAGCTTTTCGCAAGTTGGCCGGCGTTAATGGCAGCAGCCGTGAAGGTAAACGCAACAGCGAACCAGTCTATGCAGCGTCTTCCGTAGGTAAAAACCTCATCTCTTGGTTTTCTAAGAACCATTCTGAGATATTTTGGTTTGGTTTATTCTGGACGATTGCTCATCTTGTCGGCGAGATCGCCGTTTTATTGTGTCGTCCCTGCGCTTGAAACGCGGGGCTTTACTAGTAGTCTCAATGAATCCGCGAGGCTATCTTTGATTAGCAGTCGCTATGAATTGCGAGGCTATCTTTGATTAGCAGTCGCTATGAATTGCGAGGCTATCTTTGATTAGCAGTCGCGATGAATTGCGAGGCTATCTTTGATTAGCAGTCGCGATGAATTTGAAAGAGAAGGAAAGAGCAGAAAGAAATCTTGTCCCCTTTTACGCAAAGTTATCGCATCATCCTCTGCGTTTAAAGCGCGAGGCTGTTTCTTCAACTGTGTACGGAGTTAGTTTAGCTCCGCGTTTTCACTCTTTTGGAAACTCTGTTCCTTTTGCAGTATGTCCAATCCTTTCTGAAGAGGAGTGTATGCGGGTCCATCGATCTTCATCAGCAAAAGTAACTCTAAGGAAGTCAGACGCATATGCTTTACAACATAGTTGCAGGTTTCAAGCTCTGACTCCGAGAGATAAACTCCTGAAGGGGCTGTAAATAAGGAGCTGCAGCACTTGCAGTGCAAAATTGCAGCACTTGCAGTTCAGAATTGCAGTACTTTCCTTTCCTCTCGTGCTTCATTTCGGATGACAGATCCTAATTGACATTTGCAGAGGAGATCTTTTGCATGTAAACCAGGGAACTGAGCTTCAACACCCCGCAGAGAAATCTTGCTGTTTGGTTATTGATGAGTTGATCATGTAAAAGCTTTTGGGAGAGCTATAACTCTCTCTTTGTAATCTCTTGCTTCTTTTATAAATAAAGATAAATTATTTTCCTCTCTATCTGTTAGCTTCAAGAATTTTGCTTGCTCAACAAACAGATGGTCAATAATTTTGGTAAAATAGTCTAAGGCACTTCTGCGTAACTTAGATCATTAATACCGATTTGATCGGATAAGGTTCACTTTAACTTAGATGGAAGCGCTCAATTGCACTTGTCAAAAGTCCAAGTTGTTCATGAGAACGCGAGGTTAAAATACCAAGTTATCCTTGCGTTTCGCGGAGTTAAATAACTTCGCATTTTCCATCATCGCGCGAGGCTAATAGCTTCGCGTGTTGGAGAGTAACTGACCAGTCACTTTCTCCGAAATTCGCGCCGAATTCCAAGAGGCGGTTCCTTTTTTTTAAAAGAAATCTCTATTTCTTATCCTTCTCACTCTATTTGAGAATTTTCCAGAAAGTTAGAGATTCAGGTGATCAGAGTTCAGGCGACCCGATATTCTTTCTACCGAGTTTCTCCAGATTTTCAGTCGATTTTTCTCAACAATGGCACCCAAGACTCGCGCTACTTCTCGAGCAGCTCCATCATCGGCGACTGGCGCAAGCAGTGGTGGTGGCGGCCAAGGCAGTGACGCGCCAGCCCACATTTCGCCTATCGGGGGTAAAAATCTCTCCATTGAGACTTTTTAGAACATTTCTAGAGTGATTTGGCTTAAATTTAACTGATCAATCAACTCTTTTACCGGCGAGATCGCCGTACTCCTGCCGTAAGGCTTGGAGAAGAAGAAAAGTCTCTGACTGCCTTCTTACGCGAAGTTATCGCGTCATCCTTGCGTTTAAAGCGCGAGGCTATTTTAAGTAGCAGTCGCGCTGAAACGCGAGGCTATTTTAAGTAGCTGTCGCGCTAAAAACGCGAGGCTATTTTAAGTAGCAATCGCGCTAAAAACGCGAGGCTATTTTGACTTCTGCGCGGTCTAATTTTTAGCTTCGCGCGTCCATACTTAGAGAATTTTCTGTTTTATAGAAACTTCTCTCACTCTGCTTTCTTTTTGCAGTAGGGTATTCGATGGAATCTCTTCCTCACAAGAATTACTTCGGGTATGCTGGGGATTCTGATCTCTCAGGCCAATTTCGCTTCACTACCATTCTGCCCTCGTACAAGCCAGACCCGAAGGATCGCAAGGAGAAGTTGATCAAGTACCATCCCACTACTGCGCGAGAAATCATAACTGACGCAGCCTTCGAAACTGTGAATAGAGAGGCGATGAAGAAACCCGCCTTCCTCTTTGGAGACCAGATGAATCAATCAGATGAGATCCTTTCTGAAGAAGAGCGCGTTTGGTTATATAACTCAGGCGAAATGCTGATGTTTCTGCCTAGAATGGATCGTAGCTATCCTCTAGTCTATCTTCAGAGGCTGGCAATGCCTCGGGAATTAAAGTGAGGACTGATTCAAGAGCAAGATGGCGTCCCAACAGGCAAATTTGGTGCAAAAGGGGTTTATCAAGATGGTTCCCCCAGATGCATTACTGGCTTGCTTCCAGGCCGATTTGGCAAGGAGCTTCCAGTGGGAGAAGTCCCATCTCGTGCCCGAACTTTCTTAAGTGAGTTCTTGGCGAAGGATGGTCAGTACCCGGCTAGCGACTTCAGGATGCCTGGCTGGGTTCATTCTTCTAACAATATGTGGTGGGCACGCCTTGTTCAGTACATGCTGGATTCCCACGAGCCCATTTTAAAGGATATTGGCTTGTATAAAGCCATCAGAAATGTCCAATTCGGGTTTTCCCAGAGTGCTTATCACTTTTACTGCCTCTTGGAGATGTATAATCCTGAGACCTGTACTTTCTTTACACCAGTGGGTGAGCTAGGGTTCGCTCTCCACGAGATATTTGAGGTTTTTGGGCTCTCGATGGGCGAAGTCCCTTACGAGGAGTATATCCCTACCACCGATGAGTTGAACATGCTATTGGCGAGGGATGAGCGCATCTATGTCACGTACTGGGAGATGATGTGCCATTATCATATCTGCGCTGACCAGACAGGTGCACGTAATCACGGTATTGGCCACAAGAAGTGGGCCGAATACCTTTTTGCCAACCTAAATTCTAAGGATAGCTCGGCCACTATCCATGGTCATTCTCCTGTCCCCATTTCAGAGATCGACCAACGTGTAGCCAAGGGCCATTACCGTTTGTTTTATACCACGGAATCCAATGAGAATGGATACGGTCCCGGTACTTCATTCAAGAGCTATCACTATCAAGCTCAGTTTCCGATCTCCAACAGAGGTCTCATTGCCGGGTTTTTGATGCTGTGGCTCAAAAGATGCATCGTGCCGTCATTGCCTAAGGAAGCGATTGCAATGACCGTGGTATATCCAGCGGTTCTTCTTGCATACGGCCGACCCCTTGGACTCCTTCCCGCCATGGTATACAATTTGCAATATGGACTGAGGGTGCTCTGTCGTGATTTCCTCCCTACTATTAAAGTCAAGGGGAAAGGAAAGGGCAAGTCGAAGGAGACTGCCTAGCCGAGAACTCCAAACCCTAGGGTGGAGATGCCCTACACCTATTTGATGGCGTGGCTCGTCTTGCACTGTCCCTCTTTAATGAGTGCACCGGAGCGTCGTTCGGGCGAAAAGTGCTTCCTTGTAGAACTGTATGAACGTTCTTCATGGAGGCAGAATTATATGTCTCAGATTCGGAAGACTCTTCGTAGCTTTCAGAATTACGAGATCTTCCGGTGTTTTCCTGACTTTCCCGGCGGAGGATATGGGACGAGGCTGAAGGATGCCGTGGGAGCAGATAAGTTCACTACTTTATCTGCAGGAGCGTTCTGGTGGCTTCTCAACATCCGTCCCGGACACTTGGTGTATCGTCAAGATCTCAGGTGTCAGATCAAGCCATATACCCCGAGTCGCTTTGCTCGTCAGTTTGGATATTCTCAACTCTATGTGGGCAATCCAAATAAAGATCTCGCTCACGAGGGGAATTTATACGAAGGCGCTCGTGGCTGGTTCCATTTTGCAGCGGGCGGGACCGAGGCTGAATTCTCCTTGCCCCAGAAGGTGCCAGAATTGGCCATGACCCTCAGCTCCTGCAATTGGTTCAATATTTCGAATGCTGACGTGCCCGGTTTCTCTCTCAATCGCAGTTGTTGCAAAGGGATTGAAGCCCTCTATATTAGCCGCCTGGGTGCTTCTAAGGTAAGGATAAAAAGAATGGAAGAATTCCTTGGCGCTGCGGCTGAGCCTTCGGATGTCAGCGAATCAGACGATGATGCCGGTGATGATGACGACAATACTGGTGCTGGTGGAGCTCCTCAGCCTGTTGTCAGTCGTTCCCTGTGTCCAACTCTCAAACGCCGCGGCACTTTAAAGAAAAGGCCGGGTAAGAAGCAAAAACTGGCACAGGAAACTTTGATAGCCCCCAAAGAAGTGGTTATCAAACTCGCTTCTGACTTGTTGGCTTCAGCTGTACCCCCAGCATTGGCAAGGGAGGATGAACCTGCTAAAGCTCCAAGTGTTGCTAAGGTTTCGGCTCCTTCGGCCGTAGAACCTGTGGCAGAACCCGGGGCGCAACTAACGGGTAGCGAGACGGGTACATTGCTGGAAACGACAGTGGCTCCCCCTTCAAGTCCGACAACTTGACTTGTATCGCCTGGTATGGCCCTTAGCATTTTATCTTTTGCCCGTTATTATTTTAACGTAACACTGCTTTTCTGGTCTTCTGAAATGCAGGTGATCAACTTCTCTCGTCAATGCATTCGACTACCCAAGTAGAGTCTGACGATAGAATGGATCATTCCGGCTCCGTTGGTGGTGTGGGTAGCTCTGCTGGTGAGTTTGCGGCTGATTATTCCACACTGGCTCCTGCCTCTGTTTCCTCTTCAATTCCCCCAATTGACGAATTGGGAAGTGACGAGAGAACTGAGATTATTATCGCAGCTGCTGCTAATGAGGCTACACCTTCTCCTAGCATGCCATCTCCAACGCCAGTTTGTTCCACTGAGACATTTCCCATGGTCGTTGGCGTGCCTTCTCAGTCAGCGATTTTAACGTCGTCTGTTGTGGCTGCTGAGATACCTGCAACTCTTCCGACTTCAAGCCTTCCAGCAGGGGAGGAGAATAATTTGAAATTCTCGTTCGAAAATGCTTCTCCCACCGGAGGAGTTTCAGGCGAAGTGATCCCATCTTCTCTTCCTGTTGGTGGGGGTACCCAAGTGATCTGTACTGACGGTACTTCGTCTGGGGTTTCCAGCTCTTCCAGATCTGCACTGGCTCTACTGGTCCCCTATATTATGAATTTAATGCAGGGACGGGCTTCTTCTTCTCCAATTCCAGCAACTACTGCTCCCTTACTTACGACACCTTTCTTGGCATTACCTACTTTGCCTACCGACAGTGCAAATCCTCTTGAAAAACTTTTCGGCTTCACTGTCGAGGATTTTATGTATTTGTTAAGAAGATGTGTCGAGATGGTTCTTGCTGGCCACGATTTCTTCAACTTCGCACGTCCACTGTTACTCCGCTATTTAGGAAATATTGAAGAATTCGGTGGACAAGATCGAGCATCTCCATATCGGGCCCGCCTTGCAGCCTTAGAAGAGCAGGTGACCACGCTACATACACTCCGTCAGGCGGATGTGGAGGCGATCACTGAGATAGAGCTGGCGCGGCTTCGGGCAAAATCCTTATCTCGAAGAAATATTTTAAGGCAGCAGGAGGAGAGATGGTCTCAGGAGCTGACAGAGCTCCAGGCCAGTCGGGAATCCGTTCTTGGCGACCTGCAGAGGGTAAACTTTGGAATTGAGGAAAGTCAGGTGGCCATCTCTAAAGCCCAGGAGACGATTGCCAGAGCTCGGGCCACCTTGATAGAAAATGAACTCCGATTAGGAGAATCTGTCAAGAAGCGGGAGATGTTGCTTGTCCAGCAGGAGCAGATAAAGCAGGAAGAGATGGCCAGGAATCGTGCCATAGAAGAATCTCGTCAGCAACAACTTACAATAAGTGATGATAAGTTGCGTAGGCAAGCTCAGCAAACCGTGGAGGTTTCTCATAGTAGAAATTTGGACGAGACAATAAACCAATTGAGACTCCTGGGAGGCCAATAGTTTCATCTCTCTTTACGCTTTTATTTTCCTTGTAATAAGAACTTCGTAAACAGGAGAGAGATAACCTTACGATGTTTCTTTGAAATTCTTTTTGTATCTTCACCTTTTTAATAAAGATGATTCTTTTGACTCTTTTATTTGCCGGCTTCAAAACAGATTTGCTTGCCCAACAAATAACTTGTCGTCAAAACGATTTATCTCGGTATCGTTTATGCTCAATTTCTCGAGCCGAAATAAAAATTAAAGTTTAATATGAGATTTTTAGCAAACCCCCAGCTATTAACGGATTTGATTAGCCCAGTGTTCTAAAAAACGTTCTATGCGGGCGCATATTTGCGGGCGAAAAACGCAGAGAAATGGGGAAAATCGCCCTGTCCATGCGGACAGGGCGATTATGCGGTATTATGCGGATTATGCGTCCGCATAATCCGCATAGGCGATTAATCGCCGGCGGGTTAATGGGTTTCGGAAAAAATATGAAAACCCGACCCGCACCCGACCCGCATCCAACCCTTTAATTTCTCCTTCTCTCCGTTCGTTTTTTAATTTCGTCGCAACCCCTAAAATTCTCTCTCGCTCTCGACCGAAAATCCCCTCGCCCAAAAAACCCTAGATCCCTAAATTTCCCTCCGATCATCAAATTTCTTCCCTCCAATCGCCCAATCTCCTCTCAGTCAATCAATTCCTCGTCTTCGCCGACCGATCAATTCCTTTTCTTCACCGACCCGTTCGATCAATCGATCGGTCGATCGAGTGATTCATTGTAGGAATTGGACGATCGAATCCTCCGATCATCAATCCCTCGGCTCCATTCCCTCCGATTATTACTTCCTCGAGTCCTCCGAGCATCAATCTTGTGGTCCTCCCTCCTCCAGCGAACGAACCTCCCCTCCGGCGAACGATCCTCCCCTTCGGTGGTAAATTTTTTTTCCTTTCTTCTTTAACTGCTTCTAGTCTTGTTTAATTTTATAAATTTTTTTTTTCAATTTCTGATCAGTGCGTTTTTTTTTTAAATTTTGTATACAATTTTTTTGTCTGTACAAATTCCAGATTCAGTTCGGGGTTGATTTTTGCACTGTCTATTTCCCTTGAACGGTTTTAATGTTGACAAATCTTGCACATTGTATAATTTGTACAAAGAACTAATTAATGGTTGCTGCAGAATAATGTTCTAATTTCGTTAATTAGAAATTAAATGGTTGCTGCGAAAATAGGTTGCTGGTTTTTTTTAGTTTTTTGTTAGTGGTTAATTTTTGTTAGTTTTTTTTGACTGGTTGCTGCAGAGTATGTTCAGTTCTCTTTAACAAAATTATCTTGTTTAGCAAAGAAAATTTTTTTTGCTGCAGAAATTTTACTGGTCGCTACAGGACTTATTTGAACTCCTATTTTGTTTCAATTAAATTTAAATCTTTTAAAACAGTTAATAAAACTTATGTTTTCTAAAATTTATATTACTTGCGGTAACTATAATTTGAAATAGTTCAAATTTTTTCAGTGAGTTATTGTTTTTCTTAATGGTGATGTAGGAATTTCTTAAAAGTATATAAGTTGATGAATATGTCATCATCAATGGCCTCTAATTCAAGTAGTTGTGGACGGCCAAATCCATCGAGTGAGGAAGATAGCCAGATTCCATTGAAACCACCGGGATCAAATGACATTGGGTGGAATTATGGAAGGCTAATAAAGAAAGGATCTTATAATGATGTGAAATGCATCAAATGTAATAAGATTGTGAAAGGGGGAATAAATAGATTGAAGCAACATATTGCAGGAGTTGGAGGAGAAGTGTCATCATGTGTGCTTGCCACAGATGAAGAGAGGCGTATATGCAGGGAGAACTTGGAGGGAATCAAGAAGAGGAAAGTTGACAAGCGGAAAGCTGATTATGAGCTTCGGGAAGAGGTGCAGATATCAGTAGAAAGAGAGAGAGAATAACCCGAACTCACTGGAGATCATAGGCCCCGTGTTAGTGGTCCACTGAACAGACTAGTAGATGAAGGTAAATGGAAGCAAACAGTTATCAATGAGGGAGAGAGAAGGAAGTGGAAGGAGCTGGCACATGATTATGCGGCTATGTGGGCATATGCCAAAGGAATTCCTTTTAACACTTTCGACTGTGAAGAGTTTGATCAGTTTTGCGAGGCTGTTGGCAAGCACGGTCCAGGATATAAGGGGCCCAACCAATATCAATTGAGAGTGCCTCTTTTAGATAAGGCATACAAAAAAATTGAAGACAGCTTGGAGAAGTCAAAGGAAGCGTGGGATGAATATGGCTGCAGTATTTTGACTGATGGATGGACTGACAGAAAGTATAGAAGTATTATGAATTTATGTGTCCATTGTAAGAGCGGCACATGCTTCATTAAATCCATTGAGGACTCGGCCAATGCACATACTGGCGAATACATATTGAATTGGGTGGAAAACTGTATCAAGGAAGTGGGTGAGAAGCGCGTGCTTCAAGTGGTTACTGATAACCACCCATCCAACATGGCAGCAAAAAATATGTTGAAGGAAAGAAAGTCTAATATATTTTGGACCAGTTGTGCAGCCCACACTATAGATCTTATGTTGGAGGGTATTGGTAAGATACCAAAATACAAAGCGGTGATTGAGAAGGCAAGATCAATGACAGTTTTTCTCTATGCGCATCACAGTACTCTGGCTTTGATGCGCTCATTTACAAACAGGAGGGAGCTTGTTCGTCCAGGAATCACCAGATTTGCCATCACCTTCCTAAGCTTGAGCTGCCTGCTAGACAAAAAATCACAGTTGGCTGCTATGGTGTCTTCAGATAAGTGGGATAATAACAGATGGTCGAAGACAGAGAAGGGCAAGTCAACTAAAACCACAATATATTCTGACTCCTTTTGGAAAGACATTAAAGAGCTTCTGAAGGTATACACTCCTTTGTTTAAATTGCTGAGAATTGTTGATGCGGATCGTAGACCTTCAATGGGTTTTGTCTATGGAATGCTGGAAGATGCAAAGAACGAGATCAAAACTGCTTGCAATCGAAAGGAGTCTGCATTTAGACCAATTATTAATATAATTGAGAAAGAATCCAAGGGCAGACTTGATAGTATATTGCATTTGATGGCATATTATCTTAATCCCTATTATTATTATAGGGATAATACAGTCACAGAAAATACAATAGTAACAAATGCCGTCATGCATTGCATATACATATTTTACCCTGAGCATGATGCCCAAGATCAGATTGGCTCATATGAATTTCGTGTCTACAAAGATAAGGGGGGACTTATGGGGAGTGGGATGGCGGAAATGTACCGAATGAGTTTTAATGGCACGGATAATTTCGATCCAGGTAACCTTTATACATGAAATTTAAAAGAATTTAATATTAAATTCTATTCTTTCTAATTATTAACATATTGCTATATGTTGCTTTAATAGCTCATTGGTGAGATTTTTATGGAGGAGATGCACCAAATCTTCGAAAAATAGCAATTAAGATCCTAAGCTTGACAAGTAGCTCTTCAGGGTGCGAGAGAAATTTCAGTGTATTTGAAGGGGTAAATACTACTACAATGATTATATATTTTATAATTTTTAATTATATTATTTTCAGAGTTACCACTCTAACCTTCTTTTTTCTCTTCTGTAAAATCATATATAAATTTATAGATACATACAAAGAAGAGGAATAGGCTGGATGCTAAAAGATTGAATGATCTCGTCTTCGTTCAGTTTAACAAAAAAATGGCACAGAAAAGGAATGCGAAGAAGAAGGATGGAGATAGTAAGGATGTGTTGATTGCTTCAGATGATTCCAGAGCTTTGCACTGGAAAGATGAATTTGTTAGAGAAATAGAGAATGATGACGAAGATGAGATCTTCCTTGGTTCCGGCTTAACATGGGATCTTGTTGCTGCGGCAAGTGGAGCTAACGAAGATAGACTCAGGAGGAGCAAAAGGACGCTAAGGAGAGCTGCAGCGGGAATGAGAGCACAAGAGGGTTCATCCAGTGCAGTTGTTGAAGATCTTTCTGAACATGATCAAGCTATAGCTGTTTTAGAAGAAGAGGGTGATGATGTGAATGACGATGATGATGATAGCTCTGAGGAGGAGTTGGAAAACAATGTTCAATATGAAGATGACAATGAGGAATAGTAGAGAATTTGTTGAGTGGGATGAACTGTATTTGATAAAAACTTGTATTATTTTTTGAATATGTAAAACTAATTACTTATGTAGTTGACACAAACATGTATTAGCAATATGTGGATTATTGTCATATGTTCATTTGTACATGCATTGTTCATTTTTTATGTGTTAAAGAACTTTTTTAATTCTTATATATCATATATATTGATTCTCATTTAAATTTTCTTTTCGATTTGCAGGTGAGCGACGTTTTTGATCCATACATACATGCGTCGTTTTTTTTTTTACATTGGGAGTTAAGAGATAAGTCTTTCTATCTTTTTAATTTCTTATGTAGAGCCAGTTTATATTCATTTTATTTGCTTACGGTTATTATTTATAATTTTTTAGAGTTTTATAGCATTAATATATCCATTTTTTAATAATTAATATATTAATATATATTAAAATATTAATATTCCGCATAATTCCGCGTAATCCGAATAATCGGCGCGTAATCCGATTATGCGTTATGCGGTCCTGGACTGCACGCATAATGAAAACGCTTTCTTGAACATTGGATTAGTTTTTACCAACTACCGTTTGAGTTGGGCTAGCCATGTTATTCCCTTCAACATGGTGAGTTGTCGAGGACTACGTTTGGGCTTAAATGCCAAACTTTTCCTCTTCCCTTTACTTTATCGGTATTGAGCGATTCATACTTTCACCCCAGCATGATGGGCTGGCGAGAAACTTGTTCTCTTCCCATTGCCTAGTTGGCGTTGGGCAATTCATACTTTTACCCCAGCATGATGGGTTGGCGAGAAACTTGTTCTCTTCCCATTGCCTAGTTGGCGTTGGGCAATTCATACTTTTACCCCAGTATGATGGGTTGGCGAGAAACTAGTTCTCTTCCCATTGCCTAGTCGGCGTTGGGCAATTCATACTTTTATCTCAGTATGATGGGTTGGCGAGAAACTCGTTCTCTTCCCATTGCCTAGTTGGCGTTGGGCAATTTATACTTTTACCCCAGCATGATGGGTTGGCGAGAAACTCGTTCTCTTCCCATTGCCTAGTTGGCGTTGGGCAATTCATACTTTTCCCCCAGCATGATGGGTTGGCGAGAAACTCGTTCTCTTCCCATTGCCTAGTTGGCGTTGGGCAATTCATACTTTTACCCCAGTATGATGGGTTGGCGAGAAACTCGTTCTCTTCCCATTGCCTAGTTGGCATTGGGCAATTCATACTTTTACCCTAGTATGATGGGTTGGCGAGAAACCGTTCTCTTCCCATTGCCTAGTTGGCGTTGGACAATTCATACTTTTACCCCAGTATGATGGGTTGGCGAGAAACTCGTTCTTTTCCCACTGCCTAGTTGGCGTTGGGCAATTCATACTTTTACCCTAGTATGATGGGTTGGCGAGAAACTCGTTCTCTTCCCATTGCCTAGTTGGCGTTGGGCAATTCATACCTTTTAGGTCAGAGGCGCTTAATTACACATGCCTAAAAGAAAGATTGGGGGCTTGTTCAAACTTGAGAACTAAGCACACAAGGTTTGGGTCAGAGGCGCCAAACTGCGCATGCCCAGGAAAAGACTGGAGGTGGTTCAAACTTGAGAACCAAACTGGAGGCGGTTCAAGGCTCTCTCGCGTAACTTGAACTGGGTACTCCAAACACACCAGGTTTTAGGTCAGAGGCGCTTAATTACACATGCCTAAAAGAAAGATTGGGGGCTGTTCAAATTTGAGAACTGAGCACACCAGGTTTGGGTCAGAGGCGCCAAACTGCGCATGCCCAAGAAAAGACTGATGGTGGTTCAAACTTGAGAACCAAACTGGAGGCGGTTCAAGGCTTTCTCGCGTAACTTGAATTGGGTACTCCAAACACACCAGGTTTAGGTCAGAGGCGCACAATGCGCATGCCTAAGAAAAGATTGGAGGTGGTTCAAACTTGAGAACCAAACATACCAGGGTTTAGGTCAGAGGCGCCAAACTGCGCATGTCTAAGAAAAGACTGGAGGTGGTTCAAACTTGAGAACCAAACACACCATGGTTTAGGTCAGAGGCGCCAAACTGCGCATGCCTAAGAAAAGACTGGAGGTGGTTCAAACTTGAGAACCAAACACACCAGGGTTTAGGTCAGAGGCGCCAAACTGCGCATGCCTAAGAAAAGACTGGAGGTGGTTCAAACTTGAGAACCAAACACACCAGGTTTAGGTCAGAGGCGCACAATGCGCATGCCTAAGAAAAGAAGACGCGTTTCTCCAGTTTTACTAAGAATAGTATTTCTTCAGAAATTTGCCATTGATCGACATCATCATTCTGTCGCCATCTTGATTCATTAAGCGATAGGCTCCACTAGAGTATACTGTCTCCACAACAAACGGTCCTTCCCACTTGGGTTCAAATTTACCCTTAGTCTTGTGGGTTAGCACCATTGGCCTTTTAACAGCCAGAACCAAGTCTCCTTGTTTAAAGCTCCTTGGTTTAACGTGCTTATTGAACGTTTGAGATATTCGGGCTTGATACAACTCAATTTGTTGTTGAGCCCTGAGACGTTTTTCATCTAACGCCTCTAGTTCTTGCAATCTTTGCTGATGGCGCTCTTCTGTCGTCACCAAGTATTCTTAGGGTTGATGAATAAAATTGGCATGTATTTGGCATGCATGACATCGTTTAGCGTATGCCATTGCTTCCGTAACCATGCTCGGCCAGTAGTACCCTAGCCTTCTTATACGGTCTCCAAGTTTGGGACCGGGCTGATGAGCTCCACATATTCCATCATGTGTTTCTTTCAGCACTTCTTCTGTTTTCGATATGCAGCGTAGCAATAGACCACCTCTTGACTTTCTATACAAAGTCTGAAGTTTATGGTCATAATAAAATCTTTGGGCCTTTCTCTTTATTGAGGTGGCTTCCTTAGGATCTTCTGGTAATATCCCATGCAAGGCATAATTCACAGACGGAAATCGCCAATCACGGGGTTCTAACTTTAAGCCAATCTGGCATACCTATTCGGCTTGAGATACCACGTCTGGGTGGACGAGTTCTCTACTACCAATGGTGATGCTTTTAGCTTCACCTGGCGGGATTGCCAGCGTTGCGGCTAATGCGGCAAGAACATCTGCATAAACGTTCTCGTTTCGAGATACGTGATATATGTAGAATTGTTCAAAATATCCTGCTAGCTCAATAGCTAGCTGATGATAGGGGATGAGAGCTTCATGTCTGACTTCATACTCACCTGTCATCTGATTGACAATGAGCTTAGAATCTCCATATGCCTCTAGATGGTTCACCCCCAGTTGCAGAGCTATTTTTAAGCCGATAATAAGCGCGTTGTACTCCGCTACATTATTCGTGCACGGTTCTGTTAATGAGTAACCGTTAGGCAATATATGTTTATGTGGGGATATTAGCACAACCTTCACTCCAGCAGCAGATCGTCTCGCGGCACCATCAAAGAACATTTGCCAAGGCTGTTCTCTGGTAACTGTGTTGACTTCTGATGTCTGCTTTAATTTGGACCAAATTGGATGGTCTGCAAGGAAATCGGCGATTGCCTGTCCCTTCATAGCCTTTTGAGGGACAAAATGTATATCATAGGGCGATAGTAAGAGCGTCCATTTTGCCAATCGGCCATTTAAGGATCCCGGTTTTGTCATCAGAATCTTCAGGGGATTAACCCGTGATATGATATGAATTGTTTGCCCCGAAAGGTAGTGTCGCATTTTCTGAACGGCGAACACTAGGGCTAAACATTCCTTTTCAATCGGGGTATACCGCTGTTCGGCCCCAATCATTGTTCTACTTAAATAGTAAAGTGCATGTTCATAGCCGTGCTCATTATATTGCGCAAGTAATGCTCCTAAAGCATTATCCATGGTCCTTACATATATAAGGAAGGGCTGCCCAGGGGCTGGTGCCATTAGTATAGGAGGCTTAGTAAGGTACTCCTTGAGGTCATCAAATGCCTGCTGACATGCCTCATCCCATATGAAAGACACTCCCTTCTTCATAAGTTTGGAGAATGGCTGGCATCGTCCAGATAAGTTGGATATGAAGCGCCGAATATAAGCGAGCTTTTCTTGTAATCCCCTTAAATCCTTAAGATTGCGGGGAGGCGGCATTTCGCTAATCGCTTTTACTTTTTCAGGGTCAAGGAAAATTCCTTTTGAAGTTATTACGAACCCTAGAAACTTCCCGCTGGATACCCCCATGAACGACTTGGTAGGATTCATCTTCAAGTGATGTTTCTGCATAAGATCGAAGACCACTCTTAAATCGTGAAGATGGTTTTATTTGTCTTTGCTTTTGACTGCTAAGTCATCCACATAGCACTCCACTGTTCTGCGCAGGTGTTCTTTGAATATGGCGCTCATTGCGCGTTGGTAGGTGGCACCTGCATTCTTTAATCCGAATGGCATCACTGTATAACAGTATACCCCCTGTGGCGTTCTGAAAGCTGTATGCTTATCATCATCCGGGTGCATCTTGATTTGGTTATAACCTGAGAAGCCATCCATAAAGGACATCCTCTCATAACCGCAAGTGTTATCGATCATCACATCGGTGATGGGGAGTGGAAATTCATCTTTGGGACATGCAACGTTCAGATCTCGAAAGTCAATGCATATCCGGATTTTGCCATTCTTTTTGCGAACTGGCACTATGTTTGCCACCCAATCTGGGTGTTGTTCTTCACGGATGAAACCGGATTGTATAAGCTTGTTGATCTCAGCAACTATTGCCTCCATCAATTCCGGTCGAAAACGCCTCTATTGCTGTTTAACAGGTTTGACATCTTCTTTTATATTTAACCGGTGTGTGGCAATTTGAGGGTCAAGCCCAGGCATATCTTCATAACTCCATGCGAACACATCTATATACTCTTTGATAAGAGATATAAGTTCCTCTTTTTCTAAAGGAGTTAGTGTGTCACTTATGAAAATGGGTTTCGGATTTTCTTCTGTTCCCATGTTAACCTGTATTAATTTGTCTTCCGTGGGCGGGTCATGCTGTTCAAAGCGGACATCCCAGAGAGTATCCATATGCCTAGCCCAAGCATCATTTTGAATATCAATTGGTTCCTCGTCGCTTTCTGGCGCGGCTGAAACCATATTGATTGTCAAAGATTGAAACCAAGCGCCGGTGCTTATATCTGAATCATGATCTGGTGAAGATGCTTCTTCTTTGGCCGAAGAACTCTCTTCAGTTTTTAATGGTGACGAAGGTGGAGTAGATACATAACCCAACCCCCTGCGGGTCTTCTAATAATAATCAGGGCTCTTTTCTCTCGGTCTAAACGAGGGTATGAGATTCCGTCTCCCTTTTCCAAAGTTTAATCCCGGCTTCTGGGTAAAATTATATCCCATTTTCTCCATCATCTGTCGGGACCTTTGCTCATATAAGTGAAATTGAGGTGATGTTTGTTCATCACTTTCGCTACTTTGTCTCTGTCGAGGCGACGTGGCCACTTTGCCGAACATGATCGGCCTTTGGGACTTCTGGCGGGGAGGCACTTCAAAGAAGTGCCCTTGATCCTCGGTTATTTTTAATTGAGAGAGGAGGGAAGACCTGAGGGGCAAATGGTATGCTGCAAGAACTTCAAGTTCGGTCAGGTCATCCGCTTCGGTGGAGGTACAAGAGGGCTCAGACTCAGTAGCTACAGCATGCTCGTAGACTAACTTTACATTTTCATTAATAACCCATTCACTTTCTATTACATCCACTATATCATCAAGACCTAAGCTAAGATCTAGGTGAGGGTTGATTTTGTAATCACCCCCATCATCTTCTCCAAGGAGCTCGTACTCAGTGTCGGCTTCATTGCCACTGTCGTCGGGCTTTGGAAACTTGCTAAGACTGTCATTGGAGGTTTCATGTGCTGGCTTGTAGAGTGCAGCATCTGTGAAGTAATTCTCCAACGCTTTGAATGGCTGCTTGTCCGCAATTAGTGTCCGGACCTCTCCTTCCTCATCGCAATATTTCATGCACTGATGAAGAGTCGACGGAACTATCATATGAGTGTGGATCCAAGGTCGCCCCAATAAAATATTGTAGGAGGTATCAGCATCAATTACATAGCATGTAACCTCCGTTTTCAAGTCTTCAATTTGACATCGCAATCGGATCTTATCAAGAGGATGGCTATTATTAGCGTTGAATCCATAGATGATAGTGTGTGTAGGTGTCAAGCGATGAAGGGAAATCCCCAACAGCTGCATCAATCTACTGGGCATGACGCTGAGTGCAGAACCTGGATCAATCTGAATTCGGTCCACTTTTGTGGACCCGACATATCCAGTGAAATATAAAGGCCTATTATGCTTTATATTCCTCACCTGCATGTCTTCTGGAGAGAAGATGATTTGTGGGACTTGCCTCCTCACTTGATGACAGTGGGGGCAAGAGTCTCGCTCTTCGATGGCCGGCTCGACAATCTGAGCTAGGAACGACTCAGAGTCTGCCAAGGCCTCTCTTAGAGCTTCACGTGTTGATTTTGATAATCTCGACAATTCGTAAAGCGTTACTCGCGCTGGGATGTTGGCCAACTGCGCAATTATGTCAAATTCGAAGGGAGTTTCTTTGGCTCCTTCATCTCTGGCAGGATTCTTCTGGAAACGAAGTCCTTTCTGCTTCGCAGGCTTTGCGAGTTCTGCATAGATGTCTTTTGGATCTACTCTAGTGTAATCCTTAAGATATGTCTTCCCGGATCGAGTACCGGAAGGGCCTGTCCCATCTTGATGAGTGGCCATAATTTCGGGCTCTTCTTCAGAACTTGTGAAGGCGCCTGAAGCTATATATTCTTCCTTTATATCTGCAGAGATGGTATTGACAGCCCGCTTCTTCTCTGGACCTCTTGAAGTAGTCCATTGTTCATCTTCCAGCAAATCAGGGTGAACCCACATAACTTCCCCCTTTTGGGTTGTTACGGGGACAAGTCCCTCTTGGGCTTTGTTGTGCGGATCAAGATTCTTCGTGACCATCTTACCCTTAGGGATTGGGGTCACTCCTGCTGGAAACTCGTGGGTTCCGACCATTATGGTTGCCATATTGGCAGTGACCTTCTTCTGTTCTTCCTTAAGCGTCAGAACTCCAGCCTCTATTAGTGCTTGGATTCTGTTCTTAAGGGGAAAACAATCCTTGGTAGGGTGCCCAACATTCCGGTGATAAAGACAGTAATTGGGGTCTTTAGTCTTACCAGCATCTTCTGGCTTCTTATTCTCCGGAAGTTTTAGCATTCCTTTCTTCTGGAGCAAGTGAAAGAGGACCGGTGCCTGTTCAGCTTTGAAAGTGTAATTCCTTTCTTGCTGCGGTCTAATTTGCCTTGATCCTCGCTGACCTTGAGGCTTTGGCTCTGGCGGAGGACCGGTTTTCTGAGGAGCAGCTTCTGACGACATGACTGCTTTCCCTTTATTCTTATTGCTGTTGTTTTGGGTATATGGCTTACTGCCCCCAGCGTTTCTTGATCTGCAGGATTCCTCGACTCGACGAATCAAGTCTTCAGCTTGTTCTACTTGTTTGAGCAGGTCCCTCCACGTCTTAGACTCTACGGCCCCCATTTTGAGGAGCACATTGGTCTTAAGGTTGTGTCGACAGGTCTTGACTAGAGTTTCCTGGATCATTCCGTGTTTACAATGTACGGACTTCTCCCGGAACCTTTCTATGAAATCTTTAACCGCTTCTTGTTCTCCTTGCCTAGTCGCGAGGAGGGAATGAACCGTAATCTCGGTGTCATCCTCGAAGAAACGTGAGAGAAATAATTTCTCAACATCTAACCAGGTATTAATAGTACCTGGGGGCAACTGCATGAACCAAGTAAAGGCAGGCCCTCGCAAAGTACTTGCAAATACTTTGGTCATGATGGGATCATTACCTATTAAGTGTCCTGCTTGGGACAAAAAGTAATATATATGCTGACTGGGCGATCCCTTCCCGTCATAAGGCTCTAACTTGAGCGGTTTATACTTTTGTGGGTATGGTATCGTATCCCATTCAGGAGGATACGGTCTTGAGACCCCTGATTCTTTCAACTCCTTTTTACGCATTAAAACTTCGAGTTGATTCTGCAGCTTTTCTATCTTTTGCCATGCGGATCATGGAAAGAAAATCTATCCTCTTCCTCATGCATCGAGTGGGCTTTCTCTTCCTGTTCTTCTTCATTCAGAGTTTCTCTGCCCTTTTTGGCATTATCTTCAACAAACCTCGATAGCATGACTTTGAGTCCTTCAATCATCTTTTGCTGCTCTCGAATTATCTTTTCTTGAGCTTCAAATCTCTGATTGATATCGTCAGACTTATCTGCCATATGCGATGCTGACTTCTGTAGCCGAGACGATATAGAGGATGGAGGCAAGGCTATAGCGGAATTATCGCTGTCCTCGTCGTAAGAACCCCCTGCGAGCTTCTTATAATTTCGGGGCGGGACGGCTCCTGATCTTAGTCGAGTAATACGATGAGGTTCTTCATCGCTCGATTCTGAATCATCATCCGTCTCTGCAATTTTCTTCCCTTTTCCTACCATGTTAGAAGTTACAGCTCTCATTTGCTTCAGGGAAGCGGTTCTTGTCTTCTTAGCAGGATTCTGGTTTGACTCGTTTAATCGGTCGAACACAGATATCTTGTTCTTGCTGCAGCCACAGTTGTCCATCACGGCTGATACTGCTGTCACAAGTTGCTGGCAATGGCAAATATGTTCAACTTGAAGTTGGTCTATGCCTCTTTTCTTAGAGAGATGTTCCCTGAGGTCAGTGCCTCTAGCCATGGAGTCAAGAGGTCCATTCAACTCTTGAAAATGTTTAGGAATCCACTGAAGCTTTCTTGATTGATCAACCCTGACTCTGGGGTCGGACCGGTCCTCGCGCGGCTTAGGAATAGCCTCGCGTTTCACATTGCGGGCCTGAAGAATAGCTCCGCGCTTATCCACACTAGCCTCGCGTTTCTCGCTGGCTTGGTGTGTCCTTGGAAGTTTAGCTTCTGGAATAATAGCCCCGCGTGAAGGGAAGTTCTTGCACGCTGGCTTATCTTTGCGATTAACGCAGATCATAGTTTCGCGCCTAGTATGATTCTTACGACTGACAACTATTTACCAATCATCTTCGCGTTCCTCGCGGGTATCAGAAGTCTTGCGCTTATTGGAAGTATTACTGGTTTCGGGTCTCTCGCTAGGCTCAGTAATAGCCTCGCGTGGAGAATCACATGCTGACTTTGAAGGATTTTTATACTCGCGTAACTCGCGAGTGTTGGGTATTTTGCGATTAGCACAACCCTTACTGGCTTCGCGTCTCTCGCTAGGCTCAGTAATAGCCTCGCGTGGAGAATCACACGCTGGCTTTGAATAATTTTTATACTCGCGTAACTCGCGAGTGTTGGGTATTCTGCGACTAGCACAACCCTTACTGGTTTCGCGTCTCTCGCTAGGCTCAGTAATAGCCTCGCGTGGAGAATCACACGCTGGCTTTGAAGGATTTTTATACTCGCGTAACTCGCGAGTGTTGGGTATTCTGCGTAACTCGCCAGTATTACCAGCCTCGTGTGGAAAATCACACGCTGGATTTTCCTTGCTTTTAAGGCAGGTTGTATCTTCGCGTTTAACGCGGTAGAGACTGGTCTCGCTGGTAGCGCGAGCCAGTTTGCGAGGGACCATAGCCTCGTGTCCTCTAGTGTTAGCTCCGCGTCCAAGGCGGGCTCTACGCCTCGCTCTCCGGTTCCTGTTCCGGAGTTGGGTCCTGATCAGTCCAGTCCCTAGATCTTCTTCGGCAATCGGAATCTCATCCTCGGCTAGGATTTCTTATGTGAACTCCGGCTCTATAGCCGCAGTCTCCAAGGATCCCCATCTCTCGGTGGATATCTTTCTACCCGTCACTCGGGCATTGGAGTACATGCGACGATAGTGCCGTGTCTCATCCAAGTCACCTGATCCGGAGGAGAGGAACTCCTCGTACTTCTGCTGGTCGATTTCAACGACCAGCGTGTCTACTTCGGATCCGATCAAGTCAACGTCCGATTGCACCACAATCTCTTCATCATTGAAAGAGACGGCTCCCACTGTGGTCGCCAGTTTGTTCGTCGCAAAAGTTTCTTCGCTTCCTTCCATTGAATACATCTTAAATTACAACGGAAGTGAACAAGATATAAAAAGAACAAACGAGAGGATTTTATATTTCAATCTCTCTCTTTTACAATGTGTTGTGGGATCTGTGGCGATGGGATCTATAGTAGTTCATTTGGACGATCGGTACGTTGGAATCTTCTTTTTTAAAGATATCGGCCGAATATAGACGATCTTCTCTGGTTTTGATTTGTTCAAGGCTCTCTCGCGTAACTCGAACTTCTCAAGAACTCCAGAAAGAAGATAGTGACTTTCTCTGATCTTCACGAACTCAAGGCTCTGTGCGTAACTTGAATTCTCCAAGATTCCAGAAAAATATCTCGATTGCCGAAAAGAAGATGATCAACAAAGGTTTCAAGGCTCTCTCGCGTACTTGAATTGTCAAAAGATCGATAGGAGACTTCCGATGCCAAAAGGAAGACCGACCCCCCTAGGGTTTCACCAGGAAGGTATTTATAGCTCCAGGTTAATGCAAGAGTTTCTATCTAAATAGAACTCGCATTCATCAAGGATTCCAATCAAATATCTTAGTTTTGATGGAATTCTGGTTAGACTTGATTCGGGTATTTGGATAAGTCCAGAATCATAATCTCAATCAATTTGAGATTCTGCTTATCTGCTTACGCGGAGCTTTAATCGCATCAAAACGCGGCACTAAATAATCAAAACGCGGAGCTATTGATCATCTCCGCGTTTTACTCAAACGCGAGGCTAATACAAGCCAGACTGCGGAATCAACGCGGAGTTATTAAACATCTCCGCGTTTTATTCAAACGCAGGGTTAATATAACCAAACGCGGGGCTATTGAATTGGCTCCGCGTTCTGTTGTGGAAAATCCTTTTAACTTAGAAATTTTCACTGCCAACAGTGGTGCAACTACTTAATTATAATTAAATTTGTCTATATTATTTCCTCCCATAAAATTTCTCACATGATTTTCGGAACCTTGTTTTTACTCTCTACTTTATTTTCAGTGCAGGATTGGGCTGACATGCTTCTCCGTATGTATGTACGATGGGGGGAGAAGCAACGCTACAAAACAAAAGTGGTTGAGAAATCTATGGGAGAAGAAGCTGGAATAAAATCAGCCACTATTGAGCTTGA
Source organism: Dracaena cambodiana (assembly GCA_036321105.1). Classification (NCBI taxonomy): domain Eukaryota; kingdom Viridiplantae; phylum Streptophyta; class Magnoliopsida; order Asparagales; family Asparagaceae; genus Dracaena; species Dracaena cambodiana. The sequence continues at coordinate 25,670,650 of JAYEPQ010000002.1, forward strand.
AGGGCGGTTCGCTTATGGGTATCTCTCAGGGGAGAAAGGAACTCACAGAATTGTTCGCCAATCCCCCTTCAATGCTAAAGGTCTTCGACAGGTAATACTTCTACATTTCTGTAGATAGAAACGGAGAAGAAAAATTTCTGTTTCCTCTCAGCATTACCAAGTTGGTTTCGCAGAATGAATTACACTTACTTGTGAGGCTCTTTGTTATTAATTTCGTGATTACTTTTCTTATACTAATAAAAGAGGAGACAAGATCACTTTATAGCCTTTAATTGCAGTAATGGTTGAAGTTAGATATTCTCGAATTTCTTTTTTGGAAGTATAGCTTAATGTAAGAAATATTATATTTACGAACATAAGCAGTCACCATTCCATATTAGTTTCTTGCTGAAGTTTTAAATTGGAAAAATTAAATAGATTTATGGTTGAGCCTTTAGACAGCAAAGTATTTTAAAACAATAATGGATGAATATGGAGACAACATTTCTCCCTCTCTGAGAACCTTATTACTTGCCAAGACGCCAAAGCGTGTTAACCCCAGACCTACTTAGTTACCCATTTAATGTGAGTGTGTGGATATGGAGATGGCAGACCTCCTACATGAGACCCCCCTTACTTCTCAGGAATCCAATGGGCGTCAAAGATGCATTTGTCAACCTTTTTGATTCGAGTACATCGACACATTTGATCCTAGTATGCCATGCCCCATGCACTCTGTAACATAAAGAAGAACCACTAATTCGACTATTTCATGCCTTCCTCACCTTAAATTGAGCTTCCTTCCCTTGTTTCTTCAAATCCTTTGCCAAGTCATGTGCTATTAAACTGAATTTAACAGTCTTTCTTTCTGTAGTGTTTCTGTTTTTTTAAAGCTTTACTGTCGTATAAGAAGAATCTTCAAATATCATGATTGAGCTTTTCCCATCAAACACGCAGTAGCTAAAGGTCTGTAAAGGAGTTGACCTGGTTTCTAATTCTGGATGTAAACCACATATTGAACTTCTATTAGGCATGTCTCTGATTGCATGCAATTTTTCTTTGTGGGCTAGAGTCTTCCAATAGCTTGATTCAGGGAATGTAGGCATTTTCAAGAAAACCTGAGAAACGTTTTTAATTTCTTTCTTCCCAATTGTAGACAAGTTTTTCTGGCGTTGAGGTAATGCCCCTTCTTCCTGAAGATTCTCTGGATGTTGAAATACCTGAAGATGATCTAGAGATTAGCTATTCAAGAGCTGGGGGGAAAGGAGGGCAGAATGTCAACAAGGTCGAAACGGCTGTCCGGATTGTCCATATTCCTACTGGGATTGCCATTAGATGCACAGGTTTGTGTCACCTAATGGCCTATACTTCTTCTGCTGGTTTCTTCTTTTTGTGTTTGTTGATTAGCAGGAGTTATCCTCCAAGTTCACAAAGATAACTAAATGTTAAATTAAAAATAATTTATAGTTCTAAACTCAGAAGCAGAACTATTCCCTTATTATGTTTTAACTGGGATACAGCTGTCCTATGAGTAGTAATCTTTTTCTATGGTTCTCTGTTATCTGGAATTCATTTCAATGCTCTACATGAGAACCATTGTAACAGCTGCAGCATTTGGAAGTCTCCGACTGGGAATAAAACTCATGTATGTGAAGAATTCAACAAATCCCAATGGGAACTGCTTTATTGAAAATTATTAACGAGTACACTATTTCAGATGGTTCTATTGACAAAAGAAGGAAGAAAGACAACAATGGGAACATATGAACAATTGATTTGTACTGTTCATCATGATCTACACATCTTAAAGTACCTATGGCAAGAACTTGTGATTTTGGTATACACATCCATGGACCACTAGTTTCCATGTAGTTGCCATTTTGATGGTAGGTATGCCACTCAATGGAGTGTAATAGATGCCCTTTCTATAGCACTAACCCTCTCAATGGATGAGTAGAAGCTTCCACATCTATGCTTTAACTGCAACTGCTTATCCTTAATATGTCTTCTAGCCAATCTGTTATAAATTATCTAATGAAATGGAAAAGATGTAGAACCTTTGACGTTAGGGCTTCTTGCAATGGAGGCCTGATCTTAGTGTTAGGTCAATTGAAGTCCTATTTTATCCGGCAACATCCTTTTGATTTGTCATCAAGCTCTAATACAACATATTTTGGATGCCAATTACTTTTATCTTTCAACTAATCCCGCTTAGCTCATGGATTAATGCATGTAACTTATTAGCAACTCTACTATGTTCAAATACCAAATTATGGGTCAGGCCAAGAGATAGTTTTTTCCCCCCTCGGTTTGTTGGTTAGAATGCTTGATGAATGATGATTGAGCATGAATTATCACAGACATCTTTATTTTATTCCATTCTTAAAATATGGATAATCTCCAAATGTCAGCGCAGAACTCCATCTAGATCCATTGAGGAAGAGAAAGTTGCAGTGGCCTGTAAAATTGGAACTCATAGATATGTTGTCTTAGTGAAAAGACTAAATGAGCCCTAGACATGCACTGAGCAGGTCCATGTGAAGGTGGGGCTTATATAATGAGCAGTAAGTATTAAGGGAAATGATATACCCACTGTTCTTCTCAAAACAAAAAAAAAATTACTAAGGGAAATGATGACGGTTATGAAGGCTTGCTCCATGCTTTTATCCGCCATTGGTTGATACATTTGAGAATAATTGGAAGTAGGAATATTTATGGTAAGAAAGAACCAGTAGTAGTTCAAGAAATTCAATTATTCAATGATTTTTTTATTCTAATTTATTTTTTCAGGTAGAAATATTTCCTAGGTCTCACTTCAGTAAAATAGTTCATTTGTCAATATTTATCCTTGCAAGACAGAGTAAGGGAATATGAACCCAAAATTTACGGGTACATGTCTGCTGCTAAGGTGCCTTTCCGTAGCTGATGGTGATAATCTGCAAAAATGTTGCTCAGACGAATGCAGCTTCGTCTGAGGTTTTTTCTAATCACTTACATTGCCAATATCTCAACTCCCCCCCCCCCCCACAAAAAAAAAAAAAAAATGCTAGCTCTATTCTATAAAACTCATGTCTGTGAAGAATTCAACAAATCCCAATGGGAACTGCTTTATTGAAAATTGTTAACGAGTACGCTACTTCAGATGGTTCTATTGACAAAAGAAGGAAGAAAGACAACAATGGGAACATACGAACAATTGATTCTTACTGTTCATCATGATCTACACATCTTAAAGTACTTATGGCAAAAACTTGTGATTTTGGTATACGCATCCATGGACCACTAGTTTCCATGTAGATGCTGTTTTATTCTATATTATGATAAAATATCTCACCCCCCATATGCTACCTCTATTCTATATTACGATAACGATAACCATATATTATAATAACAACCACTTTGTAAACTCAAAGTTCATGAGTATGAAGAATCTCATTACAATTCATGGCAGGTTTCTCTTTACAATACTTGTAGGGTCATAGGCTATTTATGGTTCAACCAAAAGACCAGGAGTTTATGGTTCTCATTGTCATGGTTTACTGTTGAAGTTGATGGATGTTGAAAATGTTGAGAGTGCATTTAGTTTCATAATTTGATACTAGATAGGCTCTACTTTCTATCTCATTACGTTGCTACTAAGATCTTGCAACGCAGGTTCCAGTCCTGTGCTCATAATTGAACAAAATTATCAGCCCTGAACTTGAAACTGCTGATATGAACATTTTGTTTCTGGGTGGATTCATTTTTGGATGTAAACTATGGTGAACTTTATTTCATGATAAAATCTAAAGTAAAATCATTAACCATTACAAACACATTGCTGCACTATCGCTAACGGATATATTTGCATCCTTGATTATTTTTCAGAGGAGAGGTCTCAACTGGCTAATAAGATCAAGGCTCTAAGCCGCTTGAAGGCCAAACTGCTCATCATAGCTGAAGAGCAACGGGCATCCGAAATCAAGCAGATACGAGGGGATGCTGTGAAGGCAGAATGGGGGCAGCAGATACGCAACTACGTCTTCCATCCATACAAGCTTGTCAAGGATCTGCGAACAGGATGCGAGACTTCTGATATTTCTTCTGTAATGGATGGAGAATTGGAACCATTCATCAAAGCTTACCTCAAATACAAGTATACTGCATCTGTGAGCCAAGAGAGCAAATAAAATTGATATCATTTGGTTTATACATATATCTTTTTGATCTATTTTTATAAGCTATTGGTTACTGGTCCAGGATCTCTATTTAACTTTCTGCTGTTTTCTTGCCGTAAACCGTACTAAATGTTGTGCAGTCAGTCCAGTAAAGGTGTGATAATTTGTTTAGTTGTGCAAGACAGGTGACAATTCATGTGCACAGCAGTATGATTTATGGCCTTTGGTACAAATGAAATGGCAAAAGATCTGATTAATGCCTTTTGTTTTTTCCCGACTAATGGAGAGATCTTGCCACATATGACAGTAACGAATCAATTTACGTGGTCCTTGGCTCCAGTGGTAGCTAGATCACCGTGTTGTTGGCTCGAGAGAAGTTCCTATTGTAGCTCTACTAGAGATTATAAATTTTAGAAGGAACAACAAGATGTTCCCTGATAAGACGCTTATTCCTTATTCTCTTTTTATTTTATTTTATTTTATTTTTTGATTTATCCATATGTATCAGCATCAAGTGAGTTTATTTTTGTAAACCTATTTATTACTTGAGTTTATTTATTTGTAATATCCATGATAGATGAATTTATGAATTACTTGTAAATACATCAAATTTTTATGGTATTTTTAGTTATATAAACACTCAAATATCATATGTTTATAAATATACTCCATATACTCCTCAAATCTCAATGTTTAGGGAAATGCCCCCAAATCACATGCATGGCACTCGAAGTATCCTCAACTTTTTTTTACTAATCAAATATCCTCAAGTTACTTATGGTTAAATATGAGGATGAGAATAAACGGGTCTAAGATGGGTCTAAGGTGTGCCTTTTTCCCGTCCTATTCAAAATTAAATTATTTTTTTAATTCAAAATTTTGAATAGAATGGACCAAGAACTGACCCACATTACTAATTAAATAAAATAATTTTTTCCGTAAAAGAAATATAACATCTTGTAGTTCTCTCTTCCTTCATTTTCTTTATTTTTTTTTAATAATATTTAGATTGAAGATTCCCGTTGCTCCAGCTGCTTCCAAATTATCTCTTTATATATAGAGAGAGGGGAGAAATTCACCGACGGTGAAGGGAGTTACCGTCACTTAGGTGGCCCAATAAAATTATTACACGTGTCGTAACTTAATATAACAAATAAAAGAACTCTCTTAACCGCTCTTTGAGTGACGACACATATAATAATTTTATTGGACCACCTAATCGGGCGACGGTTATATATATATATATATATATATATATATATATATATATATATATATATATATATATATATATATATATATATATTCCTCTCTCTCGTCTTTTTTTCCTTCTTACTGTGATAAATGAGGTGTAATTTATTTTTAGGGAGAGAAGGAGAAAGAAGATGCTAACTACTTCATTATATAGCAATGGTATTATGATAATCAAAGAGAGATAATTACCTCAAATAATATACTATAAGAGAATATTATATTATACATCAAGTACATATGTCAATAATCGTGGACAATCAAGGCTATTCTACAATTTCTTTGGGCAAATAGAACAAGTGAGCTTGAAGAGTTCAGTAGTTCCATCGATTTTGAGTCACTCCTTCGCTTGACGGCAAGGGAAATGTTGAAGTCGCAATAGGCATAATAAATTGTTAGGGTTTTTACATATTGGTCCCTTATATCTTTAAAAATTATACTTTAGTCTCTGAAATCTTTATATTTTGATTTTAGTCCTCCAAATCCTTTAAGTTATTTCACTCCAGTCTCCCTGGGTAACTTCCGTTAAATTTTTGGCTCAAATTTTTCGTTATATCCCTGAAAGTCCATCTTCCTCCTCTCTTCCTCTTCTTATTGGATTCCCTTATCCATTCTTCTCTTCTCTCTCTTTCCTTCCAGTTAATCTCCATTCTTCTTTCTTATAACCGGGTAGAAAGTAACTACTGGAAGACAAATGGATCAATTTAATATGGTTTGAAAACTGAACTATTAAAATGAAAAGAAAAGAAAAGAAAAACTCCAAAAAGAAAAAGGAAGATGAGGGATATATGGTTAGGAAAATAAAAGAATAAAGGAAGAGAGATATTAACTTGAAGGAAAGAGAGAGAGAGTAGAAGAATGGAAAGGAGAACCCAATAATAAAAAGAAAAGAAGAGGAAGACAGACTTTCAGGGGTGTAACGGAAAATTCGAATAAAAATTTTATCGGAAGTTACCTCGGAGACTAAAGTGAATTAACTTAAAGAATTTGGATGACTAAAATCAAAATATGAAGATTTCAGAAACTAAAGTTTAATTTTTAAAGATTTAAGAAACCGATGGAAAATTCTATTTGTGCACAACATTTTACTCTTGGCGTCCTGATTACTCTTTACACCAAACTCTTATATTAAAATACTATCATTTTACTCTTTGCGCCTATTTTTTTTTCCAAAAATACCCTTTCTCCTTTTCTCTAACTCCATACCCGATCAGAAAAGTGTAGTCTCCCCATAAAAGAATGCTACTTAACGATAAATTTCAAACAAATATACGTAAAACCTAAATTTTTTTTCAAATCGTACCTTAAATTTATCTTTTGACACCAATTGCATGTTGGAATTTTTCATTTGTATAATAAAACTCAAACTCAAACTCCAAACCCAAATTTCACTTGTCACAGTGAAATCGAAGAATTTAAAATTCTTCTAATCTATTCAGGAACGTTAATGTTAAAAATTTTAAGGGGTCAAAAAATCTAATCTATTATTTTGTAGGAGATTTGTTTTTATTAAATACAAAAAAAAATTATTTAGAGTTTTAGAGAGAAAATAGAGGAGAAAGCCGATGAATCGTAGTTTCAAATTTTAAGAAATCTTAGTTTGGAATTTATAAGGGTAATTTAGTCAAAAAAATAATGATAAATTTATAATTATTTATAATTTTTAAAATCGTACATCAAGAATAAAATGCCTGTGTGCAAATAAAATTTCCCAAAACCGATATGTAAAAGCCTTTAAATTATTAGCATACTTGTGCTCATATAAAATGAACGGTTAAAATTGCAGCGTTAGACTATTTAATATTAGTCTCAGCATCCACTGACCTACAACTTGAATGAGCACGCTCGCCCGTCCCCGTCCCCGTCCCCGTCCGTCCTATGCATAATGCAGTTCCCGTCGAAAGGGAATGGCCTGCACCTGCGGCCATCCTTACGTCCCATACACGCAGAGACATGCTTTCGACATTTGGAAGCCTTAAATGCTCGTGACGACACACCACCGTTAATCAATCAACACAAATAAAAGCTACATTAATTCAATTGAAAATTGAACGGAAAGAGACTACACATACATTGTCACACCCAACTAATTTATATATTTTAACTAGCAAAAAAAAAAAAAAAACTAATTTATAAATTTTAACTCCGTGGTGACAATGCACCCAACTAATTTATATATTTTAACTAGCAAAAAAAAAAACTAATTTATAAATTTTAACTCCGTGGTGACAATGGAATTGCATTTCCTAACAAAAGAATTTTTTTTTCTTTATGGTAGCGTAAGTGTATATTGGCTTATCGGAAACTAAATGGAAGAAAATAATTCATACTCAAATGAATATGTCGGGGAGTTTCTAAAGGGGCACACCAATTTTTCTAATAAGCCCACTAGATAATTATTTTTTGTTCGGATTTCAGTTGAAAAGTGAGCTCATTAGGAAAAATGGTGTGCTTCTTTGGAAACTCCCATATATCGCTATGTAGCTATTGATCTTTTGGAGCCATGCTCGTATTATTTATGTTTACACTCTTGTACTGGGCAGAAAAGTTTTTCTTCATGTATCTCTATATTTATTTGTATATGCTCGAAATAGTCAATGCATAACCAAATTATTTCACACAAGGCTTCATAATTTATCCTAACTTTGGATCTGTATATTTTCTTCACTGGAGAATAAAGATGGACAGTGAATTTTTGTTCCTCTCTCTCTCTCTCTCTCTCTAAAGGAGAAAACCACATTATATTGGAACAATAAGTACTATTTTAGTAACTCCTTTGCTATTCATTATTAGAAACATTCTATACAATTGCGCTTCCTATATCTATTTTTTTTTTTTCCTCTTTAGCTAAAATCGCATGAATAATGCGATGTTTCTCTTTCCGCTTTAGCTACCTACCTTTCTTATTTTCAGGGATGGTAATGGATGTATTTACGGGTCAAATTTTAATCCGTCCTATATAAAATTTTGAATTAAAAATAAATTTTTTATTTTTCTAATTTAAAACTTTGTATATAATTGATCAAAATTTGGTCCGTAAACGTGTTCATTACCATCTCTACTTATCTTGTCATAAATCCTACAAAATCCTATTTTATGCCGTCTAATTGCAAAAAATAATGTAAAATCTACATTTCATGAATGGTGGGAACCAATTTTTTGAATCTAGAAGATTATCTAAATGAGATCTTTTTTATACGGCATTTATATTTTAGACAATCCATAAATAAATAGGTAATCATACAAATCGACCTATATAGGACACATTCCACATATATCGTCTTCTAACAAACTCTTTTCTACTAAATCAACTTCTTAGGACGTGTTTGTTTGCATAGAAGTAGTGAAGTTAAGATTATTTTCACTACTTCCAGTGCTTGTTTTGTCAAAAAGGGAGTTTCTAAATGGTGAGTGTTAAAATATAAAATAATTTCTCTCAGTTCTCATCATAACTTCGGAGTTTTGATGTAGTGAAACGGACTTTCAACATGGTATTAAAGTAACCCTGCGTAGAAAAATGGGTCTTCCAAAATTTTGTGGAAGATACTTTCAACCTACCTGCTAGGTTTTAAAAAAAATTATACTGCTGCGTAAAAAAATAATTTCCAGGGACTTTCAACAGTGACCTGTAGATAATTTTTCAGAGACTTTCAGCGGTGAGGTGATGCATATATGGCACCTCACTTCCAAAATTTTATTCCTCACACTTTTATATTGAAAGTGTTATAGGAAAAAAAGAACAAAGCAAGAAAATATTATTTATTTGCATGCTATCATTATCATTAAAAAATTATATTTTTATCAATAACAAATAAATAAAAGAATATACATTTTATTTAATTAATTAAATCATATTCCTTTTGCTTCCTACCACATTCTTTTATATATATATATATATATATATATATATATATATATATATATTAGCCAAAAAAAAAAAATACTCTTCTTTTATTTTAATTTTAAAAATTACTTCTCAATATCTTACTTACTTTCACTATTTCTAGTGAACGAAGCGCACGATTAAATAATAATTTTGCCACCAACATCTTTCGTTCTTTTACCTTTTAGCTCTCCTCTTATATTAGTCTCCTTCTTTCCAAAGTATCATTTGGAAAGTAATATAGAACTTACTACTTAGTACTTGCATCAAATATTGTGAAGTTCCCCAAAAAGACTACAAGATGGAGTTAAACTCAGAACATATAATAAAGAAAACAGCTAAGTATAAAATTAGTAAACTGGCTTTTGCAAGAATCTCTCATTAGCAACAAGATCACTGGTGCATAAATATAATTATATTCCTTAATTAGAAAAAAAATAAATTTAATATTCCAGCAAACCTTCCAATAAGAGCATAAAAGATCAAAATAGTTAAAAATTGAAGTCTTTGTCTATTCCTCTCCTCTTGGACAGCTTCTATTCCTTGTGCTCTCCTCTTCCATTCTCTGTATTTTTCCTCTGAAAAAACGAGAGAGAGGGAGAGAGAGGGAGGGATCATTGAGAGAGAGAGAGTGAGAGATCATTGTGTGGGTCGTGGACAGCTTTGATGATCAACTACTGTAGTTTTTAGAGAGAGAGAGAGAGAGAGAGAGAGAGAGAAGCAATATAAGAAAGCTACTCTTAGAGAGAGAGAGAGAAGCAATATAAGAAAGCTACTCTTTTTATTGTCTTCCCTTTGCACCACTGGTTCACAAACTCCTTCCTTTTCTCAAAAAGGGCACCTTTTTGCTGAGGATTTCACAAGGCTAGTTTTTTCTTTTTTTATTTCAGTTCCCATCTCTCTCAGATTACTTGTGTATGCTTTCTCTTTCTACCTTTATCGAAAAGATTGCTTTTTTCTTACAATTGTTGATTGTTTGGTGTTGGTTTGACGAATGAAATTAATCTTCTCATCTCTGTGTTTGGGAAAAACATTGAGATTGTTCAAAATATTGAACCTTTTTCATCTGGGCTTGAGGAAAACTTGTTCTTGTTTGTCGAATTCTTGACATTTTTTCCCCTCTTTTTGTTGGCGCTTTAGGGAAAGGTAAAGTTGTTGACTTCTTTATTAATGTCAATGGGTTTCATGGGGAATTGTTTCTTTTTGAAGTCAATTTCAGTTCTTGTTGAATCTCTTGCAAGGTAATTCTATCTCTGAATGAATAATCAACCCCACAACTCATTAGTCAAACAATTTTTTTTTTCGTTGGCTATAGAAATTTAGCATTTTGATCCTGTCTACTCTACTCCATTGATGATTAATTTTGATCTGGGTACTCGGCAGCTTATTCAATTTTTTAGTACCATGATCAGATTTTGTATCTTCATGATTATATACCAATTTTTATAATCACTCCAGTTTTTGTTGGCAATATATAAAATTTCCCAAATTCTATTGGGTGCTTGACAATAAAGTCAATTCTTGCAGGGAAAATAATTTAGCGTTTCAATTTACTCTCTCTATTTCTAAGTTCCACTGGCAGTTTAGGGTTATTTGCTTGTGGGCAGTAGGATTTTGTTTCTTCTTGAACTTTTACTAAATATGATTATAATTCAAAATCAATCATAATATATGTGCTATCAAAAATTTTGAATTTATCTTGGTCAGTGCATAATTGAATCTAAGAGCGAACTTTAATGGGTATCATGGGGAATGCTTTCTTTTTTGATAGATTTTGTCCTTGTCGCTGCTTCGTAACTCAAATTTCTGTATGTTCTGAGTATTTTACATGGTATGTGCAACAATTAGATCCTGTTTCTGTTAAAAATACTGGATATTGTCTTCACTTTTGTCCTCTCGCAATATTTTACATGGTATGTGCAACAATTAGATCCTGTTTCTGTTAAAAATACTGGATATTGTCTTCAGTTTTGTCCTCTCGCAACTCGATTTTCTTCGGAATCGGCAATTTTTTGTACAACTTGCAGTAGATATAGCATTAACAATTTGCTTGTCCACTGCTGTTGGAGTCTAGTTATACTAAACATTGGATAAATGCCAATTGGCACATATTTTTTTGGTAGGAACTTGAATTTATCACTTATATATTAAAAAAAATGACCCATTCAAAATACTTATTTCATATGATTATTCTGCCTTCAAGTGAACTCAAACTACTAGTATCATATACGCTGATATCAAGCTTGAATTAGTTCAAGTTGAATACTTTAAATATAATTCTAAGCTTCAATGTATCGTTCTACAGAGTAATGAGCTATAGAGCCCTGGCCAAATGGCTTCATTGGTCCCGGGTGTCCTCCTCAAGCTCCTGCAGCATATGAACACTGACGTCAAGGTTGCTGGTGAGCACCGCTCGTCTCTCCTCCAGGTTGTTGGAATTGTTCCTGCACTTGCCGGTGGTGAGCTCTTCGCCAACAACGGCTTTTATCTTAAGGTCTCGGATTCTTCTCATGCTACATATGTCTCCCTTCCCGATGAGCATAATGACCTGATTTCGGGTGACAAGATTCAACTAGGCCAGTACGTTCATGTCGACCGCCTGGAAGCAGCCACCCCAGTACCCATTCTGAGGGGCGTGCGGCCCATCCCTGGACGTCACCCTTGTGTTGGGAATCCTGAGGACCTCGTTGCTGCTAAATCTCTCGGTTTCCTTTATACCGAGGAACCTCAGTTGTGTGATGGCTTGAAAGATAACAGACTCTCTTTGGCAAAGGAGAAGAGCAAGCTAGGGAAAATAGATATTCTCAGAAAAGCTGATGGGGTGGAAAAGAAAAGGTTATCTCTTAACAAGTCGAGATCTTTCAACTCAAGATATCTGGTGAACAATGCTGCAGAGAAAAAGGAAACGATTGGTTTGAGAACAAGATTGATGAACTCAAGGGCCCTTCCTTCATCTCCAGCCAGCTGTTATTCTTTGCCTGCATCATTTGAGAAATTCTCAAGTGGAATTAAACAGCAAGCAAAGCTGAGAGAGACCAACAAGGCTCCGGCATCTTCAAGAATGAGTTTGTTGGAGAGATCATCTTCAAGAATGAGTTTGTTGGAGAGATCATCTCCTATTTTGAAGGCAAGTATAGCTGGAAGGAATTCTTCTGGCGGAACTTCAATAGGGAGCTTACTACGAGGCTTTGACTCAGGGACGAAGTCACTGAGAAAGAGCTGGGACGGGCGAGTCGAGACGAAGGGGAGTAGTAAAGTTAGCTCAAGGGAAGGCAAGCTCGCTGCAAAATCTGACGCTCAGATTGCTTCTGTGAGTTGGTCTTTTTCTGGTTGAGACTTGAAGTCATAACGCCAATGAGTTTCTAGATATGCTATAATTTCTGCGGTATTATGTTTTAATTATGTTACATCTTAGAATGATTTCATTATTATCCATTGGTAGGAGGAAACTGGTGGCCAAGATGAATGACAAGTTACTGTAAAATTTCCTAATTGGTTCAGTTTCTTGCAAGCTAAAGATCAAGATGGTCATTGTTGAATACTTTTCTTTTCGGAGGAATTTAGTTAGTAAATAGGACTCTTCTAAACTGAATTTAGAAAGTTGTTTTTAGAAAGTTGCATTCCATGTATTATGTTTGACAGAATTCTGTCCTTTCTACGTATCAAATTCACAGTTTGATTTATATACATGGACATTGGATATGTCTACTGTAGTGTCAAATACAGCAACTCTTTAAAGCAAGGTTTCAAATATCAGCCTATGCTGATATTTAGCGCAAATATCATGATGTGTTTTGATTTACCTGATATATTATGATCCCGCAAGAGTTGTATCGATATTGCTTGTACTTCCGATCCCAATACCATATACCATCAGTTGATATTGATTCTACTTCTGAGTTTCTAAACCTTTCTCTAAAGTTTGAAGTCGAGGTCACTAGATGTGAGGACACACCAAGTAGTGTCCGAAAGCAAGCTTGGTTGATAAATGTGCGAGCTAGTATTGGACACGGATGGAGAGGTTTTCGGTGCCTGACAAAGATGGATGCAAAATATTTTAGTGGGGAAAAGTATGTTATTTGGTGCTGTCATAAGTTCTACGTAAACAAAAGAAAAAAAAGCATCTTAGTGTATTAATATAGAATTTTTAATGTTCTTGTAGTGTTCCGAAACTCCTGTAATATTATTTTCTTCTACCCATTGTCGGCGCTAAATTTGTCATTCTCTTTCATTTTATGTCTTATTGCCCTTTGATTTACTCATGAAAGTGGTATAATTACCCTATGGCTGCATAAGATCTATGTTGTTATTTCATTTATAGTCTATTCTCTACCAACAGGTCCCTCGCAAAAAACCACCAGCAATTGAGAAGCTTAAACCAAAAGAAGAAAACAAGATTCAAAACCGCCCCCCTAATCAGAGGAATACAGATGCAGCTGTTGATGAAGAGCCCGACAAGGTAAGAAAGCTTCGTTCTCCTCTATCGAAGAAGACGACAGATGCTACCAACACTTTAAATACCGGCAACCTGGTGAAAATCATTCCTAGTAGCAGCAAAAGATGGACTGATGGTACTGTTTCTTGGGCATCGCTTCCACCACCATTGGCAGAACTTGGAAAGGTGTGACATAGCATCCTAATTATATGGTATCTGAAGTTTTGGTTTCAAAAACACCTGCTTCTTTCTGTTGCGTGACTTCAATTTACAGCTTTGCTTGTTTTAGCAATTCTATGAGATTGAAATCTGGATTTTGCCATTCAACTGGCTTGTTTCCGAGCATGATCAAATGTCTGTTTTCTTTGTTTAGGAAGTCATGAAGTATAGAGATGCAGCACAACAAGCTGCTGTGGAGGCAATTCAGGAAGCTTCCGTTGCAGAGAGCTTGGTTTGGTGTTTAAGGTAATTGCTGATCTTAAAGTTTGATTCTCTATTCTTTTAATTTGCAGCTCTTAAAGAACCATCTTCTAGAGTATAGTGTAAGTTTACAAATAATCAGCTGATGTTCTAGAACATAGTGTAAATTTGCAGCGCCTAATGAATCCTCAGTCAGCTGCGATCAGCCATTGACTTAACTGTAGAGAACATGGTATAGAATCTAACAAACAATCAGTTGATAAGTCATCAAAGGATACATCAACCCAGAAACATGATTCTAAAAACAAAATAAGGAAGGTAACCACCAAAGAAATTTCATAGTTTGACTAAGATGCATGATATATATCCCCTAGCAATAAGAATGTAGTTAAAATTTAGATTGGTTATGAATCTTTGTTTCATGATATTCTCCTAAAACATGATACTTATGCTTTCTTATGTTAAGAGTGCACGTTTACAGTATGATTGTTAGACTTTGTTTCGTGATATTCTAGTAGAAGGTGATATTTGAACTTCTCTTGTACTGAGGCACAAGAGTACACTTTACATCTGTAGTGTGTAAAGCAAACCATTGAGCTTATGTCAATGCAAGGAAACACAAGCCATTTACACTTCTTTTTTGAGGCTAAACGAGTTGGTTGAGTGTTACATACATCAGATACACTGTATATAAATAGATGGCAGTTTGACTATCTCAGCAGGATACACACAGCCTTACATAATGTACTTACATTTGTTAATGAATGTGACGGCATGATTTTGATGTTGTCTAACCAACTCTCTCTTACCTAATGGTAACATGGTCTTAGTTGTTGAAGAATTGATAAAATTATTAAATAGCCATCAGTGTGTTAAGTGATTCAAATCAACAACTACCAAGGATAATACCTTTTTAACCTACTGAGCAATTCTTTTAAAAGTTTATTTTCAAATTCTTAGGCATTATCTGTTTTCCGTTAGTCTTGTATGGATGAGCATGTAGATAGATAAAATCATGAACATAATGGGGATAAATGGCAGGTCGACGAAGTTGTTATCCTTTTTTTTTTTTTTTTTCTGTTAGTTAAGAGACACATAAGGATGTCTGAGATTCGTGTTGAAGTCGGGAAGAAGGTACTTCAAAAAATTACTGATATGATAACAAAGGAAAGATTGCTTCTCTAGTGGCAAGAGCCTCCTTAAGAAAGATGAGTTAGCAAAATTTTTGGTACCCTGATGACCGAAAGGGCAAACCCCCTAAGTAGATCTTGAGTTAAATGATATATAGTGACCTTTCTATCCTCTCATTTATGATTTATCTCGAAATGGGACTAACGTTCCATATCTTTGCCTTTGCTCTTTACCTCCTTTCGTCAACACAGATGCTTAAGAATGATTTAAGCCACAATCACAACAATATAAGCCTGTATATGGGTAACCGACCTGAGAGCGAGGATTGAAGATGCCGTTGGAAATTTGGCTGGGCCAAGGCCCAGATCCTAGCCGCCCATGAATAAATATAGGGGTTCAGTAGGTTCTTGGCGATTCAAAAAGAGTGTAATTCAAGAGTTATATGCTGATATGAACCGTTTAATATAATGGAAACCAATTTTGACGTAAACTTTGGTCTATTGTTAAATGTGGGACTAATCTAACTAGTTTCATACCTTATTCCTTTTCAATCAATATGGAGGCCGGTGGGATTCACGACACAATCACATTAGCTTTGCGAGTGTCTTGATCTACTTTCATCAACAATCTCTAATTTGAAGTAAAACAAGGACTTAGTTCTCAGATTAGAGTTGCCAATTAGACGTTCTTAGTAGGGCCGGTAGCGTTTTAATAAGTAGTGCCAGTTTCCAAAGTAGATTTGCTACTGAAATTTACTTGGATATAGTTCCGATAGTAGTGATTTACTAGTATGGTCTCCTATTTCTTAGGGTAGGACTGGTGATGTTGGGATGGTAAGGAGAGGAACTGGAGCCAAGGAATTTTATGATTAGAGTTTACTTCTGGTGTCTTTCTATTTTGACCAATATAAGCATACTTCTGGTGCTAACCTTAATATTTAACACATTGTTCTTTATGGAACCAACTTTAGTGGTCCACAGTTTACAGAAAACGGGTTTCTGATTGACGTATGGAGGAAAATCTTTTTTTTTTTTTAGCTCATGAGTTGTAGACGAGGAAGCATTCAGTTTGAAAAGCGTCTTTTAACTTGATTTCCACCCTAGTTGAGTTGGTACCAAGTTCCTGTCCGAGGTAAATATGGTCAAGGAGCAAGCCATATTATACACCCCAGAATGTATATTGCCATAAGATTATTTATCGGTTGGCCGTGTTTGGTTGGGTATAATTGCATCTGGAATTTGCATTTGCAAATGAGAAAGATAAAGAGAAATTTCAAAATTCGGTGGCAAATTTAGAAATTTTGCATGGAGATTAGGATTTCCCACCAAATTTACTAATTTTCTCCATGCAAATGCAATTATACCCAACAAAACACAGCCAAAACAGACGTGCACCAGAAAGAATTCCTCTGAATCCCCTCAGGTAAAGCGTAGCTGAAGAGGAAAAATGATTTATTTTTTCTTTTTTAATTAAAATTCTCTCTGATGCAAAATAAGGTCCAAAAGCTGAATTCACAGCTAGAGCAGAACTGTGCTTCTTAGGTTTCGAGGAAATAGATTTGTTCTTTTCTTAATCATCTACGACTGTATTCGTCTGCCCATATATTTGGCTGTCACTAGCTACATGGAAGTAACACATGAAATAGATGAAAGTCATTATCTTCGCCTTTCTACCAAGAAACATTTATTATATTATGTTCGTACTTCGTAGAGCTTATCACCTTTTCAGTTTTGGTATTAAATTCATCTTACTCGTGCTCTCTTCTAAACTATTGGATCTTGCCTTAACACGTGAGTTCCTCCTATGCCGATACTAATATCTACGATGTTGAATAGAGAATTAGCGGAAGCATACCTTGTAGGCGATCGAATCCCGCGGATGTGTCACCGACATCGAACGTGTAACCACTGCGACGAACACCCGAAATCTTTAGCCGATCAGAAGATTGATTACAAACGAATCAATCCCACTTTACCACGACGCTACGCTCTCAATCCCGAGTGAATTAATGTCCGATTTTCCTCCAAGCGAATTTTCTCTCAAATTCTAAAATGTGCAACTCTCTAAAAAGTGAGCTGTTCTTATTTTGGGGTGAATCCTTATAGGAATTTTTTTTAACTGCAATCTTAGTGGGAGAGATATTAGTGGGAGGAGATATTCTCTGTTAAATTCATAACTGCCAATTCAAAAGAAATTGCAATTTTTTCTCCCAAAAATGCCCTTATGGGCATATAAACCAATATCTCCCACTTGCACATAACGGGCATTTTTCGCCCACCTTATAATCACAACTCATGTGACATTTCGATGTCACTCCTTTAAATTTTCATACAGAATTATGCGTTGTGCGACCGACGAGTACACCTGCAAGTAAAAACTTCCCAATGCACTGGTTAAGGTAATTATGAAGCCAACATCAGTATAAATAAACTCGCTGTACCCTAAACTCAATTCATTACATTCATTCGAGCTCCTTTCATATTCGAAAGTATCTCTGTAAGAGCTCGATATTCACAAATCTCTCATGTATTCACTATCATGTCTTAACCTCTATATATGTAAATATAATAGGCTAGCCGGTGAACACATATCAAATATAATGTTAATTGGTCTTCCTTTCCTACTTGAAACTTTCCACCTCAATCCAGTTGCTTTCTTAGACATGCCCCATAAGTCGAAGCAGTCATAACTGTAGAGAAGTAGCATACATTGAACTAAGACTTTAAGAAACAGTTGAAAGTACAAGGGCACAAAGAAGCCACTTATAAGGCCTCAGGTCTCACAGTGGGCACAGGGATTTCACATAAGATTAGTATCTCATAATACATTGCTCCCACTAACCCATAGCCGTCTATCACACGTGGTATGAAACACGTGTCACGGTATTACTTTCCCATTTCTCAAAAAGGGCGCATGTCAGATTTGCTAACAGCGTACAGATATGAGTCCAGTCTGCACGTAAAATGGACCAGAGATCTCAGAGGGAGAACCTAAAGATGCATTCACACAACGCAGGTGCTATCAAAGATCTCACATCTAGCTACTAACAGGCACCGTGAACTATGGGTGGTCCACATCAATCATATAAACCCATGACCTCATCTTGAACACATATCAGGGCAACTTATGTCCTAAACTTAACCTCTCCCCAGATCCTATATGTTTAGGAACCGTCTCATCTCAGCTCACTTAGAGCTAGAGGTGGTCGCTCGTGTGAGAGAGCCGCACCCGCCTGCCTGACATACCTTTTCACAATATATCATAAAATATATGTACTGAATAAATGTGTATGCAAGTATAAGTACATAACAACAAATAAACTGAATATACATATCATAGCATGAGCATCAAAATATATACAAAGAGTACATCGAGAAATGTCATAATCTACGCAAACCTATAGCCTTTACATGTCTCACAAATAGGCCACACGTAATGGGTTTCGTTAGGGGATCAGCTACCATTCTGTGTATAAATGTATTTCACAGTCACCTCATTCTTTCCAATGATGTCTCTGATAAAATTGTATCGAGTATCTATGTGTTTGGTCTTAGAATGATACTTGGGGTCTCTAGTGCAGGCAATCGCGGCCTGACTTTCACAATATATAGTCACGGGCCTCCCACTATCTGCCACAACTCCCAAATCATTCGGAAATCTTCGAAACCAAACACCCTCTTGCACTGCGGCTGAGCATGCAATAAACTCAGCCTTCATAGTAGATAAAGCTATACATATTTATTTCTTGGAACTCCATGAAATAGCGCCATTATCAAGCAAGAAAGCAAAACCTGGCGTGGATTGCCGTTCATCTAGGTCACCGTCCAATCAGCATCCGCGTAACCTTCTAAACGCAGTTCCTCCTCCAAAACACAATGAGAAGTTTGCAGTGTCTTTGAGATACCTCAGAATCCTCTTTATTGCTCTCTAGTATCCTCTTTCAGGATTTGATTGATACCTACTCACTAGACCGACTGTAAAACATATGTCTGGACGTGTAAACAATATAGCATACATGAGGCATATGTCTGGACGTGTAAACAATATAGCATACATGAGGCTACCTACCGCACTGGCATATGGGACTCTCCATATCCTTTTGCTTTTGTCGAGTTTTAGAGCATATCTCGAGACTTAAGTTTTCACCTTTAGCTATAGGAGTATCCATAGGTTTGCAATCAATCATTCCGAAGCATTCAAGAAACTTTTTGATGTATGGCTCCTACGAAAGAGCCAACATCTGTCTCGAGCGGTCCCTCTGGATCTTAACTCCGAGAATGTAGTTTGCTTCACCTAAGTCCTTCATATCAAATCTTGACGATAACCATTCTTTGATGGCCATCAAATACTCCTTACTATTCCCAGCCAATAAAATGTCATCCACATATAAGGACAGGATCACAAACACCCCTTGTGAACATTTTACATAAACGCAATGATCCTCCTCGATCATCACAAAACCGTAAGATATCACCTCATAGTGAAACCTCAGGTACCACTGCCTAGATGATTGTTTAAGGCCATAAATCGATTTAAGAAGTCGACACACTTTACCCTCCTGACCTTCAAGAACAAAATCTACTGACTATTCCATATAAATTTTCTCATCCAACTCTCCATTAAGAAATGCAATTTTAACGTCCATTTGATATAACTCCAACTCTAAGTTAGCGACAATTGCTAGGATAAGGCGAATGGAGGTAAACTTGGCCACAGGGGAGAAAGTCTCCTCGTAATCAATGCTCTGTAGCTGGGTATAACCTTTAGCCACTAACCGAGCCTTATACCTCTCAATAGAACTATCGGCCTTCCTCTTTATTTTGAGAATCGACTTATTCCCAACAACCCTTCTACCCTTAGGCAAATCAACTAAGTCCCAGACTCCGTAGATTCGCATCGATTCCATCTCTTCCTCCATGGCCTTTCTCCAGTGGTCCTTTGCAGAACCTGTGAGAGCTTCATTAACTGACTTTGGTTCCTCATCATCCTCAGGAGTCACTATGAAGGCCTTACTTTCAATGTCAAAGCAACGCTTAGGCACTCTCGGACGACTACTCCTTTGAGGTTGCTCTGGAGGAACCCCACTTCTTAATGGATTGCTCCCACTAGGACTAAGATCTACAGAAGACCCTTTATTCCCTCTAGTAGGAACAGTTAAGCCAATCGACTCATCATCTCGTAGAGAGTGTAATTACGGTCGATTTCCCTTCTAGTGGAAAAATCATTTTCTAAGAAGGTCATGTCACGAGATTCTATCTCTGTAATGCCCCCATCTGTATGTTCACCGATGAACATATACCCCTCGGAGTGTTCGGAGTATCTAATGAAAATACACTTCTTTCCTCGTGGACCTAACTTGCCATATCGGTGCGAGAAATCGTGAACATATGCTGCAAAGCCCCATGCTCTTAAGTGGCCAAGGTCAGGTCATCTACCTGTCCAAAGCACATAAAGGTGCTAGAAACTGATTTTGAGGGCACCTGGTTAAAAATGTAGGTCACAGATAACAAGGCGTCTTCCCAGTAGGAGACTGGCAAGTTAGCCCGTGCCATCATCGACTTAACCATCTCCACCAGAGTTCTATTCTCTCAGCGACTCCATTTTGTTGAGGAGTCGCAGGAATAGTCAATTGTCTAGTAATTCCCTTCTCTTCACAAAATTCTTTAAATTGTTCAGACAGATACTCACGCCCTCGATCGGTCCTGAGAGTTTTAATTCTCATGTCTAACTGATTCTCTACCTTATTTACAAATTTTTAGAAGCAATCGAGTGCCTCAGATCGTCAGATAAACATAACCATATCGTATGTAATCGTCAATGAATGTTATAAAATAAGAAGCTCCGCTTCTTGCTCTCACATTCAATGGGCCACAGATAGAATGGATCAACTTTAAATGAGAGTCCGCTTTTATAACCTTACCAAATGGCTTTCTCGTTATTTTTTCGACTAAACAAAACTCGCACACGGGCAACTCAATCTTGGCTAATGGTCCTAACAAACCATTCTTCGCCAAACAGTTCATCCTCTCTTGCCCAATATGCCCTAATATAGCGTGTCATACATTTATATCATCACATTCATTACTAGAAGTAGCCGTAAAAGAAAAACCACTAGTGTCATAACACATCGACGTAGTGTCAAGCACATACAAGCCATTATGAAGAAATTTAGAATCAACCACAGAGTCTTCATAAAACAAATGAACATCAGAAGTATCATAATTCAGTACATATCCCAATCGACATAAGCAAAGAACAGAAACTAAGTTTCGTCGAATTTTCGGGGCATAGAGGACATCGTGCAGGTACAGAGTTCGGCCATCTCGCAACTCTAACTTGTAAGTATTAATCCCCTTGACATCCACATAGGAACCATTCCCCACATAAATCCTCCTTGTGTCCGCACTCAATCGACAAAACTCCACGAACATGCTCCTATCGCGAGTTACATGGTCGGTGACTTCTGAGTCTACAATCCACAAAGGAAAAGAATCAGCAAGCATAACAGTAGAAGATACATGAACACAACTACGTATCGAGGTATCGGGACATACCTTCCGCTCATCACACTCACGAGCGAAATGACTAAGCTTGCCACAAACGTAGCACTTCACCTTGGACTTGTCCCCCCTGCTTCCTTTTACGCTTCTGTCCCTTGTTCTTGGGGTTATCTCTTTCTTTCTGCTTTTAGTCACCCTCTTGATTTTTCTGGCCATACCTTTTCCAATTACACTTGCCCTTAGAGCTCTTACTTGACTCAACAGCATAAGCATGGCCCGAGAATGACTTGGAGGCCTCAAGACGCTCCTCCTCTAACAAACAGTGACGTGCAACGTCAGCAAAAGTAAGAATATTCTCATTGTGAGTTAGGTATATCTGTAAGGCACTCCAAGTGCTTGGCAAAGATTGGATGACACCCAAGATCTGTTGCACATCAGTTAGTGGCTATCCAACATTTTTCAGTGAAGCAATATAACCTGCCATCTTTCTGAAATGTTGCTTCATGGTGTACTTCGGGTCCTTTTAAGTAATAAGCTTAAGATTCAGCGACCTCAACTTAGAGGCTGATGTAGCTCCAAATTTATCTTTCAGAGCAAGCCACATCTGCATAGCCGTTGGGTATTGCTCATACTCAGGGATCAGGTCATCATGCATACTACTAATTAGGATAGTCCGAGCTAGGCCATCTTTCTTTTTCCAAGCATAGTATATCTCCTGATCACGTCTGGCCTGAGCAGTGGTCTCCCTACTGGGATCCACCATCTGATGTATCAGAACCTCTGTGAGCTCCTGCTCCTCGAGGATAAACTGAACTTTACGGTGCCAAATATCATAATTGTCACCGTCTAGCTTATCGCCCTTATTTAGCTCAGCAATGATATTTTTCGATACAGTCTGATCAAAACATATATATATATATATATATATATATATATATATATATATATATATATATATATATAGTACGCAACATGACATGCTACGGTTCATGCATTCTCGAACCCAATGATTAACAACACAATATAAAGTTTGAAATCGAGCAAGCGACTATGTCACTCCCTACCATGCGACAATTATTTATATATATATATATATATATATATATATATATATATATATGATCAATAATCTGAACCTGCACTTTAATCTCTCGGCAATTGCATGGAATCGAGAAAAAAAATATCAATTAGATTCGATTCCATCAAATTTGACGAGCATTCTCGCAATCGCATTCCCTCATCGGAACACATCCGAAAATTTGCTCTGATACTAATGTTGGATCTCGCTATAACATGCGAGTTCCTCCTATGCCGATACTAATGTCTACGATATTGAATATAGAATTAGCGGAAGCGTACCTCGTAGACGATCAAATCCCACGGATGTATCACTGACGTCAAACGTATAATCACCACGACGAACACCCGAAATCTTTAGCCGATCGGGAGATTGATCACGAATGAATCAATCCCACATTACTACGAAGCTACGCTCTCAATCCCGAGTGAATAAATGCCCGATTTTCCTCCAAGCAAATTTTCTCTCAAATTCTAAAATGTGCAACTCTCTAAAAAGTGAGCTGTTCTTATTTTGCAGTGAATCCGGATTTATTTTTTTTAACTGCAATTTTAGTGGGAGGGAGATCAGTGGGAGGAAATATTCTCTATTAACTGTCAACTTAAAAGAAAATTTAAATTGCAATTTTGTCTTCCAAAAATGCCCTTATGGGCGTATAAACCAACATAAACCCTATGTATCAGATTCTTTTTTTTATCTCGGTTGATTATCTCGAAGACTTGATACGTTTAATACGTTTCCCTATCTACACTGGTCACGCAGAAAACATGCATCATCTAGCTTTACAAACGCCTCCATTTGCAACATTTTAGGAAAAATTTTGAAGTCCTGAAATAATTCCGATTTTTGTTACTGTAAAGGATCATTAACATTCGTAGAGTACTTCTATCAGATATTATGTTGTATTTGTTATTAATATAAAAAATGGTCTGTACATATACCAATTGTATCATGATATTGAAGGTATTTATGTGGAACATAGACTTATCCCGTATAAGCGGTTGGTAGTTATTTATGATATCTAAAATATAGTTACAATTGAGCAAAGGTCAAGAGTTTCTAGATTCGTTTCCAGTTTAAAATCTTTATAATGTATTGTTCATACCTTTTTCGATTACATACAGTCCAGATATCAGTGATAATGCATAGTTTCTTGATGCAGCATGTATGCAGAGTTGAGTTCAGCAGCGGACGACACTTCCAATCCCACAGTGGAGCAGTTCCTCAACTTCCACAGCATCCTCACCCGTGCCACTCCCGTCTGCAGCTCTCTCCCGTCCTCCCAAACGTCTGCCACCTCTCTGGACAACCTGACCATGGCGCCAGAAGAATGTGCCAAGCCCTCGCTTGACAAGCGAAGACTCGCCACTTCTTGGGTCAATGCTGCCCTTGCCACGGACCTCTCACCCTTCTCCCTTTACACCCATAAATCGTCCCCTGCTCCCCTTGCTGTTGTCCTCAGCGGTCCCAAATCCACGTCTCCCAAGCCCCATCTGCCCCCCGTGCCCCCTGCACGTGGAAAGCTCCGTGCCCCTCTGGTGGCATCATCGACCCCTCCCCGTGAGTGGGAGCGTGGGGGAGGGGTGGAGGAGGCGGCTGAGCTTGCGAGAACGCTGAAGGAAGAGTCGGGGAAATGGTTTTTGAAATATGCGGAGAGGTTCTTGGATACTGATACGTGCACAGCAGGGCCGATGGGAATCATGTCGCAGCTCAAGAAGGTGAACGACTGGTTGGATGGGGTTCAAGAGGCCGATGAACATGGAGAGACGGTCGGTCGGCTGAAGAAGAAGATATATGATTATCTTCTCTCCCATGTGGAGCGTGCGGCGGTGGCATTGGGCGGAGGTGGGAGCGGCAGTTGGGGCCGGAAAGGATGATGTGCTGAGCATGCATGCACACGGACATTGTTTGTTTATTTACCCCCTTTTTTTTTTCTTCTTATAGAAGTCTAATTGTGTTGAGGGTATGAATTATACCTGTTTTTTTTATTTTTATTTTTTTTTGTTGGTTGTTTGTATGAATGCCAATGGCTTATGTTTATTTACAGCAAATGTAAGATTTTATAGATTTTACAGCATTGCTATGAAAACAATTTACAAAAATGGATAACGAAATCAATTATTACTTGGGCACCTTTTTTCTTTTTTTTCTCTAAGTTGCAATTTATTGTTTTTATTTTTATTGGAATATAAAGTGGCCACCTCTTTCGCAATAACTACATAAATGCCCCTCGACCGAGATTCTGCGTTATTAGCAGTGCAGAGACTAGTGTCAGAAGTGCAATTTCCTTGCATGCCGGAGGGCGTTTCCGACTATGCCCCATCTATAAATAGCCGTTCAGGGGCCTTTGGTTTCATCTCGCCGGTCGAAATGGCAGAAGGTGTTAGGGTTAGTCATCAGCTGTTCAATTTCTAATTCAAATTCAAGCTCAGATTCGAGCTCTTGATTTTCTCTGTTGCTCTTCTCCTCCACTTCTCGAGCTCCGAGATCATCTTCGAGGAGCAATTTGAAGGTAATCTCTCTCGAGCTTCTAGTTTCTTTTTGTCGAATTTTGTATATGTTGGATCATTAGCTCTTTTCTGTGCTCACTTAGTAGGAATTGTGTGGACTGTCGTAGGATCAGATGATGCCTTCTTCGAAAATGAGAGTTGATCCTGTTGTATTCTTTGAAAATATCAGTTTTGAATTCGTTTTGGAAAATAAACTGATGATGATGAGGCACAAATAAAAGGTTAATTCTTTGTCTTGTTAGCTCCAAGAGCTCTTCTAAGCCAAAATGGCCGGTACGAAAAAAAAGAGAGGAAGTGAGGTGTCACCTAGGATCTATTCTTGACCAAACAAACACAAAATAGTGATAGTAGCCACTTCCACTACTTCCAGTTCTACTTCCGACCGAACAAACTTTCCTTTAGCGAAATTGAGGTCAGTGCGTGGAAAGAGTTTTATGTACAATATTATATACTTCGACTAAGGGTATATTTGTTTGCATGGAAGTAGAATAGAATTAGTGAAAGTAAGGTTATTTCAACTGCTTCAATTATTTGTTTGGCTAGAAAAGAAGTTGGAAGTTACTTTTCATATGCTGACATGACATCTATATGACATTTTACTTTCAAAATTTTCTTTCTCACATTTTGGCTTGGAAAAGCTCTGGGAACTAGAGGAACAAGCCAAAAATAAATTTTTTATTTGCATGTAATCATTTTCATTCAAAAACTATACTTTTATACATATAAAACAAATAAAATTATATAAATATAATTTTATTTAATCAATTAAATAATACTCACATCACTTTCAAATACATTTTTTTCTTTCAAAAGTTAGCAAGCAAACAAATACATGAATAACTCTCTTTTTCTACTTTCATTTTGGAGGTTTCTTTCCTACTTCCACTACTTCCAATAACAAAACACACCCTAAGTTGTGATAATGATATTACCCCCTAGTATTATAAAGTAGTATTAACCTTGGGAAGGATGGAAACAAGCTGAGTGAACATTGAAGTAATTCTGAACTTGTAGTTATAGGGTATAGATGATGAGGTTGGTTACTTTCTTATTTGTTGTAATTGTTAAGAAACATTTGTGTTTTATAATTCTTGGGCTATAGCTGCATCCATTGTGTCATTTTACTTTTTTAGGGCCTCATAATGTTTGTAATGAGAGATTTTCCATGCATGGCTTGGAATAGCTATGGCCTCTCATGGAGTAAGATGGGCCTTAAACATAGTTGGAACCTATTTAATCAAAAGGTTACATATTGGTTCCAAATTTCTATTTGAACCCACTAAAATTTTCTACTCTCTTATGTGAACGATATGATATCCATAAATATCTGAAAAGCCTAAGTCGGACCTGGTTGACTGGGTAAACCCCAAGCCCAGGTCCATGTATGGCCTTCAAAACCTAGCCCGGCCCGGCCCGGCCCGACCCAGAACCTATAATTTTTTAAAAATAATCAATGTTATTATTTGGTCGTTTTGATAAAAATCACTTATCTTAACCAAAGTAAATAATAGTAAATTCTTGTGAGTGTTTTTCCTTTAAACTATATGAATATATTTGTAATTAATATGTAAAATACAATACCAAAAACCAACTATTTTATTAATCCTATGAGAAATAATATTACAATTTTTGTTGTAATAAATAATGTTACAAATTTTGTTGTAATAACCCTTCATTTTCCTTAACCATAAATAAATAAATAAATAAATAGAAAAAATAATAAACATAGCCTTTCATTTTCTTTAACCTTGCGAACCTTTCATCTTCTCCAACCTCCAAACTCTTCATCTTCTCCGTTAATTCAACAATGAAATTTTTATTTTTAATTCTTAAAATTAAACTCTCTAAATTAAATTAAAACCTTTCATATTCTAAACCTTCAATTTGAAACCTATATAAACTTAGATTTCATCCTATTTCATACAAATGAGCTTCATCTAAAATTCTCTCTTCCTCTTATCTCGTTGGAGCCATTTTCGGAGCCAACAGAACCACCATAGAAGCCACTGTCGGAGCCGCCACTACTTTACCAGATAGGACTACCTTTTTCTTTCTCTTTCTACAATTTTGGATTCTCACCTTTCTGTCAAAAGATTGCTTTGTTGTGATTAATAATTGAGCGATGTTGGCAACGAATCGAGATGAGTTTATTTTTAAACTCACTAATTACGTTATTCTATATAATTGTTGTTCAATTATATAGTTTATTTTATAAATTATTTTGGAATTCATCAATTACTTATGATTGTTATCATTTATGTTATTAAATATGTTAAATCATATAGTTAGATTTTAGAATAATTATATATATAATATTTGATAAATTACATAAAAACTATAATTGTGGAAAAATACTGTTTGCGATATTATTTTATGTCGGTATCTAGACAAATTATCTTATATGTTAGTTATCTAATTAAGAAACATACATAGCACGGAAAATCTCCCAGCATTCATATACTTATCTAGCCGATATCTTTATGATATCTCAAATCAATAAATATTTGATTTAGCCAATTGTGATCTATTCAATAAAGTATAAATCAAACAAAGAATCATATTGTTAACAAATTAATAAAATCGAATTGGAATATTGCATATGATATGGTATACAAATTATGAGAACCATAATTTGACCTACCATGATTATACTTAAATGTTACCATGTTGGGGGAAAAACTGAATGATGGAAAAATACTCTGTTTCGATTGTCACATGTTAAATTGTACAACTGAATCTTTTGTACAGTATGAGTGTGTGGTGATTTTCTAGATCACGTCTAATTATTCATATTTGTCTAACAACAGATTTACCACCGGACAATTCATATGACCATTTTCTGGGTATGTATAGGAGACAATCGAAATAACGGTATTCTATCAATTAGTTTTTCCAATACATGACATCCTAAATAAACACACTCTTGCTATAATATTAACTACACCAGAAGACATTATGTTTAACCTATATCAGTTGATATCATTATTACATATTAATTTAATGTTTTTCAAGACTTATGTTTTTAATATGTTTGGATATAACTGCTTTATATTACATTTTCTTTTTGAGTATTTTGTTTTGGTTACAATCTGACGAGGTTGATGTGCATGCCCAAACTTTTAGATAGACGCACCAAAGCTGATCATGATCTAATGTTTCGAAGAGTAGGTTGAAGTTCAATAAAGAATTAAAGTTACATTATTTCCTTTTATTTGGTTTTATTTCTGTTATTATTTCAACTGTATCCAAACTCCATTCCAATCAATGAAAAGTCAATTTTTTTTAAAAAAAATTCTATCATTATTACTGAATATTATTATGGTAAAATTATTAATATTCTACTGGAGACTTTAGCATATTTAAACCGAATATATTGCCTATACCTGTTGCACGTGCTTGTATACCATACATCGGGAGCGGGGCGTGACATTTGTATAGAAACATTTCGTGTGCATTGTAATTTTTTTTCAGAATTTAAGAAATTATATTTTATTTTTTTGGTGTCTAAATTGTTTTTTAATTATTTTTTAATTAGAAAACCAAACAAGCTTTTTACGAGCTATCTGCTAGGACCTGTCGAGTCCAATTAAGGACATGGGTGAAACCTGATCCAGGCCTAGGTACGCAGGCCAGACGACCAGTCTGGCCAGACATAATGATACCCTAAAAATCTACGTTGAAGTATACCTCAATCATTTATGGAAAATTATGAGCTCTGTTGGATGTGCCTCCATTTCTAATATGGATAGGAAACAAGTTTCCAATGTCGAGAGGAGTCTTAATTTGAGTTAAATCGGGATTTCTCAATATGACTAGTTTGGTTGGTTGTAAGTGCATCCAGGATTTGAATTTGCAAATGGATTTGGTGAGAACTCCAAATTTCCATGCAATTTGTGGTCGTTATTGAACCACTTTTAAATTTCTCATGGAACAAATATAAACAGGAATTAGGGGTTTCCACCAAAATTCAATAATTTCCTCCATGCAAATGCAAATACCAAATATACTTGCACCTAGCCAAACATTTTCTATGAAATGCATCCAATGTAAAAAGAGTATATACTAAAGTTGCAAAACTTGTTTTCAGTATATGTCTGGGACATGTAATATTAGTTATATTTTAGAATTTCTTTATGTTAAGGAATAGGATTCTCAATGTAAGAGTTATATAGCTAATGAAGAAGTTGTAATTTGGTGAAAGAGAAGATATGTAGATTAAAAGACTCTTGAGGGAGGAAACAAGAGAGGAGATTGGGTAGAGAGGTCACTATTCATACCTCAAGATCAAGGGAAGGAGATGCAACACGTCTCAAGGAATGACAGCAATCACCAATGTTGAGACTTCTTCATCAAAAGATAGGTTTCATTAAGAATGAGTGGTTCCCAATACATTCCTTGTGAGGGAAGGTTTAATACTTGTGTGATTTCATCTTAAGATTTATGAGGGTTATAATTTCTTATGCTTCCTGATTAGTGAATATCTCTCTCAATGTTCTTTTTGTGAACATGTCATTTAGGAGTATATTGGTGTTTTAATTTTTATTTTGTGTTTGCTCAAGAATTTTATGTGCCTAAGTTGCCCAACATTGTTGTGGATAGGCGAAGATTTTGCTGCCATCTCACTCAAAAAAGTTCCCTTCCTTAAAAAACCTAACATAAGAGCTCTCCAAGTTTGGGTACGAAGGGAATTCAGTATGCAAGCCGAAGGCAATGGGTCAAGACAATCAAGATCAATCTCATTTGACAGAGGCATCTAAGAAAGGAGAAGCCTACTTAAGATGACATCAAGTGGCGGAATGTTAAATTTGTAACGATGGCCATCTACGACAAGGGAAAACACTGCGATGATGATGAAAGGTTAAAGTTACAAGAGTGAGAAGTTGTGACAGAGTGAGATAATCATGGAGTTGATAGAACTGTCAAAGGTTGATACAACTGCAGGCACCGTGGATTTGGCTATATTGGTTTCATCAATTGCAGCTTAATGGATCTAGCAAAAGTTAATTGATTGGTTGATGAAAGGAAGACCATGGTAGTGTGTTGGTGGGAAACCTGACAAGACCATGACAGGTGTCTGAACGTGTTAAGCTTCAAGCTATGTTTAAAATAACGTGACTAATAATGTGCTACAATTCACTTTCAAACCTAACAAGGCTTGTCGTTGCTTAACAATCCCGTTTAACACTAGACTCACATAACTCGAATGCTTAAAATAATGTGATTATTTTATGTTATGTTATAATGTAACATCACTGTGTTATTATTACTGTTTTTTAGTCGGAGTTATGTTAAATACCTTTCCCTATCTCTCTTCGCACGTGGCAGAACCTAAGCAAATAGCATAAACACTTTACAACTCCAATCAAATTTGAAAGGCAATTCAACTTCGAAGACCAACATTGATTTCGCTTTCATTGAACAACTCTTGCAAACCCCTCTCCTTTGTTGAGTCTTCAGCCCTAGCTTTCTTTCCTCTTTCGAGTTCTCTGGGGCAATCACAAGTCCAACAATGATGAGCTTTAGCCACAATTCTTTCTGACCTAAACTGAAACACTAACCAATATTCACAAAATCTTCATTGTCCACATTTTTGCATTATGAGAACCATAGGTTGATCCCCTCCTAATATATTAGGCTTCACATTGAATTCCACTCCCCCCGGGCCACAATTGGATCAAAACCAGTATGTACCCAATATCTAAGAATCTTCATCATCCATGAAATAACTATCCATATATTTCAATTATGTGAGAAACCGGCATTGATCACCTACTTCAAACTCTAAACTCTAGGCCATAACCTGGTTCTAAACAGGTGTATTGTCACTAACCCACATCCATGAATCTCCATTGTCTTGGGATAACCATCTAGATACATCGATCACTTCCCCACGCATCTTGCTTCACATGGGATTCTACTCCCAGGTAGCTACAATCTAAGTCTAAACCGGCATGAGAACTAAGATTTAGTAGCCTCATCATTTGTGGAATATATCTCCATTATGTTGGAACCAAACAAATCAACATCCACAAATCTCCACCATCATGAGATAGCAATTGAAAATTCTGCATTCTGATAACTAGAGTATGATCCTATCCTAGTGCAGCTAGATTCACACCAGATTTTACTCCCCCATGGGCCTCTCGTACATGTTAAGGTACTCAGGCCTTTAAGGGAGTACGATGGACCTTAAACGTACAAGGAGAACCAATTCAATGTAAATGTTTTGTAAGGTATTGGCTCAACTTTCTTTTTAAATCCGTCTTTCTTCTATTCTCTTTGATATTGGACTATACTTATTGTATTTTAGGGCATTAACTAAAATACAAAACAAACAAGGGGTAGATATGAGGAGACGATGGGAGAGTTCTACTTACTTATTATACCAAAATTTGGGCTTCTCGGCAGCGATTTGATTGCTGCATCCAGAAAAGGTAAAGGTGATCAATCTGTTAAACAAAAATAAACTTTGGCCAAACTCTTGATGGGAAACAAAATTTGATGAGCACCAATTCTTTTATCTAAAATAGAAAATTAAGGGCACTAACTATGGCAGTGATGCTTTTACAAATGATCTCTCTTTTCATTTAGTGATGAGTTCATGTATCATAACCTAGCTAGATGGACTGGCCTGCAGCCTGTAGATGCATCATTGACAATTACGAAAAAAAGGCCAAGATAGCTGCTTTCAACCAGATATAGATTGTCCGTTGACTATGAGTGTGTGCAAGTGTCCTTGGATGCAACAGTTTAGGAGAGAGCTTGAAAGTTGGTCAATGTAAGATATTCTTTTATATGAAGGGCAAAGAAAATGCAGATATCTTCTCTTCTGTTTGGTGACTATAAATGCTCAAGTCATAAGAAAAGTGTGGATTGTGAGATTCCCTTGAAATTCAATAAGGGCACTGCCCTTATCTTCTCGAGAACAACTTAAACTTTATTGCTTGTTATGGGGATTTGCATGATAGTTTGAAATGGTTCATCTAAGGAAGCTACAATAAATTCTTACTGGGGCAGACATCCATGTATAGTCTGTGCCCTTTATCTTAAGATCTTTTGGCAATAATGTGGTGTGTCAATTTGTTTCTCTTTAGTCATTATATATATATATATATGAGAAAACAGGAAATTCACCGGCGGTGAAGAGAGTTCCTTCATTGCCTCTTAGGTGGCCCAATAAAATTACTACACGTGGCGCCACTTAAAGTAACAAATAAAAGAACTCTTTTAACCACCCTTTGAGTGGCGCCACGTGTAATAATTTTATTGAGCCACCTAAGCGGCGGGGAAGTAACTCCCTTTACCGCCGGTGAATTTTCCGTTTCCTCTCTCTCTCCCTCTCTCTCTCTCTCTCTCTCTATATATATATATATATATATATATATATATACATTTTTTGAGATGCTCTCTTTAGCTTGCTAACTTTGACTTTCTTTTCTCTCTCAAAAGATGGTTGGGAGAGCCTTTGGATTAAGTCAGACTGGAAAAGGAGTGAAGGAAAAGCTGGTTCGTTCAACAATACAGCAGGAAAATGGGCTGGAGATCCAGATGACAAAGGCATGTATCCTATATGACTTCTTTATTTTTCTAAGTTTCCATTTTTTTTTTCTTAGGTGGTAATATTCGGAGTATCATGATTTCAACAATTCCATATTTTTAGAGGCTTCCTAAATTACTGGTTTCTATTTCTGTTGGTGATTTGGTGGCTAATTGGATAAACTAACCTGCTTCTTCGTGCCACTAATTTCAGGCATTCAGCATATCCTGACGCAAAACACTTTGCAATATCTGCAAAAAAACCCGAATTCAGTGACAAGGACAGAAAATTGGTGGTTCAGTATTCTATATAATTTGAGCAGGACATCGAATGTGGTGGTGGCTACAATAGGCTTATGTCTGGTTATATGTCAGTCGGAAGAAATTTGGTGGTCATACTCCGTACAGGTTGGCTCTGATGTTTGTTGAGAATATTAGATACAAGGGTTTTCTTGTTACATAATAGGAGATGTAGTGTTTTCTCTGTAGAGTTTTTAATTGTTAGCCATCCTTTTCTTACCTTCACACCCCACCCCACCTGACCATTTCTTTGATTCTTGCAAGCCTGTATGGTTGGGGACAGTGATTAGTGATTTGATTATCTAGATAAACTTGACTTGGTGAGCAGGTTCAAAAGCTGGGGATTTCTAATCAAAGCCTGCTGCAGAAAAACAATAGCCTTCTGTCCTGCTGATGGAGGGTGTCTCCACTTAGTGTATAGGATGCAATTCCCATCCATCTACATTTGTCTAACTTCTTTCCAACACACCATTTTAAGCTCTTATAATAGTTCACCAAGCTTCCTCCCAAAAATACTATCCATGTGTTACGCATCCAAAAACATTCTCATATGCTTGTCGCTTCTCTCCCTTCAAGTATTGAGCGGGCAATGCCTCCTTTAGGTATACAAGTATATAACAGATACTTTAGCCATAAGATAGAAACACAATACTTCAGCTATCTGATAATACACGGAAACTTGCCTTTGTTTCAAACTTCGCCCTTATATTTTACAGACTTTTTCTGCAAATGAGTCATCCATGAAACTCTGGCACATATAAGTCATATGTCACCTTAAACTAGGAATGCCACCAGTTTGCCAGTGAGGCAGAATTCATTTGTAATTGTGCTCTAGAAAGTCTTCATCCTCTCCTGCCTTTTCTCAATTATCAGCTGTTCAGGAAGCAACTTTTATTGCTTAAATAATGTTTGTGTATTGTAGATAATCATACCGTGACAGATACCATTATTGGATATACGAACGCCATTCCCGATTGTGATTGTATTTGGATGATAAATCATTTGTCGAAAATCTTGGTGTATAAAATGACTTCTACGATGCAGTGTCTTTCCTAAACATTTTTTTCGTTTATCTTGATCTTTTAAAATTTGTATGTGCGTGTTTTTTTTTTAATGATAAACGGCGGGATGCAGCCCTCCGTGTTCTATTAAAAATAACAGAACAATCAAAGTCATGGTCCACAAGTAGGGTGGCCCAATAATAAGCTTACATAGCAAAGGTTCTAAATAGAACTATAAAGAAAAGAAGCAAGAAAATAAAAATACAACGATCTAGCATGCAGAAAACTGATTTTGTCACCAATCCATAGCCCTCGTGCCTCCGGCATACTCTTTTACTCCTCTTCTGGCAGAGTGCCGTTAACGTCATCTCCCGAAAAGCCACCTGATAAGTGAAGTCTCTCCTCATCCAATAGAACACCTACCCAAATAATGAAATCATGAATGGTGAGTTTCATACAATACTCAATAGAGTGATATTTATCATTAAATAATTTATTATTTCTTTCTCTCCATATATTCCAGCAAAATGCATCAATAACTGATCTAAGTTCATGGCTATTGTTATCCCCTATCAAGTCTTCTCCAGATATTTTCATCTAAGGCAGTATTAATGTTCAATCCTAATGTCTAGCACACGAATCCCATGTACTTCTGGAAAACGAACAGTTATATATGATATGTTCGGTTGATTCCTCGTCCCTCTTGCGCAAGATACAGATGTTGGGGCCAAACCAACCTCTTTTTTTGTGTTTCGGCCAGGTCAGGAGAGCTTCTTTACGAACTAGCCAAATGATTAGTAGTCTTACCTTTTGAGGGCATTTAACTTTCCAAATCCATTTAGTGTTTGCCGAGGTGACTCACCATTTATGAAATGCCGGTATGTGGATTTCACTGTAAAATTACTATCCTTCTCCCATTTCCAACTCTATCTATCCTCTTCTAATGGAGAGAGGGTTAGGTCGTTCAGGATTTGTTTTAGTAATCTTACTCTGATAAAATTCTGTCCAGATAATATCGTTGAGTTCCATCTCTATCTCGAACATCCCCAATAGTCACAAAGCCTGACGTTTTTATCATTTGCTTTCTAAAAGATGTATGGAAATAATGTCTTGAGAGGGAATTGTGAACACCATCTATCATACTAGAAGGCTATTTTATTCCTCTTTCCCAATTTATATTCCAGACTGTGACAAACTAAGCGCCTTGCTACTAACATTCCCTTCCAGAAAGCCGATGCATTATGCTTTTTCTTTGTTTTTCCGTAAAACGTGCCTCCCTTTAGACCATATTTGTTGAGTAATAACTTCTGAAATGAACCCTAGTTCTGCATAATTAGGTACCACCACCATTTGGTTATAAGGGATAAGTTAAAGGTCCTGAATTCCACGACCCCTAAACCCCCCGCCTCTTTTGACCTACACATCTATCTCCATGGGACTTGATGGTATTTGTTGGATGATGTATCCACTCCATTCCAGAAAAACCTTTTCATGATCCGATAGGCATTATGAAAAAAGACATTAAATATAGCGATAGTGAGAAAAGTACCGCGTTGAGCATTACCACCTTCCCACCCAATGATAAGTATTTTCTTTTCCAACCTTCCAGCTTTTTCTCAAATCAATCCAGAAGAGGGAGCCAATCTTTTTTCGAAAGTTTCCTGGTTTCACCGGTATTCCCAAGTATGTGATCGGAAATTGTTCCTCTTTACAGCAAAACACCTCCCTAATTAATTGCATGGACACGTTTCTTGATCCCAAACAGATCAATGAGTTCTTGGCAAAGTTTATTTTCAGACCCGACCAACCCTTGTAACAACAAAGAGCCCATTTGATGGTTATAGCCTCTCGTATATTGCCTCGTCCGAAAATTAGCATATCGTTCGCATATTGCAAATTAGCAATGGATATGTTGGGAGCCCCAAGGAGACTTACTATCTCTTCCTTCTCCTTGAGCTTCTGTAGCATGGAGTTTAATCCGTATGCTACTATGACAAACAGCAACGGAGAGAGGGAATTTCCTTATCTTAGATCCCTTTTCAGAATTATTATCTTTCCCACTATATCGTTGATCATTACCTGTGTTTTACCAGAATATAACCAGGCTTCAATCCATATTCTCCATTTCGCTCCAAATCCCTTGAGTCTGAGAGTCTCCATTAGGCAATTCCAATCCACCATATCATATGCTTTTTCGAAATCTAGCTTCAACATGAATCCATTTATTTTGAATTTCTTACACTAGTAGATGACTTCATACGTCGTGGCCACCCCTTCCAAAATATTCTGCTAGCAATGAAATCCGTTTGGTAATCCTTCACCAATAACTTGAGTTTCAATGCCAGTTTATTGGCCAGTATTTTTGAAACTATCTTAATTGTACTGTTCAACAATGCATTCGGTCTGTAATCACCGATTTGTCCCGGTGAACACTTCTTCGGTATTAAGGTAATGACCGAGTAGTTGATTCTATCCAATCTGCTTATCCCGTTGAATACATCTTCCATTAGCCAAGCTAAATACCTCTTGATATCTTGCCAAAAAAATTTAAAGATGAATAACAAAAATTCCTGGCGCCTTGTTCTGGCCTAACTCCCATACCGCTTTTTTTTATCTACTCCTCCCGAAATTCCTCATCAAGATCAGAGAGTTCTACCTCATTCTCCCGAGCTTCCTCTTTCAGATGTAGACGAAATGTGTTTTTCCTGCCAAACAGCCACTTAAAATGTCGGTATACATGTTCCTTCAATATATCCCTGCTAACTTGCCTATCTTTCACTTTAACTAATGTATCTTGTTTATTCTATATTGCATGTTTGCCCATCTATGAAAAAATATTGTATTGGCATCCCCCTCTTTCAGCCAATTAGCATGCGCTCTCTGCTTCTATCGTAACTCCTCTCTTATATATATTTCTTCAAGTTTTCTTCTTAGCTGTAATATTTTGCTGTTCTCATCCAATGACAAGTTGCTGATTTCTTCCAGTTTTCCTAATATGTCCATCTCCTTCAAAATATCATCCTTCTCGCTCCGCCCTTCTCTTCTGAGATATCTTTCCCATCTCCATAATACCTTCCGTAAGCGATCCAGTTTGATGCAAATGTTTGCCATCGCATCAATGACACCCGTGTGCTGAGCCCAACTTTCTCTAATCAGGTTGTGTACTTCTTTATATTCCAGCCATCATCTCTCAATATGAAAACGCTTATGTGCTTTTTGTTCCTTCTCTCTAGAAGTGAGCAAGCTTGGTGTGTGGTCTGAAGTCGGTTGCTGGAGGGAACAAATCTTTGCTAGAGGAAATTTGGCTTTCCAATTATCCGAAACCAATACCTTGGTCCTTATCCAACTTAGCCATTGCCGGATTGAGCCTCATGTTTGACCATGTGAATAGCCGATCTGACAACGGCAAATCTATGAGGTCCAGTTGGCTAATGAAGTTATTAAACTCCTGCATGTCCTTACGTGACCTGTTCTCCCTTTTCCTTTCTCTTGCAAATCCAGTGATATTAAAATTCCCTTCCAAAATCTACAGATCATCATAATCATTTCTAATTGTTGTGAGTTCCTTCCATAATTGTATACGCAATCCTCTCTCATTTGGTCTGTACATTGCAGTCACAATCTGGATCCATCCGTCTGTGATTCTCCTTACCCTAACTGACAATGAATAGTCCCCCGTCCAAGAGTTCAGAATCTGATAGTTTTTATTAATCTCAATTAGGATCCCACTTGATGCTCCCCTTGCGTTCAAGATACAGAAATTGTAAAATTTCCTAGAAGCAATTGAACTCAAGACCCGGAGATCAGAATCAGATAGTTTTGTCTCCTCCTTACACACAATATCGATCTTATATGAGTGCGTATCACTTCCGCGACCATTTGCTATTTGACCTGGTTTCCCAACCCTCTAACATTCCAAAAAACATAGTTCATCAAAACAAGTGAGTTATCTTCTTCACGGTCAGCCCTACCATGCACTCTAAGGCGCAATACCCTCATTTTGGTCCTCTAAAGACACGTCCTCTAGATTTTTTAATATTGTGAGATTGTGCATATGGTCTGTGCTTTCTACCCCAAATTAATATCGCAAGTATGGACTAAAGCAATTAACACATCATTAGGCACACAGTTAAGAATATTAAACTCAAAATTAGGAGTACCTGGAGGAGGGTCCGTCTGTTTTGCCTTTCGCTTAGTAGCTGTTGTTGCCTTCCCCAAGCAAGTGTGTAATCTGATCTCTTTAGTATCGAGAAAAATTCTCCTTGCCTGATCTCTCCTCAAAATCCCAAAGTTGGAACCTTTTTCGTCAATGACCAATGGGTCGTCCGCCATCCACACCACTTCCCCTTCCTGTAGAGTACTTCTCTCTCCCACCGGAAAGTTAGGGTTTTAACTTGTTTTAGATAGAGAACTTTGGAAAGAGGGCTCATGCATGCCTGTTGGTGGAGGCAGGTGGCCGGAGTTCTTTCTTTATCCAGGCTCTTCCCCCTTCCAACTCCGAAAGTTGTCTGTTTTATCCTCAAATTGTTTTGAATGATAATGGATTTTGTCATTTACTGCACATCAGGGCCCTCAACGTTGCAGTCCCTTTGTCTGTTTTCGATCTGTTACCAATTCTTTTCAATGTAAAACTTCGTCGTTTTTCGACAGGAAGGGTAACTATTCCGGTCGACGGCTGATTGGATCCACTAGTCTCGTCGGTGACCGCAACACCCTCAAGACCCACCAATGACAAACTGTTATTGCGAAGATTATGGGTAATTTTCAGTCTGATTGTACAGAGTAGGCCTCCCAGAACCGCGTTGAACTGTGACGGGATCGCCGTTAGATTATCACACCCCACCTTGACTTTAGCACAATCCAGTCTCTGTTTTTGACTGGTATCCTCGTCAATGTCAATAATATGTGCAAATTTGATCATCAACTTGCTGATATCTACTCTATTCCAGTGATGAATAGGCAGGTCTCTGATCTCCACTCATGCCACCACCGGGAAGGAGTAGAACTGACCATCTTCCTCTCCATTCCATCTACACACCCTAAAACCTGCCTTGTAGTCTTTGCATGGAACTGAAATCCTACTGGCTGCAAACGACAAACCAGCCTCTATAGGAAAATGTCAAGAATTTGTTCCTCCCCGTCATGAATTATCCAATTGAAGCATGCAAACTCCAATGACATTGCTGCCAATCTTTTACTCATGTCTTCCATCGAGGGGTTTCCATGGCCGGGATACAAGACCCCTAGGGTTCTGGATAACCATTGTTGCTCCTCCTTGGCATGATCCGATACCGGAATAAAGGCTACCGGCTTTGTTCTTGGAGTGGGCATCAAAGCTCTATGCTCCATGTTGCTATCCTCCTTTATTGCAATGTTTGAGGTTGCACCGTTTCCGAACGTTCCTGACCCCATATTATGCTCCTTCCTTCAGCTATCTGGCTCAGGTTAGAAGTGGGCTTGAATGTGATCTTTGGCTTCTGTTTTCTCTCCAGGGCAATTGGACATTCTCCAATCTTATGGCCAAGTCCCTTACAGAACCTGCAGCGGATGAACGGGCACTCGTCTTTAAAGTGTCCCTTTTTCCCTTAAATCCAGCAAGCCTCTGGGCTTCCCGGAAGTGGCCTCCTCGCCGGACAGAATTTCCTCTTCCTGTTCCTCTGTAAATGATGCGGTCGCATTAGCCATCTACTCCTTCTTAATGGTTGCCCTTGACTTGACTGTCTTCCATAATTCCTCTTTAGAATACTTGCTCGTTGTTCCTCCCACCAATTTGTTAGCCGCTGCTAGCAATGCCAGCACCTCCTCTCCTGTATACATGGCATTGGACTTGATCGGAATTGCCCCTGTACCGGGGTCAAAAACTCCGCCCTCCAGTGCTCTCTTAACTACTTCCAACCAGCTTCTCCTCCTATGTTTAGGATTTTTATCATCCTCACTGCTATTTTCTTCTTTGTTTTTCCCTCTTCCCAACCAGCTTCACCCAAAATCCATCGCCGGAGTTGGTGAGTGTTTGTAGGTCGACAAACGGCCTCCTTCCTTACCCCCGGTAACAAACGACTAGAAATCTGAGGTCTCTGGATTATTCTCCAACTGGTTGTTTAATTTTTTTTTTCTTCCTCGCCAAAGCCGAACTCACCTGGTCGGAAATCGCCCTCTCTCACCTGCTCTGCTTTGACAACACCAAATAATGTACATCTAAGTCCATAGGACAAGTACTTGCAGCCAAGGTTAGAGATATAATTCACTTTAGGGTGGAGCTCTCAATCTTTGGGCTTCACCATTGATTGGGTTTACTGGAGGTAGACATGGGGAAGAGTATGTGCGTGTTTTTACTGTGTTCTTTTGTGTGTTTCTGTGTGTAAACATGGTTGTTTGGGCTGAGAAGTTCTTTGCTCAAAATTTTTCTAGGCGAAAGAACGTGTGGGATTCAGTCACCATGATAACTGGACATACAGAAAGCAGGCTATTGTTTTATCTTCATTCCTGTTGTGTTTTTGGTTTTTCCTTTTCATACTTAATTTCCGCTTCTACTTGAATGTTTGCTTCTCGCCAATTCTACTTGCTGACTGCTCAGAATTTGCTACCGTGCAGTTTAATGTTTGGACCTGATATATGTGGCACGCAGACAAAGAAGCTCCATCTGATACTTTCCTACCAAGGACAGAATTATCCTGTCAAGAAGGACCTACAATGTGAGACAGACAAATTGATGCATGTTTATACATTCATCCTTAGGCCTGATGCTTCTTATAGCTTACTGGTTGATAACCGTGGGAATCTGGAGGCATGTACACCGACTGGGATATTCTTCCACCTCGGAAGATAAAAGACGTCAATGCTAAAAAGGTGAAGCTTTTATCTACATAATCATGACTGTGGGTGACTTCTTTGCGAGAGAATTTACGTGAACCTATTTTCTGATGCATATGCATCATTTTTCTTTGTTAACAGCCTAAATATTGGGATGACAGAAAATACATTGATGATCCTAATGATGTTAAACCTGAGGTTTCACAACAAACTTTCTGTTTTAGCTCATGGCATTGCATATTCTGGTTCTTATTTTATGGTTGTTATTGCAGGATTATGACTCAATTCCAGCTGAAATTCCTGATCCAAAGGCTAAAAAGGTAAGGCGGTGACAAGTGTTATGAAACTGCAAGGAGATACATAATTGTAATGTTTCTGGTTTAAACTCAAATTTGATCTCTCTTTTTTCGAGAAATCTCAAATATTTGTCATAAATGTTGCACTTCTATCGGACTACCACCAATTTTTTTTCAGACATCTCAGCTGAATTGTACGTTCTTTTCCTTCGTTTATCCCTTTAAAATCAGCCTGCTTCATGGGATGAGGATGAAGATGGTATCTGGAGAGCACTAACGGTCCCAAATCCAGCATATAAAGGACCTTGGAAGCGTAAGGTGTGTTCCGGGGGCTGTATGAATTTTATAGACTAGAAATTCATGATAACTCCATTCTTTTTTTTTTTTATACATTAAACAAATTGCAGAGGATCAAGAACCCAGACTGTAAGGGAAAATGGAGGACCCATGGTTTGACAATCCAGGTCAGTCAAACACATAAACTAAATAACTTTATTTGGTCAACTGTAAATTATTACCATTGCTTCTTTTTTCCCTTTTTTTTTTTTTTTAAGAGTCATTTCCATTGCTTTAGTACAATATAATGGTAAAAGCAAGAACGTGTATCTCATCTGAACTGCTTTCTTCAATTCAATATTAACAGTCACGACTTACTCTCCACCAAATAATAGACTTATTCTCCACCAAATAATAGACCTATTTGTAGACTTATTCTCCACCAAATAATAGATGTTCGGCATAGGTCATATCTTGTGCATGCATATCCTTTTTCAGTAAAATTGAGGACTGGTGCTCCATACCTAATGAAGTCTTTTATAGCTGTAGTGCATGCTTTATCCTTTAGTTATGGAAATGTATGTTTGTCAGTGGTGGAATGGTTTATAGTTCTATATATTGTAGTGTGTGGTAACAAAAGATGAGCAGTAGCTTGAAGTGGCTGGAAAACAGATCATGCTTGAGCTTTTTCACACATCCTGTGTGAAGTTTGACTGGTAACAAGGGGCATGCTTAATGGAGAAAATATGGTACTTGACATTTACAGAATGCTTGGATTCCATGCTGTATGTGGCCATAGTTTTCAACTCTAATAGAACTTTCAAAATATAATAATTTTTTTGCATAAATCATTAAAGTAAATAAGTAGAATCCAAATATTGAGCATTCACCAGTTAAAAGACAAATATGAATTAAAATGTGACTGAAGTAATGATAGCAACACTGTGGCCTGGCTCAGTGATAAGGGCTGGGATCCGTATGTGACGTTTGGAACGACTCATTTCTGGCCAGTAATGAGCTCCTCTCCGGGTTGTCCTTCAGTCTACTGCTGTAGTAAGTGGTGGGGATAATAAAGGGTAGATTTGATTAGGGATTTGATAATAAAAGTATTTCCGATTAAAAATCTTATTTAGATTTTATTGTTAGAGATTTTACTGATTTTGTTTGTTTTCTATTAATATGGCTTGTAAACAAAACTATGGGGAAATAATGAAAATTATTGAAATTTGATCCCAACATGTTGATTTGTTTGCGTTTAAAATCTTTCTTTGAGGATTTGTTGAAAGTGGGCCCGGATTTGATTGGGTGCTTAGACCTGAACCCTTAATTATTCTTCCCCAAATCCACAAAATCCCCAAACTCTATTATAAAAATCCTAATTTCCCTTCTATAAACCCTAATTAGTTTCTGTGCTGCGTCAGTAGGTATCCTTATTGCCACTTGAAGAAATAATTCAGTATGTGGGTAGACTTTATAAAACCATCAAGAACGTGTGGTCTCTAGGATCCATTTGATAAAGATTCAAGTATCTGGCTTGCATTCTACCTCCTTTATCTTCACACAGTGAAAGAATGAAATTAAGCACAACACTTGTAGAGGTTAGACTTTATTAATCGACTATGGTAAAAATAGTGGACGGGCTTACTGCCTTAAGTTAACCCTTAATCTGCTTTAAGTACAAAATCAGAGTAGGATTCAAATACCACTACATAGAGACATACAAATATAAATTGTTCCAGACTTTATGGTACATAGGGGACCATCAAACCTGAAGTGTCCTTATTCTAACTCGTAATGTAAATAAATACTATAAACTGAGTATGCCACAATAATATGAAGGGCCAAACAACCCATAATATAACCTTAATATTTTCATACTCTTCTGAGTTCAGACTAGGATTTGAGTAGTGCTACTTAAAATACTGAATTATAAGTTGTTCATACAACAACAACAACAACAACTAAGTGTTTTATCCCAAGTACTTGGGATAGGCTACATGAACCAAAAGAGAATCATACTGGATCGCTCACAGTGATAATCCTTCTCCATTCATTCCTATTGAGTAATATGTCCTTATTTAAACCTCTAGAAGACTATCCAACACTAGTTGTGGATTTGCTAACTCAATCTGGACTCAGATAACTTTAAGATAGGTTGTAGTAGTGTAATAATGTACATGCCTACTTTAATCTTGGATCATCATCGATGCATCATTATCATCAAACTTAGATTTTATTTCTGAACTGAAATAGGTTTTGAATTTGAATGACAGAATAGAACCGTAGATTCAGTTGTGATATTGAAAGGATTTTCCTTTTTCCAACGATATCGAAAGGATTTTCCTTGTTCCAGTCAAACCCTTTTTGCATAGTAGTGTGCTCATTAGGAAAGGCAGTTATCACTTTTAGCATTAGATTTATACATTGCAAGCGGTGTCAAACCATTTTTAATTCCAAAATCTTTTACATATTATTTTGTGCTCCAAGTCGCTGGGCCCTATTTATCTTTCTTTTATTTCTATTTCCTGTGTTCATCTTTTACAGCTGTAGTTCAAACTGGACCATATCAAATTTTATTTGTGGAAGTACGGAGAATGGACCTTTGTGCTTTCAAAGTTTATTTTACCAACTGATGCAACACTAAATTCGTATCGTATTGTAAATTATGTTAAATAGTATATCATGCCAATTGACTCCTCTATTTGGACAGAGTTTGAAGATGGCCATTTTTTGTACTTTTTTTTGTATCCTCTTCTTTACAATCTTCAGCATTATGATGCCAGATAGCCATTTTTTGTGCTTCTTATGCAATAGATCTTATTACTTAAAACATTCATAGAGATGCTAAGCAGTTCTTGGGTAGTAATAACTGATGATCATACAGGAAGCTCACAGGGCAAGGTAGGAAGGTGAGCGGAGGAGAAGAGAGAGGGGGCATGACAGTTGTTACCGTGATAAGGAGCGGTACAGGGAGAAGTATAGAAGGTATGTCTTTGTTATCTTTGCTTATTATTGTGTCAACCGTTCGCTGTAAGGTATCATTCTACTCATCATCATGTTAATTTTAAAATTAAAAAAAAATTATGGTTCATCAATCAATACTCTAATGCCTGATGTTGAATTTTGTTAAAATACAAAATAATTTCCTTTAACTCTCACTATAACTTCGGAGTTTTGGTGCAGTGGAAGGGTTTTTCAACATGCTATTAGAGCAATCTAGGTTCGATGTTCGATTCCTGCTGGGCACGTATTTAATTGCGGGTTTTAAAAAATTATACCGTTGCGTTAAATATAAAATAATTTCTCACTGTAACTTCGGAGTTTTTGTGCAGTGGAAGGGTCTTTCAACAAATTTAAAAGTCAAATCTTTGTTTCCTCCCATCAAGTTGCTTC
The DNA here is from genome assembly GCA_036321105.1 of Dracaena cambodiana. NCBI lineage: Eukaryota > Viridiplantae > Streptophyta > Magnoliopsida > Asparagales > Asparagaceae > Dracaena > Dracaena cambodiana. Next base: position 25,715,606 of record JAYEPQ010000002.1, read on the forward strand.
TTAATGAGAATTTTATACAGGCCAAATCCGGAGTTTTTTTTTTTTTTTTTTCTGTTAATCCTTTCTTGCTATGAAAATAGAGTCTTGTGCTCTAGAGAATTGACATATTTTATTTGATTTTGACCTTTATCATTGGCTGTTCAAGTTGTGGAGGTCATACTTCTGCAATAGCCAAAAGCTCGGAACTAGCTCTGCAAGCCATGGATTTGAAACAAAAGATAGGATGAAATTCCACTTCTGCTCTAGGCAAGAAAGCATGGCATTCGGCAGCTAGCTGAACTCTAGATAATCTTGACCATAGGAACTAATTGGTATGTGCTAGGTGGTTATAATCATAGAAAATATAAATTAGCCCATAAAATTGATAATTATAATTGCCTTCACTGGTTATTTACTGCAGCAAGATGAGGCATTTCACTAGTTTTTAAGATTTGTTTCCATCACTGAATCCCTTGTCAATGGGGCCTAAAGGTTCATCCATCCATATTATCATACGGTTCTTGCACTTTTTACATACAGTAAATAGTTTAGTGTAGAATGTAGTACTATTCACGTATAATATATCGTTTGCTAACTTCAAATTCGTGTATGCAGCGCCGTGATTATTTGGATTATTATCACGTAAGTTCTGAGTCCCTTTCTATCGATTGTTCTCGTTGCTCTGATATTTCATCTTCGATATCTGAATCTGATTCCCCAATTCTGTTATTACAGGATGAACTATGACACCACTGATACTCTCCATAACGGGAAAGACGGTAGAAACTACTTCATCTCTTATTTCAGTTTATAATACTAAATTTGTGCAAAGTCAACCTTATAAGATGATCAGGATGCCGAATAAACTGAAATAAGCTAATTTAATATTATAAAAGTCCTTAATTTTTGTGGAAGTTAATGTTAGTAACTCTTATAATGCTGGCTGGTGTTTGTATTTGAAATCCGTTGGAGCTACACAGATCATGATCTTGGGGAGTTTCAAAGGAGCACACCAATTTTCCTGGTGAGCCCACTTCTTAGTATTTTTTTAATCCGGATTCAAAGCCCAGTCAATTATGAAATGGTCTCACTAGGAGAAATGGTGTGCTCCTTTGGACACTCCCTGATCTTGGTTGCTTGTAGGTGGTGTTGACTTGCTTGAGTGTCTTAGTTCTTCGTAAGATTTTATATAGCATTTTCTCTTATTCTATCATTTTATAGTGTGAGTACTTTATTCTTCCTTTGTCATCATTTTTGTGTTCTTCATGTTATTTTATCTTTTTATATCCTAGATTATTTAGTTTATTTGTTCATTTTGCAATCCTTTTTCTTATTTTGCCACTTTCTTGTATTTAGGGGTTGTTTAGTTGCCTATAAGTGATATTGCAAGTTGCAACTTATATTATTGTAATTGAAGTTATAGCAATACAAATTGTTACAACTTGTATTATTGTTTTTAGTTTGGGAGTTGTAAGTAATGTGTAGAGTTGCAGGAGTTTTCAAATATAGATATGAGAAAGATCTCATTTATACCCTTTACCTTTGAGAAGGGAAGAGGAAAAGTGTTTTAATGCATTTTTTCCTGTAATTGCAATTGCAAGTGTTTAAGTAGTTATAATTACAGTTTTTGTCACTATAATTGCAATTAAACACCATAAGCGCAATTTTAGTAAAAGTGGTTGCAATTGTAACTGTGTTACACGTATGTAAGTGTCTAAATGCCCTCTAAATTTAACTAGTTAATGTCACGTGCTATGCATGTATTTAAATAAAAATGCAACTGGATAGATCATTGTAAGATAATTATAAATGAGGTTCAATAAGGGTTGACGTTATTTTCTAAAATAATAACAATTTAAAAGTTATTAATTTCAGAAATAAATTTGCTTTATTATTTTATTCATTGAAAAGCATTGTGCTCATATTTTCTAAATCAACATCATCTAATGTCATTTACCTCGCAGATTGTTCATTTTACATATTTTTTTACTATTTTCTGGACTTGTAGACAGATCCATGTCAGTAATTTCGTAATGTATCATAATGCAAGCATTATTGAAATAACAGTAAAAAAAAGTCTTAATCTCAAATTTTGAAGCAGTTAACCATAAAGTTGTTTTTTTATTTTAATTTAAAGCAGCTATTCTGAGAAATTAATCTTTAGTTTTAATATTATATATAAAAAAAATATTTTTAGTGTTCATAAACTATGTTTACGAGAATTCGAATTCGATACTCTTAAGATGTGATGTTGTTAGAGACAAGTAATAGACAGTGAAAGTGACATATCTGCAATAAAGTGAAAGCCACGAGGACATTAGTCCAAGTCCTATTAAGTAGTTTGTATGATAGGACTTTGCATTAATATGTAGATATTTTTATGATTTTACACAATTTTGGTAATAAATATCAAATCTAACTTTCTAGATATTTTCTTTTGGTGTTGGGATTAAAGAAAGGAGAGGTATTCTACAATGTTGACCATTGGAAACATAATAATTATTATAAGGGTTAATTATATGTAGACCCCGTGTAGTATTGGGGATGTGTCACTTAACATCCTTAAAGTTTGAAACTCTAAAAAAAACTCTCTGAACTAGTTATTTTTACTCTACTTTTTTATTAAAGTGCACTCTTATCTCTCAAATTTCTATTCTACCATTATCCCTCCCTTTAATAAGTGTGCTGGTTAAAAGGAGGGATGAGGGTAGAATAGGAATTTGAGGGGACAAGAATACACTTTAGTAAAAAAAGAGAGAAAATAACTAAGTTCAGGAATTTTTTGAAAGTTTCAAACTTCAGGAGTGTTAAGTGACACATAACAATACTACAGGGGTCTAACTGTAATTAATCCTTTTTATAAAGAGAAGTCGGTGCATGAATTGATTCCAATATATGAGGCTGTGATTTTAAAGGGAACAGTTGGCAGGAGGAATTATTTGATAATTTTATACGATTTTAATAAGTGGACAAATGCATCTCCCCTTTTTCTTGTTTAAACCGAAAGGCCTTCTGGCTTTTTTAGCTTTTCTACTAGTAGTTAACTGTTGTATTTTTTTTTGCCCGTCTTTTCGTAAGCTTGCTGCCTAAATTACTTTTTCAAATATTGACAAAATAATGCTATGATCTTCAAAAATTTTCTAAATAGATTTGGTATGCTTGCAATATTATTCCAATTGAGTTTCTATCGGAAATCGAATTTGAATCCTCACATGTACATATTCAAAGTGGTGGTATCAATAAAGTTAAATCACATTGGCTGCCACCCATCAAATTCAAGGACTAGCATTCTCTATGCAATTCACCAAATATAAGAGGTTGTTTGGTTGTTTTGTTGGATAAATGGGATGGAAAATAGAAATAAAAAAATATTTTCCGGTATTCACTTCCTTTTTCAAGCCTCTCTAAATAAGTTTTTTCCATTTTCCATCCACTTTGTCTGGGTGAATAACCCTAATAAGTGATAGTTCTACCGGTGCTTAGATTGAATCTATAGCCATAGTGTCTCATTGTCTCAATGTTCAGCATGCGGCTTTTCATAGTAGGAGCTAGCTGGAGAGAGTTAAATCGTGACTTGTACTACTCAAATTTTTGAATTAAAAAAAAAAATTCAAAATTTTGAATAAGACGGATAAAAAATTTACTTTTGAACCTTCTAGCTAAGAATTCATGTAAGAACACCTCCCCTTGTCCAAAGAAAGAGAATATAGTGGGGATAAATTGGATTCAACTAATTTGTTTTTATTTTATTTGGTGCTCTCGCTGAGGTGAGAGCATCCATGAATATGAACATGAACATCTAATTTATCGGGCCAATTTATTCAACCAAGCATGTCTCAATTATACCACCCAAAATAAGGTAAAAATCTCACCCCATGCCCGTAGAATTCAAACAACCAAAAAAGGATAAAAAAAATCTAGGCTCCAACCTAAACTGAACCCACTTGCAGACCCATTTGTCTGTTAGGTTTGATTTGGTCTGGGGCCCACACGGATGTTACCGGATCCGCATTCGATTTGGTTTGCGGATCCAACTTGGGACCACACCACACCTCCCAAGAAAGGGAGTCTCCAAAGGAGCACACCCTTTTTCTTAGTGAGCCTACTTAACAACGACAGTCCAGACCAAAAATACATTAATAGATGCGCTCACTAGGAAAAGCTGTGTGCTCCTTTAGAAACTCCCCTCAAGAAACAGCAATGCTTACAAAATCACCCAAATTAATATAAAGTGCGTTTCCCCAAACACCCACATGATCGTGCACTTTCCTTCGAAGCTACTCTCTTTTGCATGTTTGTCTTATTCCGAGGAAGAATTGAAATGTAATTGTCATTTCTCAAGTCTTTTACGTGTTGGTTTTGGGAGTTTCTAAAGTAGCACACCAGTTTTTCTAGTGAGCACACCGCTCACTCATTCATTGTACTTTTTGTTACAACTCGGCTCACTCTTTGAAAACTCCCGTTATTTTTTTTTTGTTTTTGTTTTTTTTTTTAGTTTTGGCACTAGGATAATTATTTGTTGCACTTTCAATATTTCTGTTTTGTTTGGATTTTTTTTTTTTTTTAATGGATCCATTTCATAGGATTCCTAAAAATGGATCAAAATAAGAGTTGTATTATTTTTCACCTAGATTAATTTTATAGATAGTCAAAAATAAGAGGAAAAAAATGTACATTTCTAATAGTTATTTTTAAAAAATTCGTAAAATATAATTGTCGCAGAAATTTACAATGTTTTGTATTTTCAAATATTATTGCAACGGTTTATACCAAGTGCCAAAAGTGTATTATCATTTATACCTTAACATAATTCTCCTTGTTGCCAAATGAACAATATTTTAGATAAGATTGTTTTGTCTTAAACTAAGTGACGTTTAATATATATATATATATATAAGAAAAATGGAAATGAGTTTACAGCTCACGCAAGTTACCTGAGCTGCAGTTCATTTCCACTACTTTCAATAATATTTTTAAATTTTTTTTTTTGAGGTAATGATCTCGACCCCCTAGGGTTCACTCATACCCAATTTTTTGGGTTTTAGTTTTGATTTGTTTCTCCATCAATTTAACACAAAATTAACGATTTTCAATGAATAAAAGATTTTGTATGCACTTGATGAAAGGGTAAATAAACTCTATAATTTATGAAATTTAATCTGAAACAAGTTAAAATGTAGAGATAGTAATTGTAAAAAAAAAAACAGAGAAGAAAAATCATTGGATCATTATAGTTTTGCCGCTAGCTCATATAATTTTTCCTGAGCTGGCGGCTCACCTACAATAATCCCTATATATATATATATATATATATATATATATATATATATATATATATATATATATATAACAAGAAGCATTGATTCGATAGTTTGCCATGAAAATTTCTCTTTAGGAAGAAAGAAATTGAAAGTTAATTTTTGCTCTTTCCATGTGCTATCTTTTTATTAATGATGTTATTAGTGGGCTAGGGGATCCGGCTCAGCTCGTATGTTTGGTTGCATGGGATTTCAACTGTTTGTTTGTCCAACAATAAAATTGGAAGTTACTTGGTGATATGAAACTGTCTATACGATATTCTTATTTTTTCAATTCACTTTACATGTTTCTTGATGGAAAGAACTCATAGAAATAAAAAAAAAAATAATCTAATTCTTTTTTTTTTGTTCTTTTTTGCTTTAAATTTATTAGAAATAATATTTTATTTCTCTTTCCTAAGGGAGTTTATAGAGGTGCACAAAAAATTTCCTATTGAGCCCACCTCTGGGTTCGGGTTTTTCCTAGTGAGCACACTGCTCGTCCCAAAAAACTCTTTTCTCCTTCAATCTCATTTTCTCCAAAATCCACCTCCTCTCCCTCCTTTAATCTCATTTCCATTCTTGCTAACCTTAAATCCTAACTTAAACAGTTTAAAATTTGAACGAAAAATGATAGATTCAAACATTCAAAGACTTTGGATTGAAATGTGGGTTTAAAGATACAATTTTTTCTTTTTTGTTAAACGCAAATCTTCACTGGTGAGAAAATGATGGAGAAGAATGGTGATGAGAATTTGGATGCATTTATTTTGCAGAACACTCCTTTTTTAAAAAATGGTGAGCATATATAAAATCAGGTCGAAACGGAGTCCCGAAAAATGTAGATATTTTAAATAGCTGCATGCAAAATGTTATACAAACTCAATTTGTTATTTAAAGATAGGAACGTCGAACTAAATCAAGCTCATCTAGGATGAAAAAACAAATATAGATTTCTTTATTTTTGGATGAACAATCTTTCTTTTCTTTATCCCTTACATTGAAATAACATATTCAAATAAAAAGGATATGATTCAGTCTCAAACTCTTTTGAATGTTGTGGATAAAAGCGGTACTCGAGAATTGATATGTTTTCGAATCATAAACCGATATGCTCATCTTGGTGATATTGCTGTTGCTGTAATCAAAGAAGCAATGCCTAATATACCTCACGAAGATCAAAAACAATTATGGCTTTAATTACACAAATTTAATAATGGTATGATAATATGATATGATGACAGCGGTGTTCATTAATCAATAAATTATATCCAAAAGCAACTCGAATTTTTGGTGTTGTCTCTTGGGAGGCTTACTTAGCAAAAGAGTGACTCATTTAGAATTTCCCCCAAAAAAAAAAGGGTTCTTACATATCTGTCCCTTACATCTTTAAAAATTAGAATTTAGTCCATAAAATCTTCATATTTATAATTTTGTTCCCTAATCTTTTAACTTATAACAATTTAGTACTAATCATATTTTTTGTCCGAATTTTCCATTATACCCCTAAGTTACTTCGCTTTCATCCTCTCTTTCCTCTTCTTTCTCTCTTCATCTTTTTATTGGGTTCCCCTCCCCATTCTTCTCATCTCTCTCTTCCCTCCTAATTAATGTCTAAAGTAAAGTAACTCAGGGAATCTAATAAGAAGAAGAAAGAGAGAGAGGAGAATAATAAATAGGGGAACCCAATAAGAAGAGGAAGAGAGGAGGAAGAGGGAGAGAGGAGTAAGAGGGAGAGAGGAGGAAGAGGGAAGGGAGGGTCAAAGTGAAGTAACTCAGGATATAACGGAAAATTTAGACAAAAAATATGGCTGAGGACTAAATTGTAGTAACTTAAACGATTTTGAGGACTAAATTATAAATATAAAGATGTAGGGGACTAAATTCTAATTTTTAAAGATGCAAGGGACAGATATGCAGGACAGATATGTAAAAATTGGGGTTGGGGAGGGTATTAATAAAGAATAGAGATGGGGTCGATCCAATATTGTTCCATATTACCTGTCGATAGTTATTTGCTTTGAGAGAGAGAGAGAGAGAGAGAGAGCAGAGAAATTGGGGTTGGGGAGATTGCTGGGGGTACGTCGCCATCACCATGCTCTCCAAGCTCTCCTCTTCCGCGGTCTCTTTCCCCTGCTCCTCTACGGTTCGATCTCTCCCCTCCCTCTTTTTTCCCCTAATTTTTTTCTTTTTTCTTTTTTTTTTTTTTTGATATTTTCCTGCTGCAATTGGTATTATAAATGCACTTGCCTTGATTATCTTTGCTTGTTGATGAAATTGGATGTTCTCATGATTGATCGATCTGCCATTCTTGACTTTATTTGTTCTCAAATTGGGTAAAGTTTTGATATTTGATCTGTAATTTATTAATCTTATGCTTTGTTTAGAGATTTCGATTGAAGAAGGCATTCGATATGATACTGATAATATGTGGAGTCTAATCTTCTTTGTGCTAGCCTGTAAATGATTGTATAGATGATTGCTAAATTTTTTTGATAATTATTGAATTGCATTAATTGCCTTGTTGTGATGACCATTAAAAAAAAAACTTAATTTTTTTATGCGGTTAAGTTTCATGTAGCGCTGCTAACTTGAAATTGAATAGTGCCTATTTATTGTAAAAATGTACAATGTACATTGAGCTCTGACAGTTTCCGATGAAAAGAAGTTGGTCATCAATCAGCTCATTATCTTGTAAAAAAATGAGGAAGAAGAAACATACAACTACTTGTATCACAGTTTCGAATTCATCAAGCTGTTCCTGTCCACCATCAATAGGATTGTTTCCCTCCCCAGAAGTGTCCCGGCAGTTTAATCTTTTTTTATTTGGTTTAGTAATTTTCAAGTTAATGATTGAGATCTGCTATGAAGTAGATAAAGAACTTGGAGGAGGGAAGTCAGTTGCGGAGGAGAGAGTGGTGGAGACAAAGGAGAGGGAGGGTGGTGGTGATAGTGGTTGAGGAGAAGGACCAGATGAAGGGGGGCAGGAAAATGTGCATGGAAAAGCTAGAATCTTTTTGAAGATGGTGTTGTGGACATTATTCTGGGCCGGCAATGGTTATTGGGTGATATGGATGGACGTCTTGGTGGTAGTAAAGGGAAAGTGGAGTTGGAAGAAGAAGAGTTCAAGTACACTTAGTAAATGGTATTTAGGTCTTTTTTCTTCTTATACCAGCATCAATATGTACTGCAAGAAACTTCAACTTGTGACAACTTAGTACTATGTTTTTAATGTTTTAATCATTATAGAGTTAGAAAATATTGTGGGCTTTCTCAGGTCAGGTAAAGAAGCTCTTTATAAGCTACTTTTTGTGTTGTTTTAATACTGTTAGGGCCCGCGGAGAAACATTTTAGTCCATTTATTTTTTTTTATTTTTTTATTTTATATATATATATATATATATATATATATATATATATATATATATATATATATATATATATATATATATATATATATTGTTTTTGGTGAAAAAGCTTCTAATTTTCTGAAACTTCACTAGGCACATTTCTTTGAAACCTTGTAGGAACTAAGTGGAATGTTTTCACGCAAAGGAAACCCTTGGAGAGGAGCTTATTTCTAGCCTTTTGTCTTCTCCAATCTTGTCAAGTGGCCGAAAGCATAATTTCAAGTTAAGTTTTCAGTTCAAAGTTTCAGGCTCCTTAGCTTTTATTTAGAGTTTATAGACATGCTTCTTTAGTTTTTGGTTGAGAATAATCTGTTTCATTTTTTAAACAAAAATGGGACCTTCTCTTTACTTATTTTTCTTTTTGTTTAGTTGATCCTAACAACAGGATCATTGAATTCTGGGTTATCAAGATTTTCCAGCATTGATTATCGATTTGTTGAATGTGGTAATGCTGTGGCATTGCATCATATTAATGAAAAGCGATGGTTAACATTGTTGTTGTGACAAATTGAGATAAGGTTCACTGCTATCTTAGTCTTGCTTTGGTCCTGGTTTTTCCTTCCTGCACTTGATGGAGCTAATTGAAAAACTGAACTAGGAATTCCAGTTTTTTTATCTCAATCTGTTGACTTAAAGAATGACTTCCTTGTTCCTTTTAATGTTATTCTGTAAAGTCTTGTTGTTAGGTATTGGTTCCTAGGTACTTCTATATGTTTTTTTTTAATATTTTTTTTTTTGAAGAAATAGTGGCAGTTCTAATCGTTATAATTTGTCATAATGAGTGTATTGCAAATAAGGTCCATCACATGGACACATGGTAATTATTTACGAAGAATAATGAGAGCAACAGTGTCTGCTTTGGGTTTTTATATGATTGTGAACTACAACATTTCCTGCCATGGTTCCTATGGGAGAGTGACCAGATTTTCTTTAAATTTATTCACAACATTGTAAAAGCTTTACATTTTGAATAAGGGATTTCAAAAACGTTCATGACAAACCTTGGGAAGCTGGCTAATTTTTTTATTCTTGGTTGAGCATTCTTGGTTGAGCGAATGGGCCACAATAACTAGCAGAACTAGAATATTGGTTTACGATTCATCTTGCAACATGTCAAATTTTCTGTATCCATATTGTATGATCTCTACTATTATTATGTCTGGTTCCATAACTCAAAAATGCTATGTGGTTCCATTGGGCATGATTTTTCCTTCATAACTTTTGGTCCATGGACATTCAAAAGGTCATGTACATATTAATTACCAAAACTGTATCTTGATATGAACCTACCCTCCCTTCAGATGTCAAAAGCAAGGCCAGGTTCTCAAACCTTGTTAATCCTACTCATTTATGCTTAATTTGCAAAATGTAATACACAAGGAGTTCTAATTATTTGGTCTGATGATTGTTAAATGTTTTAAAAATAAATATAGATGGCTGGAAAAAATCAAAGGAAAAATGGAGTAGGCTATTTTATCTTAGCCTACTTCTGCTTGTTTTCCAATTTCCATTATTTCAATGTACTCAATTATGTTTAACAACAAAACTGTTTGAATGTATCACGGCTAAGAGGAAAATGACTTTTGAGGAGATAATAGCAATCATCAAAATTTGGTGTTAAAATATTTATCTGTAAAAATTTAAGAAGAGAATAATGTTATATTTGAAAATAGGCCAAAGCCATCTCTGCTTATTGAGATGTTATTGGCCTATTTTAACAACAAAACTGTTTGAATGTATGTTTAACAATTCAACTGTTTGAATGTATCACGGCTAACTCATGTTTTTTTTTTTTTTTTAATAAATGTTCTATTCTAAGTAGAGTTTTATACAAACATGAAAATGTCTTTCTTGTTGAAAAAAAAAAAAAAAGAATTTCTGCTCTCTCTCTCTCTCTCTCATATATATATATATATATATATATATATATATATATATATATATATATATATATATATATCTTAAGGTCTAATATTCTGTCTTTTTGGCTTTGATTATCTCTTTGTTAAATAAAAATTGTATGATTCCATTATTCAGGTTTATCTAATTATAGTAGGATTCTTCTTTTTTCAGATTAGAAGGCAGCCGTTGCTGTGGCCAAATATGAGAAAACATTGGCTGGGGAAGCATTTGTTTTATGGTTTCGGACTTGTGTCAAAACCTATCAGAACTATACTGAGTTCTTCCTTCGGTGTTACCCAACTTTTGTGCAATGTTGCTTGTATGGCCTCCCCATTGCAAATTGAATTGGTTAGCACTCTTGTACAGTCCAAATATTCTATCTATGTTTTCTTAAATTCATTACGTGTGCATTCTGTTTTCTTCTTATTTTTCTCTAAGCTACGTGCTATTGTTGATGCCTCATGGAAGAAGCTTAATGTGAGAAATTTGCATTTGAGTGCCTGTGGCTCTTAACACATTTTTTCTATTGCCATCCCTAGCCTTTGTTTTTAAGCTTTATAAGATATGGTAGCTTGTGGAGCCTGAAAGTTTCGGGTCTAGTGTCTTTCAAAACTGTGGTGACCTGATGGTTTTACAAAATCACAAGCTTCTGGATTATTCTAACAAACTAGAAGTTATGGAAGACAAAATTTTGTAGTAGATATTTGTTAAAAGAGAATTTTTTTTGTTTAGTAAAGCTACTAATAATTCGTTGTAGCCGAAGAACTATGGATGTGAAGCAAGACATGTATCAACAGATTTTATTCTTGAACCAAAGAAAGATATCCTTAAACCCTTCCTCTACCGGACCTAATACATGGCCATGGTGCTGTGTGTGTGTGTGTGTGTGTGTGTGTGTGTTAGAGGCTTCACTTATCTTTGTCTGATCCAAACATAGCTCTAGCATATTAGACACACAGTTTATGTTAAAAAATTTAAAGAAGACATGGCTCCAAAATACGATTGTCTTTTCAACTGACTTGGTCTTGGTTTATCCAGTATGGATTGGGCTATTGTTGCATTCCGCGCATGTTGGACATGGTCACTAGACCACTTTGAAGTTAGTCAATGGACTCAATGCTCTACTTCCTTGTTTGTATCTAACTGAAGAAGTCTGATTGTGTCTCCTTTGCATTCTGTAGGCACAGGTCCCCATTCTTAATTGTTCTTTGATAAAGTTTAGTGCTGCCATTAATTTATGACTGTCTAGTAACTCTTTATGTTGCAGTTTTTGTGCACTAGTCTAAACGTATACATGTGTAACTATCAGATCCCATGTCTACGGGATAATTATGCATATCTTTTGCATGATACGGACACGGGGACTGTTGGAGTCGTCGACCCTTCGGAAGCTGTACCAGTTATGAATGCACTAAAAAGAAGAAATCAGAACTTGACATACATACTTAACACTCACCATCATTTTGATCACACTGGTGGTAATATGGAGCTAAAGGCAAGGTATGGTGCAAAGGTATGAGTATTCGATTTCCGTGATTAAAAAATTGAAATCAATGACCTTTATTTATTTCATTGTGTTTTTGTTATAGCTAATGCAGGTGTCTATTTGACAACTTTTATTCTGGTTTATATTACCTTGCAAATTGATCCTGTCAGGTGCTTAATAGAGTCGATTGTTCAGGGTTGGATAACGTTCCCTTGTTTTTTAATCATTCTTGAAGTATAGGTGTTTCATATTGTTGATTTACAGATTTAGAACTTGCATTATGATGGACGTACTTTTGTATATATGAATTTTGAAAATTTCTTTTGGTGACTTGTTAAAGTGTAGAATAGTTCTATATGTTTCAGTTAATGTATTGATTTAGTTTTGTTTCTTTCCGCATTCAAAACTGGAAGACCATGAAATAAACTAAATAGATAAGAAAATTACTTAATGGAGCTTAGTGAATAGTCTGAGCAATTAGGAATTTTTTTCATAGGCTTTAGGGACCAATGAGAACCATGTAACCTGCCATTAGAGAGATCCTAGGCCTTTATAAAATTTTCATTTTGTCAGGGAACACAATTGCTTTGACTTGGTCTGAGTTTTTATGTTAACATGGTAACTCCAGCACAGTTGCAATAGATCATGAAAAATCTATGCTGATGCTGATGAAGCAGAGTTATTTTATATATATATATATATATATATATATATATAAAACGGGAAATTCACCAACGGTGAAGGGAGTTCTTTCACTGCCGCTTAGGTGGTCCAATATAATTATTACATGTGGCACCATTTATGATAACAAATAAAATAACTCTCTTAACTGCCATTTGAGTGGCGTCATGTGTAATAATTGTATTGGGCCACCTAAGCGGCGGTGAAGGAACTCTTTTCACCGCCGGTGAATTTCCTATTTACTCATATATATATATATATATATATATATATATATATATATATATATATATATATATATATATATATATACCATTTCCCTGAAGGTCTTTTTTTCGATGAAAATAGTGCTCTTTCTTTAAAGACGTAATTTTATTGGCCTTTGTCTCATGCACTGGAGCATCTTGCACCACTGTCTAAGTAGAGAATTGAAGCAGTAATGCGCTTGGGTGAAGTGAAAATATATGGTGATGCATTTGTTTTGTCCGCTCTATTGTAGGAACTAGGTGATTTTTTTCCGTTGATGTTCATTAATGTATTCTATCACAATCTCATTATTCGTTTTACCTTGATTTACTGAGCGTAGGTAATTGGTTCCAGCAAGGACAAGGAAAGAATACCTGGCATTGACATAGCGCTTCAAGATGGAGAAACATGGATGTTTGCAGGCCATCAGGTGCTTATGATGGAAACTCCTGGTCATACAACAGGTCATTACTCATTCTGTTTACTAGTTGGTCTTAATCAGTTATGGCTAGCGACTACTGTTTTCACCTTTTTTACTACCTTTTCATGTGAAGTGTTGGACTGAAGTTGATCTAAATAAAGAAAAAAAATCTTTTTTTTTTTTTTTGAGTCCTATAGCAGATGTTTTACTCTGTTTATATTTTTAGTACATGTGAAAATTAATGTTTGATGAAAAGAAATCAATTCACTAAATCCTCTTTGGATCTGAGGCAATTGATGTTCCTATTTCATGGTAAACTTCTTTTGCTGATACATGGTGATGTATGGATGCAGCTTAATGCAAAGTCAGTCCAAGTCATCATTTAAGCTTAACCCAAAACCAGCTAAAAGCTGAAGTTTGGTAGTGTTATGTCAGGTCGAGTAAAATCTTGGGTTTCCCACCCCTAGTGCGATGGTAATAAGTAGTTATCAAAGTGTAGTTCTTCTAGGATGATCAATTGTTCTCTTCTTCACCTTCATCAAATCTCACATCACTAGTACCATCTGTAAGTATGGGAAGTTAGTCCAAGTCATCATTTAAGCTTAACCCAAAACCAGCTAAAAGCTGAAGTTTGGTAGTGTTATGTCAGGTCGAGTAAAATCTTGGGTTTCCCACCCCTAGTGCGATGGTAGTAAGTAGTTATCAAAGTGTAGTTCTTCTAGGATGATCAATTGTTCTCTTCTTCACCTTCATCAAATCTCACATCACTAGTACCATCTGTAAGTATGGGAAGTTAAATGGAAGTCATCAGTGACAAAATTATTTGGATGAAGAGCCTGTTGGCTTAAGGCACCTGAGCTTCAAATGCTCCATAAACCTTGTTCTGTTTCTACCTAAGTGGCTAGGAGCAGGATTTAACTATTTAAGAGATGTGTCTTAACCTTCTAGCATTGTATGAGATATCTCAGTAATCTTGCTTCTATTATGTCTGAGCATTCTCGTTAGCCCACTTTCTGGTGCAAATGAGTCTAATTGAGAGTTTGAAAGATAAATAACTTTGAAATTTTGAATTTTGTGCAAAATACAAATATCAGAAATAGCAAATGTGTTATTATAGAGACGGCTATGTGAAATTTTAGCTGGGTATGGTGGCTTTGGGTTTAAAGTTATCTTACTTGAGCTAATATTTTGCTCATGCCTGTTGCAGAATGTTCATTGGGGAACTGAAACTGGCTTTCTATGCTGTTAACAGGAAGTCTCTGTGAGAGCTTTATTAATTAAAAAAATGGTCCAATGCATGCAAAATATAGCGCTACATGATCCCATATGTGGCAAGGTCTTGTGGTTTTTGGGTTCCAAAAGCCATTTAGCCTAATAAGATGAACTAATAACTTAAATGGGTGCAAGTACTGAACTCCATCTGAGCCCATTAAAACCTGGCCCGGTTACTTAATAGTTCCTTCCTGAATGAATAAATTTGCAAATATTCCCCCTGATGATTCATAAACTTGCAAATAACCATGTTAATTTATGTACAAACTAAATTGAGAACTTTCAATTCTCCTTTTTATGATATAATCAAGAAGTTTCTGATAGACTTAGTTACTTCATAGAAATTATAAGCATGTGAATTCAACGATGTTTAACATTATTATTGCTAATATAACACAAGAAATTAGTTATAATTTAACATAATCTGAGATATTTATATCCTTTAAAATGAACCAAAATCCAAATAAAAAACTGGTAACAAAATTGTTGAAACTTACGGAACCAACCGAAACTAAGATTTTTTTATGTAGGTGAACTGAAACCATAACTTTCTCAAACCTTGGTTATAAGTTAGTGCCTTCACTGTGAAGTTTTTTATGATAATTTTAGACGTGCAATGGCAATGTGTATATATTGAACTTTTAGGCTATTAGCTGTCGATGACTTTCTTTAATTATTTGGTTTCAATATTCACAACATGAATATAGAATCCAAGTGTTTTATGGTTGATAGATAAACTCATGGTGACTACTTCAACTTCCTGAACAATGGAGATGCATTGGCTGAATGTTCTGTGTATATATAGATAGTGTCTAGGATATAAAATGCACATAATCGCAGCATGGGAGTTTGGTTGTACTAATCCAAGTTGCAGCGTAAACTTATTTACTATACAATCCTTAGGACGAGCAACCTGGCCCACTTTTCTTGTTTGGGATTAGTGGACCAAGTGGATCTATTCCAGTTTTTAATCAAGTGGCAATCTCAGAGTTCACTGGGTATTTCAGTTCTATCTTCTTGTTGTTGATACAAGTCAATTTGACTTGTCTAACAAATAATTTATTCACGACTCTTTTATATCTATTAGATGCTCCCCCCAGACCTTGCAATGCGGGAGTTTCGTGCACTTGGTTGCCCTTTTTGTTTAAATATTCCCCCTAATTTCTTTGTTTGATCAGACATTCTTTCCTGGGCTTTTGAACAGGTCATGTAAGTTATTACTTTCCAGGAAGTGGAGCTGTATTTACGGGGGATACCTTGTTTAGCTTGTCGTGCGGTAAACTTTTTGAAGGAACCCCTGAACAGGTACTCTGTTGTAGAGTGAATCATAGTAGCTAGCATGCTTTTGTTGAAATTGAGTCAATTTTCTAGCATGTGATATCCTTGTTCTTGTTCAATGTACGACATGCAAGGGGAACAAATGGATTCATGGCGAATGTTGTGTATCTTCATCAACAATACTGAAGGATTTATCTTCTAGTTTGCTATCAACTTAGTATTAATTCTCCTTGTCATCACACTTGAGTCTAGAAGGATTGATTGCAAAATCGGCTGTCAACATGACATCATTCATCAATAGGTTGTGTGAAATTTCTGGCTGAGGTGGCCAAAAGCAGAAAAAATCGTAGCAGTAATAAACCTTACCATGTCTTATAATTACATACATGTATGTTGACATTGTAAAGATGAAGCTCCGTCAATCTCCTATAAGGGCTCGAGACCCTATTGGGAGTGACATGGTTGACATGGGGAGTGAGGAAACTTCTATTCATCTTTGAGAGACAGAGACCTGGACATAACACATTCGTATTGCGTGCTTTTCTAATTAGGTTTTGATGGTTAATCTATTCTGCATTTTGTCTAAGTTATTCCGACCACGCATTGGTAAAATGCTCAAGTGTGCAGTTGATTAATGGGGCATTTGTGATCATGCTAGACTTCGGATTCCTTTTGCCAAATATGGATTATATGAATTCTGGATTATTATGTGTTTATAACATTACAGATTTCTTTTTTGCAGATGCATTATTCCCTGCAGAAGATTTTGAGTTTGCCAGATGAGACACACGTATACTGTGGCCATGAATACACAGAGGTAAGGGGAGTTCTGTCACTCAAACTCTTCAGAGATCCCAAATAGAATTTCTGTATTAAATTTATTGCACCCCAAGTACCGACAAATGCAATATCACCTTTCATTTTTACAGAGTAATTCAAAGTTTGCATTGTCCATAGAACCCAACAACAAAGAACTTCAGGAATATGCAACACAGGTAGCTCATCTTCGCAGTAAGAAGCTGCCAACAGTAAGTTTCCAATCCCTTTGACTTCTGATAACATCAAATAGCTCTCTTGGCGCTGTCAAAGTCAGTCAGTTGATGAATATAAATGTCATTAATTTTGATATCTGTTTCGATAGTAAATCCATGATAAATACCACTCTTGTCGTAGATTCCAACAACTCTGAGGCGGGAGAAAGGCTGCAATCCATTTCTGAGAACATCGAGTGCAGAAATACGCCAGAAATTGAAGATTCCAGAAACAGCGACCGCTGCTCAAGCCCTGGGCATCATCCGCCAAGCGAAGGATAACTTTTGAAGGTTGCACCCTGTTTAGCAGGGGTCTGTATATGTCCTGGAATGTGAGAATCAGTTTGTTTCTCGTATATGTTGGCTTTCTTGTGCCTAATATCTTCTTTGAGATGATTTATCAAGCTATGATGCGTATAATACCATATATTGATCATGTATAACAATACAAATAACAACGTGCATTTTTTTTTTTTGCTGGCTAGGTTTATGTTTGTTAACATTTATTGTCGGAGTAAGGAAACTAACAAAATTGCGATATCTATATGTTGGGATTTTTTCTCTTTTCTATCTAAATTGTTTATCGGAAGCGACTTCCTTATTCCGTCTTTGTGGACAAACAAGTGTGAGTTACATGGACAGAAACACAAGCTTTTGAATTATTCTCTTGAGATTGGATTATGAAGGGTTTCGAGTTTATAATCAGACTATAACTTCGTGCAAAAGAAGTGGAAGAACATTTAGGACGTAACATCATTGTCTACCAAACCAAAAAAATGCACTCACCAGGAGAGTTTCTAGATGGACACAGCATATTTCCGAGTGAGCCCACTTTAAAATTTTCTTTTTTTATCACTTTGCCATTTATTTTTTTGTCCAAAACTGTCCTTTCTTTTTTTACCACTTTGCCATAGTAAACTCCATTCGGGACTGCTAATTCGGGTGAGGCAAATCCATTCGGGCTAGCAGTCCCGGATGGAGTTGGCAGGTCCGGGCTAGCCAGTCTGGATCTATGCAGTTGATCCGGGACTGCAAGTCCGGATCAACTGCACTGATCCGGACTGGCTAATCCGGACAGGGTGTCAGAAAGATATGTGAGCTAACTCATTCAGCATTACAAGGTATTTGACATAATTCACTCCCAAAAATATAATTTTTTTCTCTAGATATTCAATAAAGAACTCCAATTAATCTTCCACAAAAAAAAAAAAAAAAAAAAAAAAAAAAAAAAAATCTCACCTTTGCCACAGCAAATGCATCCTCACACTGGCGGATTTTTCCGACCGCCGCTGCCGCCGGCAATGGATGCTTCCTCCATTGGTTCGGTAGTGAAGAAGAAAATGGTTTCTTGGATGAGAGAGGGAGAGATTTGCAAAGAGAGTGGATGAAGAGAGAGAGAGAGAGTGAGAGCGTTTGGGAGAAGAGAGAGAAAGCCATGACGCTCTTGGATGAAGAGAGAGAGAGTGAAAGCGGTTGGAAGGAAGGATGGTAAGGGTAATTTAGGTATATAGGTGTGCTCACTAGGAAAAAATAAGATTTTTTAAAAGGAAAAATGTGCGCACTAGGAAAAATGAGCTCACTAGGAAAAAACCTGTGCCCATCTAGAAAAGCCGCTCACCAGGTATCACCTAACCTGTACGCCACATGACCCCATCCCTCGTGGTTGAGGGCCAGGCAACTGCAAAAGTTCACCTAAACCTCAAGGGAAATTCTAAACGAGCACACCACTTACTTAATGAGTACATTTTTTTTGGTATTTGCAGGTTTGTCCCTCAATTCTTTATGAATTATGATTTAGTCTCCCAAATCTTTATATTTAGGATTTAGTACCCTAAATCCTCTAAGTTACTACAATTTAGTCTCTCTGTTAGTTTTTCCGTCCAAATAAACGATAGAATTTAATTTTAACTTTTTTTAAATGATAAAATAATTTTAAATACACCTATGAAGAAAAAATGGACAAGAATAGAAAGATAGAAGAGAAGAAAAAGGGGGCAAGTCAATGAACCCAATGAAAAAAAGAATAAGAGAGGAGGAAGAGGGAAGGAGAAGAGATGAGGAAGAATGAAAAAAAGGAGAAGAGAGGGGGAAGAGGGAAGGAGAATTGAGGAGGAAGAGGGAAGGAGAAGAGAGGAGTTGTAAAATGGGAAAATCAGATCAAAAAATAAACTGGGCTAATGGAATTTAGGGAAGGGACTAAATTATAGTAATTTAGAGGATTTGAAGACTAAATCCTAAATATGAAGATTTGGGAGTCTAAATTATAATTTATAAAGATTTAAGAGTTAAATCTGTAAATATCCCCTTTTTTTAATTAAGAGAGTGTTTTTTTTTTTTTTTTAATTAAGAGATTGTTTTTCTTAATAAACATCTTCTTCTTTTTCTTTTTTTTACTTTGCAAATAAGATATGCTTCAAATCATTATTAGACACCGTTCCAGTTATGAGGGTTTAGATATTTTGGATTTGGGTTTGGGTTTGGATTTGTGCTGAAGGACAGAAAGAGAGTCGGGAAGAAGAAAGTAGGGTGAAGAGGAACTCACTAAGTCAAGTTGTGTGCTAGATGGGCACAGGATATTGCCTAGTGAGCACACCATCTCTTTTGAAAATAGAGGATTTTTCCTAGTGAGCTCACCAATATTACCTAAATACCCTCGTCTCCTTCTCTCCCTCATGTCCTCATCTCTCCCACACGTTCTCAAGAAAAATCCATCACTTTTTAATCCAAAAACCCATTACTTTTTAACCAAAAAATCCATCTCAAGAAAAAAATGAAGGAATCGCTCTCCCATATCCGCCCCCGGCTTTGCTCTGCCCCACCCCCACTCCCCTTCTCCCTCGCCGCCCGGCCTTGATTCGGGCTGTCCAGCCCGGATCAAGTTTTCCGATCCGGACTGTTCAGCCCGGATCAAGAGTCTTGATCCGAGCTGAATAGCCCGGATCAGAAAGCTTGATCCGGCCCGGACCAAGGCCGGCGACGAGGGAGCGGGGGAGCGGGGCCGGGCGGAGCGGGGGCAGAGGGCGGAGGGCGAGAGATCTCGAATGGGATTCGTGCATCCTGTGAGCTCGCTAAGGTTTCGTCTCTAAGGGCGGAAGGCGGAGGGCATCCCAGCGAATAGTGGATAGAGGCCATGGAGATGGAGGAGAGGAGAAGAAGATGATAAGATATTTTGGTCCAAAATTTATAATGACAAGATCGTAATAAAATAGAATTTTTAAGTGGGCTCACTTAGGAAAAAAGTTGTGCCCATCTAGAAACTCCCCTGTATAGTAATGGTATTTCCCTTTCAGCGCCAAAATCCCATCGCCCCCTCGTTGTTGCCGGACCGATAACCCTCTCTCTCTCTCTCTGTGGTCTCTAATGGAGTCAAATCCGCGTCCAAGCCCTAGGGTTAGTGCCGTTACCGTCACAGCAGGTTGCTCCTCCTTCATCGGTCGCTCCCTCGTCGCCGCCCTCCTCTCCTCCTCCGGCGACGATCTCTCCGTCCGCATCGCCGACCCCCACCTCCCCCCGCCCGACCCTCTACCGGGTCGGATCCTCCACCTCAAAACCCGCTTTGACGACCCCTCCGAGCTCCGTACCGCCATCAAGGGCTCCTCCGCCGTCTTCCTCGTGGATCCCACCCTCGGGACCCCTCCACCGCCGGCGACCGCCGACGGTTTCCTTACGAGTTACAAAGCGGTGGTTGAGGGGGCGAGGAATGTGATTAGGGTTTGCAGGGAGTGCGGGGTCGAGAGGCTGGTGTATACAGGGAGCGCCGATGTGGTGTACGACGGAATGCGTGATGTTGTTGATGGTGATGAGTCGTTGCCGTATCCTGATAAAGTAAGTGGATTTTTTTTGTATAATTTTGATTGGAATTTGAAGTAGGTGATGCAATTGTGATAACTAGATTATGGTGACTGAAGATTTCGCTTGAATTATTAACACAAGTTGACTGAGTTGAAATATTCAGAAGAAAAAGACGTGCCACCTTAGGATACTAAAATTTCTGACAGTAATCATCCCATTATTTTTAGAGATAGTTTCTTTGCAAGTGTTAAAGGCAAGCACTTTGGTGAGTAGGAGGCTATTGATTGACATTGTATTTAGATATAACGTGTAGTTGATATTATTAAAGGATTTTTTTTTATTCTTTGTTTGAATACTTTGGTGTAGTTTATGGATGTTTTGAATGAACTGAGAGCTCAAGCAGAGATGATGGTTTTGGATGCTAATGGTAGAGATGGGCTTTCAACTTGTGTGCTGCGTGCAAGCAATCCATTTGGACCGGGTGATGATCATTTCGTGCCGTTGCTTGTTGCCAAGGCAAAGTCACCATGGGCTAAGGTTCAAAAAATTAGAACTTATGCTTATCACTCTATCTCTTTTACTGTTTATTTTAGTCAATGATTCAGCTGTCTTAAATTAATTTTGGGGTATTTACTGGTTTGTCCCTCAAATCTTTATATATTATGATTTTGCCCCCCAAATCTTCATATTTAGGATTTTACCCCCCAAATTTCATAAGTTACAACAATTTTGTCCCCCTCTCTAACACAGTTAAATATTTGACCATTTTACCCCTCTTTTTCAATTCTATTTTCCTCTTCTCTTCTTCTTCTCTCTTCCTCCTCTCTTCTCCTTTTCTTCATTATTTCTCCTCTCTTCTTTCTCCTTAACTTCAATTGGTATTTGTTATGGATTGTGTGTATGATCTCTCTAGGTGATACCAATTGAAGTTAAGGAGAAAGAAGAGAGGGGAAATAATGAAGAAAAGGAGAAGAGAGGAGGAAGAGAGAAGAAGAAGAGATGAGTAAAATAGAAGTGGAAAAGAGGGGTAAAATGGTCAAATATTTAACTGTGTTAGAGAGAAGGACAAAATTGTTGTAACTTATGAGATTTGGGGGGCAAAATCCTAAATATGAAGATTTGGAGGGCAAAATCATAATATATAAAGATTTGAGGGACAAACCAGTAAATACCCCATTAATTTTTTAAGGGACCTCAGATAGTCATGTTTGATGGAGATATCAAATGCCTTTTATACCCTTTTCATGATCATTTCCATAGCATTAGAGTGGACCTTACTAGATGCTAAACTAGACCTATGACATGTCGAAATGCATGCATAGTTGAAAATAATTAATTTAAAAAAAAATTGCGGAAGGGTTAATATTGAAAAGGTGAAAGGGTTTATATTGAAGAGGACTTCATTGAATTAAGAAATGAGAGCTCCTCCATGAAGCATTTATATGGTCTGTTGACCCCATTTGCTTCTTTCAATTAATGATATGCAGGACTTTTTTTGTTCTAGTGATCAAGTAATATTATATTTCAAACTTGTAATGTAGTTCTTACATGTCATTGGTGCTAATTTTCTTTTTTTCCCCTTCTACCACAGCACTCCAAAGCAAATAAGAAATTGAAAAACCAATTTTTAATAGTATTACTAATTTATTATTCCCATAGAAAAATATGCTATTACCAAAATTGATTTTAAATATTCTCTTTGAGTATTTTGCATGACTAATTCTCATTTAATTCTATGCTACTATTGCGAGAGCGTTGACAACTTTAGATTGAAAATCTTTCTTTCATATCAAAACAATTATCTAAGTCAAGTTGGATCTCCATAGGAAGCTGACGACCTGTCTATTCTTTACCATCTTTGAGTAAGCTTATTATTGCTTGAAGTCTAGGTACGCTAGACCAATGTTTAAAATAGCGACAACGGTAACTTAACGTTTTGCCTCTGTTATGTTGTATCGCATATAGCGTAACGTATAATGTAGATTATATAATTTTTTATTTATTTAATAAATAGAATATAAAACTATATAAAATAATTTTTATAAATTAAAAAATAAATTTAAAATTTCTAGAAAAAGAATATAAAACCATTTTGTAATACATAATCTATTCTAATATTATATTAAGTCTTACAATAATTTTCACATTTATCTTCATAAGTTATATTAATTCTGCAACCGTAATTCCAGTAATCATCTAAAGAAGAAAATAAGATTCCAATTTTTTATTTCAATTCCAGTTATTATCATTATTGTAATTTATATTTTTAATATTTAATTATATTATTTGTAATTATTGGTTTCAGTTTAGTTAACAATTCAATAGAATCAATAAGTAAGATATATCAACATTCGGAGAGGCCAATCACAAATTAGTAAGTTAGCAATTTCACAAGCAATCAAATAAGCCAACCACTAATCAAGTAAGAAAATTATATCAATTCACTAATAATCAAAATAATAATCATCAATAATATAGAAATTACTAAAAAATAATTGTAAATAACGCAATATAACGTAATTTAACGTAACATTATGCAATATAATATAAAATAATATAAAAAATGTACTGTTACGGTGCTCTAAGTTATTTTCAGCTGTTATATAGCACTGGGGTTCCATTATGTTTCGTAACGCAACATAATGGGTTTTATAACGCGTTATTTTCAACATTGTGCTAGACTCGAGATGCCAGTGGACCTTCTCCGTGGGTCCATTATATGAAATTGTACGCTAATCATGTACTGTTGCCTGAGTCCGATTCAGTTTAAATTCTACAAAGAAACCTATATTTTATTCTTCCATCAGTAACTCCTTGTCAGATCCTGGAACTCATGCGACAATCCTATATGTATTAGTTAGGAAAAAAAAAAACTTATATTTTCTTAATCATTGGTCTCAGTTCCGGGTTTAATATATTTAATGTGTAGGCCAAGACCTTGCGTGCCTGGATTACTCTCATATCATCTTTTTAGTCCTAGACCTAGATGCACTTAGGTCTTTTCTGTATAAAATCTGGTCGAGTTCGGGTAAGAGGTCAAATTGAGAGGCCTGTCTTTGAGCTTGCAACTACCACTCAGAACCCCCAAAAAGAAAAAATCGTGACTCTTTTCTCACAGACGGTTTGATACTACAATATGGAAATAAAGAGGTCGTGTACTTTGTACCTTTTGTTTATACATTGTAGGCAGTATGTGAGAGAACCACTGGTGTCTTGGTATCAACTTTTCCCTGCCATTTGTGATTTGTCCATTTATATCTGTTTTTCCCGTCCATCTAAAATCTACTTTGTATGAATCAGTTCGCCTTGTGCACATAGTTTCATCCAGTTACTAACATATGGGATCTGTAATCGTGTAAATTTATCATGGAGTTACAGGTGTATGGTTTTGCTGTTAATTGAATTATACAACTGGTTAAATCATGGGTTTCCTATGTCCATGGGAGCTAATTTACTGGATGGACTTTCTTTGTATGTAGTCTTCTCAATATACAATTGTGCACTGTAAATGACCCTATTTTGATGGGCTAAGTCTCAGAGGACAATGATGGCAACCACAAAATGAATTTTAATTTTTTTTCAGTTAGCTAGGTGCTTTATTTATTTGTTTATTTTGAGAATATGCTTCATGGTGTTTGTGCCTCAAGTTGCAATGAGTGTGTGATTCATTTTTCATTTGTTACAAATATTTGAATATTTTTGCACGTCTAGAATCAAGAAAGACCTTTCATTTCAGATTATCATTGGAAGCGGTGAAAACTTGTGCGACTTTACCTATGTGGAGAATGTAGCCCATGCTACTATCTGTGCTGAGGAAGTTCTATCTTCAGAAGCAGCTTCGGTTGCTGGAAAGGTTTTGTTTTGGAGAATATTCTATCAATTTAGTGTTTTATTTGCTATGGTGATTTGTTGATTGTTCTTACAGCCTAAAGGTTTATTTATCGCTATTATTTGCAGCCATTTTTCATCACAAATCATGAACCAGTGAAGTTTTGGGATTTTAATGCTAACATACTGGAAGGTCTGGGACATCAAAGGTGAGTCCAAGAGAATGTATGCTCATTCCATGTTATAGTCCATTGTTGTTTTACTTACTGTATCCAATGCATTTTCTGAGGGCAGTAAGTTCCACATGTGTTTTTGGAATACATTTTGTTTACTTTAATTGTTTCCAATGAACGAACATTATGTAGAATTCACTGATAGAATTAAGTAGTTTCTAGATTCTAAATTTTATTTTAGATTTTCAAGCTTAATGGTAAATACTTGCCTGAAATGAACATTACAAATTTCTGTGGAGTGCATATCAAAGCAAATATTTCATAATTTTTGGTCACATGTTTTGGGTTCTTCTCTGAACCCATGAATAACAGACATCAATTTCAATGCTAGGTCCTCTATTTTGTAATGGGATGAAATAGTAGCATCAGTGATAGTGAGAGGATCAACATTTGAATATGTAGTAATGTGATAGCAAAATGAAAAGTCGGCATATTTGGTACTTATAGTGTGAACTTATGGGATGCTATCAGAAATGCTAACCTCAGCTGATTTTATGCTAGTGTGACTTGCAAATGATAAGTGGCTAAATACTGGAAAGTTCAAGATTCATTTGAATCATAAACCGAAAATAACACGACTCTTCTCTATATTACTGAATACCGATGAGGGCTGCCCAACTATATAGATACATGAGATGACTTGGTACGAAAGCTTTTAAATTATAGAAAGCCCTGTAATATAGAAATCTATTTCATGGAAACTCTTATAGGATATAAACTCCTAAAATATTAAAATTACTAATTTATATTAGTATTTCTTAATACTCCCCTCAAGCTGGAGCATGTATCGTATGTTCACTTACTATTTAAAGGTAATTTTATTGAAACCTCCAAATTGAGGGTTCATTACCACTAATGAGCCACCACACAACTATGTTTCACATATCAACCAATACCAAACACCTACTGTAAAAAGGAGATCAACTTGTATTCCTAGCTACAACTTCATAAGACAATACAATTAATTGAAAACAATTGCACGATACCAACAACTATACAAACAACTTTCTTTGGATCTCCCTTGAAACCCAATCACATCATCTTCATGGATTCTCCCTTCGAACCCAATCACACCAACAACTTCACATGTCATCTTCTTTGGATTCTCTTGTGGAGCCCAATTTCATGGACAACTACGTATACAATCTTTTTGGATTCTCTCTTGGATCCCAATCACGATGACAAAATTATGTTGGTCTTCCCATGGGATGAAATAAAGCATGTCGCTCCAACAACTATACAATCAAGAAATCAAATTCTTTAGATTCTCTTTTGGAATCTACTCACGTAACCCTAGACAACCCAAAAGTACTAGTTGGAATAGATAGTTACAATATAAGGAAATGCTATATTGCTGACATATATAATAATTGGTAGAGGATTTTTCTCTCTACCCTTTTCTTCATCTCAATTAATAAGTTGGCATAGGAGATATCAAATCTCTAATTCTAATCAAATCCCCATCTCTACAACTAAACTTCTTTAGATTCTCCCTTGGATTCTAATCACATAATTAACAACCTAACAATACTAAACAGAGTTCTTTATATCCTCCCTTGATAGCGAATGATTTTCTGTCGAAAATAACCAATCATATCTATAATCTCACATCTTCTTCATCACATAACTCTCATCTCTTATAAATTGTGAAACCCATCTCATCTCATCCATTGAATAACCACAATCACCAAATTGTGCTCCACTTCATTTCCACTCCTTGGCCAACCTCGGCAATAAATCCAATAATCACATATATCATATGCCAAATCATGAAAAATCTGCGTCCATTGGTATGATATCGCTACAATGAATCTCATCCATAGATAAACATGAGACTAATTTGATGAATCTTCGTTGTACAATCAGCCACCATCTACCTCTCTTCAAGATACCATGCCTAATTGTCATCAAACATTCTTGATCTCCACTGAACTAATACCGAAACCACTATGATTTGTGAAATTTGCGTGATCAACATCCACAAAACTATTGCGTCCAACACACTGAAAAATATAGGATTGGACTCTTGGATTACCTCAATAATTCATTGATTACGACCAAATTATTCGTGGTCATCTTATCAAAGATTAGCCTTTATTGTTTCTCTTATTTTCATTGGTGGTTGTTTTTCGCAATACGCCCCCTAGGAGTGTTTTTTGTAAGAGAATTGATCCCATCATATCCCATAATGTGAAGATACACTTTTTATTTGGTGCCTGGTTTTTAAAATACAATAAAACCCACCAAACTCAATTATTTATCTGTGACATCTAGAGGATAAACTCAATTATTTATCTGTGACATCTAGAGGATATATCTTGCTTCAAGCAGTGTGTCATGTGCCAGCCAAACTTTTTTCAATCTCGACCAAATCCGGCCAAACCTTCGACACCAATTTGTAGCCGTCTTTGCCACCAGCCATGTTGCCCAGCATGTGTAGCAATGTGCAGGAGGGGCTATCATGCATTGCTGTGGCATACATAAGTGCTGGTGTTGTGGCCGTCCACCATAGCCAACACACTACAAGAAGATTGAACTCAAGTTTCCTTAGATCTACCCCTTTTTATTCCGTCTTGTGCCCTCCACCGACCCATCAACACAACGCACTCAACGTCAACCTCATCTTCATCTTGATTGTTCGACTGAACATTCATCACCACAATGATACCATCATAATTTTAAATTCATAATTGTAATCACATAATTATTCTATATATTATTGACAAGGATAATGCCTAAATATCAGTATTTTAAATACCGACCGGTATATTGTTTTTAAGGAAGAAACGAGACGGAATGGAGATTTTTTTATCGCATCCCGTTTTCGACCGGTATGGGCTGATATATCGGTCACGTGGCGATAATATCGGCTGATATCCGGTATGTAAAATACCGGCTGTTATGCCCATTTAACGGCTAATTTGTTAATGGGTTAGGGTCGTGGTTAAAACCCGTTAACCCGCTAGACTCGACCCGATATGAAAAAATTAAAACTCGATTTCTCACCCTGATCGTTCTTAAAAACTCTAATCTCGTCTCTCGATCTTGAGCCTGACCGACCGAAGGCAATTTCCCTAAAAAAAACCCAAATTTCACCTCGTTCACCCGATTTCATCTCTTCCTTGCCGTCGCCATCTCTCCTTTGCCTGACCCCGAGCAACTGGAGGCAATTTCAACCCTTAACGAAGCTTCGACGAGCAAGATTAGACAATATCCAAGGCTTCGCTGAGCAATTGAGAAGTCGTCGACGATTCGACCTCTCCTCTTACCTGTCTTCCGGCGTCGCCGACGAGTTTGTTTGGTAAGTCAATTTCTATCTTTGTAAATTTTTAAATTTTTATTTTTGGGCAAAAATTATTAATCTCTAATTAGTCTAATTTTCTTTAAATTATAGTTTGTGATTATATAATGTGTGTTTGAGTGTTTAAAACATGAAAGAATTTTGGATTATAATTTTTGGATTGGAAAATTTGTGTAACAGAGAATCAGATTCACTGATTCGCACTGAATCAGTGAATCGAGTGTGAATCAGTGAATCGGTTCAGTGATTCAGTGCGACTCAGTGAATTGATTCACTGATTGCACAGTGAATCAGTGAATGGATTATATGTTGAAGATGGTAGATTAAGATAATTTTTATGTTAAATTTGTAACATTGTATTATATAAAAAAATTGTTTATGTTGAAGGCTAAATTAAGATATTTTGGATGTTAGGAATGTAACATTGTGTAATAAAAAAAATTGTGGTTGTTGAAGGCTAATTATGCATTGTGCAACTTGTGTTATATAAAAAATTATTTTTATGTTGAAGGCTTGAATCACTTGATTAAGATATTTTTATATAAAATATGTACCATTGTGTTATATAATAAAATTTGTTTATGTTGAAAACTAAATTAAGATTTTTATATGTTAGTGATTTAGCATTGTGTAATAAAAAAAAAATTTGTGGTTGTTGAAGGCTAGATTAAGCATTGTGTTATATAAAGAAAACATAATTTTTTATATTGAGTGCAACAGTTATTTTTGAGACATAATTGTTTAGAAGAAAGAAATATTTTATTAGTAAAGACTTGATCAATAACATATTATGTTTATTTTTATTGAGTGTAACAGTTATATAGATATTTAATCAATTATATTTTATGTCATCTTTTTATGAAATTTTGAGGTCAGTAATAGCTCGAAGGATATCCTCTTGTGCTGTTTCTAATGTCCAAAAGAAGCGAGGAGATAAGGATTCAGTTTGGGATTGGAGAAAGAAAGTACCCAACAAATCCAATAAAGTAAAGTGCAATTTTTGTAAGAATGAATATGGGGGAGGCATTACTCGCTTAAAAAAACATTTAGGTCATATCAGTAAAAATGTCAGAGGTTGTCCTTTGGTCCCTGATAACATGAAGCAGAAAGCTCTGGCTATATTAAATAAATCTGGAGTAGTAAAGGAGGGGAAAGAAACATAGCTTCAAAATTTATTAAATGAAGTTTGTGTTGGGGAAGGAAAAGATGAAGAGGCAACTCGAGAAGAAGAGTCATTTTCTCGAAAATTCACATAACAATCTTGTTAGGCGAGGGGAAAAGGACCGATAGATCAATTTGCTATTCGATCGGTTGAGGAGGCAGTGGAAGCAGCCCAAAGATAGCCTATCGTGCCATCCATCTAAAAAAAAGGCTGAGATGATGCAGTTCGGTATATTGCCGGGTCTTTTTATGAAGGGGTTTGCATTTAATCTTACTACATTGCCATCTTTTATGCAGATGGTTTAAGCCATTGGCAAGTTTAGACCAAACTTACAAACTTTTAACTCGTACAAGTTCAGCGAGATTTTCCTCCAGAGAGAAGTCGGCGAGACAAATATAACTCTTGATACATTCAAATGGAGTTGCCGAGCAAATGGCTGCAGTTTTATGACTGATGCATGGTCAGACTGAAAGGGGAGAACTTTAATAAATATTTTTATGCATTGTCCAGCCGGGACAGCCTTCTTATTATCACAAGATAATTTCTCTGGCAGGCACGATAATAATTATATCCACAAATTTATGTAGAGGGGAATGAATGAGGTTGGCGTAGAAAATATTGTACAGATTGTGACAGATAATGCTTCAAATAATATGGCTGCAGCAAATATATTAGTTCTGACACATCCAAATATATTTTGGACATCTTGTACAGTACATACAGTAAATTTAATGTTTGCATATATTGAAAAAATTAAACATATCCGAAGTGCAATCATGATGGGAAGATCAGTCTCCGTGAATATATATAGTCACATAAAGTCCCTAGATATTATGAGGAAGACAATTGGTGGAGAGCTAATAAGGTTGGGTACAACTAGATTTGCCAGGACATTTTTCTCTTTATTATCAATAAGAGAGAAGAAAAAGAGTTGCAATATATGTTCATTTCTGATGAGTGAATGGATTGTGCTCTGTCTAGAACAGATGCAGGAAAGAAGGTATATATTTAAATTAATATAAATTGATCTTACATATCTAAATTATATGTTTTTAATAAATTTTTTAAAAATCTTTTTGAATGCTTTCCCCTTAGAAGTTCTAATACTCTTGGACTTGGATGTCTTGATTTTTTCACTCTTTCTTTCTTCATATTAGTATCCATGGCCATTGAAACTTGTCGAAAAGTTAATTGTTCTAGAGAAAAGACCTCATCATCACTAGTCTTCTATGGATCGCCATTCTTTTTCTGAGGCATGAACCATTCGGTGACATTTTCCTTTTCATTATATGCAACGAAGAGATCTCTGTTTGGAATTGAAAGTTTGTTCTTGAGTCTTGCATAGAACTTGATAAAGACTAAGGCATGCAATTTCTTAGAACTTTGAATATTTCTTTTTTTCGTATGCACCTAAATAAGAGATAATCATATAAAATTCGCTGAGAACATATTTATTTAGAGAAAAGAAATATTTTATTAGTAAAGTGTTAATCGCAGTACCATCTCAAATGTGCTCCAATTCTGTTCACAACCCGAAGAACTGGTTGTCAGGTTTAAGATCTTCATTGCCATGATCCTTAATTCGGGAGCATCTGTCCCATAGAATTACCACCATTGAGCTAGCAATAAATATTTAGAAATAGGTATTAGGAAAATAGTTTCTTAAATTAAAAGTTGGGTTAATTTTGCATTTCTTAAATTGAAATGTATATCTGGACTAATGATTCTTTTTACGGCTGCATTTACAAAAAACATTCCAAATGATTCATTTTGATGTTGATACATTGGAACCTACTGTGTAATCTTGTCAATTCTTTTATGATCATCTAAATAGAACTGTGTATCACCTCAACGAAGCCAGACATGAATGACCCATCAGTATCAATCTTGGATTGCTTCAGGTTCAAGAGATATCCAGCTCTATGCAGAGAAACCTTAAGTTTTTCCTCCCATCTCTTATCAATAATTTTTCATATTGGAAGATATTTTTTCACTTTACCTCCCGGAGCATCTCTTATTTTCTTTTTCGCAGTCTCTAGATCACTATACAAAAAGCCTATTAAAGGGACATTGTCCACATCAACTCTGCATAAAACTTTTACCAGTGGAGTGAATACTTTTAGCGCAGTATTTGTGTTGTTCCAAAATTTATTACTAACAATTATTTTTGCAACCTAAACATTCAAAAAAAATTATTAAAAAAATATGAATAACATATAATTTAAATATATATCAATTTATATTAATTTAAATATATACCTTACCTGCATCTGTTCTGGACAGAGTGCAATCCATCCATTCATCAGAAATAAAAATATGCTGCAATTCTTTCTTCTCCCTATTTGATATTAAAAAGAGAAATACCGTAGCAAATCTAGTTGTACCGACCTTATTAGCTCTATGCCAATCGCATTCCTCATAATATCTAGGGACTTGGTGTAGTTGTATATGTATACGGAGACTGATCTCTCCATCATGATTGTACTTCGGATTTATTTAATTTTTTTAATATTCGCAAGCATCTGATTTATTGTATATGCTGCACAAGATGTCCGAAAGATGTTTGGATGTGTCAGAGCTAATGTATTTACTGCAGCCATATTGTTCGAAGTATTATCTATCACAATCTGAACAATATTTTCTACACCAATCTCATTCATTCCCCTCTCCACAAATTTGTGGATATAACTGTCATCGTGCCTGTCAGAGGAAACATCTTGTGATAATAAGAAGGCTATCCCGGTCGAACAATGCACAACAATATTCATTAAACTTCTCCCCTTTCGGTCCGACCATGCATCAGTCATAACACTGTAGTCATTTGTTCGGCAACTCTGTTTGAATGCATCAAGAGTTGTATTTGTCTTGTCGATTTCTCTCTAGAGGAAAGTCTCGCTGAGTTTGTACGGGCTAGAAGTCTGTAAGTTTGGTCTAAATTTGCCAATGGTTTGGACCATTTGCATAAAAAATGGCAATATAGTAAGATTAAATGCAGCCCCTCTTCATAAAAAGACCTTGCAATATACCGAACTGCATCATCTCCGTCCTTTTTTTTAGATGGATGGCACGATAGGTTATTTTTGGGCTGCTTCCACGTCTCCTCGACCGATCGAATAGCAAATTGATCTATCGGTCCTTTTCGAGAAGATTGACCTGTGGATTTTTAAGAAGATTTATTCTTCTCGAGTTGTCTTTTCATCTTTTTTTTTCCACACACGAACTTCATTTAATAAATTTTGAAGCTCTATTGTTTTCCTTTTTTTTTCTACTCTAGCTTTATTTAGCATAGTTAGAGCTTTCTGCTTCACGTCATCAGGGACCAGAGGATAAACTCTGACATTCTCGTTGACATGACCTAGATTTTCCTTTAAGTGGGTAATACCTCTCCCATGTTCGTTCTTACAAAAATTGAACTATACTTTATTGGACTTATTGGGTACTTTTTTCCCCAAATCCTAAGCTTGATCCTTGTCTCATCGCTTCTCTTGGACATTAGAAGCACTGGAAGAGGACATCTTTCGAACTATTACTGATCTCAAAATTTCAAAAAAAAGACAAAATATAATTGATTAAATATTTAAATAATTGTTGCACTCAATATAAATAAACATAATATGTTTTTGATCAAGTCTTTATTAATAAAATATTTCTTTCTTCTAAACAATTATGTCTAAAAAATAACTGTTGCACTCAATAGCAAAAATTATATATTTTTATATAACACACTGCAACACAATGCTTAATCTAGTCTTTAATGACCACAATTTTTTATTACACAATGTTACACAATACTACACAATACTTATTGTTTAATCTAGCCTTCAACAACCAAATTTTTTTTTATTACACAATGCTACATCCCTAAGTAACGTAGAAAATATCTTAATTTAGCCTTCAACATAAACAATTGTTTTTATATGACACAATGTTACAAATTTACCATAAAAAATATCGATTCACATCCAAATTTAACAAATTTAATATACAAAAACAAATTTAACATAAAAATTTTATCTACTGTCTTCAACATCCAATCCACGTGAATCACATTATGTAACAGTGAATCAGTGATTCGATTCACTTGAATCAGTAATTTGATTCACTGATTCACATTGAATCAGTGAATCGATTCATTGATTTAGTGTGAAACCGTGAGTTTGATTCACTGTAAGTAAATTGCCCCAATCCAAAATTTAAGATCCAAAATTCTTTCATGTTTTAAACACTCAAACACACAAATTACAGTCACAAACTAAAATTTAAAGAAAAATTTGACTAATTAGAAACTAATAATTATTGCCCAAAATTAGAAATTTTAATATTTACAAAGGGGAGATTGACTTACCAAACGAGCTTTTCGGCGACGTTAGAAGACACACAAGAGGAGAGAGAGGTCGGATCGTCGGCGAGCCCTCAACTGCGCGGCGAAGTTACGGAAATTCTGCAATTGAGCTCACCGAAGTTTCGATTAGGGTGGAGAATCTCTCTGGTTGCTCGGGGTCAACTGAAAGAGAGACGGTGACGGCGAGGAAGAGAGGAAATTGGGTGAAATTGGGGGGAAATCGATCGAGCAGCTCGAGCTCGCAAACGAGAGGAGAGGATTTTAGGGGTTTTTTTGAACAAATCGGGAGAGTTTTCAGATTTTAATTTTTTTTTCTATCGGGTTGAGTCTAGCAGATTAACAGATTTCAACTACAACCCTAACCCATTAACAAAATGCTCGATAAATTGCCATACCGGCTGGTATTTCATATATCGGATACCAGCCGATATATCGCCACGTGGTCGATATATCGGTCTATACTGGTCGAAAACAGAATGCGATAAAAAAAATTAACATCCCATCTCGTTTCGTCGTGAAAAACGATATGTTGGCTGGTATAACGGTATACGGGTCAGTATTTAAAGCACTGCATGCATGAGCAACGAAGCAGGTTGCATACCAGCCAAAGTCCTATATGTGCCCCATTGTTGTCTGCAAGTTCCATGTCTGGTTCCAAACTCTGAGTATTGATGTCTAGCTGAAAATTGGGAGTAAAGTTTGTGTTAACTTCCATGCACCCTCTAGACTAATGTGTCATGCTCCATAGCTTGACCCAACTTCGATAGGCTTAGACAATGATGATATCAATCTTCCTGATTGATGCATAATAGTAAACATATTTTATGTTTGAGGCAGTTTAGATAACTGAAAATTCTCTTATGGGTATTGTGGCAAACTGTGCAGTTTGCAACAACTGTATTTGGGTGCTTGCACCTTAACTTTGTTCTATACATACGAATGGCTGTTTTTCAATCTTTTTTTGGAACCACAAGCATCTGAGTACGACACTGGTGCCCTGGTGTCTGATTTCCATACTAGGACAACTACCCAAGCAATGCTGAATACAACATACAACCATCTTTCTAGTTAGGATTACTAATTTGATGATGTCTGGTGTCATATGTCATAGTTATTTTAGCAGGCTACATCATGCAAGATCATTTTCTGTTTGGTGTAACCAATTTTATACCCACAAAGCAAGTGGCCCTGGTTGGAAATATAACACAGGAAATTGCAAGATTTGTGTTCTCTCATACAGTGAAACATAGCATTTAATTGTTATCATGAAGCAAAGCAAACCAGGATTCCAAGATATACTCTTATACTTTATTATACCGTAATTTCTCCTAATTTTTGAACCAATATTTATTGATTGTTACATTTTGCTATGCAAACAGAGTGTGTGTCAGTTCTTAAGTGGCTATATTATCATATGTTTATTTTCAGGCCTACAATTAACCTACCTGTCAAGCTTGTCCTGCTACTGGTTGCCCTAGTTGAAGGGATACATGAGAAGTTAAAGTTTTCCAGAAAATACGATCAGTTCCTCAATCCTACCACTATACGTGTTTTTTCATGCACAAGGACATTTGATTCTTCTCAAGCTAAAAGGCTTGCTCGATATTCACCAATAGCTTCCGTAGAGGTTAGCATGTTTCCGTTATGCTATTCATAATTAAGTTTGGTTGTTTTCCTTCTTTTTTTTGTGTACCTATTTATTTACTTTACTTTTTTATTTAATGGCGATATATATATATATATATATATATATATATATATATATATATATATATATATATATATATATATATATATATATATATATATATATATATATATATATATATATATATATATATATATATATATAATTTTTTTTTTATTTTGGCGGTGGGGGGGGGGGGGGGGGGGGTGGT
The DNA here is from genome assembly GCA_036321105.1 of Dracaena cambodiana. Classification (NCBI taxonomy): domain Eukaryota; kingdom Viridiplantae; phylum Streptophyta; class Magnoliopsida; order Asparagales; family Asparagaceae; genus Dracaena; species Dracaena cambodiana. Next base: position 25,751,165 of record JAYEPQ010000002.1, read on the forward strand.
TGGGTTTGGGAAGCTTGGATCTTGCTGATGTTTTTTTATTTTATTTAAATGAACTCCGGATAACTTTCCGGGGGCCCTTTCTCTATGCATAAATGTTAGTGTTTCACCATTTGGCGAGGGGCATTTTATGGTAGATGGAAATTTTTACAGTTACTTCTAAATACATAGATAGTATGTTGTTAAATCATACTGACGTGTGCTACATGTGCTTGTGGCTTACTTTTTCTGATATTTATCGACTATTAGGGCCTACATAGTTGTTTGAAGCAACAACTTATTCAGCTCCCTTTCTTATTTTTGGATACGCAGGATGGTATTTCTGTAACTGTAGAATCATTCTCAAAATTATCAAAGGGCTTGCCCTATTTAAATCTGCGAGATTTTTCCAAACCATCAAAAGCAGAATCATTTCTGGGCAGTGGTAAAGGTGGGATGCGCAACCTCAATTTAAATGATTCTCTTTTTTCAACTATGGTGATTCATTTCTGTAATCACAGCCATCTTTAACATTCTAAAACGGTTAATATGAACTTATAACTCCATTAACTTGAACAATGCCTTCTCTTACAGCCTTTTTGAGTTCTTGCACCTTATTTTGTTCTATTCCAGTTGCTGATGTTCTGCTCTGGCGAGATGAAAAGAGAACATTCATGTACTTGCTAGGAATGTTTCTGTTGTTTCACTGGTATTTCCTCTCTGGGAGAACTTTTATTTCGTCAACTGCCAAACTCCTACTGTTGGTGTCGCTTATTCTTTTCAGCCAAGGAAGTCTTCCTTCTTCAATGTGGGTAACCTTACTGTTGATCTATTTTTGTTTGAATAGTTAGACAAACTATTTATGAAATAGTATTTTCATTGTCATGCTTGACAATTTTGAACAAGCTGCAGTATATTCTAGAGTAAATATTATACATGCTTATTAGATTAGTGGTCTTAGTTTACCTTCACTTCTTGTGAAATAAAGACTTAACTGCAGATGCCCTAAGGAATTATAATGCTCCAGTATGGTAGGATGTACATTTAGATTAATGGCGTTAATTAAAAAACTATGACTAGTAGACATGAGGACATGACTATATATGTGCGTGTCTGAACATATGCAAAAAAAGGGTGTGGATTGATTTCTATAAATATGTGAAAGAACGGTTGATGTATAAAATATTAGATTTTGTTGAAGGGACGCAATATACATTTAGATACAGTTTTTAAGGTAAATAGCAGTTTATCCATTTGCAAATGTTGGGCACAGATTGACACACATTTTGTGAGCGGATGTGTCAGAGACACCATCCATTTGTCAGGGGAGGTGTCAACATCTGATGGGGGAGGTATCAGTGTTCTAAATATCGGATACCGGTCTCGTACCGGTCAGCCAAATTACATACCGGTTACCGGATACCGGGTGGGATATCGCGATATGACCCTAAATACCGGAATGTCATATCGGTGTCATACCAGTTAAAGAATAATTATATAATTGGCTATATAGAACATAATAAAACGCATAAAATGAGTTTATAGCACTTACATTGGCTTATTTACATTCAACTTACGAATTTGCAGATATCGTTTAGAACGTTCGCATATGCACAGAGACAGAGCGAAATACAATCATAAAATAAAGAAAAATAAGTTGATATTGTTGTTTAGTAAAATGAAGGAAGAATAAGATGGTGGGTATGGGACTTGGTGAATAAAATTAACAGAAAACTCAATTTTTTGCAAACTAGTAAGTCATCATGCTAACTAGTGGATTTTCTTTATCAAATTTTGTTTTTTTTTTCAACAACACATCCACAAAAAAACATATATGGATACAGTCCACATGCACAACAACAATAAATCTAGCATGAAACTCATACATAAAACAGTAAATCTGCAACAACAATTAGAATAATGACAAAATTCTGTTGCATGAAATAGTAAATCTGCAACAGTGAATCATACACAGTAAATCTGCAACAGTAAACCTAAGAAGTAGTGAATCTATAAATAGTAAATACTCAAATTAACAAATTTTAACTAGTATGAAACTCATACACACAAAATTATTTCTTGAATCACTGATTCACACTGAATCATCAGTGTGAATCAGTGAACCGAATCACTGATTCAGTGTGAATCAGTAACTTCACACTGAATCAGTGATTCGGTTCACTGATTCACACTGAATCAGTGAATCGAAATATGAATCAGTGATTCGATTACTCACTGTAGACTACCCGCCAATAAACAGTGCGTCAACTTAGCAATTCCCCTCAAATTACACCAAAAAAAAAATCTAACATAAATCGCAATCAATTAAACCTAAATAGCACAATTATAAAAAAAATTGACGAAATTTGTAACTCTAAATCAAATTAACATAAAAAAGCAAACTAACCTTACCTGGCCGGCGGCGACTGCCCCACTGGAGAACGGCGAGCACTCTTCGAAGACTCGCAGAGTAGGAGAAGAGCTATCGGAGAGCGGAGAAGAAAGATAGAAAGAAAACGAGAGAGATTTTTTGATGGATTGGGAAATTAGGGTTCGGGTTCGCTCCGTTCGGCTCGATCGGCCGACGAACGCGGGCAGAGAACGAGAGAGAGAGCCAGAGAGTGAAAGAAGAAGAATCGGAGAAGATTTAGGGCTGATTTGTGGGTATTTGGGATTAGGGTTTTGTCGCGGAGAGAGAGAGCTCGGATCGCCGGGAGAGAAAGAGAGAGAAAACGCGAAAGAAAATAAAAATTTCCCCCCTTTCGACCCGTTTTATTGCTTAACGGGTCGGATTTTAACGGGTTAACGGGTTTAACCCGTAACCAAAACCCAATAACCAATATTATCCAATACCGGCCGGTATTGGATAATATCGATACCGGCCGATATATCGCCACGTGGCCGATATATCGGCCCATACCGGTCCAAAACGATACCCGATAAAAAATTTCCCATATCGTCTCGTTTCTTCAAAATTACCGATATACCGGCCGATATACCGGTATATCGGCCGATATTTAAAACACTGGGAGGTATCATAGCACAAGGAGATACCACTCTGTAGCAACAAACAACAAAAGCTATGCCATGGTAGCATCAGATAATATCGGCAAGCATGTGTAATGAACCCAACAATTCTCCTGCTTTCACATGGAACTTTAAATATTTAATTTGCCTTGCGTAGTAAAGATCCAAGAACTCATAAATACACATGAAGACCTACCATAAATGGCTGACCCAACACTTGTCCCGTACATCATAAACTGCCAGAATATTGTGTACCATTTCTTCAGTTTTGTGAACAGTTACATGATTATAAATATCCATTTTGCAATTGCCACATTGGGGACACCTTTTTCTTTTTGTTTTTTGTTCTTTTTTCTCGTGCGGTATGAGACATTCTATCATTCTATCTTGCACGAAAATGGGTAATGACTATCGGATATGATATTGATACGTAGACACAGATACTTATGACACGATATGGATACACAGCACTGTGGCACAAAGTTCCTGCGCCGACATGCACACGTACTCACATGTCAACACGTTTGGACATGGAATTGAACTCGGCAGTCCATCACAAACAATCTCGAAAAAAAAAGAGAGAGGAAGAGAACAAAAAGGAAGTTGGTTATAACCACTATTACAGTATAATTGCAGTTAGTTGCAATATGATCATAACTGATTGCATTGCAATTGTAATCATGGTCAATTGCAATCAGTTGTAGCTAATCATAATTAGTTGTGATCTAATCTGAACGTAATGATTTATCATGGAAAGATAAAGAAAAAGCAAACTCCATGAAGAAAAAGAGGAGGCTACAATGGTTGAAGAGTAGCGAAGCAGCAGAGGAAAAGAAGATGATGATGAAGAAGAAAAAAGGGATACAAATACCTTGGTGTTAATTTCTGCAGTTATTTCTTCTCCATTTTTTCCACTTAAAAAGAATTATCACAACATGGAGAGATCTAAGAATTTACCCTTTTTTTCTATTCATCAATCAATGCAGATCTAAGAATTTACCCTTTTTTTGTATTCATCAATCAATGCAATCTCAGTGCTTTCACTCTTGTTCTGGGTCAGTAAGAGTCAACAAGTATACAAGTTGAAAGCTTTTTTGATCTGCTATTATAAGTAGCATGTCACAGAGCTCAAATACACAAGTTGAAAGCTTTCTGATATGCAATTGTGGGTAGCATGTTGCAAAGCTTTTGAGCTCCTATTGACATCAACAACGGTAAGTTTTTAATGCCTTAAATGGGTTATGAAGTTTTAATAATAATAATAATAATAATAATAATAATAATAATAATAATAATAATAATAATAATAGCAGAGCATAATGCATGTGTGCCGTCAGTGCAGGAAATTTTCTTGCGTTGGCAGCAAAAATTACCCATATTTTTGGAGATAAATTTAATTTTGAACCTTCTATCTCCATCTATAACTCATTAGGATCTTTGTGATAAAAAAACACGGGTTTTAGGGTTTGCTTGCCCATCCATCATGTTGGTGTAAGATGTTCTATTCACACTATACATCGTTTACCCACTTGATGGAAGCGCAAATAAACCCTGTTATCCATTATTTTTGGTCCCAAAGAAGTAAAGGTACTGTAGATGAAGTTATCAGGATTGGATTGTGATTTTATTTTTAAAAAAATTAGGTTTTTGATACCAGCAAAGGAAATTTTTCTGCGTTGACAACACATCTAATATTCTCATAGTAATAGTAGTAGTAGTAATAATAATAATAATAATATAAGAGATGGTGTAATGCCCAAGAATACTCTTCATTTAAAATAATAGCATGATATGCAAAAATTGATAGTAGGAGGAAAGAGATACCCATAGGTTACTTATCATCCCAAGGAGCTTTTGAAGGTTGAGCGGCGTTGTGTTTGCTAGTGGATTAAGTTTCAAAAGTGGATCATTAAGGGGCGAATGGACTCTTTATCTTACAACATAATTTTTAACATCTTTTCAAATGATATTTTGCTTATAAAACTGGGTCAGGTGTGTAATTTCTGTTTAGGATACACACACACACACATACATATACATACATGCATACATTTGTATGTATGCATGTATGTATTTTTAAAAGAAATTGTTATTGGAATCTTCATATACTTCGTACTTTAGAACATGATATGCTCTTTTCAACAATTGGTTTTATCAAGAATTACATATTTATTATGTGTACTTAGATTTATTTCAAATTATTTTCTTGCTTAGTGAATATACAAGTGATTTGAAGCTATAGCCAAGTGATTCATGAAAGCGAAACTTTGCAAGTGTTTTGGCTATTTTTTATATTTATATAGTGAAGTGTTTTGGACTAGTGAAAGAGAAACATTGTAAGTGTTATAGTTACTACTGGTATGTGATTTCTTAAAGTGACATATTACTGCAAGTGTTTAAAAACCTCGTGTCCACTATGTAGTAAAGAGAAGTGACTGAGCCTGTCATATGGTAAGAGTGTTTGATAAGTGGCCTTCAGGCAAATAAGTCACCTTTGGACAAAACTGGCCTTGGGGCAACCTGTGGCAACCATAATGCGTAGCATCGACAAAAGTTTTTGAAATTATGATGCTATGTATTTTATGGTCTTTTGTTATTAAAAAAATGACAGTTTTAATATGATTTCCAAGTTATGAAAAATACTTTTGTGATATTATAATATTATTAGATTTGTGAAATAAAGTGGTTCTTTGAATATGATTTCCAAGTTAAAATTTGTGATAGTATGGTTTACACAATTCTCTGTTAGTCTATTTATGGCATTTTGAATTGGAATTATTTGTTTGATATTCTTTAATTATAAAATTATTATACTAACAAACTTGTCTGAACCACTAGTAAAGTAAAATAAATTCATTGAGTTTTAGCTCACCCTATTGTTTTCCACCTTTTTTCAGATCAGATTTATTAAGTTGGTAGTTAACTTGAGAATTGTAGTGTTTTCAAAGAGTTAATTAGTGATGAGAATAATATTGGTGAAGAACAACATAATTTCATACTGTTAAATTTCTGACAGCTAAATTGTATTCGGGTTCTTTACGTAATATATTTGTCAAGAAATAATCACCTTTTATTGAAAAAATTTTATCTGAAGTTTGACTGAAGGCGGAGCATGTATATGAGATTCATCTTGTATAGATGCTTCCGATGTGACTACTCCAGCCGATGCTGCAGGTTTGGGGGCCTTACAGATAGACTTGTTTCTTCCAGTGTTATTTAAAGTCAAATCCTGCCAACCAAATTCAATGTTCGACCATTCATATGGAAGATCAACTTCATTGAGGTTGGTCTATGCCATCTAAAGGCTCTAAAAACCAAATTCAAGTTTTTAGAAGGTTTTTGCTCCATTCATTGACAAGGGCAAGCCCCACGGTCCTAAATGACAGGTTGATTAGTTAAAACGTTGTAGAATGGTTGAGACCGTACAAAAATTGATGTGCAAGGATATTTAGATGTGTTGATTAAGATTAGATAATTTGATCAAAATTTGGGTCCCTAAAGTGTAGATCTATGCAAAGTATCGTTTACGGTCATCTATTCTGTGCCTACTTGATGTATAGACAATTTTATTTTTGTATACTTGATTTGGTTTTTAGCTATTTTAAATTATGTCAATCAACTCCAATGGAGTGTTTGTAAGAATAAACACCCAGTTATCAAATTCTAGTGAGAAGGATTTGGCACCAAATCCTTTTGGAATGAGCCAAATGGCCCAAGTCTATTTGATGATTATAAATAACAATAACAATAATGTAGTTGTATCCCCCAACTTAATTTTTGAGGTTTTACATGTGTGAAATCTTATGCCCATGTCTACTGAACCATAAGAATATATGCAAAATCATAAAACTTCGCAAATTTGATTCTCCAGAGGTATGTCGGTTAAATAATATTTTATTATCTATACCTTGGAAAAATTAGAATTCAATAATTAAATTTATTGGTAAAGAATAAACAACTATGCCTTTTATCCTAAGAACTTGGAATACGCTATATGAACCAAAAGAGAATCATACAGAATCTATCACATGGATGATCCTTCTCCGCACATTTATTAAGCCTCTAGCATCTAAATCTTTTCGTATCACCTCCATTTATATTTTCTTCGGTCTTTCCTTTACTCTTTTAGATTGTCCTACATTGATAAACTCCACTTATCGAACTGGTGCATCTCTAAGTCTACGTCGCACATGACCAAACTATCATAGACGATTTTCGCACATCTTCTCTTAAATGGGGGCTACACCTACCATAGCACGAATATTTCTATTTCTCACTTTATCTCTCTTAGTGTTATGCACATCTAATGAAACATTTGTATTTTTGCTATACTTATTTTCTGTGAATGACGTTTCTTTATAGCACACGATTCTGTACCATATAATTTAGATGGCCTAATAGTAGTCCTATAAAATTTTCACTTTATCCATAGCGGAATGTTATGGTTGCATAAAATGCTTGTTGTGCTCCTACATGTCAACTAACTAGCTTGTTTTTTATGATTGATATCACTCTTTTATTTTGAACAATAGAATCCAAGTACCTAAACTAGATTGCTCATTTGTATTCCACTCATTTAGTGTCATAAACACTTTAGACTTGGGTCCTTCATTTACTAAATTTGCACTTTATATACTTTGTTCTGGACCTACTCAATTTAAAATCTCAAGATTCTAATATTTAACTCCATAGCTGCAACTTGGTAGTTACTCTAGCTCTCATCTTATCGACTAAGACAATATCGTTAGCAAATAGTATACACTAAGATAACTCATTTTGAATATCTTTAGTAAGCTCATCCATCACTATGACAAATAGGAATAGGCTCAATGTAAATTCTTAATGCAATCCAATTGTAATAGAAAAATAACTTGTTAAGCCACCACAAGTTCTGACATCTGTTACTACTCCATTGTACATGTCATTAATTATGTCAACATACTTGATAGAGCCTCCTTTTATTATTGTTCACCAGAGTACCTCTCTTAATACCTTTCATAGGTTTTTTTTTTAAATCAATAAAGACCATATGCAAATTTATACTTCTCTCTTGAAATCGCTCTATAAGTTGGTGAAGTAAATATATAAATTTTCACGTCGATCGCTCTGGAATGAGCCCAAACTACTTATTTGATATCCTAACAATCTTTCTTAACCTATGTTCATTTACCTTTTTCCAAAGATTCATTATGCGATACATGAGTTTTATTCCATGGTAATTAGAGTAACTCTGAATATTACCCTTGTTCTTATAATTGAGGTACCAAAGTACTCTTTCTCCATTTATTTGGTATTTTTTATTAAAGATGTCAGTCAGTTATCTCACATCTATCTCTCTAAAGTATTTCCATAGCTCAATAAGAATTTCATCTGGACCAACAGTTTTACTTTATTTCATTTTTTTCAAAAGTTCTTTTACTTCAGATTCTTTAATTATGCGCATAAAACTATGGTTTATATTCTCACACTGAATAGTAAGGTCTCTCAAATTCTCAGTAAAACTACCAGTGTACAATATGTCAAAACAATCGCTCATTCTTTCTTTAATATCTTTGTCTTGAACTAGAACCTTTCGATTATCATATTTAACACACTTTATAATACATATTTAGACTTTATCTCGCTTATTCGAGCAAATCTGTATATATCCTTTTAAGCCTCTTTATTCCAATTTCTCGCACACTTCATATAATTTAGCTCTTGCATACTGGAAAGCTTTCTTCACCTCTTTCTGTCTAGCTTTTACCTCTCAAAACTCAATTCATCACTATAATTGTTCTTTAAATTTCTATAAAGGTCTCATTTTATCTTAATAACATTTCTACCTCTTCATTCTTTCATGATGTGTCATTACATGGTGGAACACCACCCCTCGACTTACCAAGTATATATGTAGCGACCCTCTTAATGGAGTTAACCATTTTGTTTCATGTTGCATTGGGATAATTATGGACATTTTGATCTGTTTCCTATACCACTCTATGTATAAAGATACATAGATTCTTTGATTACCTTCTAGCTGTCACGACTTAATCTTAGAATATGACTTATACTTAATCTTTCTAAATATTTTTCTAATATGAAATCTAAGACTAAGAGCCTATGTTGGATTATTACTCTCTCACTTGACAACTACTATACAATAGCTCTATCTACCCTCCTAGCTAAAAAGAAGTCTATTTGGCATGCACTCAATCCACTTCTAAAAGTAATCAAATAAGAAACTCTCTTTTTAAACTAAGTATTCACTAAAATCAAATCATAACACAAAGAAAAATCTAGAATCAAGTTATATGTTTTATTTCTTTCTCAAAAACCAAATCCTCAATGTACATAATCAAGTACATTACTACTTCTTACATGCCCATTAAGGTCATCATTAATAAAAAGTTTTCCCTGATGGTATTCTTTGTACCATCTCATGTAGATCCTCCCAAAATTAACGTTTACCAGATTTATTAAGTTCTACTTGTAATGCATAGGTACTAATAGTATTATGAATCTTCCTGTCTAAAATAAATTTAACTAATAAAATTCTATCATTTTTCTGTCTAATCTCAACTACATCTCCAAATAATTGTATATTTATGATCACATCTATTCTATTATGATTTCTATCTTTGTTGTATATTAATGTTTATAACCTCAATGCTCTATATCTCTAGCTTTCTTATCTGCTACCTTAGTTTCCTATACACAATATTAATCCGCCTTCTAATCATAGTAGTAATAAACTTTTGCTAATATTACGCGTAAGGGAACCTATGTTTCACGAGACTAATCTAATTCTATATTCATGAGCTAACTTTTTTACCTTTACCCACTTGCTATGATGTGTAAACCCTCTCATATTTAACACCACATTCGGATGTCGACATGCAGTGTTGCTTCTGGACGACGACATAGTAATTCTCATACAATTTTCACTACACTTGGGTTCCGATGTAATGCGTCTTTCGATATGATGCGTCCTAACGAAATTTATTTTTTGGCTCATGTCATAATTTATGATAATATTTTACGATGGCTGTTACAGACCTTCCACGACCCTTGTTTATCCTAACTCGGGATAGTAAAAGAATGAAAATTTTAAGCACAACATTGGTAGAGTTAAACTTGTTGGTAAAGAATCTAACTTGTAAAACTTTTTTTTTATCTAATTGTGCTTAAAACATGTGAAAAAGAAGCTGGAAAACATATATACGTTATTTTATAACTTCATTCCCATCGTAATTATATACAAGCATTGAACAAGAATTTTGTCGGTTAGTATCCGGATTGGGTATGTCATACAGTGAGTAGAATCATTTCCATCATAATTATATTTATTTATCCAAGAAGAATTTTGTCGGTTAGTAACCGGATTGGGTATGTCACACAGTGAATAGAATCAGTGCATCAGTGGTTGACGATTCATGTTACTTTAGTAGTCTGATTCCAAAAATTTGAAATTGCAATCTCTAGTGCTGCTCATCCTCATAAAAGCTTAGAATTTCATCAAAATAGATGACAAGCAGATTCTTTGTTTATCATGCAACACATAAAATAGATTATAAACACATAATAGAAGTAGTATCTGAATGTAGTCTTTTGATAAGAATATCTGAAGGTAGTTGATAGTGTTGATCGATAAAACACCCAGCTTTTCAATGCAGTAACTGCCTAGGAAGTCCTTCAATTCTGTGAGTATCTTAAATTGCCATTATCACCAACCGTTAATATATAAAACATAATGAAGGAATATGAGAATGAGGAATGCCATTGATTAATGCATGTAGTTCCTCAAAATTAGTCTTATATAGGCAATACCAAGCAAAGACATTTATTTGTCATATCAGCCTATATCATGTATGAATCATCTTTATATCTTATAAACTTCATGCTAGAACTTTGTGCATGTATCCGTGCACATCAGCATGCTTACATGTTGTTATATAATATAAGCTGCATATCTATTGTTCCAGCATATTGAAGATGCAACTACAAATCGTAATATGCATCAAGAATACATAATGCAATATTTCCCCCCCTTCCTCTGCAGGTTTGGTTTCACCATTGAGAAGATGCCTTCGTCGTACTTTGAAGTCTCGGAATTATCTGTGAGGCAATGGCTTACTACTCTAGCATCTATCTGGAACAATGGTTTATTTATATTGAAGTCGGTGTCTCAAGGAGACAATTGGAATGTTTTCATAAAGGTTAGAGGAATGGCCATTTCTTGGCATAGGCTTGTAATAATACATATTAGATATGGCTGATATTAATGTGTTTTTCATTGAAGCTTTGTGCATGTGGGTTTTGGGGTGGGGATAGCTGTGTGCCTTTGCACCGAGCCCAATTAATTACTAAGATCGAAAATCCCCTGAACAGCCTCTAGGGAATTCCATTGTGGAAACTGCCGCAGTGGAGGGGATGGATGTTACCTTGAGGCACACTGACCCTACTTCCTTGTTCAAACAACTTTTATTGTATCCTCCTCACAAGCATATGATAAAGAGGTTTCTGGAACATGTAAATATGCATTCATGATGCCCATCATAATAGAATATTCTATTACAAATATAGGCTCGTTGATACTTAACTATCTTAGTCTTAATGGAAAGCATTTATGTGTAACTATCTTTGATATCCCTCAAGTTTTTATGGTTTTGTGCATGCTTCTATATGCTTCAAACTTGTAGAGTTTGGAGTACATAATATCCAATGTTAAGATATAGCTTGTGTAATCAAAGTTTCCATGCATGTTGAACTGATAGTTATCTATTTAGTTCCATGTCTTTGGGTAGTGTCACATGTACAATAACCATCAGAGGAGGGCAAAATTTGAGTGTAGTTGACAGATGTCTGATGTATATTTGTGTTTTTCTTACTACCAAGTGTTTAACTATTACAGGTAGCTGGTTCTTTATATTTATTCAAGTTGCTCTTGCCATTTTCCTTCTCAGTATTGGCTGCTGTTGGTAAGTGACTGAACTTAGAAGACTTAAAATGTTCTGGTAAGCATTCAAATTTTTTCTCATCTTTTTTCCTCTTTATGCAGGCGTGATTTGTATGTTTTCCTTCTTCATAATATATGAACAGTGTGAAGATGAAGTTGAGAAACTAGTGACAATTGCCATCTCTGGATTCAACAAATCAAAGGAATCATTGAGTGCTAAATTTTCTAATTTCCTTGCTACCTATATTCATAAGAGTTAAAAAAAAAAAAATCAGTGAGAATGACAACCATGGGCCTCCATTAATGAAGATATGGTCAGAATTATGATGTAACAGAATTAGTTTCTGTCTCACCGATGATGGGGTCTCAAACAATCACTTGCAGGTATCTACACAGAATAATTTTGAAGCACTTAACTTTTATATGTTTCAATACTTCTACAACTAATTGACTTCTTATGAATAGATACATCCGTTCAGTAGTATATTTGCTTATATACTTCTTTGTCAGCCATCTCAGTTCTATCGTTGAATAGATCACTACTGGGGTTAAATTTTATTTATCTCTGCATGTATCTTCACAAGGTTCAGTGGTTTCTATGAGTTTTCCACTCCTGGGATTGCTGCATTAATCAAAGTATTAAATTTTACCCTAACTAAATGGATGACTATGCCAACATGACAAGATAAAAATATGGTTACAGCCTAGAGAATTTGGAAGCAAGAATATGAACAAGTTCAAATGTTGGGAAAAGAAGTCAACTGGACTCTTAGAGGGACATTGGATGAGACTCTTTAAAGGACAGAACCCGTGGGAGTGAGGTCGAGTGTTGTGCAAATGTGCATGTTGAAGTGTGCCAGATGATTCCCAGCTTGACTGAGCCCAGATTTAGCTGGGCTAGAACAAGATTACAGTGAGTTGACCCTAGCACTTGCAAGGTAAACTTGGTTGGTCAAGAATAGCCTGGACAGCTTTTATTAGAGAATACGGCTCATCTGAAGCTCATCACACAAGAAACATAACTTTCTGCCAAGTTATTGAACAATTATTGTCAAAGAAGCGAAGAGATTCTTATTTATGTTGGTTTAACCTCAAAGTAGAACAACCCAGTAGCTAAGCAAGCCTATGTTGCACTTTGCATAAACTTTACATTTCCTGAGCTTGCTCATTACAGTGTGGATCAGGTGTGATCTGCGAATACAAAACCTTCAACGGTTGCACCACAGATTGATTGTTATTAACTCCCTCTCATTACCATAGCTTCATATGCTCTCTGCCATTCTCACGGATGATAGACAGTAGCAAGAATAACACATACATAGTAATAGATTAAGAGGAGCCTTTAGGCCTGGGAATGATGCTGTCAACAAAATGTTGAATATGCATTGTACCATGCTGAGGACCTTTATTTGCCAGCAAAATGAACAGCAAGCTCAGGGGATTCAGAAATGTGATTTCTCATGGTAAATATGAAGTTATTTATCATTAGTAAGTGGTGTCAGCGCAAATGTTGTTAGAGTCGTAGTTATGAATCAATAATGATCTTCCCCAATAAATAGCTCTCACTTCCAAGATATGATGTTTTCAAATGATGCTGATGCATTTAGGGTGGCTTCTTTGAACCTTTCAGGTGTCAAGACAAACAGAAAGGTTGACAGGAGGTGGCTCACACCCCTCTGATGTTAGTCTTGCAACTGTAATCAATTGTGAGAGAGTCAGTTGCAATGTAACGAGAAATTTCTTCTTCTTCTTGTTTTTAATCTTTTCTCCAGAATATGATGATGAATATAGCCATAACAGTATATGTAAGCCTTTATATTTGTTTTCTGATTTTATTTCATTTTATCTTGGGCTTGTCAATAGGTAAAGCTTGGAGGAGAGGGGAACATAATTGTTGAAAATGGAGAATTAACACACAGGTTGTAATAATCTAATGAATCAAAGTATAACCTTTTGTTTTGAGTAAGTGTGATAATTTAAAGAGAATTAATATGCAGATTCAGGCACCTAAACATGCAGTTTGTCAATTATTTGTATAGGGATATTATGTCTGTGCACCTAGCTCGTGCATAATTGTCGACCTTAGCTTGTGCGGGGTCTCAGCATAATTGATTGTGTTTTTTTTATGTTTTTATTATGGTTTGTATGCTATCTTGGATATTTGCCTTACCTGAGAAGAAGGAAACTCTTTGGAGTCTTCCCATGGCAAAATTATGGGTCGATGGCAATCCGATCATTGCAAGTGTTGTAACATTGGCAACCCTTCTCGGTCCACGAGTACTCTGCCTTTTTTAGGGGATGCTAAATGATTCTTGTGCCTGAAAGTGAAGTGAGAGCTTCACAAGATCCATCTATATAGTAAGCCTTCATGACCATAAAAAATGAAAAATCAAAGCTCGCAATAGGCATGAAATGAGGGATTGTCATGATTCATCCTCTTCTTCTCATCAACACTCGTAAAAAATGAGGGATTTCTAGCATATTCTTTTTGAAGTATTATTTTTCTTAAACTTCGAGTGGAAAATCATTGCTTTTATTGATTCTAATATCATTCAGGGGTGAATGTATGCTATCTTGAGTTTGCAAATATTGTTGAATAGAAAGTAAAATAAACTAAAATTTCTAATGAATAATGGTTAACTCAAACTTTCAAAAAAAAAAAGAGAAAGAAAGAAAAACAAGTAATGGTTAACTCAGCTTTTATGGTCTTATAAGTTATACATGTGTCAAATTAGTTACCCACATTTCAATTTCTCTCCATGACTTATTTCTCAGTTTTCCCTTCCCAAATTATTTACCACCACAAATCAGCCAAAGTTACATTTACCACTCTTTGCTTTAAGAAATACAGGCGGGAAAAAAAAAATTTGCAAACACGAAAAGTTCATAATACATCATCAGCATGGATTTGTGCTGAATTAAAAAAAAAAAATTGTTATTTAAAATTTTAGTTTTGACCACATCACCTCATGTCCTTTAGGCTATGTATGGTTTGAAAGAAAACGGAAGAAAGAAAAAGAAAAAGAAAAAAAAAAAAAGAAAAGAGAAAAGAAAATAAAAAGAAAGAAAAAGAAAAAGGAAAAAAAATAAAAAGAACATATAAATTGGTTTGGTTAGTAAGAATTTTTTTGTCATTTAGGCTGTGTTTGGATTGAGGGAAAATGAAGGAAGAGAAAAGAAAAAGAAAGAGAAAGTTGCTTTCCACTGTTTGGTTAGAGGGAAAATTAGAGAGAAAATAAAAAGGAAAGAAAGTGAGAGAAAATGTATTAAGTTTTTTTTCTTTTTCATTTTCTTCCTCAAATCCAAGAGAAAATGAAAGAAAAGGAAAGTTGAGAGAAAAAGGAAAAAGGTAGAGAAATTTTTGCATAATTATTTAAATTAATATGCTTAATTATTTAAAAATTAAAAATTATATCAATAATATGTAAATTAATATTAAAATTCTCTATAGTTTAATTAGAATTATATTTTCCTTTTAATTTTCTATTGAGCAACCAAACATATGAAACTACTTTCTTCTAAAATTTCCTTGAGATTTCTTCTTTATTTTCTTTCTAACCAAACATAAAAAAAGAAAACCAATTTCCATATCGTTTTCTTTCCTTTTCTGTTTCCCTTTCCTTTTCTTTTCTTTTCCTTCATTTTCCCTCAATCCAAACACAGCCTTAAATTTTCTCTCAAACCAAAAATAAAAAATATTTTCTTTCATATTTTCTTTCCTTTTTCCTTCATTTCCCTCAAATCAAACAGAGGCTTAATGATATTCAAAAGTTTAGTAAAAAAATTTGAAAAGTTCTAAATGTACTTATCAATTTTCTAAGTAATTCTATATTGAAAAGTTTTATTTTATTACAAATTGGTCCATTGACAAAATTTATTCTCATCTTCTTTAATTTTATTACAAATTTTATATTTTCACCGTTCTTCTCTTATACTTCTTTCTTCTTCTCATATTAGAACCTTAATAATTCTCAATACTTTAGAAATAGAAAAATTCCAATAATTCTCAATATACCAAATATAGAAAGAATTCAAACTATAGCAAGTCTCAAAACTTCATAAATAGAATGAATTAAAACCCTAATAATTTTCAATAATAAAAGAATAAAAAGAATTTAAAATTTTAATTAAAAGTAGTTAGAAGAATTATCTTTTTAGAAGATTTTGAGAGGAATTAGGATTTCTAAATGGGATGGGGAAAGTTGGGCCGCTCAGGAAGAGGCTGACAAGTCGAGCGGCTGGGAAATAGGCAATATTAGAGGTCACTTGAAGGTAGCCAAAAAAAAGAGATGAAAAAATAAAAAATTATATAATAAAGTGATTTACAAACGTAGGGGAAAATGGTGGTCACTAGTAAAATATGTTGCGCATTTAGAAGTTCTCAGAATAGTGAGATGGGACTTGCGAACAAAAAGAAATGAGGTTTTAACTCAAAGTTTTTGTCACGTGTTTTTTTAATATAAGCTCTCAGAAAAGGAAAAAAAAGAAGAAGAATGAGTTTTTATATATTTATTTCTTAAATATTTAAAAATTAAAATTTAGTCTTCTAAATCTTTATATTTATAATTTAATTTCTCAAATATTTTAATTTATCTCACTTTTTCTATTTATATTTTTTATCGAATTTTTTAAAAAATTTAAATAAATTATAAATATGAAGATTTTGAAATTAAATTTTAATTTTTAAAGATTTAAAGGAAATATATATAAAAATCCCAAGAAAAAAATTCAGTATTCTTTCATATGTCATGTCAAGTTGCTATGTTTGGTCTCCCCCCCGCTCCATATTTTCCGTTCCTGCACATGAACAAATTGACTTCAGATCTCACATCCGAAACTTCTCTTCACTAATCTCTAGGGTTTTTAATCTCCCCCAAATCCGCCCCCTCTAGTTTCTAGGGCTTCGATTCACACTCGATTCATCCGTCAATCCGTTCGAGCCCCCCGTTAGGGTTCTGAGCGGCGGCGGCCATGGAGAGGGACAAGCTGCCCCCTCCTCCGCCTCCTTCGTCTTCCTCTCGCCATTACCCTCCGAAACCCGAACCCGCCGCCTCGTCGTCGTCGTCGTCTCCTCAGGTTTCGGACGATTCGTCGAACAGGTTCAGCCATGACGTCAGCAGAATGCCCGACTTCCCCCCTCGGAACCCCGGCCACCGCCGGGCCCACTCCGAGATCCTCGGCCTCCCTGATGACCTCAACTTTGACACCGACCTCGGCGTCGTGGGCCACGCCGATGGCCCTTCCTTCTCTGACGAGACGGAGGAGGATTTCCTGGCAATGTATTTGGACATGGAGAAGTTTGGGGCCTCCTCCGGGCCGGAGATGTCCGGGGGCGGTGAGAGCTCGGCAGCTGCGGCGGCGGACGGAGGAGCTCAGGGCGGCGGTGCTTCGTCTTCTGGTTTCGGTTCGGGGAGGAATGAGAGGCCGAGGGTGAGGCACCAGCACAGCCAGTCGATGGATGGGTCTACCGAGCTGCTTGGGTCGGGGGCGGAAGGACCATCATCACTAGCGGAGGCGAAGAAGGCCATGTCAGCTGCAAAGCTGGCGGATCTCGCGCTTGTTGATCCCAAGCGGGCTAAGAGGTTGGTTTTTCTCAATAGATTTGATAACTTTATTAGTTGATATTGCATGACACTGGACTTGATTTTGATGTATGTTGCTTGATTCTGTATTGTATTTTGATATTGAAAATCGACTGTGTTTCGGCATATGATGGGGGCTTATAATCAAATTTAGAGTGAACAAGAGGATACGCATTCTTAGGAGCACCATTTGTTGTTTTAGAGCAATGCATGCATATATGTTCTCATAAATGTTACTTTTTTGTGCTGCACTAGATAAATGTGGCTAAAAGCTGCTGTCTTATATTTGCTAAAGAGCTCAAGACTTCCCCATTATCAAATATCAATATTGAAGTCTCAAGTACTGGCCGATAATTATATATCACGAGTAATATATCAAATTTTGAGGTGTACCATACAATGTAGACCCTATAGTAAGACATTGATATTGCCAAGATTGCCAATATGGACACGATATTTCTATGTTGTGGATTGGATATATCCAATATTTCTGTTTTCAAATACCATGTGCGATCAACCGATATTGTTAGCAATTTTTGAGATTTTAAATCTTGGGTATGTTATAGTTTCAATTATGATTTCAATATTGTCTATACGAATATGGACCAGGAATATCTTTGACATTTCGGATATTGCCAATATGAAATGTCCAATATTATCCATTTCTGACACCATAAACCTTAGCGAATACCGATTCTGAGATTTTAAATCTTGCTTCAAACCTAGATAGAAATGAGAAAGGTAGTTGATGTCCTTTGGTCTGTGCTTCATTTACATTTCAAATGTGTAGTTTCTCTAGATAGTTCCTATTACTGCAAGAATCCACTGTCTAGTACATAATGCATTGACATTGTAAAAGTACCACTTATTCATGTACTTGTTTGCATACTCATAAATTTTTGCTCCCACACAAAGCAGTACACGAAGCATACAAATTACAGTTGTGGGATCTATTATTAGATATGGGTATTGATGTTTCTGCTATCTACCCATGTTGGGGGGGAGTGGGCCCTAAGTACCTTTGTCAAGCTCCTATATTCCCTAGGCAAGTGTATTGATTTTTTAAGATACTTTAAACGGGTGATTCAACTCTTACAAGAATAAAGAGGAGAAGAAAGAAATGGAAGACAAGGGATCCAAGGAGTGAAACTTCATGTTATTGTTGCAATGTAGAAGTTCATAACATTCAAAAACCTGTTACTGTTTATCATCTCAAAAACTTGACTTATATCATTTCTATCTACTTCTAAATCTCTTGATATTTTTCTTAAATTCTTAGACTTCAACATATTTACCTTGGCTGCTATCTACCTCTGTCTTAGGCTACCTCTGATGTGGGGTTTTTATGTCTTTAACTTATGAGTAGCTTCTCTATAAAATATTGTTTCTAAAATCAAAAGACACTCAATTTTGGACAAATGCTCTTGGATACTCTTCTCTGAATGAATGCATACCATATCCAAATAATTGTATTATTATTGTTAAGGAACATGAGAGAAACTCAATTTCTCACTTCTACTTAATGTATGCTTTTAACTGCTAAACTTGGTAGAAGTTATATGTATTGGGGAGCATATTACCTGGTTAGATTTTCCATAGTCTGTAATGCAGCCATCAAGTGTTGTCTGCAATCTCAGAGCTTCCCTCTGTCATGCAATGCTCTCGTACTTTTAGAGAGGGTGGTGGTGGTGATGGCATCTTACGAGTGTTAAAATGAAAGAAATTTGCATATAAGGATAGTCCTATTATGTTATTAACACCCATTTTCCATTGCTATTTTCTATCCGTATTCTTCTTAATCTATGCGTTCTCTTATGTATCATAATCTTTCCTAATTCTGCATGTGCCCTGAGTTGCTTAGGTCTCTTCTTTATATAATTGTGTGTAAGCTTTCAAATGAAAGCGCATCAATTAGGCACTTGATTGGACATTGTTCTTGTGAGTTCTTTCATGTTGTCATGTTGTACTCCGTCAAACGATATGCCTGTACTGTGATTCAATCCTTGCATTTCCTTGGCAAAAATTCATGTAGGAGGATTTGCCAAGTTCATATTAGCTAAGAAGACACTTTTCCCCTAAAATTGGTTTGTTCAGGCTTGCCAGGCTATTGTACATCTCTAAATGTTTATTGACCTCAACAATGTTTACATCACGGTATATGTTATGCCGGTTATTTGAAAGAACTAAAAGTGTTATGGTTCATTTTACTGATTTGGCTTTCCCACTTGTGAATAACAAGCCCGTGTATATATTTGTACGAGTTAAAGATGGATATATAAAAAAAATGCATATAACTAACCCGTGCTCTCCTGGCCAAAAATGGGGAGTTCTATGTCCGGACAGCCATATCAGTCAGCCAACCTTTAGATGGTTGCATACCTAACAGGTAATAGGCTGTTGCTTAAATTGTCACCATGTAAATAAGATGACCTAGAACTTGTATCCATGTTTCACAAAAAAAAACCTGTTGCAGGCTTGTCAGTTGTGTGAACATTTATAACCTATTACTTGCATGTGTAATGTTTACTACCTATCATCATTAATTCCTTCTGGACATATCAGTTTTGGTGACCTCTGTAATGTGTTTTAGCGAGTATGAGCCTGGGGCAACTTTAGAATCCCAAATCTAAGATTTGGATTCAAAATATTTTGTTAGTCGGTGGATAATGGGAAAATCCTGCCAACAAATTTTAAGTTTTACTATACATGTCCAAGAAGTAGTATAACTCATTCGGATTTATCTTGTTTTTGAAAGTGCATATTAGATAGAACTCTGACACTCACTGGAGTTTATCTCAATTTTTTATTGGAGCCTACTTAGATATCTTATTAGATAGAGTTTACATTTAGTTCAGATACTTATTATGGAAAGTTTCATATTTATATGGCATTATTTACCAAAGGAGGTTAGAGTTTGCTAATGATAACTGGATGAAAATTGATTATTGGGTTTGCTTCTTGATTGATTAAGGGCTATTTGTCTTGTTTGTCCTTCTTCCTTGCTCTTATTTCATATATCCTTTCCTCAAAGTAATCCTTCTTGTGCTGCATCATAACTAATGGTATCATATCTGGAAAAACTTGAGGCAGGCATATTGCATGCAAGAATTTGATCTATTAGGAGCTATAGAGTGAGTTTTGTATTTTTACTTTTCTTTATATTATTATTTAACTTAAATTTAACCTCTCTGTTCAAAATTAGATTTGTTTAAAATTATTAACTGACGAAGTGGATATGGTTGAAGGTTGGAAAGGTTGCATTTAGGAAGAACACAGGATATCATGTCTTTTAACTTAATTTAAAGCTTTCAACATACGACAATATAGGGAAGATGGGCCTGAGGTCTAACCTCAAAGTCATTGAGCAAGAAATATTATGTCTTATTGTATTTATTAAGTACTTGTACTGCTCATTGCTGACAACCTACTGTTGGTGCTAACAAGGGTTCAGTGGCACTATCGTACAGAAGTTGTCAGGGCTGACTTAAGCTGCTTATCAATGACCATAAACATTGTAATACAAATGCATACACAGGGCATGTTTCTAAATGCCAAACTAGAACATTTGCTGCCTTATGGATATGTCTATGGTCAAGATAGGAAAATCTAGCATAATTTATTTGGAGTTAATATTTCATTGGAAAGCGTCTCTCACCAATCTGTTCTTTCTAAATTTAATCTGACTCATCTCTTTTCCTCTTAGTTTTATTGTATTAAATACTCATAGATTTGATAACGTTATAGCTTAGCTCAAAGGACTGAAACAGTCGTCTCGTATTTCTTTAATTGTTCCCGAAAGTAACCTTCAATCCCAAGCCCTAAATTCCTTATCCTCTTTTTAAAAGTTTTTTCTCATTAGAATGGACTTAGCTTTGGAGCACAAACCAAACGGACGATCTGTAGACATGGGACATGCGTATGTATATGGACACGAGGTGTTGGATAGGTCAAACTCCAAAAATCATGAAATGTGGACACAACTATACATATATTTTGTATGTGGAAATTTGGAAATGCCTTTGTTTGATAAAGTTGTTGTTAATGAAATTGGGTTTCTTAGATATATAACCTTAAAACTTGACATATCTAGAGAATTACCTTCATATCATCATTATAGCCATATTACCCCTCAAATCATGTTCAAGTCAAGCAAAATACCCTCTTGTTCAGCTAATAGCAACAAATTACTAATGGCAACAAATTGGAATATACTCTGAAATTTGAAATAAGACTTGTCACCTGTAAATACTCTTTATCCACTTAAATACCTTTTTAATCCTCCTTTTCTGTCTTTCCACCCATCATATCTCTCTCGTCTTTGTCTTTGGCTTAACAACTGCTCCCTCTCCAAATCTACTATTTCATTTCGGACCTTCTATTGATCAAGAAAAAATCTGATAGAGTTTAACACTGGAGATAAAGATATGATTTTTATGTAAGGAATGGAAGCTAAAATGGATTTTCAAGGAATTTGACCCTCACACTTCTCATAATCTTCTCATAATCTTGACCACTATTGGCGACTTCATTAGCATTGACAGAAGATGATTTTGATTGGATAGCACGACGCACAATTTTGGGGCCTAGTTAGGGCTCTTTGAGATAAAAGGGGAGAGCATGAGAGTTTGAGATGAACAAGAGTGGGAGGTTTGCTCCCTAAACGAGGATAGGATGGGTATTTCAGTTCAATTCCATCTAGGCTTCTGCTAATAAGGGTACTTTGCTTGATATAAATGTGATTTGGGGATGAATTGACAATAATGACAATTTGTAGATTAATTCTTTAAAATATGTTAGATTAGGGGATATATATCTAAAAACCCCTATTTATATATGGGGAGCTTCTTGGCTTTGATTATTTTCTAAAGTCCTAGCACGAGCTTTTCACGTCTCTCTATGTAAAGAGAGGGAGAGAGAGGTCCTAAGGATTAAGTGAGTGTAGAAGAAGATTCATGAAAAGATGGATCGAATTAAGATATCTGGTGGCACATAGGAGAACAAGAAATAAATGCAATAAAATGTATTTTAGAAAATCAGCTCCCCCCCACCCCAACCCCCACACCAGCGCCACCGGTCTAGGAAATGCAGCCCCCCCTCCCCAAAAAAAAAAAAAGCCACCAGTCTAAGAAATGCAATAAAAATGATTTAAAAAACCATTACCATATAGCAAATGGTTATTAGGTATTCACAAAGAATGTTTGTTTTCCATCTCTGGTATATTCTTGCATGAGAATATCTAAATGCATGTTGAAAACTTGTGAATCAACAAGTATCTGACATGAAAATTCCTTATCTACACCATACATATAATAGACCATATCTCTCTGGAAATACTGGCCAAAATGCTGGTGTTGGTTGTCAAGCTATAATTGATCGTTTAAATGGCATCGAATTCTTGCTCTGGTAAATCATGTGCAAGGTAGCAGCTTTCACTAACATATTGAAATCTCCAAATCCAGATTTAGGACCTAACATCATCAGTCATTCATTTAGGTTTTAGCTGTTTATGAAACAAAGGAATACCAATATTACCTGCTGTGTTACTTCAAAGTACTTACTGGGCCAGAAGTTGGGTCATCTATGTCAGTTCTTTGTACCTAGCTTGATCATTGCACTGATTGATCCTTTTCTCAAACTATGTGCTTTCAGTTGTACATCCTTGTTGCCTTGGCCTTTCTGTCAGCATTGCTTCACTTCACTACAGATATCCCTGGGCTTAATTTCATCTTTCCACTGAAGTGTTGATATTGATATTAGTAAAAAGGTTGGAGATCAACCAATTAAATTCATCAAACACTTTGGCATTCCAGCTTGTATTTTTATTATACTGTAATTACTTGACACAATGCAGGATAATACTAAATATTGATAAATCGATCACTAACTTTGCGTAAATTTTCACTTTGTTTTTTAGCATACTTTGTTTTCCATTAATAAATCATGCCCCATGATACTCCTTCCTATTTATTTCATAGATTGTCCCATTGCACATCATGTGCCTTGCATACGTGTACAATTCACAGGTGCAATTCTTATTCAGTGACAATATTTGTATTTTAATAGCTGAACTAAAGACTACCTTTTTATATCATAGTAGAATCACCTACTGTACTATCCATTCTTAAATAATTATGATTTCCCATGTCCTTCCCCCAATCTCTTTTACATCTATTCTATATAGTCTTTATCATAACATTATGATATGAACTTGATTGGAATGCCTAACAAGATAATTATCTATGAAACACGGACACTTTAAAGTGAATGTCGTGTTTGTATTAGATATGCATCGAACACCGACACTTATATGAACTTACCGATACGTATCAAACATAATGAAACCGTGTCAAATTCTAAGAACTCAAAAATTTACCTTTGGAACCATGCCCGTTTTTTAAAAATCATATAGATTTTGTTGGGGCCATGTCTGCTTTTAAAAAAAAATATAGAGATCACTTGTTAAGCACTATGGAATAATACATTGTCTAAAAAGACAAATTCTTTTAACGTAAAAAGAATGCTAACTTAATAGGTCCCAAATACATTATAAAGTAGAGGCTTCATATATTTTATTCACAACATTGCTTCATTGAATCGAACTGGAATTCTTTCTTTTAAGTATTTAGTTGACTATAATATATGTTTTAAATTATTAAGATTTTGTTTTCTCTTTTTTGTACTTAAAAGAAAATTTCTACGAAGAAAACATGCGTTGTATCCATGTTGTGTCGTATGTGTGTCACGTGTTCGTACCCATGCTTCATAAATGATTATGTATCTGTAGGACCCCTTCTGGAAATCCTTCGTTGCCACGATCAAACATAATTATTTTACGTATCAAATGGGTTTACGTATCAAACGGGTAGTCTTCCCCCCTTAATTTTTCTCTAATTGTGAGAGAGAAGGTTTTGAATTCTTTTTTTGTTCTCTTTTTTGTCCCTTTTTTGATGGGCGGGTGGTGGCGCTAAGGAGAGAAATGGACAAGGACTGAACGGCACTGTTACTATTGATGCTTTCTGAAAACTCTCAAGTCATCGCATCAACGTGATGTTTCTACTTCCCATCTAGATGAAGTTAATGAAACCCAACAAAAAAGTACAACCTACAAGACAGATTGCTTCTAAATAGCATTACTATTTGGCTATTAAGCAATTGGCAGTGAAAACATAAATTCATCATCTTTAGTGTCAGCTAGGAACCTGCATAATGTAGGAAATAGTAATCTAGTATATGAGGCTGCCTGTGTTTCTCAGCACTTCATTTTTCTGTTGTAAACTCGGTCGAAATGGTTTTGCACAATGTTTAAAATAGCGATAACAGTAACGTAACGTTTTGTCTTTATTAGGTTATATTGCATTTAGCGTAACGCATAACGTAGGTTATGTAATTTCCTATTTATTTAATTAAACGTAAATATGAAACTATATAAAATAATTTTTATAAATTGAAAAATAAATTTAAAATATCTAAAAAAGAATATAAAATTATTTTGTAATAATAATCTATTTTAATTTTATATTAAGTTTTATAATAATTTTCACATTTATCTTCATAAATTATATTAAGTCTGCAACCGTAATTTTTATTTCAATTCCAGTTATTATCATTGTTGTAATTTATATTTTGTAATATTCAATTTATTTTATTTGTAATTGTTGATTTCACTTCAGTAAAAACAAGATATTTCAACAACCAGAGAGGAATTACAATAAGTGAATAAGGTAACAATCGCAAATTAACAAGTTAGCAATTCAATAAGCAATCAAACAAGTTAACAACTAATCAAATAAGAAAATTACAGCAATTCGCTAATAATCAAAATAATAATTAACAACAATATAGGAATTACTAAAAAATAATTTTAAATAATATAACATAATATAATTTAACATAACGTTACGTAATATAACGTAAAATAAAATAAAAAACGTACTGTTATGGTGCACTGAGTTATTTCCAGTTGTTATGTAGTGCCGGAGTTCCGTTAGGTTACGTAACGCAATATAACGGGTTTCATAACGCGTTTTTTTTACATTGGTTTCACATACTCTAAATTTGTGAATTGATCTCCTTCACAAGTAATTTAGGATATTTATATCAGGTCAAGCTGTTCAATTATGGTTCCCTATCCTGGCTCCAGCTGGTCTTATGTACTTGGAAGTGCTTTCACTTAACACATTAGTTTAATTTGTTGGAGATCATTGTTGTAAGAGCAGCAAGGAATATAATCACTGATTCAGGCCACCCAGATACAGTTAATCACAATTGTTGCATGTAGTTATTATCTCTATTGGTTTCAAGATTGTGTGTGTTTTCTTGTATATATTCTCTACTGCTTATTCCTTTTCTGTTAAGTTACAGCATTGACAAGTACTTCCGTGGCATGTGGCAGAATTTGGGCAAACAGGCAGTCAGCTGCACGGTCAAAAGAACGGAAGATGCGCTACATTGCTGAGCTCGAGAGAAAGGTGCAGACACTGCAATCTGAAGCAACAACATTGTCAGCTCAGCTGACAATGTTGCAGGTATCTCTTTCTGAGTGCGACGTATACATCAGTAATCTAGTTGATAACTTTAGTGTGTACAGGTTGTAAATTTTGACTCTCTGTTGTAGGAGCATTTTTACTGCAAATCAGGGAATCATTCTATGTTTCTATTCTGAAACTAAGGTTTTTTGGTCGCCAAAAGCTTCAGAAAACCAAATATGATATATTATATTTTGAAGAAATGTAATATTGGATCTCAACCTTCTGTTCTATGAAAGATATGGTTGTTAAAGCCATTTGTATCTGCATCATAGGGAAGGTGCAGCTGTCATTTTGTTTTTAGGGCAACGTAAACTAAAATTTCGAAACCAAATGAAATTTCTTTGAACATTCTTACATTTTTTTATCATTCAAATAATTGTGATGCCTTATTTTAACCTGGGGGATACAAGCAAAGCCCTTGGGTAAATTGGAAGTGGTACATGGAAAAAGTAGAGAACCAATTTATCGTCATTGTAAAAGAAAAACTTGGTATTCATAAAAATAAAGGACACATGCAAGTATTCATTCCATTGCTTTGTAAGCGCTCTTCTAACTAAGACTACAGAGTACAGGAGAGGGCTTTAGCAAGGTTTAGCATCTCAGAATCAATGGTTTGTGGTAACTGAATTAGCAAACTATGGTGCAGACTATATAGGCAAAGTTGAAAATAATAGCAATATCATTACCAAGTTGTGGGGTCTATATTATATCAGGTAGCTCTATGCAGTGTTTGTGATAAAGGATCTATATCATATTGAGTATCTCAAATATGTGATCCCAATTTTTGAAACCTTGGACATTAGTTTTACCTCAAAAAGGAACCGTAGAAGTTAGTGGATCTATGGAGTCTATATTCATATTCATTTCTGTCATCCTATTATAGATAGAAACCTTAGTCCTAGTTTGGATGCAAGGTCAGCCAAACCCAACTCATTTAAGTTAAGATGAAAGCGGGAGTTTGCATTCATGCAATCCCCAATTTCAGACGGTGGATGTTGGCTGGTTTTATTTTGGCACAAAAAAATGGAATTTGGAAAAATCCTGCTCAAGTTAGATTTCTTGAAACCATGTTTTTCTCTAACTTCTGAGTTTATGAATCGGAGTTTGGCCAACTCTATCATTCATATAAACAAGCCAAAGTTTGTTTTTCAGAGTTCTTCTTTCAAACTCTATGAAATCAAAGTTTGGGAAACTAAACCTTGCATCAAACTATGCCTTAGCGGTTATGAAAGTCATAACTGATATCAATGGAAATCAACACACTTTAGAGGCACATAGTTTCCTTTGCTACTATGAAAGCAACTCAAGTTGCTGCCTAAAGTTAATCCTGGCTATTGAATTCTTTTAATTAGATCTGAACAGTCCATTTAACTCCTAGAACCTCATCAGGTTGGTTCAGTCTCACCTCATCAAGACTGCACATACACAGCAGCACCATGGAATATTTGACATTTTTCTGATTTTCACTCATCAGACCTCTCCATTGTGCTTTTTTCTGATTTTCGCTCCTTCTTTAACCTTATCCAACAAGTCTTCTATGGTTCAAGGCATCACTAAGGTGGCAGTGGTATAGGTATAGGTAGATGCCGCTGCAGCCTAGGCATTGTAGGAGAGCTTGCATCTTAGAGTTAAGTTTATATGTGAGGTTTTAAGAAAAAAGGGTAAGAAGATTGAAGGTGAGTCATTTTAGTTGGTTGATTCTGGATTGGGTTCAGGGTTGCTGATATGATGAGAGGGTTTAATGGAGTCAATAAGAGGATTTACCCCAAAAAAATTAGGGGTGAGCAAAATGCAAAATTTGTGTAGGTGGAAAATTATACAGAGCAACCTAATTTAAACCTTGTAAAGCCCTAAACTTCCACGTCTTGAGAAGCTTTCAAATCTTTCATGCTTGGTGTTGGAATCCTCCTTCCACGAAGTTTCTATGATTTGTTCGACACTTTATTAACACCAAGCATTGTTTTTCTTCTTTTTTCATTTCCTTTTCTTTTATCGTCTATCTTTTTTCTTCATTACTTCCTAGTTGATTTTCCTGAATCATGTATAACTTGGATGAGTATTTCGGGATTAAATTACTTGCAAAGACGAGAAAGTTCTCAATCAAAGATTAAAACTGATCTCCTAAACAACCAAACAGAATGGGAATTTGGATGAGAAAAGATGCTATATACTTAACAATAATAGAAATTATGATACATGGTTTACAATATTATTGCAACTTGGACAAGTGCTTTAATCGGCGAGACTCATAAGGAAAAGCGATAGAACAGCTAGGAATGTTAGGTACACCTAAATGATTGTGGACTAAATAGAGATTGGTGATACTTGTGATTTAGGAATGTGAAAATAGCAGGACTGGATGGAGTTGAAGGGCTTGCGTTGCTGACACCAAAGATTTGAATTTGCTAGATTAAAGTTTTGGTACTGTTATGATCATTATTTCTGTTGAAATTGATTGTTTAAAGTAACTTGATTTTGTGTTATTTCCTTTTTGTTATAATTATTACTTCTATCAAAATTGACTGTTTAAAGTTACTGGACTACACCTTTTTAAGTGCTAAATTTCAATTTGAGTCCTTTTTTATGAAGGAACAAATTTATGATAATCTTGTATCAAAATTTAAATTTTACATGTGATAATCTATTGCTTCTACTAATAAGTAGAGGTATATAGATAATAGAATATAAAGATAAAATGCTAAATCTTAACTTAAAAGTGCTCTGGGAGTATATATAGCACGTTCTCTGAAATTATGTGCTAAGGAAAATTCTTTTGCAAATACCCGTCAGTTAAGTGCCTTAACTGTTGATGCTACCAATATTATCATTATCTCAATTAGAATTATTATGAAAGTCAAAGAATGCTCCTGAGTAAATCATTTGCTGGGACTCCGTTATCATAACCAATACTCTGTGCAATTAGCAGGTAGCAGTGCAATTTTGAACTATGTTGCTATATCCCATACTAGTACGTTATTTACTATTAAGGACTTTCATAATATGTCATTTTGAAGGTGCCCATATTTTTGTATACGTCATGCATGGTTACTCTTTTGGGAGTTAATATACCTGCTAGATAGGTTCCCCTATTTGACCACTGGGGGTACAGTGAGCACTCTTGTGCCTAGAGGTTCCTAGATTATGATTTTAATCACCTATCATGAATTTATTGGTAATTTGTGAAAAGAGTGGCATAGTATTATCCATATTTTATGCTTATTTTTTTAGCGAATAAAGAGTTATAATGGTAGTATCGGACATGGGTGTTGTGTCTGATTTGCAGAGTTTTGGCTGGAGAAGTGTTCTACATATAATAGTTGGTAACCATCCTCATGATCTTCTTCATATCTTAACCTAACTAATGTGGCTGTGATTGTTGTCCTAGTTTCAATTGTGCTTCCTGGAACTGATTTCATTTGCTTCCCTGTGCACTTGTTTTGTTAATGCGGAAATTTGAAGCATATTTTCTGCCACTTCTGTTCTACACCCACGATAGTCCTCACTTGCATTTCCCGTTAACTAAGCGTCACATTAGCTAGTAGCTAACTTATTTTTCTATAGGGGACAAATTGCTTGCCAATGCAGCTTTTGATTAAACAATCTTTTTTTGGCAATGACAGAGAGATACTACTGGCCTGACTGCTGAAAATAGTGAGTTGAAGCTGCGGTTACAAACAATGGAGCAACAAGTTCACCTGCAGGATGGTGAGGCTCCTGTGATATTTTCTGTATCTAATTCCCATCATCTTTTCTCTTTCATCATTTGTTTATGCAATCTCATGGTATATGGTACTCTTTCAGGATTTAAAGCTGCTTGTGTTTCATTTTCTACATATTTTGCATATATAAAGCTGCTTGTGTTTCATCTTTCTACACGAGCTGCAGGAACAATTAATTGCTTTTTATTATAAGATAGTGTTTCCAGTTCACATTTGCTAGGATTAGGAGTTCTATATATGGGCCCTATTCCAGTCATGGACTGCTCACTTATGAATCTGGTAATTTATGCTTATGGGCTAAATTCCTAGTTGGATGTATTTTCTATTGGACGCAGATCTAATGAACAATGTTCCGATCCTGGTTCATTGTACACCTGAAGATTTTGATGTATAGAAATGGATTTGATGAACCGCACCTGACCTATGTCAAACTAAACCAAAAACTGCCCTGATTTTGACAGCTTGTATAGCAGATAGTGTATAACATATACACCTGGGGCAACAGGTCCAAGTTATTAATGCAACTTCACATATTATCTCACTATAATATTTTTGTAATATGTACTAATTTTTAAGTTCATTTGATGATACATGTTACCAACTGATAAATTGTATTTTCCAATTGTAATTGAAGTCCAACAGTCTATATTTCAAGTAATTTCACTTCGTTTCTTCTTTGTATGTGGATCCCACCCTAAACTTTTGGAAGTGTCATACCCATCAAGTGATCTTTCAATGGGAATGCTCCATAAATTGTCATTTCGTTGATTTAATAATATAAGCATACTTGGCCTAGACACTTCGGTCTTGCGGCAAACTACGAGCTAAGCATTTTCATGTAGGTATGTGCTGGTACTTTAATTATGTCATTGTTTTAAGAAATGCTTATGCTCTGGTTAGAGCTGATCTATGACTGAATCTGATTCTAATTCAATGAGTATTTCGTAGGTATGGGATGCTTTTTTATATAGGACCTCTAAACCAATGGATGTTGAGAATCTGATTCTGACCAACCCCAAACTGATGCCCTTTTTTGTGAGAGGAAAGGATATGCCCCAAAACCCTTTTGAGTAGGATTTGGGTTAAGGATACAATTAGGTAATTGCCATCTTAGTTTAGGTTCATACGCAAACCCTGTCTATCCATAAACTTGAGCCAATACACCCAACAGGGGCAGATACCACTCCATGATCTCGTTCTATTCATTCATTATCATCAACTTGTTCTTGATGTTATTGATTTGAAGTGGGCTCTGTCTGATCAGCTAGGATTCAGGCTAGATCATGATTTACCTCCTCTACAATTTTATAACTTGGAACATGACCTGGATTATAGGAATGGAAGGCTGATGTCCGAATGCAAAAACTTGTTTAAGCCAATGGCTTAGAAGGAAGAAAGGAAATATCATTTGAGGATTTGGAAAAGAGCATTTGCGATAGTTGGTCCTGTGGATCATGAGGGCAAAAGCAGCAGGTGGAAGGAAAGACTAAAGAGTGTTGGAAACTGTATTTTTTCTTATGATTAAGATATAAGAATCAGGGCTCTATTGAGGATCGGTCCTTTGGTGAGAATCGAAAGTGAGGTTCTGGATCTTTGGTTTATGAGGAAGAAGAGGGGATATAATCATAGTTCTCTATACTGACATATTCATCTTCCCTAAATTAATTTGCGAAGATCAATGCAGGAAGCCATTTGCAAAATAACTGTGCCGTAAAATATAGTAAATTATCAAGTTGGGATGCACTAGAGAGAATTTAGTGATTTTCAGTCAAGTCGGGTTTGGGCTCGACTTGGAATAGGCTGGCAGCCAGCACCAGGGTTAAAAAAATTGTTTTGTTTTAGTAAAAACCTGCTCTTTTTTTCCTCAGGCAAGTCATTGATGATAAGCATGCTGTTGGCTTTCACATGTTTATTACACCATCCTTTCATTCATATTTCAAATTATAAACTTCTGGTGTTGAACCCTTCAAATGGTGAATGCATTGTATCTCTACTTCACATCAAGCAGCTCTAGGATCTAAATGTGTTGTATATGAGACTTTCTAGATCTTGGATATGATTTGCCAAACTAAATAGTTCTCTGTTGCTATTGTAGCGCTAAATGATGCACTTCGCGAGGAGGTTCAGCGATTGAAAATGGCGACTGGGCAGATGATGCAAAACGGACCAATGATGAATTTTGGGCAATCATCTCTTGGAGGTAATCAACAATATTATCATCACAATCAGAACCAGGCAATGCAGTCTCTTCTGGCAGCGCACCAACTACAGCAACTGCAAATTCGTCCCCAGCAGCAGCAGCAGCTGAACCCACATCAGCATCTGCAGCCACCGGTCGACCTCAGAATGAGAGGATCTCAGAACCATAGGGAGAGCGCAGCCGATAGCAGCAGTGCTTCCATGGAGTGATAGTTGTTTACGACACAGTTTATGCAGGAAACATGAATTTTATTATTCAGCTTGCTGTAGTTAGTGCATATATTATAATTTATCAGGAAGTGACCAGTCTTCTGTCAGATGAACAGCTCTCGTTCAGATTTTTAAATATTGAATGCGAAATTTCAGATGGCTCGGCTTTGTGGACACTTTTGATCATAAACGTGTGAGTAGCTCTGTTAAAATTTCAGATGCTTTTGCAGTCATTTTTAGCGTCAAAAGTGTTTGCTTTCTTGTGCTTTTTTGGTTCAGGGATGTTAAAGTTGAAATGCTCAAACAAAAAGCTTGTAACAAGATTTTGGTTACATTTTTTATAAAGCTGAGAATTGATATGTCATATCTATTGGATGCATTGATAGATATAGCTTATTGTTGACAGTGTAGCATGTCCATCTTGTTTATGGTTTAATATTTTGGGAAAGAGCTCTGAATAGAGAACAGAGCAGACCAGAAAGGTTGCAAGCGTAAATTGTTGAAGACATTAACCATTTACTGTGCTGCAAAACATTGTTCTAAATATTGGCTGCGGCAAACGATACTTTTAATAATATATATCAAAGTCCGACATTTGCTCATATCCTTAGTATATTCTGCAAATATTAAAGGGGATATTTGCTCATATCCTTGGTATATTCTGCAAATAGGTATATTCTGCAAATATTAAAGAGGAAACATTATCGGCTAAATTTCAAAAAAGTAGGACTTCCTTCTGCAAAATCTCTCTTGCAAAACAGTAGCCAGTAATATTGCAATACTTTTCTTCTTAGTACCCACTCTATATTCCAAAGTACTGAATTTTGCTAGTCTACAAAAAAAAAAAAAAGTCCATAAAAAAAACAAAAAAAAAAAAAAAATGTATGAGTAGCTTCACATGACAAGACAAATAAGTACAATAAAAACCGATTAATGAAACAGTTAGGTTAGATATAAAATAGTTGTCCCACACTACTTAGTGCGCAGACAAATAAGTAGAACAAAAACAAAAAAGCTTCCTCCATGATCAAAGAAACAAAGTGGGTTCTGCTTCCACCAAGAAAGACTAGCAAGACAGAACAGTCATGACTTCTACCACACTGGCACTCCCTCCTCCCAAGCACTAAAAGGACCTCAGGCAGTCCTCTGGCAAGGCCGCTTTGGTTGTTGTTTTTGAAACGGTAATCCTGTTATATTGCAGTCAGTTCGGGCTAGGTGTAAGCTGGGAACCATATCCAGCTACAGTTGGAATATTCGTCCTGTCAATGTAAGTTATGTACAGTTTTAATGGCTGAACATTTCATCTATAATAACTTGGTATGATGAAACCCATTGACCCCAAAGATAGCATTTTATCTTGCAAGGTAATAACAACAACAACAACAACAACAACTAAGCCTTTCATCCCAAGTATTTGGGAGTAGGCTACATGAACCAAAAAAGAATCACGCCGGATCGATCACTTTGATAGTCCTTCTTCATTCATTTCTATAAGTAATATCTCCTCATTTAAACCTCTGGAATCTCAGTTTCCCTTTTTAACTTGTCCTACATATTATCTTGCAAGGTTATAACTAATAAGAAAACTAAATCCTCTGAAAGTGCAGGTGGAGATTAGCAACACTACATACATAATGAAAGCATGACCATGCAGTAGGACAATATCAAAGCCGATAAAATTCAAGGTACCCAAGACAATAATGATGATATAATTTTGAGAGGAACCTAAAGAATAAAATATAAGTCATAATACAGACATTTAGTGTATAAAGTATCAGTGGAAAGGGTATATATATAAAGATCAAATTAAACACCATTTTGATTTGTTATCTTTAGAACACATGCAAGGGGTATTGATTCAAAACTCACTCACAAAATGTGTGAAAGCCGATTCACAACTTCCCCGTATTGTTTGCAAGCTACCATGACACATATAGCTGCACTCGAGATCCCAAATCTGTCCAACCTAACAAAAACAATCGAACTCCCATGTTAATCAAGTATCTATCTCAAGAGCAAATAACAAATACTGCAAACTATACCGGACATTCCAGGATTCTCAACCCAAAGCAAATCATACTGATGCATATCATAGAGAACACATGGAAGAAAATTAAGGTAACTTACTGCTATGAATATAACGCATGAGGCAATGTATAATCAATCAATAGAAAAGCGAGAATAAATAAAAGAAGCAGACATAACAACCAAGGGAAACATAATTCTCAATATGACATCCGAAAAATCAGTTTGATTAATGTACCCACCCTGAAACCATTTTACTGGAACAGTTCATATGAGATATGACTGGCCTGACCTCGCTAAATGAAACACCCACGTCAGTAATAGCGTGCTTTGGCTCTGGTTCTCATCAAAATACATGGTTCCTGCCAAAACCCATTAGGATCCTTCAGAAAATTTTATATGAAAATATAAACTCAACAAAAAAGGGTAAAAACATTTACTGCATAGGCAACCTTTCTTACAATCCCCATTAATTTTTTTTTTTTTTTAATAAGGCTTGTAAGCATTTTTGTTCTCTCGCCAATTGGTAGGTATAGGAAGGAAGGAGTATCATTGTATCTCTTCCTTTTCAATTCTAGAAAATTTACTTAGCCTCTATGATGTGACAAATGAGAACTCAATATTTCCTAGAGGAACAATCATCCACAACCAGATAATTCATGATAGTTGATATTTCATATGTATAAGTAATAAATAACGAAAAGGTTATTGCCATGTTCAAGGTTAGTTACCTAG
Source organism: Dracaena cambodiana (assembly GCA_036321105.1). NCBI lineage: Eukaryota > Viridiplantae > Streptophyta > Magnoliopsida > Asparagales > Asparagaceae > Dracaena > Dracaena cambodiana. Next base: position 25,786,104 of record JAYEPQ010000002.1, read on the forward strand.
ATGTTGTTCTCACTTTCAAATATACAAGAACTTCTATTCAACGGCACCAAGTCATAATTGTTCTTTGAGATAAACAAACAGGAGGGTGGGAGGGGGAGGGAGATGATAAGTAAAACATCAACATATCGAAGGAGACAATAGACATGGAGATAGCTCACAATCAGTAACATGGATACGATTGTTGTATATGAAACTTTTTCAGAATTTAGATATGGAGATACTATACATGTCAGTGTCTGAAGTAAGTGCCCGTGATGTGTCTGCAGGCACAATTATGTGTAGACAGATAGATCAATGCAAATAAAAAGATCAATAATCAGCTCGAACAAGAATGCATGCTCCGGTCATTGTGTAGCTCTAAGAAGCAAAAGATATGTTGGCAGGCACAGTCGAGCATCATAATTGATATCTTAGCTATTCTGGCTTTTTTTTTTCCCTTGTCATACATTAAATCTCTAACATAGCACTAGTACAAGTGTATAACTATAACAGACAAGAACTTGACCTAAATTATTCAAGAACATACATAGAATTCTACTGGGCTATCTTCATGCTTAATTTAAAAGAGCAAAAAAAAAAACATAAACACACACAAAAACAAAAAAACAAACATTTTCAACAATATCAACATCAAACAAATTGCTAATGTCATCCCAAGTTAACTGCTTACCATAAACAAAATAGCATAAAAGCACAAAAACATTTAGAGTTATTGTGCTGTGCACAACATACAAGTTCATTACTATCATTCCAATTTCTTATCAAATCGTGATAGAAAAGCAAGTAGAATAAAAGGCTAATTTAGGAGAGCAAGTGTTAAGTAGTCATCACTGTGTATGTGCCAAGCTATTGATCAGCTACATTGCAGGCGAAGGTTCTGAGTTGCAGTAAACATTGGTTAAGCACCAGTTTATCCATGGCAGTCTTCACTACCACCCATAAATTGAACAAAAGGATGCAAGAACATTAACTAATGACAACTGCATCACGTTAGACATCAATATTCCCTTAAGATGACTATATGAGAAAAACCTAAATTTTCCTTCAGTATTAAAGCATGACTAACAAACTAATATTCCAAACTTCTGTTGTACCACAAAATTGAGAAGCAGTGCTAATTTTAAATGATACTGCTAATAAATTTCACGAAGAAAACGAATTCACAGGAACCCAAAAAAAAAAAAAAAAAAGGCGTTGCCTGATTTGTAACATAATTTGTCAATTAAGGTTGATGTTTAGAACAATGTATGTCCTCATGAAATTTAAAAGAAATAGCTACCAAGACAAAAAAATATACACAGCATGGATATACGCTTGAAATTTGATCTATAACCCAACAAATGGTCTTATTAACATGTGATCATAGTAATGTCATCACAAAGTTACACAACTTCAGCTCCTACAACTGGTAATGCATCCATCTGCAAAGTTCTTCCATTTCCCGTAGCAACAAAACCCACAGTAGGCAGCGAAGATTCCGTAATGGCCTCAATCTCAATAAACGAAAAGTCAAAAGCTCTGGTCCGCTTCAGGCTCAGTATGAACATAAGTATGATCCACCCAAGCATCGTAACCGCCCAATAATTGTTCATCCCATGAATCAAACCCCACGCAATAGAATACCCAACCACGATCCCAGACAAATGACCAATAAAGCTCGCCTGCGGAACAATTATCGACGTGAATATCAATGACTCAAATGGCGCAAAGCTAATCGGCAATGAAAGAACCCCAAACAGATTCAACTTGGACGATGGCTGTTTCACAGCAAGAATCGTCATCCACCCAAACACAACGCACGAGTACCCAACTGCAGTAACCCTCCGAAAATGCTCGAGCTTGAACTTATGAATGAGAACATGATACATTATCAAAACCAAAACCCCCGACACAACGATCAACACAAGAGTATATTGAAGATAGTACTCCACTCCAAGACCCATGTGCCCTAACTGCTCAACAACCCCAAGGCTCCACAGAGCACTCATATTGAAGACCAAATGAAGCACGCTGATATGCGAGAACGCCGACGTTATCAGCCTCCAGTAATGGCCCTCGATGGCCGTATCATAGCTCAAGCCCACATTAGCATACCCAATGTTTTTCTTCTGAATGTAGAACCAAACTGCACTGCAGAGTCCTATGATGCAACTGGTAGCAGGTTTTTCCCAAATTTCAAATATCAATGGCCTTCCCATGACCCAAGTTCGAAGATTTTCAGCAAAAAGTTTCGGACTTTACAGCCTGAATCCGTTAAAGATCAAAACTTTAATTGATTTTGCGTTCAGGAAAGATTAAAAATCCAAACTTTGACGAAATTGGAAGGGGTCAAAGAATAAAACTAGGGTTTTATCCGGGGAAAGAATTGCGAACCTTTAGGATGCTGATCGAAGCGTTTAGCTTGCCCTAGATCTCTGGTGCCGATGGTCTTGTAACTTGATTGGTGGAGTGGAGTTGTGAAAATTTTGCGCCTATCCTTTGTTCCTATTTTTGGAAATTTTCGAGAGAGATCGCGGTGAGACGAGATTTCTTTGTCTGCGGTGGTTTGTGAAAATTGTGCGCCTATCTTTTGTTCCTATTTTTGGAAAATTTCGAGAGAGATAGCGGTGAGATGAGATTTCTTTGTCGGCAGTGGGTTGGACAATGGATGAGGCGAGTTTGGGCCGGGTTCAGGCCGGCCCAGGCTGACAATGATGTGCAAGAGTCAACAGGACAACCGAACGGGAGTTTCTAAAGGAGCACCCCACTTATCCTACTGAGCCCACCTTTCCCTTCTTTAGTGAGCACACTCTCTCTTCAAAAGAGAGATTTTTTTTTTGTGAGCACACCACACGTATCTCCAATGCCATTTCTTTTTACTTCCCACGTCCATCTACACAGTGCTCTTGCCCCACCGTCTCGCGCACGACGCCATTGCACGAGCTCGTGCCCTTCTCGAATCTATTGTACTAGAAATAATACCATTCAGAATTTAATTTTAAACAATATATAATACTTTTCAGAATCTAATTCTGGATGATATATGCATACTCTCCAGAATACAAGATCAGATATGAATAGAATGGAGATTGAAGATAAGGATATTAATATTGAAAAAATTTAATGGCAAACTGGTCAAATTGGGCTCATTAGGAAAAATGGTGTGCACTTTAGAATTTCCCCAACCGGAACAAGAATTTTGCACTTTAAACCCTTTTCTAAGCTTGATTTGCACATCCCCCTGCATTTCTATGGTTTTTATGGCGGCAAAATCTTATACCTGCCGATTTGGGGTCAGACTCTACCCATTCATGATTGAGCATGTACGAAATCAAAATCCAAATGAAAAATATCTCTAGCGGTATTATTCTATTCTAATTTACGAGAGTTTTGAAGTTCGAGACTCAAATAATATTAAAAATGTATATACATGTGAATTTGACTAGTAAGAACAAATTATGTAGAATCTAAAAGTAGAATGTTACAAGGTAGGATCCAAATTCAATTGAATTAATCTGGACTTGTACCAGACTCACCCAATAACTTATCCGTAATAATTATAGAAATTTAGTGAAAGAATATAATAAGTTTTAAAAATTTAATAACTAGTTACAAAGCTTAGATCAATGAAAAAAAAATGAGAAAGAATGTTGCGTTGTATTCACTGATTCGGAAAGAAAAATCAAGGGAAAAGAAAGTAGGATTAAAAGTAAGAGAAATAACTGTTGGAAATATTGACAAGACATAATAGATACTTTTATATTAATAAGATTAGAAAGATTAAATCTTTTTGACTACTTGATGAAATTATAAATGTTGTTAGGAGAATCTAGAGATAGAAATTTTGTGTTATCAAATATATGAAATCCGAATTGATTTAAATAAAATATAAATACTTGATTACTTTAGGAAAGAAACAGGATATGTATAATGACTAAACAGAACAATGTACATGTATAAATATAAACTAAGTTAGAATACTTTACTGTTGAAAGATGATTGAATGCGAAAAATGATCATAGTTGAGAAGATGATCGAGATTAGCATTGAACGCTATCTCCTTAAGATCGATTCTCTCTTTACTGGTATGTTTCTCAATTTCAGTGGGCGTTAGTCTTTCAGTATGCAACGATCTTTCTGCAATAGGAAAGAAGTAGCAATTTTGCTGCCTCTGGCGAATCAGATTAAAGAATACTCTCTGGTTTTGTGTGTGGTATAATGCAACACAGAACAGGACAGAATTTCTGGAGACAGAGAACTCTTGTCTGCAGAAGAAGGAAAAAGAAAAACTTGTGTTTAAAATGAGACTGGACAAGGCCTATTTATAGGCATTCAGACCAACGGTTAACCGATCTAACGGCTAACAGACATGACCGCTTAACAGAAACCGTTAGATCCTAACAATCAAATCCTTTAAGTTTGAACCCTAACAACTAACAACCCTTTGGATCTTAACGGGTCGGTCTGAATCCAAGTCTAAACCCAATAGAAGCAACTCGAATCAAATCGCACCAAAAATCTAAGGCTCCTCCTCAGCTCCTTGCAACGAAGTGCCAAGTGTGCCACTAAAGCGCTCAATGTGCCCTCGTACACGAGTGCGTGCGTGCACATGCGGGCAGTGCGTAGCACCACCCGTGATGTTCAAGGTTTTTCCTCTTATTACATAAGTAATACCATGGAATAAGCAATCATATATAAATTCACAAACTAACAATCTTTTACTGATGTTGGACTATCTTTTGTTTTATTCTCTTGCCATATATTCTAATTTGAATCCATATTCATTTACTTAATTTATTATTTTGAACTAGTGAATTGGCTCTAAGTCTCAATGTTCAAACATAAATTCAACAATCCCCCAAATTAATGAAATTGTTTAAAACTCTAATGTAGATAAAACAGAGAGTATAATAGAAAGTTACCGGATTGGGAGAAGTGACTTTTGGTTTTGAAACTTCCTTAGTGAAATATTATCGATTTTACTCGCTAACCAGTGAATACGATGTTTTTGAACTGTTCAGTTTTTTATGTAAACTAAGACAATAATATTCATATGATTTCTTTCAACTTTAACTAATTCTTTTATGTTGTGTCCATTTTGGCCCTGCATAACCTGGTAATTCTGAGTGCTCTAAAAAAACTTAGCCTTTATCATTCTCATAGAAGCAACTCCTTCATACTCATATATGTGATCTCTTATTAAGAGTATTCTGTCATACTCCACTTGGATTTCCATGATATAAGGATTATTAAAACTATAACTTATCCTTACACACATTGCAAATTAAATATTATTTATCATAGAAATGGGATATGAATTATTTCCTTAGTGATTCATATAAGTCCCCCCACAAATTCGGTTTTCCCTTTGAACCTAGATCTTGGGATCTCCAGTTGCTAGATTGGATTACTAATATGGAGTTACTCTATTTAGTAGGTTGTAGTCTCATTCCCCTCGATAACTTATATACTTAATTTATAGTCAAGTTTTTTGTTAATAGATCTGCAACATTATCTTTTGATTTTGCATAATCAAGAGATATTATTCTATTTATAAGCAGCTATTTTACAGTATCATGTCTACGACGTATATGTCATGATTTTCTATTATACATTACATTCTGTGCCCTTCCAATTCTGATTGACTATCGCAATAAATGCAAATTGCTGACACATGTTTAGACCACATTGGAATATCCTCTAAAAAGTTTCGAAATCATTCAGCTTCTTCTCCAGCTTTATCTAAAGCGATAAACGCAAATTCAATAGTGGATCTGGCTATACATGTTTGTTTTGAAGATAAAGTGATATATATAGATTCAATAGTGGATCTGGTTATACATGTTTATTTCGAAGATTTCCAAAAAATGGTTGCACCTCCAATAGTAAGGACATATCCATTTGTGGATTTTATGTCTTTAAAATCCATAATCCAATTAGTATCCATGTATTCTTCAATCACTGCTAGATATCTTGTATAGTGCAGCTCGTAATTAGCAGTGTACTTTAAATATTTGAGTATTCTAACTATTACTTTTCAGTGGTTCTTTTCTGAATTACTTGTAAATCTACTCAGTTTGCTTATTGAGTATGCAATATCAGCTCTTGTGCAATTCATTAAATACATAAGATTGCTTAAGATCTGAAAATATTCTAATTGTGATATACTAACACCTGTATTCTTTGTAAGATGTAGACTCATATCAACAACTATTCTAACTATATTATTATTTTCCTTATCAAATTTTTTGAGTATTTTCTCGATATAAAGTGATTGGGATAATGTATATCCATCAGATATTTTAGTGATTTTAACACCAAGAATAACATCTGCAATATCTGAGTCTTTCATATCAAATTTTCGTGTTAACATAATTTTCACCTCTTTAATTAGAGCAACTGTGCTGCCAGTGATAATAATGGCATCCATGTACAGACAAAGCATCCATGTACAGACAAACAATGACATAGTTGTGCATATCACCATATATATTATAACGAAATCCATTTGACAATATAACTTGGTCAAATTTTTCATGTCATTGTTTATGTGCTTGTTTAAATCCATACAGTGACTTAACAAATCTACGTACTTTCTTTTCTTGTCCTGAAACTATAAACCCTTCGGGTTGTTCCATGTAAATTTTTTTTATCCAATTCACCATTTAAAAATATTGTTTTTACATCCATTTGATGAAACTCAAGATTATATAATACTGCAAATTCAATTATTAATCTTATGGATGTTAATCTTATTACAGGAGAATATATATTAAAATAATTTACACTTTCCTTTTATCTTTAGCCTTTTACTGCAAATCTAACTTTGTATTTATCTGTAGACCCATTAGGTTTATCTTTCTCTTAAAAATCAATTTATAACCTAAAGTTTTACTTTCTGGAGAAAGATCCACAAGTTTTCATGTGTGATTTTGAATAATAGATTCAATTTCACTATTTACGGTTTCTTTTCAAAATGAAGCTTCGAGTTTAGACATGACCTCTTTATAACTTTGAGGTTCTTTTTTCTAACAAGAATGTTAGAAAATCCAGACCTAATGATTTATTAATCTTGACCCTTTTGCTTCGTCTAATTCATCCTAATTATTTTTAGAATCAGATTTTATTTCTCTTATTACATCAACACTAGTCTTTTTAAGAGAACTTGATTCATTTACTAGCAAAAATATTCTTAAAGAATACTCCATTTCTAGATTCAATAATAAAATATTTATGTATCTCTGGATTATCTGAATTGAAAACAAAGAAACGATATGCACTGGTATTATGTGCATATCCAATGAATATACAATCAATTATTTTAGAACTAATTTTAGTCCTTTTAGGAGTAGAAATTGAAACATTTATAAGACACTCCCACACTCTTAAGAATTTATAACTAGGTGTTCGACCTGTCTATAATTCATAAGGTATTTTATCCAATTTATTTTGGGGTATTTTGTTGAGAATATAATTGGTATAAAGCAAAACTTTCCCCTACATGTTATAGGGTAAACCAGAACTTATTAACATGGCATTCATCATCTCTTTTAAAGTTTTGTTCTTACGCTCAGTAATTCTATTTTTTTAATGAATTTTTCCAAAATGGTAGTAATTTTTCAATAATTGCAGCTATTTGGAATGATTCACTAATAGTCATACTTTTAACATGAATTTCATGAATTATCACTTGAAAATCTTGTACTTGGTTAATCATATTTTTAGAGTCAATCATTTTATAATCCAGAAACTTACTAACTATATATTTTTTGGGCCGGCATCTGCTTAGGCATGGCAAGTGGGCCAGGCGGCCCGTTGGGCACGCATATGCCGGGCACATGCCGGCACGGCCCGGTTCGCTAGCTCGAGCCGGGGTTAGCTGAGCCGTCAGCACGGCTCGGCTCGGGTGGGCCGTAGGGATGAAATGGAGGACAGACTGTCGGAGTTCGGTGGCGGCCGATCGAATCCAGCAATGTAAGCCTCCGACAGCTGCCGGCTGCTTACTTCGACCGATCTCCTATCGGACGGGGGCGATCGGCTCTTCCCGGAGTCGGTTAACCTCCTCCGGGCCCTCCCTTCGACATCAACAACATAAAGAAAAGCTGTCCTGGAGAAATTTGGGGTTGAATCTCTTCCTCTTCCTTTGACATCAACAAAAAAAAGTAAAGGCAAGGAATTTGGGGTTGAAGCCCTGGAGAAATTTGGGGTTGAAACTTCTCACAAGAAAGGGAAGGAAAGTGGTGAACGGGGCCATCTATTTCCCCTTATTACAAAAGTTATTGTAATAAGAACATTTCCCCATAAGGCAGCTTATGAAAAAATGAAGATAAAGAAGAAAAGGAATTCCTTTGTTTAGTACTCTTTGTTCTTGAGCGGTGCAGATTCCTCCCAAATCAATCATAGGCTCTGTTTAGTTCTGCCGCTGGTAACTCGCTGATAAATTTAATCACTTTGTCATTTTTTGCAGTTTTAGTTGAAACTGGTCCGCTGCTAGTCACGTTTACTGTTTCAGCCTTGAATATGTTGCTACCTAGCGCGAACGGCCGGAAACCAATTTTTAGATGCACGTCATGATAAGAGTCTGAGAATACATCTTCAACTGTTTCAATTCAAATATAATTTTGAATTGTGAGCATAACTAATCAATTTTTCAATTAGTTGAGGTTTATTGTGTCTCTCATCACTGGTTCTACATGATACAAGGGATCTGTCAGTTATGAATCAAATAATTGATTGCATATTTTCCATTATCTCCTTTTAAGCTTTTGAAAAAAAAAAAAAAAACATGCGACCTTTTCATCTCTTTCTAATATGGCGGACCAGTTGGTATCAGAAACATTTTTGCGGGTACATTTTCTCTGTTATTGAATGCAGGCAGTTACCATTCTATATGTTTCCCTATAATTTTCACTTCCAACTATCACCAAATCTCTTCCTTCTGAATCTTTTGTGCATTGGACATGCTGCAGGTTACGCCAGATGAGGAGGAGCTCATAAAGCAGCAGGAAGAGACATTGAAAGCAAACTAGGCTAATATGGAATGATAACAACAACAACAACAACAGCTAAGCCTTATCCAAAGTATTTAGGGTAGGCTACATGAATCAAAAAAAGAATCACGCTGGATCGATCACTTTGATATTCCTTCTCCATTCATTTCTATCAAGTAATATCTCCTTATTTAAAACTCAAGACTCCATATCTTTGCGTATTACCTCCATCCATATTTTTTTCGGTCTTTCCTACGTTCTTTTAACTTGTCCTATATTGATAAACTCCCCTCTTGTAGACCTACGTTGCACATGACCAAAACCATCGTAAGCGATTTTCTCGCATCTTCTCATCGATGGGAGCATAAATGGAATGATAGAGAGCATAATGCAAGGATGATGCAATGCCTCGTCTGGCCACACAAGTATGGCCTCAATCTGGCAATGGAGGACGAGGGACAAGACTAGATGCCTAAAAATTGTTGGACATCTTCCCCCTTGTCAGTAGCCTAAAGTCCATTACATGTCATTAGCATGTTAGTCTCTCTCAGATTAAACCCTCGTACATGCATATTTTAACATGTACTATGTGATTATGAATAGTTTGTAGTCTAGGAGTTATCTGGGTTCAGAACTATGATCAGCTAATTCGCCAGTTGAAGCTACTTAAAGACATGAGATTTAATTGCAAAGAATTACATGATAGTATAAAAAAAATATTCATATTCTTTTCCGACTATATTTAGAAATCAACAGTAATATTTATACTCGGGAATATTTTTGTGGTAAGAGGCATGAACAAAATTCCAACAATTAAAATATTGGACTAGTTTCAAACCAAAAAAACTCTTTTGACCGGTGTCAGATATAAGCAACAATTCATGACAATATAATAGTCTCTTCGGAATTTCTAACACTAGTTTCTTTTAATCATACATAGGTTTATCTCTCAAGAGGTTTCTACAACTTTTCTCCGCGTCACAACTCTAACCGAGAAAAACAACTTTCATAAGAAAGCGAACCATAAGTAGCGGAGGAGGCCAAAAATTGGATGCTCATGAGAGACAAGAAATCATACACTAGCTTCAAAAAAAAAAAAAATCTTGTTGGATTTCTGCAGTTCAATGTGCTGGAATCTTTCAGGAAAAGGAAAAAAAAAACATCTTGCTGGATGTCTTCATTTCATTTCATTGTGCTATAAGCTTCAAGCCATGTCTACCATGTGAAAGAAAAATGAGTACAAAAAATAATTATGGAGATTTCAAGATATGCAGCAGAAATACTCAACTCAAACGTGGAAAAAAAGGAAAACAAAGAAAAACCATTTAACCAAAAATGGTCAAACTCGATCTGAGTTACTAGAAACTGAATGTTACTAGACTTGTACAAGAGATTTACTTGCATTAAAGTTAAACAAGCAAAGTCATTCCCAAGGAGAAAGGGGTTAGGATAGACTTGTACAAGAAATTCTATTAGATAATACTAGCTCCAAACATTGAACATCTGAAAGCTCTATGCCATGTATTTTTATTCCCATGAAGTTAATTGTCTGTCCACCTAGCAGCCCTTGAGAGATCTACTTGAATGTCGAGTGTTAATTTTGTTCTCATGTTTGTCCACTTTAATATTTGACTCAGCTATTTGAACCCAAGATGATTTTGAAATGCTGAGAAGTGAAGATATTAACATTTATAAGGCTCGGAAAGATGGAGAGTGCTAATAAATAGTGAGTTAAATAGAAAGAGAGCCTAATTTAAATTGTGAAAATCTTCACATAAATTTATACAAAAATTTCAAGATACTTGCCCTCAGAATCTACATGATAAGCACTATATATGGATGCTCCTTCTATATCCAAATATGCCTCTGGCACATTTAGAATGTATGTATATTTGTATATATATATAGATATACCTAAGACTTCCCGTATCGCATCTATGTATCATGTATCTATATACTGCAACCCAGTGGGATGCCATGTTCTGTAGCGTAAACATCTCTCCAAAACTTGCAAGAGTAAGGAAGACTCGAAAATAGCCTAGAACGCCCACTTCTTATTTGGAAATCAACAAATGAAGAATGCAATGCTACAGAAATATACAGTATGAAGCTTAAATGCAACTTTGATACCCTGCTTTGCATATGAAATCACTTTTCAGATATAACAATTAAGGAACTAAAGAAATATCCATAACATTGTCATTGAATCAGTGAAATGCCATATAATATTCTATGCATTTTTTAGAAATTGCCCCGTATCCATGTATCATGTCCATGTCATTATTTTATTCTCATATATTATATTGACAAGCATCAAATAGCATGAAAAGCTTTTATACTCACCTATACTCCATTTAAATCTGGAAAATGATCACGTTCCAACTCTGATAATGTTGCACCTTCCGACTCGGAGATTCCAGCCAACTCTGCAGGGTTTTGAATTGAAAGTACAATTAAAATCTTCACATATGGAGAAAATAATATTAATACTAAACGAGAAAGTATTTCAAATGTTACCCTTATCTGCCTCCAAATCCTGAATGTTTTCTAATGCTTTGAATAAGTCAATCTCTGTTGGATTCAACCAATTTTGAGCACAAATTAGGGCTTCCATAGTTTGTATTCCAAGTCTTATTTGATATTCTCTTATAACTCGACCTGCACCACTAAATGTTGACTCAGAGGTGACGGTGGACACTGGGATGGTGAAGACATTTTGAGCAATGCGAGATAGCACTGGATATCGGGGAGCATTAATGCGCCAATATTATAAAAGGTTGAAGTTTTCTGAAGGACAAGGCTTTTCACAATAAAAAAATTGCTCAATATCGGTCAATTTCTCAACATTTACTTCAAAATTGCCGCCTCTTAACTTTTTGCTTCAGCAATTCTTTGTCTTGCACTTCCACTTCCATTATGATATGGAACATTGACAGAATTTCCTTAGGTGTTGTTTTTTGTACTAGATCTTAATGACACATTTTCCAATAATTTAGTACATTTACCAACATGTCCATCAGGATGTCTAGGTGGGTGATGGACATTGCCAATACTAGAAGATTAATAGACTTTGTAACAACTTTCGTATACGTACTATAACTCTTCTAGCAATTTCAGACCCAAACAAGGGAGTTCATACATCCTTTATTTCCTCGAATTTCACAGTAGAATCTAAGACAAGTGTAATAAAAAGTAAGGGGTTAATTTTGTTACTTGAACCCCAATATTCTTCTTTCTTCCTCCTCATCATGGTCATGATACCACCAAGCTTAACATCATCCTAATTATCCTTTTCATAACTAGTCATAACATCATCTAACAAATATATCCATGAAATATATGATTGAACAGTTGGATAATTGATACCTGATAACTCTTTGGTTCCATCAAAATATGCATTGAGGACCTTAATGCACGCCTTCCCATTCAGCACCAGTGAGGACATGATTTCTGTCTCCAAATGTGGCATAAAAGTTAGTATCGCTTTGTATTAGGACATCAAAAGCTTTTTTGTATAAAATGACCTTGGTAAGAATCAAGTAAGTAGAATTTCATCGAGTGTTATTGTCCAACCACATTTTTCTATCAAATTTTATACCCACAATATTACATGCGGATATAAAATGCTTGTTCCCTCTTCGGCGAGGATCTCACATACTTTATCGCGTTCCTGATGCGATCGATGGATTGGAGTTGAAACTTCAACCCTTTTTTAACTATGAGATTCATTTTGTGGCATGCATACCTAACATTTCAAAACAAAACAAAAAAAATTAAAAACTTGATGTAGCAACATGTCAGCATCATATAAGCATAATAACATGTAGTAATTTGATATGTCATGCATAATATTTTTACCTCACATCATGTGGCTCCCTTGAAGTAGCAATATATCAGCATCATTTTTCTTCACTGTTCTCACCTAATTGATCGCACCATTATTGGAGATTGCATTATCAACTGTAATACACATTAATTTTTTTATACCCCAATGATTAATGACCTTCATGAGTTGATCACCAATTGCATCTCTACTATGATCTTGGATAATAGAGAAGCTAATGATCCGCTTCCGCATTAAAAAATGTTGATCTATCTAATGAGCCGTAATGCACATATAGTTGACATTTTGGAGTGAGGTCCACGTATCTACATAAATAATTCAGTATACATAAGTTTAGGCCAATTTATATATCTAATTAATCATATAGACTATGATTGTACAATGACTTACCTGTAGTGAGGGAAATGCGACCATCATACTTGGAGAAGAAGGACTTCAACTTCCTCTTGTACTCGATATAAACCCTTATTGTTGTGTGAGCTACGGTCACTCGAGATGGCACATGAAGACTGGGATTTGCCTTTGCAATCAACTCACAGAAAGTTGGGTGTTCGACGATATTGAAAGGTTGCTTACTATATATGATCCACTTTACTAGGCTTTTCTGCCACTCTTCCTGACTATGCTTCGAACATATCATTATCTTCAACATTTCTTTTTCCCCAAGTAAAGTTCGGTCAGTTTTTTGTTTAGCTTGAAAACCTAAGAATTTATCCATGCGATCTAATAACATGGAAGTACCAGTTTTCTTACTCCCTTTATATGGGTAATTTTGTAGACAATACCGACATTGAGCCACCTGAACGACTACCTCACCGGGTTTCGATAAAGTGACTATCTCAAAATAATTTAATGCTGCTAAGCGCTTGCAGGTGCCTTAATTACTAGTCTTTTTGATTTTTTATGGGTGGTTGCACGTTATCATCCTGATATTCAATATGGATAGGAGTAGCAGTGGTACTCGAATTCGGGTTGAGACTGATCTCTATTGGAAGGTTTGGCTGAACATTCTCGGTTTCCAAAACATCAATATAATTGATAATGGTTGGGGTATCCATTTGAAAACAGTTTCTAAGCAAATAATAAATAACAACAATGAGTTTTACGCAATTTTAATTATTTATCATTTTTATAAAATTTTTTTTATAAAAACTGTGTTTAAATCTTCAGTGTCTATTATATCAAAATTTGATTTTTTTTTAGACAAGGCATTGAATGGTCTCATCAAGCATTACAGCATCAAAGGTTATGCAAGCTAAGATTCATCTAGGACAATAAGAGAGATGAACATAGCAGTAGATAGAAACAAATAAATCATTTGCAGTAGATAAAAACTAAATTAAGGCATTGCCGCTCGCAGAAAAGTTTCAAGCATTGAAATCACTCAATTAAAGCATTGCTTAAATCCCTCAATTAAATTGATTTATTAGCAGTAAATTAAGTAAAATAAATTATTAGCAATAGATAAAAACTAAATTAAAGCATTGCATCTAGCAAAAAAGTTTCAAGCGTCCGTATCCTTTTGTTTTTTAATAACTATCAGAAGCGTAAGCCAGAAAGTCTTGCATGATGGATAACGATGATAAATTTTTGGATTCCCGAATTCGCAGTTGCTGTTGGAGAAATTTTTTTCCCCATCAGGTTGGTTGTTTTGTGCTTTATTTGTTAGTTCTATGGAAGTCTTAAGGTAGTATCAAAGGTATGTTCTGTTTACTTGGTTAATTACTTAGTTTAACCAATGTGCTAAGCCCATTAGCCTAAATCCCTAATTAAAATTACCATTTACATCCCTCAATTATCTTCTAAAAATTTGAGGAAATTGATACCAATTACCATAATGAATATCAATCAAATAAATTTTGGTTGCCTAAATCCCTCAATTAACATATTTGTTACCTAAATCCCTCAAATAAACCATTCAAATCCTTTAATTAAGCCTAAATTAAAGTGTTATTTAAATCACAAAATTAAATTTACCATTCAAAACCCTTCTTCAAATACCTATATTCCAAGTAGTTGTTGTCGTTGTTGTCGTCACCGTCGGCGTCGCCTCCGTGGACAGTAGCCCGTTCGACGTTGCCCACCACCAAAAGGAGGTATGTTGGAATTAGAAAACTTCTTCAGTCCAACCATATGGATTCCAAGGAGATAACTCTTCGAATTCCAACATCAAACTAACCGTTTGAATTCCCCTAATTTCCCAAAAAAATTACAAAAAAATTCATGCCGGTCGGAGTAGGAATCCGCCAGACTTGAAGTTGTCCCGATCGATTCTGACCACCGCAATGACGACGTGGATGGTTCCGACCGATTTGTAAATTTTTTCTCTGACCGAACTCCAACCGATACCGGTCGGAGTCAGTCAGACAACTCAGAGTCGGGGAAGACGTTCACCCTAGTGGGCCGAGCCATGCTTGGCATGTACCGAGCATGGCCCGACATATCTAGAAAATTATTTTTTTTAAAAAAAACTAGCCGTTTGAGGGTTTTTTATAATTTTTTTTTGCACAAAACCTCCAACAGCTATTTTTATAGTAGTTGAGGGATTCTTGCAATTTTCTTTTTGCAAATTTTGCCCCCCCACAGTCAAAATGGCCGTTGGGGGGTTTGCAAAAAAACTTTTCATTCCTTATAAATAACCACTCATCTCTTCCATTTTCATTCTTCACACAAAAATCTTCATTCTCTCAAAACTATTCTCAATCTTCAACTCTCTCTGTCTCTCAAAAATTTCTAAAACAAAATTCTTCCAAATAAGTTCTTCTATATTCGATCAAGTTTCAAGCAAGTAACAAGTGATTATGAAGTTTCAATCAAGCAAGCATCAAGTATCAAGCAAGCCTAAACATCAAGCAAGTCTAACTCTCAACTCTCAAGCAAGTTCTTCTTAGTTCTTCCGGCTTCCTTCCTCTAGTACTCATCTCTCTACTTTATCACTTGTTTAAATTTTTTATAATTTAAATTCTATAATTTAAATTTTTAATTTGATTTTTTCAAGATTTTTTTGAAATAGATTCATACTCGTGCGGCGCTTCTTTCTTTCAAGCCGCAGGTATGTTTTCTCCTTTTTTAACAAATAAATAATATCAAAGGTTTTGCCAACCCTTAGAATACCCTCCTCAAGTAGCATTTTCTACACAATCATATGAAAATATAGAATCAACTAATATACCCGAAAAAGAGCCAATCGAAGCAACCATACTCGAAACCCAAACAACCACTCCGGTAGGACTTCTAGATCGGACATATGGAAATATTTTTAAAAAATTAGGTGTAAGTATTGTCAAAAAGTATACTCTTTCCCTTTAGGTAGTAGAACGGGTTACCTTAAAAGATACCTAAATAAAACACTCTCACCAAATGAACCACAACAAATACAAATAAACACCAATGGAGAAACTTTAAGAACTTTTAAATATAATTCTATGACCACAAGAGAAAAATTAGCAATATATAAGTACATGACGAACAACCTTTTTCTATTGCGAAAGACCGGAAATTAGAAAAATTTGTAAAAAAATCATTTGCTCCCGAATATAAAAAAGTCCAACATTCTATATGTTAGTTCGATATCATTAAAATATATAAAGATATGAGAGAAACTTTAATTGCTATTTTAACATTTTTAATTTAAAGAGTACCAATAACCACAGATTGTTAGGAGGCCTTAAATAGTTATCATTATTTATGTATATTATCCCACTACATAGATCAAGATTGGTGTATACAAAAAAAATAATTGGCTTTAGGAGGTTTGAATTTTCTCATAACACACATAATCTATCATAATCCCTACTTAGTGTTTTTACGGCATTTGGAATAGAAAGAAATTTTCTTTCCATTTCTTTCGATAATGCTTTCGAAAATACGACTGCAATAGAATTCTAAAAAATATTATTAAACCAATTTTAGATGGAAAATTATTTCATATTAGGTGTATTTGTCACATACTTAATTTATGTGTACAAAATGGATTAAGAATAGTAAATGATTCAATAAATAAACTTAGAAACATAGTAGTATTTATTAAAAATAGTGGGCTGAGAAGACAATCATTTAAACAAATATGTAAGAATTTTAAAACCTCACATATAATTTTACCTCTAGATATAAAAAGAAGATTAAATTCTACATATAAAAGTTAAACGTGGCAATTAAATATAAAGATGTAATAAATATGTTTAATGAAATGAAATTATTATCTTATGGTTTAAATCTTAATGAATGACACCATTTGTATTGTACTTGTAAATTTTAAGCAAATTTGAAAATTAACTAGAAGCACTGTCAGATACTTATTACCCAATTTCACACATTGCACTACATTATATAACCGAAATTAGTTTAGTTTTTAATGAAATTAAGAATAACTCAATACTTGAATATATTGTTCAACCTATGAAAACTAAATTTAATGAATATTTTAGAAATTTTTCATACTTACTATATTTTGCAACTATTGTAGATTCATGCTGTAAGCTAGATGGACTTGAAATTTTAATAGATTTATTTTATTAAAATATGTGTTATAAAAATAATGTTAGGGATTTAGTTAATGATATTAAAACTTATTTAGATATTATGTACCATACTACTAGAGAAACCCGAAACCTAATAATATCATTTATATTTCACCGGAAAAAGCATAAGCAATTTAGAACTTATTTTAATAAACTTCATTATTATTTAGAAATGACCAATTATAAAGATGTCGTGTCCTCTGAAAATTATAAAGTCTTTGATATTTTGGTCTGGTGAAAAACATAGGAAAAAATATATTATGTATTTTCCAACATGGTCCATGATTTATTAACTCCTACAGTATCTACAGTAATATCGGAGTCTGTTTTTAGTATAAGTGATAGAGTGCTCACGGAGTGGATGAGCTCAATAGCAGCAGACACATTAGAGATGTGTGTTTGCTTGAAGGGCTGGTTCGACCCAGAAGAAAGGGAATAAGAATTGTCTAACGAAATAGAAATAGAAAACTCACTAGAGGATGAATGAAAATTGAAGAATTTTGTATTTTCCTTTTCGAATTCTAATTTCTACATTTGTATTTTTTTATCTAATTTTTTTAAACTCATAAATTTCTTAGAAAAAATACTAAGAACAAATTGAGTGTAACGGTCAGGATTCTTTCCCATCTTTTCGGGTTTTGTATAATTTCCAAAGACATTTATAAAATAATTATATCAATATAATAAGTTTTAATATAATAAAATTTCATTTTTACTATCATATTTTCTTGTTAAAACTAATTAAATTAAGCTAACTACTCTATTAAACTTAATCAACTTAATATTTTTTTTAAATTTTTTTAAAAAACGTGTCGGGACGTCTCAGCATGGCACGTGCCCGGTGTGCAATGCCGGCGGGCCGAGCCCAGGTCAACGCTCGGGCGGACACACGGCACATCCTAAAATTAGGACGTGTCAGCACGTCAGTGCCAGGCACGGGCCGTGCCCGAGCCTGGCCGGGCATGACCCACTTGCCATGCCTATATCTGCTGTATTATATTTCTTATTTAAAAACTCCCAAAGTATTAACAGTAGAAATTGAACTATATACATTATGTAGTATATTGTCTAATCCATTGAGAATATAATTCTTACATAAGAAATCAGCATGTTCCATACCTCAACTGCTTTCATAGACTACTGGTCATCTTCTTCACGAACCGGAATAGTCTCTTTCAGATACTTGGTCAGATTTAGTGTAGTGAAATAGAACAATATTTTATATTGTCATCTCATAAAATCTGTATTACTGAATTTCTCTGGTTTCTCGTATTGCTTTGAGAGCTCAGTCGGAGTAACCATAACAGGGGTTATCACAATAGGCACATCAGATGTAAATATAGTGGCCATCTAAAGGAACAAAATTATTTATTTTAACTTTGTAATAAATTTTAACCCTCTAATAGAAAACTTTAAAAATAAATCTTACTTCAGGTATCTTGTCTGAATCAGAATATCAATTCAGATTTCTTAAACAGATCTTTCTATATTTAAAAAGTAAGTAAATTTAGATATGAAATAATTTGTGGTTAAAAACTATTATGACAGAGATCTAATTTTTTTTCTTCTCTTTATTTAAATAGTTATACAATAGTATTTAAATCTATCTAAAATTGGACTTGAAAATGTTGGAAATATTGACAAGACAGATTAGATACTGTTTTATTAATAAGATTAGAAAGATTAAATCTTATTGTCTATTTCCTTAAACTAGAAATGTTGTTAGGTGAATTTAGAGATAGAAATTATGTATTATCAATGATATGAAATCCGAATTGATTTAAATAAAATATAAGTACTTGAGTAATTTAGGAAAGAAACAGAATATGTATAATGACTAAACAGAACAATGTATATGTATAAAAATAAACTAAGTTAGAATACGTTATTGTTGAAAGATGATTGAATGTGGAAAATGATCACAATTGAGAAGATGATGGAGGTTGGAAGATGATCGAGGCTAGCGTTGAACGTCATCTCTTTAAAACCGATTCTCCCTACACTAGTATGTTTCTGGATTTCAGTGGGTGCCAATATTTCAGGATGCAACGATCTTTCTGCAATAGGAAGGAAGCAACAATCCTGTTGTCCCTGACAAATCAGATTAAAAAATACTCTCAACAAATCAGATTAAAAAATACTCTCTGAATTTGTGTATGGTGTAACACAGGACAAAATATGACAGAACTTCTAGAGACAAAAAACTCTTGTTTGGAGACAGAGAACTCTTATCTTCAAAAGAAGGAAAAAAAAAAAAACTTGTGTTTAAAATAAGACTGGATAAGGCCAATTTATAGGCATTCAGATTAACGGTTAACTGATTTAATGGCTAACGGACATGACGCTGACAGTCATATCCTTTCAGTTTAAAACCTAATGACTAACAATATTTTGGATCTTAATGGGCGGGTCTAAATTCAAGCCTGAACCTAATAGAAGCCATCTGAATTGAATTGCACCGAATCGAACTCTTTGGATCTTAATGGGTGTGGCTCAAAATTTCTCCTCTTATTGCATAAACAATACCATAGAGCAAACAATCATATATAAACTCACAAATTAACAATACTTTTATTGACGCGGGACTATCTTTTGTTTTATTCTCTTGCCATGTATTCTATTTTGAAACTATTTTTCATTTACCTAGTTTATTATTTTGAACTAGTGAATTGGCTCAAAGTCTCAATGTTCAAACATGAATTCAACAAATACAATAGAGAATTTTCTCTTCTTTAATCTTTTTCTTAACATAGAAAAGATGAGAAAAAATAATACTTGGTGCTACTATCTCATGATATAACAAAATCTGTTATCTCATGGAAAAAACTTCCAATGAGGTCTTTTAAATTCAAATTTGATGGCTTTTCTAACCCTCTCTCAAAGATGTATATTGCAGGATTTGTAGTGCGTGATTAGGAGGGACGTCTTTTATTTGCAGAGGTGCATTGGCCGGAGTCTCTATCTACTTTTGAAATTGAAGTAAAAGCAGCTTTCATCGGCCGTAGTAAATGCTGAAAGGAGCTATTTGGATCGCAACTAATATCTTTACTTTATTACGGGAAGAAGGTTGGGTATGGACTGGTTAAATAGA
This sequence comes from Dracaena cambodiana, assembly GCA_036321105.1. NCBI lineage: Eukaryota > Viridiplantae > Streptophyta > Magnoliopsida > Asparagales > Asparagaceae > Dracaena > Dracaena cambodiana. Next base: position 25,806,528 of record JAYEPQ010000002.1, read on the forward strand.
TCATACAACTTTTTTTTTTCCAACTTTTCATTGGTGGATATTTAATATGCTTGGAGGGAGGCTAGTAAATGTATGCATTGAATCACAAATGAGGCAGTACAGTTTCGACAGAATCTTCAGTTTTCATTCTCATCAACTTTACCTCTTCTTGAACATTGGAAAAAAGATCAAGGTAATTTTTGGTATATTAAAGATTACTATATTAATAAAGTTATTGATTAGCGAAAAAAAATCTATAATAAATTGAACAAGTTTTTCTCTTAATTTATTAATTTTATTTTTTGTTCTTTTTTTAAAGTATTTTTTTAGTTTCTTCACAACGTTAAGAATCAATCTATTTAAAAATTTAAGTTGATAGGTGGTAATCTAACTTTCTATTGAAATTCATAAACATCTCTCGATCTTTCTATATTCATATATGAACTCTAATATCTTGAACACCTTAATTTCTACATAAAACCCCTGCAGTCAAGCGATCAACTTGAACTGAACCGACTGATGCGATCATAACAGCACGCCCGCCCGATTAGCAAAACGCCATTTTTGGCATGCAGCATGCAGAAATCCAATCTAACCTTTACACTAACAGTAAAAAACAAAACAAACAGGTCTAATCTAAACAAAACAAAACAAAATCTGATTGTTAAGAGGACTAAACACAACTAGATGACGTGTCAACATCAATATCAGTGGTTGGAAAAATATCTGCTAAACTATTCAGCGCGAGGCCAGTAGCTGTAACTTGGGTGCAACAACAGACACCAACCCTCCAAATTCTATTAATGTTTGGTTCAACCACTGACCATAGGGAAATTCTAAACGCACACCACCGTTGCAGGGTGAGCACCATTTTCCCCTCTGATGCTCACCTCTCTACTACGGGATCCGGTGCTCACTCATAAAGAATTTCCCCTAACCGTAGCATATGTACACAGTCCCAATCTCTAAATATGTCCCTGAGTCAGAGTGTGGCTTTACTGATCTCAGAGCGCGGCCATGAGCTCCTACGAGCTGCTCCTCTCACCGCCGAGGCCGCGCGACCGCAGCGCGTTCCTCCGGAGCTACACGTTCCAGGTGAGGGAGAGCAGAAGCTACAGGGAGAGGGTGGTGAGGAGCTTCAAGGAGCTGGACCTGATCAAGAGGGGCCTCAAGGAGCTTGACGAGATGAGGAAGGTGCTGGTGGTTCGGATATCTCGTCGCGTGGCCGATTGGAGGTTCATATCATCGACGAGGGTTTTCAGGAGTTTCAGGCTGAAGCTGTTGTCGGGTTTCGGCCAGTTTGATCCTCTCAGGTGTTTTGCTGGGAACAGGAAAGGCGACTGCTCCGATGATTTGGCTTGAAGAGGTCATCCAGTTGTTAATTAATTGTATGACGATGTGTTACATATTGTGTGGCATTTTTTTTTTTTTTTAGCATTATATGTATAATTATTTATGTTTGAAAGACAAGTTTGTGAATTTATCCTCTCTTGAAAAAAGGACCACCGATCAAGTTTATCTGGATTGTTGAACATTTGCCCAGGGCCCGAGCAGCCACATCAAAAAAAAAAAAAAAAAACCCTACTTGTATGATATTAATGAAGATATTTTTCTCAATGATATGTTATTTTATTCTACTAATAGCGACCATATATGTCTTTTCGCTTGTTTTTTATATTGAAATTATAAAATGACAGCTATAATTTTTCGAGTTCGATACAGTTTTAGAATTAATATTTACGACTACTAATAAAATGCAGAATATAAAGATTTAGTATTTACTTGTTCTTTTCGATCACGATTAAACTTACAGAGTTAGGTCAAACTGAATCGAAATAAAAACTATGACAATATAATAGATATTATTGATGGAAATATTCTTAATTTTTTTAAAGATTTGTTTCTTAATTATTTTTAAAAGATAGTCTTCATATATCCTAAATAACATATGCTTGATGCACGTATAATTACGTTAGTATAACAACTATGATAATACCATATTTTAGAAATGTTTGATTTATACAAAAAACGGTAAAACAACATTTTTAGAAATCTTATGAATCAGATTATTGGGAAATTGCATTCTACATACCATAACGCATCCAAAGAATCCCAAATGGCAAGATAATACATTCGGGTGCGGGTGCGGGTCCGGGTCCGGGTCAATCAAGACCCGCCCATACCCATTTGAGGCGACAATAAATATAGCTTAGCAATTTCTAAATCCAGAGAGAAGAGGGGAAAAATACGAGGAGAAAAAAAAAACAGAAGAAATCTTTGGCGTTTCGAGTGTCTCGCGAACCCTCCTTCCCGGAGCGCTAGAAAACCCTAGCCCCAAAACCCTAAACCCTAACACTAGCAGCAGCACCGGCGGCGGAGGCGATGGACGCGATACGCAAGCAGCTGGACGTGCTTATGGGCGCCAACCGCAACGGCGACGTCGCCGAGGTCAACCGCAAGTACTACGACCGCGACGTCTGCAAGCTCTTCTTGTCTGGCCTCTGCCCTCACGATCTTTTCCAACTCACGGTACGCTTTGAACAGTTCGCATCTCAAAACCCTAGAAATTTGTTGCAATTCGTCTCTTTGTACTACTAACCCTAGAAATTTTGTTCCGAATACTGTAAATTCTCGTGAGATATTCTTTTTCCTTGTTTGGTTTTTGTTTGTGTTTGAAGTTACAAAGTTTCCATTTTTAACTGGATAACAGTTTAGGAAGCAAAATGCGAGTTTTCTTGGCATTCTACATGAAATTGATAGTTCAATATTTAGGTTCCTGGCAAGTAATTTAGTTAAAAAGAGAGAAAATTATTTTGTGATGATTGCATTTTCCTTTTATCAGAGCTATAGTCGCTATTATACATTTGTATTATTGGGTATTGCTGTATTAGGCATCATATTTAGATACTTGATCCAATCTTTTTTTTTTTTTTTTTTTTTTTTTTTTTTGCAATTATGTTATCTCGACTCTATCTTTTTTGTTGTCAAATTTTTAGGTGTAATGTTGTTTATTTACTTACCTATCCATTGTCAACTATAAGACCTATTAATATTTCATCTTGCTTAAGTTTCATATATTTATGTTGATAATCTTGTTATTCAATATATCCTGTTAAACTCTTTGTATATGTTATGCATTCTTACTCTTAAAGACAATAACATGTTGATCTTCAGCTCATTTGGGATCTGGTTATTGTATAATATGGATTATGCATTAGTCGATAGGATCAATTTAGCTGTTTGTAATGTTTTTCTAGCCATAGTTTGAGATGGGACTTAATATAGTGTTTTTCTAACTGACTCATCCTCATATAGTTAGTTATTGAATTTGAAATAACTTTGTTTGTTGAATCTCATATACCAGAAAATGGATCTTGGCCCTTGTTCGAAGGTGCACTCGTTGCAGCTGCGGAAAGAGTATCCTTTGTGTGCATGCACTGTTGATTACTTACGGTACTAAGACGTGCATATACAATTAATACACAGAAAAAATATGCTCTAGAATAAATTAACTGTAAACTCGACTTTCCTTTTATCAACTCACTTTCAGTTTGGTTAGTTGATCTGCATAATCTGTTAGGGTTTGCTAAGAGCTAAAGATAACAGAACTGTGTCAATTCTTACTACAATGATACAATATAATAAGAAAGGCTAGGATAAAACCTTATTTTTTGTTTTCATGCATTATTTATATGAACTTTGGATAACACCTTCTCTAGTTATACCATTTTTGTTTTCAAAAGAAATAAAAATTGTTTTGGTCATGTGATTCTGAAAGCATCACTTGAACAAATTTCTAATCTCCTGTTTGCATTCTTTTCATTGGAAAAATATATTTTCTGAACTATTTAGCAGAATATTTTGACTTTCAATATCAATCTTTTTCTGGTTATCATAGTAAAGTCAGTATGCTACCGAAATGCTACGCATGTTCTTCCTGAAATTTTCATAGATATGAAGAAGCAAAGTCAAAAGGTAATCATAATTTTGATAGGGAACTTGAGGACTTAATAGAAAGACTTATTGTTGAGTGTGAGAGGAAAATTCAAAGAGCACTGAAGCGTTTAGAAGATGAGGATGCTAAGGCAGCCATAGCTATATCTGTATCAGAGGTTACCCAGGTACCTGCTTCATTTTCTTTGAGAGAACTAATCCAAAATTACAATTTTAATTGAAACTCCTTTGCATGTTGCAGTCACCTGAGGTCATGGAGCTTTCAAAGCAAATTAAAGAGAAGCTACAAGAAGTTGATGCTTTTGGTAATCACTTTACTGCTCTTCATTTGCTCTATGACTGTTACCATCACACCAGAGGCTTCAGGGATTACTCGTACTGAAGACATAATCTGGCTGAGTATATTGATCTATCTTTTTAGTTGTATTATGAGGTCATAAGCATTGATATTATAGCTTACAATATCTAATATCTTGAAACACATTCATAGAAATGGAGGGGCAAGTTCTATACATTACTACTCAAATTGAACTTGCTTACTGAGCCATGTTATGGGAGTGTGGATGCCTAGAAAATAACTAAGAAAAATGTCTTGGATATATATACATACGCAGTTTAACTACTTAAAATTTTTCAGTGTTGTAAAATGGTCTAGGTGGCCACTTAAGTGCTCTAGCCTTCAAGGTATTTCAGTTATGTGGACGCCTGGGCAATTGCCTAAGTGGTCTAAAAGTCCTCCTAACTGGATTTAGGATGTGTTAGATCCGCCAAGCACTTTTGAAAGACAATATTTTTTAAAACATCCACCATTGTTTTTTTGATGAGATGTGATAAGTGTCTATAATTTCAAACTTCCCAGCCAAGCACTTTTGAAAGGCTGAATATTTTTCTAAAACATTCACCACTGTTTTTTTTGATGAGATGTGTTAGTGCCTATAATTTCAAACTTCCTCTGAAGGAGTGCTTTTGTAAGCAGAAGGTAGCATCAGTAAGGATGAACCACAAGGAACCATTTGAGATGATTCAAACATATATAATAAAGATAGATCTAGGTGTGGGTCACTGAGGTAGTGATAATTGAAATTGAATTAGTCCCTTGAAGTAGGAGGTGTAGTCTGGATTTAGGCAGTACAAGGGAGGTAAAATAGTCTCCACAGTTTAACACTAATAAAATTGGTCAAAGAATATCATATAATTTTATTTCTTTTTTTTTTTTTTAAAGCTTGGACATTAGATTTTAAGAAATGTGCTTAGATGATTTATGGAGCGCTTGAGGCGTAAATCGGTCTCAAAGAAATTGTTAAAAAGGAAATTCTCATTTCAAGCACAATTGTCTAAATTCAAGGGGCAAAAAAAAGAACCAGAGAAGCCCTGGTAATATAATATTGGAGATCTAAAAGTGCAAAGTGTAAACATCATTCCCGGCGCCAAAGTGTAAAGAAGACAACCTTTTTTTGCACTGGCTTTATACATTAAGCAAATCTTAACTTACCCTTTTCAATTTAAGTGAGGTTTGTACCGGTGAGTGCTAAAAAAGTGCTGCTAGTACTGCTCGCATTTGTTCCTAGCTATTTATATGACCAAAAAGAGCTTGTATCTCCATATGAGTTCAATATATGTTTGGGGAGTATATGTATAAAAAAACGATGCAGCAAAGCCCTATTGTGCGTGAATCTATACACAAGGCTACAAAGTGTAATCTATACTTATGAAATGATTTATTTCATTAAACCAGGGAAGCCGATTCTTTTGGCAGTTGGATAATGGATGCTTAAGGTTCCATTTAGGCTTTATAAGGTCTCTTGTAATCCTGAACTCGAGATACGAAGCCTCTGCATGTGGTGATCTGGCCAATCTATGATGGTGTCAGTTTCTAAAGCATGTGCTGAGTAGAATGGAGACATTACTCACAGGAACTTGGCCTGGCGGAGGTATTAGGATACCTGGATTCCAACATACATAGATAATAACACCTTAACCCTGATCAATGCAGTCATAGATGCTTTTGGGCAGTATCTGAGGTGCTGAAAACCTGAATGACCTATGCAGCAGGACCCTGTGTCACCCACTGCTGGGCAAGGCGGTTGCAAGGTCTGCACCTTCACATGCCTTGCACGTGCCTCCCATAGTATCATCCTATATGTGTGGCGTCATGACCTGATGCACTAAGCTTGAAAGGTAAAACCCATTGAATACGGCAATGCTTTGTCTCAAACGCCCCCATAACTTTTTTTCCCCTGCATGAGTCAACAATAATCATGGGCAGCTTAGCCGCTTGCGAACTCCAAAGTTCTCCTTTCAGATCAGTGATGGTTTTTTCTTTTTCTCTTCCAGCCTTTTCATTTCAAATTCAAATTTTAAGTGGAGATTACTAAATAACATTTCAAGTTCCTCTTCTTTACTTTTAATCCTCCCTTTCTCCTTTGTCTTTTTTCTTTGTCCTTTTCTTTTTCTTCCTTTTGATATATTCTCTTTTCGATTTTTATTTTCTAAATTTAGTTCTCTTCTTTTCTTTTTAATGGCTCCGGGAAGCCACTACTTCAAAGAAATGGCAGAGAAGTAAAGCTTCTCTGTCATTCCTAGGAAGCAGTGGCTTTACAGAGCCATTGCATTGGGCAGAGTTTCCTAACCTACAAGAGAAAGAAAAGATAGTGAGCATTATGAAATTATAATAATTTGTAATCCTTGTAGATTGTAAGATTTTGAAATGTATGTCAAATCTGAATATGATTTGTGTCATGGAGTAATTTGTAAATATGTTTTTTGATTATGAATCCATCTGAATATGATTTGTGTCATGGAGTAATTTGTAAATATGTTTTTTGATTATGAATCCATATGGATATATGAATGTGTTTTTTTTTCCCTCAAACTTGATTTCCCTTATGCCATTTGGTATCACGCCCTGCTCCTGATATACGATATACGAGTACGTATAGCAGGTACCGACAACGATAAATTTGTCACGATAATACTCAATAATTACGATAGAAAAATTTAACAAAAGTTTGACTTTTCATTGATTGGAACGAAGATGAAATAATAACATAATACAATGAGTTAAATAAGAGAAAATATGGTAATTCTTTGACTTCAACCTGCTCTTCAAATTACACCAGACGCTGCATCAATTTTGTGTATGTCTATCGGTAATACTAGGCATGCTCATCCAGATTATCAGATTACAACCAAATAAATATAAAAATAGTTGAAAGAATATAAAAATATTATATTAATTTGTAACAATAATATTAATGGTCAAGTCTGATGTCATATTGTACAATTAGATTTACAGCAAGGTATTTATGTAGCATGTTATGTAATTGGAAAAACTAACTGATGGGATATTATTGTTTCGATTGTCTTTTGTACATACTCATAAAATGGTTACAGGATTGTCCGGTGCTGAGTCGGACCTGCCGATATGAATAATCAGGTGTGATCCAGTAAATAACCATGCACTCATGGTGTGCGGAATATTTAGTTGTTCAACTTAGGAAGTTTGTAATCGAAACAAAGTATATTTCTATCATTCAGTTTCTCTGTTAACCCAGTGTCATTCAATATATTTTATGTATGTTTAAATTATGGTTTTCATAACTTATATATGGATTATAACAAGTAAAATATTTCAATTCAGGTTTATTAGTTTGTTGACAACATGATTCAAAGAGGTTCGATTCATATTTTATTAAATAAATCATAATCGACTATATCAATGATTTACTAATTTGAGATATTATAAAAAATATCGGCCAGGTAAGTGTATGGATACTGAAACGTTTTCCGTGCGATGCATGTTTCTTAATTAGAGAACCAACATATAAGACTAATTTTCTAGATATCGACGCAAAATGATATTACAAATAGTATTTTTTTCACGATTATAGCTTTCATTTGATTTATCAAATGTTATATATTTCGGTTATTTTAAAATCTAACTATGTAATTTAACATTTTTAATAACAAAATTGACAAAATCACAAGTGATTGATGAATTCCAAGATGATTTATATAAAATATACAATGTAATTGAATAACAAATATATAAAATAGCATGATTAGTGAGTCCAAAAATACTCATCTTGATTCATTTCCCAATATCAATCATTTATCAATCACAACGAAGCAATCTATTCAAAAAATATTCTTAGAATATTAAAAAAAATTTAATATGAATTTAGATTATTTTTAGGGATTTTATTCTATATTTATAACATGCTCCAAATTGATTTTAAAGTTAATTAATCTTAATGAGTTTAAAATTAAGAAATGCGTTTGAATCCATCTTATTGGGTTTATAAGATGGTGTATATTATTTTTAAATCATTAGAGTTATTGGATAGTTGATAAAATGGTCTATTATCTAATAAAATACTTTAACCCGATAAAAAAAAGAAAGATAATCTCTTACCTCTTTGATAAAAGATTTGAAGCCAAAAATGTAGAAAGAAAAAGAAGAATGTGATTTTCTCCGGTAAAGTGGTGGCGGCTCTGGCGGTGGCTCCTATGATGGTTCCGGCACATCCGAAGGTGACTCCGGCGAGATGAGAGGAATAGAGAATTTTAGCGAGGGAGAATTTTAAAGGAAGGTTTCTTGTATGAAATATGTTAGAAATGTAAGTTTATATAGGTTTCAAATTGGGAGTTTAGAATATGAAGAGTTTTTGTTTAATTTAGAAGATTAATTTTTAGAATTAATAGGAAAATTAAATTGGAGGTTTTATGATTGAATTATAGAGAAGGTGAAAAGTTTAAGAGTTTAGAGAAGATTAAAGGTTTTGGAAGTATAAAAAGTGAAAAGTCATTTATAATTGTGTTTATTTATTTATTTATTCAAATCTAAAGAAAATTAAGAGTTATTACATTTGGTGTTATCCATCTTGCTGTTTTTCTTGCAGTTGAGTTGTAGAATGATATGCTTCTTTTCGCTTGATGTATGATTTTATTTGATATTAATATGATGAGTGATTTTAAAATCTGCGAAACTTTATCTGTTCCATGCGCCCAACTCTATGCCCTTCTTTTAAATATAAGGTCTTGATGCTCCAGCTGTTAATGCTATTCTTCCCATTAGTTTCTCATGCTCTACAGATAGCCTTCTCCCTTGAGTTGTTTGGTAGGGTAAATTAGTGGTTTTACATTCTTGTTATGATGATATTATCCTGATATTGATGATGAGAAAGCGGATTTATGTTGTTTGCTTTCAGATTTAGAAGGGCAAACTGATAGTAAAATACGAGCCCTTGAAGCAGTGGAAGAGTTGAGAGCGAAAAGAGCTGACAAACAGGTATGGCAAGTGAATGAGATGTATACATTTTTTTTATGTGTGTTTTCGTAAATTTAAAAAAGTTATAAGTAATTTGGGTATTCCTAGAGCTTGCTTTGGACCTTCATACTTTTATTTAGCAGTGGACTAATGTCCATCTTGGTGGTTCTTTTTTGCAGTCTATGCTTCTTCTTGATGCCTTCAACAAGGACAGGGCTTCTTTACCGCAGCCACTTCAGAATCCTCCACAACTAGCAGCAGTACCTACCCTTCCTCCAGATCCTCGAACGCAGGAAATGATTAATGAAAAGCTGAGGAAAGCAGAAGAACTTGGTACAGCTTTGTACTCAACTTATAGAAGATTATAATTTTTTCTATATGCTGCTTACGGTCTTTTTTCTCTGATTATTAGCATCAATACTCTAATAGCTATATCATATGTGATTCTTAGATATTTCTATATAGGCCAATGTCATTCTTTGATCATAATTTATTTTCTTTTTTTCCTATTTTCTTCACATCTCCCTTGTCAATAGATGGCATAGATTTTCTTTAACATGTATTTGCATTGCTATTCCTACTTGTTTGCAGTCAATGAAATTATGAATGTTGTTCTCTACTCCTGTCTGGTCACTTTTTACCTCATAATCTTAGTTATAAAATAGTGTCAAACAAAGCTCTAGGATCCTCAAGCCTAACATAACAGTAGGTCTGCTTGCTGTATAATGGTATCTGAATTAAATATTTCTGAGCGTGATTAGCCAGCTTTCCGCATTCATTCTGTTAATTTAGCCTAACTAAATTTCTGATGTCATATCTTTGTTAATACTGCATACTGACTGACATTTCTATTGTTGTGAAACATTTGATGGACCTGAATTTTGCTTACGGACATAGAAAATGGATTGAGCAGTGTATGACAATGTCCTTTGAAATGGGCAGGTGAGAAAGGAATGGTTGATGAGGCCCAGAAAGCTCTTGAAGAGGCAGAAGCTCTGAAAAAAGTATTAATGTGTTTCTATTTCAGTTTCTTATTATGCTCATCTGAGATGGTTTTAGTTGGAAGGAATATATTTTCCTTTGTATTTATTTGTTCTTTCTTTATTATGTTATATGCTTGTTTACATCTGTAACTTTGCTTCTAGTTCTAGCCTTTACTCAATATCTTAAGCTACCCATGTCTTGGTTTCTATCTTTATTTTGCCCTTCAGTTAGGTGCAAGACAGGAGCCAGTGCCGGATTCTTCTAATGCAAAGTACACTGCTGCCGATGTGCGGATTGTAAGCTTCTGTTCTTCTCTTCTTTCTTTAGCTCATTTCAATATTCTTTTCTATACAAATATATAACTGTGCATATTCTGAAAGAATTGTTCTAGTGCCAGGTTATCTAGGCCATACAATTTTTTAACTATTAAATAGCTTTTCTTTGCTGATTACTTGAAATGTACATCTTTTCAAGTATAAAAATTATAATTGGGATAATTACCAGTACACAGGCATGTGCCGAGCATTTAAATAACTGATTTCAAATTTTATATAGATGTGTATATATTGATGGGCAATTTTGTAGATGAACTAAGAAGAGTTAAAGGCCCTACATTATAAGGATGAACAGAAGCTAATGTTACTAACTATAAAGATAAATCCTATTCAACTAATTCTATGAGAGATGCAGAGAAATCTTTTCCATCCAAAAATTTATACTAATATTGTGTCAGTAATAGCTTTTTTTTTTGTTTGGTTGGGGGGGGGGGGGGGGGGGGGGGGGAGGATGGTGCAGTGGGGAGGGTATAGAGAGGAAAGGGGGTATCTAGAATCTTTAACCTTCTACTTCGCAAGTTGACTCCAATTCTGAAAGCAAGAAAGTCAATATCACATGCAAACTAGGCTAAATTTTCTGAAGACCCATTAAAGAATAAGAAGTAAATATATAATAGCGATAATACTATTACAATGAATATATTGTAATATATAAATAAAAAATTTAATTATTTCTATGTTCTTAACAAATGGAGATACTTGGACTTTATGCAGAATTTAGAAGAGTCTCACTTACATAAACAAATGAACCTAGTATTGACACCATAACTAGAGGGGCAAAATGTGCTCACAAGGCGCACAATAAGAATAAGACTGATAAGATGGCAATATAAATTTATCTACATATCATACCTAAAATCATTTGCCCTTTGCATGACAGTAGTCTGGAAATAAAACAAATCAGATTCTTGTCTCTCTTTTCTTGTTTCCTCCCTTTTATGTTGCTGCCTAAGGTTTGTGGAGATTAGTGTTAATCATAATTTGCATGTCGGAAAAAGTGCGTAGAGTATCAATAAGATATTATTATGAAGGATGAAGTTTACCACATCTGATACAATTAGGAAATTATTTCTTGTTGTCAAGTAGTCTAATCCAAAAAAAAAAAGGATAGGACAAATAAAGCAATAGAGATGCAATACAAACTGTCAGTGAGCTGGGGAAAACTTAAAAAAAAATGAATTTTGGATGAAAATGGAAGTATAACATTTCAAGCTTGGGTGAGAAGCTTGTTGAGAAGTAAATCATTTTTTGGGGACACAATTTTTTTTTTGTAAGATATTTGCCAAAATAAACTCATCTTTTTATTTCTACAGTATTCAATTTGCTTAGGAGTTTTAGTGTTAATTAATGGTGGATGCTTTAATAGAAAAAGATAGTTCTTCACAAATTGGAAGTTACAAAATTATATTGAATCTTAATATTAACTTATTTTTTGGTTTGAAAAGTTATAAGGTGAAGATTGGAAATACAATTATGTGCATAGAGAAGAGTGATGAAATTTGTTTGTTTTTTTTTTTTTTTTGGGTTCAAAATAGAAATGGTCAAAACCATGATTTTTTTTAAAAGGAAATATTCCATATTCATGAATTACCTTTTCAAATTCCAACTAAAATTGCATTTTTCCACAACATTGTCGGACATTCAAATGCAGACTAAATTCTTTTCTATTATGGGCAAAAATTGCGTAAGGAATCTAGTTAGAATAATGAATATTCCAAGTGGTGCATCTAATAGTATTATAGATAATATGGTTGACTTGGCATAGGCATTCCGTAAGCCACTGGTTTATAGTGTTGACCAAATTCTGATTTCAGGTACAAATGTCTGGAAAAAAAACTGTCAGTTTTTCGGAACAGCAGACTGTTTAAGATGTGGTTATTTGTTGCTGATAATGCATTTTCTTATGCTAAAATAATCCTTTTCTTTGGACCCATTAATAATGGACTGAGAGTGGTCTGTTCTAATATGTCTTGTTAATGATTAGAGAACTATTAGCTTTGTAGGATAAAAAGGCCTAATCCATATTGAGATTAGTATTGCAGGTTGATGCTCTATCCAACCTAAAACCACCTATGTATGTTTGGAACATAACTAAGTTTCATTTGTGATCTCGCCTGTATCATTAAGCGGCGGTACCTTCTAAATGCATTATTTGTAAAGCTAATGGTGTTTTCCTTTTTCCTTATTTGTTTACCAATCAGTTCCTCTCTTAGCATGTTTTGAGTAAGATATTAACTAAATAAGCTTGTGGATAAGTTCTTGGTTATATAAAAAGTTGGGTTTGCGATTTTCTCATTAGTAGCCTTCTTTAGTCTTGAAGTAAACTCAGGACGATGCATTAAGTTCTGAGGGGCCTATTGCTGCTGTACTTATTGTACATCTTTACTTCCTTTAAAGTGCCTTATAATGCCTTGCTACTGGAAGTCATTTAGGAGGGAAATATGATGTAACGTTAAAATGACTGCTCAGTCTTTGTCTATGTAGCATCAAGAAGTTTCAAATAGTATAATTTATTATTCTTATTTCATTTGGAAGAGTATGCTTTTCGTTGTATCTATTACAAAGGAATTGGATTGATCAACAAAAAGAATACTCTCTTATTTTTTCTATTGGAAGAAAGGAAAGGCCTTGTATTAATATCTCTACTGTGGCATGAGAATTGGCACCTTACCACTTGATTTCATATTTCTGCTTGTTCCTGCTTACCATGTGGCTTTATATTACTGCTTGTACCTACCTTCCTTGCATGTGTATGTGTGTCTCTCCCTTTTTCCTTTATGCTTGATATATAATGGGCAGCCTATGTGGTTATCGATAATGAATAATTAGGTTTTCACTAAATATTGGGACACATTGAGCATTTGTATCAGTTTTGCAGACTGATCAGAAGTTACGTGTATGCGACATTTGTGGAGCATTCTTGAGTGTCTATGACAGGTACATGTTCTTTTATAATTTAATTCACAAGTACTATCTCGTCTCTGTTCCTAGGAACCAACAATAGGCTAGCATGTTTTATGCTTCTTAAGCACTTCAGTTTATTGATCTGACTATTACACCTTATTATCATCAAGCCTTGTGAGCCAGTTGTCCAGGAAAAACTTTTGCAGCTAAATAATGTGCGTCTTCGGTTTATGCTAATAGATAGTTAGCTCCTAATGTTTACAGGCTTACTGTGTGTCAAAGCTACTCAGAGCTTTATAAAGAACTTATGTATTGACATTGTTAATGCTGTTTTCTGATTGATCTCTGAATACCAGCGATCGTCGTTTGGCTGATCATTTTGGAGGGAAACTGCACTTGGGCTATATGCAGATCCGTGAAAAGTTATCAGAGATGAAGGTGAGATTTTGTAGTATGCCACTTTATGTGGTTGCAGTTTCATTCATATAATTTTTTGCTTGTTTATTTGGTTTCTTTAACCAGATCCACCTAGTTGCTTATGCTTGGATGAAAAAGATGCAAACTTAATATCCCAAAGGGAACCCACCCTTTAACTATTGCATGCTGTACTAGTTACATATTGGAAGTACTTGCTCTCTTGCTAAATTTCTTTGAAGTTCAAACTCTTAACATGTTGGTCAGGTGCTGGTAATGTTTCACATTCTGCCATAAAGAGTTTCAGTTATAGTTGGCATCAGTGAGTTTTTCTTACCTCAACCAGAAGATCACCATGTGGTTATGTTTTATTTCTGTTATCACTTCTTTCTTGATTTGGATAGTATAGTAGTTACCTGGAAGGGAACGTTGGAAGTATCGAAGGTGGCCATATATGTACTCTGAGAGTCAATATTCTTCTGCTCCCATAACGACAACCAAAATATGTGGAACAATCTGTAAGCCAAGGAACAGTATGCAAAGCGCATTAAATTTGATTCTACCATTTTTTGGTTTTATTTTTTTGGGTGCAATTATTTCTGATCTGGTGGTCCTGGTTTATTTTTTTATTGTCATTTCTTAGTTTGGAAAACTGGAAGCTCAGCTTTTCTTGCTAATTTGGATGAACGATATTCATTTGGTTCGACAGAGCACCTTAATCTTCTAGTTGTGAGTTAATTTACTTGCTGCAGACTGTCCAGCAGATATCTATGGCACATACATGTTAATGTCATTAACTTTTCATGCAATTTTGGCGAGTGTTTCCCATCAAGTTAGTTTCATGTAAACACTAGTTCTCTTTGTTACACTTGTGCTGAAATGCATTAACATGCATATGTAGATTATTCTCTTTTTTCCCCATGAAAGTGAAATAGTTATGGCACGGGTGGGTGAACTGTGTTCCATGCATTAGGACATTAAGGTCATATCAACTTTTACGTGCTCATCAATATATATTTGATACCTAGACACAAGTCTGTGCTGCATGAGAGAATGTACATACCGTTCCATCGTGATTATGTTGAGGTCTATCTCTATTAATACATATATATACAACTTATTTGTTGTTCTTACACATTTGAACTTTATACAGTTATATTTATTTCCGTAATGTTGATATTGTGATGATCATTAAATATATGAGATAATTTGCAGATTCCTTTCTTTTTTATTAAATAGTTCATTTTCTAAATAACAATAGTAGTAATGTTCATTTTTTTAAAATAATAACAATAATAATATTTATAGACAAGTCTGTATGTGGATTTGAAATGCATGTTGATATCAGCTGTTTTTACAGGCATAGCCTGCCTCAATGTATGGATATATTGCATTTCTTACATGATTACATTTGCTTATCTTACATGATTAATGTTGGGGCTAAGTTGCATAATATGCATTATCAACATCTTGCTTTTATTAAATGGTTAAGGATGCCTTATTTCATGTAATGGATGGAATTGTTTAAATGCTTTAGATATCCTCTCGTTTGTTGATAAATGCATAAAATAGTCCGGGTATTGGATTGGCAATTTCCGTAATTTATCAGCTTGGTTAAAGCAGGCAAGCTATGCAAGGAAAGTATGCACAATGCACTTTTTTCCCCTGCTTTCGCAGATTTGCTATAGAAAGTTGGTCTAATTTTGATACAAAACATAAATTGTTTATAAACTGGAACTTGTCATAGTATCTCATGATTAATTTAACTTGATCTTTTGAGTAATGGTTGCTTCATACACTTATTTCTTGTTTTATGTTTAAGTTGGTCTAAGTTTTGACAGTCTGAAAATCTGAATTGGAATAGTATTTTGTGCCTTGGGTTTTTTTTATATATTAGATCCTTACATGTAGTTTGTGCATTCATTCATGACTAGAGTTTGGGCACATGCAAAATGCATGTGCAGTTGAAAAAGAAATATGGAAAATATTAAATTTTAAAAAAAGTGATGGCAAAAGTATTATTTATATATAAAAGCAACTTTATTGAGAAGCCAAAAGCGTTACATGAAGTATACTGATGGTTGCTTTTAGTTGTGTTTTTTAAATTAAATTTTTGTATTAGGTTTCACAAACAACTTCAGTCTTATCTTTGGCATTATAATATTAGAGATGTATGTAGATTCCACAATAATCTGCCATCACAATCATTGAGAGGAGACAAAACATTTAGTGTTGCTTCTCTACAGTTATCTTGAAGTTTCCGAAGAATTTTGATTGGGCAATGTGGACATCGTAAAAATTTAGAAATTATGAATCATTTATGAAGTGTTCAGTACTTGTTGAATTTGCAATTCTATATATTTAGTGAAACCTCCACTTATATAAAAAGTGATGCCAAAGCCTGAATTTTTTGTAGTGCTTGAATTTTTCTTTTTAACTTTTGTGCAGGATTTCTCCCCCTCATGTTTATTGGTTAGTCGGGCTTATTGGTTAGTCGGGCTTGTTATTTGCAGTGTTTATAGGAGAGTTGTGTTATTGACTTATTGTCAAAATCACTTAGATCTATTAATTATGTTCTTTAAAATTTGTGGTGACATGTGCAAAAGTGCCCAAAGTTATATAATACGGAATCCATTTTCTTTTCAGATTCTTGGTTCGTTATATTTGTTCATTGTGAGATTTTTATTTTTTGGGCTACTGAGACATTTTTTCATGTTCTTAGCGAAGCCAGGATTGTCATTTCTGTAAGGTCTTATTTTATGCTATTAGCGTTCCTCCTGTTTTCTCCCCTCCGTTTGTGCTCCGAAACTTACACTACATGTCGTTAAACTTGTCATAGATTATGGCTGTTGTTCAATTGTTCATATTTTATTGTTTTCTTTTTAATATTTAACTTCGACAGGAGGAGAGAAACAATCGTCGAAAGATAGATCGTCCAGAGGATGACAGAAGGTAACTAGTTAAACTTTTTTTGATCCTTTTAGAACCTAGTTGAAGCCAATGTCTACATATTTCTAATTGGTCAGTTCAACATTTTGACCAAGATATATACCCCCCCTTTTCATGCTTCAGATCAAAAGACCGAGGTGTTGACCGTGAAAGGGCATCAAGTCGGGAGCGTGATCGAGGTCGGGAAGGTAGAAGTGGTAGTCGAGAAAGGGGTGATCGACGAAGCCGTGACTATGATCGACACCATGACAGGGATCGTGGATATGATCGGGAGCGCGATAGAGATTCAAATCGTTCTCGGACCTACGATTCGAGGAGCCAGCGGAGGTCACGATCTCGTTCAAAGGACCGTACTAGAGATTATGAGAGACATAGGTACCAGCTAATTATTTAAATTGTTATATTTTATGGTTTATTTATTCTATTAAGCGCACTAGGAGCTTGATTGTGCATATAAGAACGTAATTCATTCTCTCTTTTATGTCTAATTTGAGAATGTAGAAGAGAGCTGTATCTCTTGCAGTGCAAGTTTTATGGAAATCACATGAGGGAATTTAAAGTAGTACCAAATAGTTCAACTGGTGTCTTTCTAGATTTAGACTTGGTCAAGGGTACTTCAACAGCATAAAAAAAAAATGAAAGAAAGCTAGGAGTGTTATTAGACCTGATGATGATTTCCTTATTTAAATTGAAGTGTCATTCAACAAATTATAGACTATCCCTCATGCACCGGAGAGCATATTGCTGTTATGAGGCTGACACTGAAGTTACACTAGAAGGTTAATCATGCAAACTTTAAGATAATACTATGTTTTACTTTAGTTTTATACTAGTGGTTGTCTGGTTGACCATCAGAACTTTTTTACTAACAAAGATACATGGAGTTAAAAATAGATCTGGAGATGACTTTTCTATTACTTAGAGAAAAAAAGTTACAGTGGGGTTGGGCAGAAAGAATTGTGCTGGGATTTAGAAAGAGAAACCAACGTACAGAAGTTATGTTGATGTTATTAAGGACACTTGTGATAGGGTAGTAACTAGCATAAGCACGCTCAGAAGAATATAGGGCCATTCCATATTGTCCATGAATTTCATCACGTTTCAAAAACGAAATTAAATCCTTATTTCTCTTCTCCTATACTATTATATAAAAGAAATACTTGGGTTAGGATAACTATGGAGGAAAGTAATGTTCATTCCATCCAAATCTAGGGGGTAAAAAGATATTTTACTTTGAAAAGAAATATCTTTTCTTGGAATGGCATTTCAATTTTTTTATTAGAGAAATAGTTCTTCTAGAATATATTTTCACATTTAAATATAGATCTTGGCGGCGCCCCCCCTCTGTCGCGCAGACACACAAGCACACATGTTCCACACCTCCTTTAGCAGTACTTTTTTTATTACTAAAATCCTTTTTTCTTCATCTATTCCAACAAGTTATTTTTGCAATTAAGTCTCTTTTAAATACATATCTCCACATAAAAAAAAAAATCTGATACATATTTCCCAAAATCTTAGATATTTAGTTAAATTCCTTCCAAGTCCAATATAGATATATGCCTTCCAAATTGTATAAGCTATACTCAAAACATCCCTTTCTATTAAACAAATAGAATAAAAAGGGAATATTATCCTGTAGTAATTAAACAAATCAAATAAAAAGAAGATATTCCTATAGTATGTTTTGTGAGTTAATTATCTCCCTTTGAATCTTATAGTACCCTCGCTATATAATTAAGCAATTAGCATTATTCTCTTTCTTCTCTCCTTAAAGGTAAATACCCAGTATTTTATTTAGTTTTTGCTAATTTACCCCTTATTTTTATCACCTTAAGAAGAAAAATGGAGTGAAAAAGAAGTCACTATAAGGAGGAAACAATGCGAGAAAGAAGAATGTTCAATCCATTTTTCGTTTCAAGAGGAGAAGAAAATGGAGGGAGAAAGAACCAAGGGATGGATCTTTTTTTTTTTTTAAGGAAAATAAAGAGAATAGAAGGTTTAAAGTGTCTTATTTAACCTTAATTAACATGAGGGGTATCTTGAGTCTCACGCATATAATTTGGGGGCATATATCTAAATATTGAGATTTGAGGTACATATTTCTAAACATTTGAGACTAGGCTGTTTATATAACTAAAAAATCCATAAAAAAAATGATAATTTGGAATTAAATCATAACATTCATCTATCAGGAACACTTTTCAAATAGATCAACATGGGTAGAAAATACGATATACGCTCATAAACCTCTAATGTAATTATGTAATATACTTTTTGAGTATCTATCAAATAAACCACTTTAATTCTTGCTCTAATATTATCTCAAGAATATTGTTTCGGTGCACAAACTAATTCCTATAGTTTTCAAACATCATTAAAAGTTAAAACTTCTGTATGGTAATTAACGTTTTAATTATGACTAACATTTAATTCTTTGCTTAGTTTATCAACCAATTTGTTGAATTTGAAATCCTTCCTCAACTTTATGTATACATATATGAAAAGCTTTTTCTTTTAATAAATTGGTAAAAGATTATATTGTACAGCATATTGGTTAAAATAATTTTGGTTTTGTATTTTTCTTTCTGCTGAAGAAGTCAAAAGTTGTATGAAACTAATGATATATAGTTTCTATTTATTTTTAAATGCATAACCCAGGCATTTTAACTACTTGAACTTGCTTGGCACATTCAGGATGAATCCCCTAGGTACTTATTGTTTGTTAAATATCTCATCAGTTTATCTGATTAAAGAGGGAATATTTCCAAATTATAAAAAGAGAAAAGTTTTGAAATTTGAAAAGCTTAGACTCCAATAGGAAATAAAATATATAAATGTATGGAAAGTAACTTTTAACAGAACTGAGAAGAAATGGGGGTATGATTCAGCCTTAATGGCGATGAAGCTCTTGAATGATTGCTTCAGTGGCTATGCTTTGCATACGCATTATTTTTGTTCTCAAATGATCTGTATGTAGTAAATTTCAGTCGTCTCAAATTGTTTATTTCTTCTTGTAGGCGTCATGATCGGTATTGAGCTCTTTGACCTCAGGTTATGTATGGAATGCAGTTCTGTATGTCTTTAGTAGGGCTTACTGTCAGTGGTGGAAATTCGTGCCCGAGAGAATATTGTATCTATGGAGTATCTTTATTTTCAAAGTACAAAAATTGAGAAAAACTCTTTGTTGGGTACGAAAGATCTTGTATTCCAGCTTGCAGGATTTGCTTCGAAACTGTGAGTACATTTGAATGCGGTTGCAGTGTCCGATATTCTGATTATTAAGGTTTTAATGGGAACAATACTTGCATTGTTTGGTAAGATATTCTGATTATTAAGGTTTTAATGGGAACAATACTTGCATTGTTTGGTAAGATATTCTGGTTATTAAGGTTTTAATGGGAACAATACTTGCATTGTTTGGCTTACCGATCACCTCATTGAGATGCATCATGTTCGAGTCATTTATTGTCATTATCATATTGAATTACATATACATGCACCTATCAAGTTTTTGTTTCACTTCAAGTGGTGTTATGGGGTTTCATACTGTCCAGTTCAGTGTTTTTTGTTCGCTGAGATGGAGATCAAACTTATTGGCGCTTACTGCTTAGGCGATCTGTGATGGTCGTGATTAGAAGTCACTTTTATGGATGCATCTGTAGATTCATAAAGCAGGGAACGTATCTTATGTTCAGTTAGTTCAAAATTCCTGGCAATGCGCTTACTGCTTAGGCGATCTGTGATGGTCGTGATTAGAAATCACTTTTATGGATGCATCTGTAGATTCATAAAGCAGGGAACGTATCTTATGTTCAGTTAGTTCAAAATTCCTGGCAATGCCAGCAATGAACTGGAAAGGACATGTATCAATTGCAATAAAATTTTCCGAGCAATGGCTAGACAGGGTTTGACTTTTTTCGTCGTGCCCCTAGTGCTTGATAGATGACGATAAAAGTAGGCTTTCATTAGGTGCAGGTAACTGGACATGTAGTCAAATTTCAATGGTTTTATTTGTAGTGCGGGATTGGAGCAGGCAGGAAGTTTTGTTGGATTTTGATGTAGAAACTAAAGTGGCTTTGAGTGGTCTTAGAAGATGTTCAAAAGTGTTGTTTGGATTTGGATTTTTATTTTTATTTTTTTGGGTGGTCTAATTAGGGAGTGTTTACAATTGTTTTTAAATTTTTTATCAGTTGATGTTTAATACAGAGAGAGGCTAATAAATGTGCATGTTGGATTACTAATGAGATAACAAGGTATCATCAGAATCTTTAATTTTTATATGCATCACCATTTCTTCTTTCTTCTTAAAATTTTAAATTATAGCATATTTGGTAAGTGAGACTATAGATATGAACTTTTTTGAATAACAAGCTAACCTCCACAAATGAGATGATATTCTCAAGTACAGAGACCATTTCGTACGCTAATCAACTCCCTTTGTACGCATTGTAGAAGACTTTATCACATTCTGTTTGCTCATATAACACCATCAACTGTACAAAACGCATGCACAGTATTGAGATTCTACAGATTCAACAGAAACATCACAACTGCCACCACCAAGGGCAGAACAAGCTGGAGCTTTGCCCCATTCCCAGCTGCCGACGATGCGGTCGGCAATCGATCAGGCAACGCACACTCCTCCCCATTGAAGTACACCCGTGTAGGGAATCCGTCCCCCTTGGCAATATTGATCCCTGGTGTCTGCTTCTTCGTAAACGATATAACCGACTGCTGCTTCCCAGGCACTCTGAACTCCGATCTCGGGCTAGAATCCTCACCGTCAACCTCCGGCATGAGATAGTTCAGCCCCGGCAGCCCGCTGAAGAAGATTGTCTTCTGGAGCTTAGGCAGCTTCGTCCCATTGAACGAATACACATTCTCATAGCCATCATAAGCCTTTGGTATACGGATTGCGGTGAACCAGTTCTTGAACGTGTAGTCCCCCCAGTTGAAGAGAGTGATCCTCGCAGTCCAACCTGTTAGCGAAAAATATTGTAAGTTGCACGCAAGATTTCCACAGTGCACGTATCCGAAGGTATAATGCGAGTACCTTTGCGATAATCGGACTGGATGTGCCAGTTGATGCTGACGCCGCAGTTGTCGGGGCAGGGCGATCTCCTGGGGTAGTGGAAGTGGTTGAGCTTGGCCCATGCCCTGGCTTTGTTCGTCCTGTTCACTGCAGGGATGAGGAGGGCATCTGGGGGGAGGAGCAGCGACTGGGCTTCCTGATTGCAGGTCGCGTCTTCGGAGCAGCCGCAGGCACAGGTATTGCACGGCACGGCAGAGTCGTTGTAGTAGGCTGAGAATGAGACGCAACATGTAGCGGCCCTCGCCTTGGGCCTAGTTATGTTGCACACCACCTGCCAACTAGCAATGGCGTAAGAGTGCGACAGAAGCCCGTCCGTACTCGGGAACTCGGTCGGGCTGACCCTCCTCGGAGGCCCGCAGGTGTACTGCGGGTTCACCACCCCGCTGATCTTCCAGTTCTGGGGAGGGTACAGCGCGGTCCTGTTCATGTCCGGGGGGATCTTGAACACGTTGAGCTGGAATATCGACTGCGACAAGCTCTTGCTCACGTTCATCACGGGCGGGAGGAGCGTGCCGTTCTTGCAGCAGTTGGGGAGGTTGCCCACCCTGTCGTCCTTCTCTTTCTCCGGTGGCAGGTCGGTGATCACCGGCTTCTTCTCGCAGTTCATGACCTGAGAGAAGTCCAAGTCCCTGTAGTACTTGCCTTGCTCGCCAAAGAGGCAGCCCGAGCCGTCCTTCTTGTAGGTGTAGGCGCCGCGCATGCTGTTGATGAACTCGCCCCGCATCCACTCCCAGGTGAGGTTCCAGTTGTCGAGGCGGCCGAGGGGGCTTATGTTGTCGATAGTGACCTGAGCCTGGTAGTTGTTGCCGTAGGTGGTGATCACGTCGTACATCATGTTCAGGTCCCCGAACTGGCGGGGCAAGAACTTGACTGGGGGTATCTTCTTCTTCTTGATCTTGGGGTCCTTTACGCAACAAACACTCATGAAACCACCTGCAAGTTGAATGATAACTTTTATGATTTGAAAATCATACCATATATATATATATATATATATATATATATATATATATATATATATATATATATATATATATATATAATGCACAGTTACATAAATTGATACACGAGTACTTTACAAAATTAATTTATTAAGAAAATATGAGCACTCAACAACATATTTGGAATTTGGAATGAATATTTTGATGTCCGCTACTGTAAGAAAGTTGAAATAATTCATAATCAGTTATATATTCCTCCCAAAAAGAAAATTCCTAAATAAGCACACCACTTATACTAGTGCCCTTCTCTCACCTTTCTTAGTGAGCACACCCTCTTTTAAAAAGAGTTTTTTACTGTGAGTATACATATTTTCTCCCAGTACTCTTTCTTCTTTCTTTTTTTGGTGCGCATATTACATTCTCAAAATCATCTCTCCACCACTCCATCTCCCTATTTTCTTTGTGCCCTAACTCTGTTGCCCCACACCCAACGTCGTTGCATTCTCTTCAATCGAAGTCAATACTATGTCCTTACTAGTACGAAAAATAGTACCATTCAGGATTTAACCTATACAGTAAATAATATCATCTGAAATCTAATCCGAACGATACACGATATTATCCAGGATCTAATTTCGAATATGAATAGCATATGGATTGAAGATAAAGATATTAATGTCTGAAAACTTCGATGACAAACTTGTTATGTTGACCAAATTTGTGAAGTGTGGCCACGCGGAAAAAGAATGGTGTGCTTTAGAAATTCACCCAAAAAAGGCTTGCTACATTATTGAGCATAAAAATATGACAGCAGCATATTATTTACCTTTGCTGGTAGCGCTGGGGCACTTGAATCCATCATTGAGCAGCTCCAGCTTCTTGGGCATGGGGACTGCATCCCCTCTCAGCCCAAACTGCGTGCCGACAATATCGATGGTCACCTGAATCTGGTTAATATCCCCGGCCGTATCGATGGAGCTCGGCAGGTCTATCTGGGGGTACCCCATGAAGGTAGTCCCATTCTCTACACTCACCGGAAAATCTGCCCCGTCCACGATCACCGCGCCCCCGGCCGACACCAGGATCTCCCGGTACTGGAACCCGACAAACAGCCTCCACGCCTTGAGCTCAGTCGTCATGGCATTGAGCACGGTGGCGGTCGCCTTGAACGCGTACGCCTGGGCCGACGCATTCTTGACGTGCGGGTACTCTTTGGTCCGCCCGTTGAAGGTGTAGCTGAGGTACACGCCGTCGCACGTGTCTAGCCCCGGTGGTGGCGGTGGCGGGGCGTCGACGGCGTCTTCGTCCTGGGCGAGGGAGGAGGTGAGGAGGAAGAAGAATGCCGCGAAGAGAAGGGATCTCGACGGCGGCATTCTTCTTTTGGTTGGGGGGGTGGGGAGCTCGCTCGCTTAAGGGTGGCAAGGGCACATAGGATACAAAGTTGAATGGGTTCTGTTATTGAAATTTATGGAGGTTTGCTGGTAATTGTGGGATGCAAAATATTTGTAAAAAGTAGGAAAAAATAAATAAAAAAAAAAAGTATAAATTGGGAAAAAAGATGAAGAAGAGGAGGAGAAGGGGAGGACTCGGTCAGATGAAATCTCCTTCTCTCAACGTTAACGAGCAAAATGGGCGGGAGAGTCTCTTTTAGGAGTATAAATATGGCATGTGATGCATGCTAACTTGAGCTTCTATCTGTTTTCAATCTCGATCACGTAAATTTTGTTTTCTGGATATATATATTCCCTCCCTCGTATTTCATTAAAAAGCTAGCTATTAACGAAGTTAAGATTGTTAGATTATATATATATGAGGTTCTATGTTCTTTACTAAGAGTAGACAAATAAGTATGAAACGAGTATCGAGTACACTATATCCCCGCCGTCAATATCTCCCTTCATTTGCATGGTCAGAATAAGTGGGCTCCACTTGCGTAAAACTGGAAGGATCAGTGATGAAATAGTTCAGGTGTCTCTCGCAACTCCATTGTATCCTCCGCCTTCGTGACTTGTTATGCATGTAATGTTTTTATTTATAGAAAAGTATGAGAGTGTCGTTTAACATGAATAATATGAAATAGAGAATCACTGGACCTTATAATGACATGTAGTATCACATGATCACTAGCTAGGTTTAAGCTTGTTCAGGCCAAATCATATATATGATAAGTTCGGCACTTGCATTTGAGAAGAAAACTAACTAGCTAGCACAAATCTAATTTCAGGTTATTTTGAAAGGAACATATTAGGTTGTAAATATAGAAGATTAACTGGATACAGCAGGGAGACTTAAAAGAGAATTCTCTCGAGTTCATAGTCGTTGGATGTAGTTTGAAAATAGCCATATTGTTTTGGTGTAATGTAGAAATTTTATACCAGTATTGTATTATTTGGGGGTGTCGCCTCCCTGCACTTCCATGTATTTTTTTTAAGTGAAAATGGTGGAAAAAGTGCTGCCGCGTTCCATTAAAAATAATTAATAAAACACACAAAAACTACGGGAAATTCTATTTGCGCACGGTATTTTACTCTTGGCACCATACTTTCTCTTTACACCAAACTCATATTTTTATATACTGTCATTTTATTTTCTGCTCCCAATTTTTTTCCAAAAATACCTCTCATCTTTTTCTCTACCTCCTCACCCATCCAATTCTATTTAGCAAAAAAATATTTTGGTCAGGTATTAATACCCCACCAAGAAACATTATGGTCGGGTATTAATACCCGACCAGCAAGCGAAGTCTCCAAAAAAAAAAAAAAAACTAATTAACGATAAATTTCAAACAAATACGTATAAAACCTTAAAAAAAAATTAAATGTACCTTAGATTTGTTCTCTGACATCAATTGCATGTTGGAATTTTCTATTTGTATAAAAAAAACTCAAATGCAAATTGCAAACTCAAATTTCACTTGTCACGGTGAAATCGAAGAATTTAAAATTTAAATTCTTCTAATCTTTTCAGGAATATTAATGTAAAAAATTTTAATGGGTCAAGAAATCAAATAGATGATTTTGTAGGAGATGTGTTTTTATTAAATACAAAAAAAAATCATCTAGGATTTTAGAGAGAAAATAGAGGAGGAAGATGAGTCGTAGTTCCAAATTTTAAAAAGTCTTAGTTTGGAATTTATAAGAATAATTTAGTTCCAAAAAAATAATGACAAACTTGTAATTATTTATAAGTTTTAAAATCGTGCGTCAAGATCAAGAGTAAAATGCCATGTGCAAATAGAATTTTCCAAAAACTACAGATAGTACAAAAACTACTACTTACATAAGTCTCCACTACTACATCAGATATGCAGTAATATTACAAGCCATGCACAAATATACTAAAAGGTATGGATACAAAGAGTCAAGGAAATCTTGCCAACAAGATGTCCTTAGCCGGGAGTTCCTTCCTCCATAGCGTGTCTCTATCCTCGAGGATCACTGCCATAAGGCATGTTGCTCACCGGTTGGTCGCTCCTCACCATCTGAATGAGCATATGCCCATGTATGTATGTTTAGTATAGTAACAATATGCATTCACAAAGAGTTTTTGATGCGTTTCTGAATATCCTATTGCTGTGTTGCTTTCAAATATTTCGGTATATGCCTGCCACTATCTGTGATCTGGGTACGGATTTATGTGTGTTGAAATCGCCTCATGCCCATATTATTGGTGGCAACCATCAAGATATCCACGGAGATTGCGGATGCGGTCTACGTCCATACATCCCTAACGAAATTACAGTGAAGTTTGATCTGTGGTATCGTTTCTAAGTCGTGTATATAAATTATGGTGCTAGCTATAGTTATGACTATGTATGAGTTTCATTATGATCACAAAACACTTAGCCCACAGTTATATATATATATATATATATATATATATGAGGAAACGGGAAATACACTGGCGGTGAAGGGAGTTCCTTCACCGCCGCTTAGGTGGCCCAATAAAATTATAACACGGGGCATCATTCAAGATAACAAATAAATGAATTCTCTTAAATGACACCACGTGTAATAATTTTATTGGACCACCTAAGCGGCGGTGAAGGAAACTTCCTTCACCGCCGGTGTATTTCCCGTTTTCTATATATATATATATATATATATATATATATATATATATATATATATATATATATATATATATATATATATATATATATATATATATATATATATATTCTATGTTACATCATTTAAGAATAAGGGGAAAAAACAGAAATTTCAAACATCCACATTACAAATAGATGAAGATATTTGTTTCTTTTTTTCTTTTTTGTTAGATATGGATACACATAAGAAACGCATGAACCTCTTCATGCATTAAAAATGCTGAATGAAGTGATTTCTAATTGGTGACTCTTACAGAATGATTAAAGATATGTTTCATTTCAAGGAAATATAAAATTATGTTTAGTGCCAAAAAGATGCATATACATGCTAGTGCAGCAATATTTCTAATGAATACTTGAACTTGTATGACTCTCCTTGATTTTCTTTTTCGTTTTCGCTATTTTGGAAGAAGGTATCATATGAACCGAGGCATAAACCTCAGCTTGTTTCTTTTAGAGGGCTTAGTTTGCATACATAGCTTGTGGTGATACATACATGCTGATGAGATCTCCAAAATCTTGATAAGATGTTGAAGAGAAACAGAAAGATTAAACTACTATGATCATTTAAGATTTCTTTGTTCTATTATGGTGAGCCCTAATTCAGTTGTGATTTGAAGTTCATAAGAAAGGAAGGAAAGTAAAATCATTTATCGATCAAAAGTTTCGAGTTCATATAAGAAGAAAGATTAGAGAAAACATTCGTAAGACAAGACGTTAAAATTAACTAGCTCTAGTCTGTAAAAATTTAATTATTATAAAATAAGTGTATGAATAAATCTATTCATCCATATGTTGTTCCAAATTAATATGAGAAGAAACCTTAGAGAAATCATATGTGGGACAAGATTGATAATTAGTATCATATTTTGTATTTTTTCTTCCATATTTTATCTATTTTTGTATATAAATAATTACTAATTGGGTATGTTTAGTGTGTTTTTATAGGTAATATTTATAGGCAATAAAGAATTTATAAGGAAGAGTTGACAAAAAAGCAAATTTGGCCAATATATGAGTCAAAAGAAAGTCAACCATGGCGAAGATAGGTATCCATGTGCAGTAGCAGTAACTTCAAGAGCATTTTTGGTAAAAATAAAGCTTGAACTGGAAAAATTTATGCAAGATAAATTTGTAGAGCTCAGGATTATCTTTAAAATGCCATTGAGAATAGCTCAATCCGAATTCGTATACAAAAATTATGACCGTTTTACTAAAGCGTTGTAGAATGAAAGATCCGATCCAACGGGTTACGAGTGTGCGAAAGTAGTTTCAGGTTCTGGCCTTGAAAAATAGTATTTTGAGACATCTAATCTTAACCATTAGTTTCTAATAACTATGAATTGGATTATGATTATATATTTTGAGATTAGTTTGTATTAGATTAGGATTATTTCTTTTGTAGCGAGTCGAGTAGGAGTAGGATTGTGTTCGGGTTATAAATACCCCCATGAATCCTTATAAATTGATATGGCTTTTTAAGATGCACTCTTTGAATTAATAAAGATCAGGGTTTTATCGAAGGAGTGACGGCCGCAATATCGAAGCCTTTTAATTGCTTTTTAGATAGATTTAATTGATTTCTAATATAGATCTTTAATAGTTTTCATAGAAAAATAGGATTTTTAATGCTTTCTAATAATAAAATAGGAACTTGATAATTAGTACTATGAGTTGCTAATTTGTATTAGCCCTAGGATGTAGATGAAATTAGTTTAATAGATCTAACACATATTTATCTCACCTTCTTCCTAAAAAAAAAAAAAAGTTGTGATTTTTCTATAAATAAAATAAAGACAGGACTTCGTAAATCGTAAATCTATAATAGGTTATACTTAATTTATATTTTGATAGTCTATACTTAGATGAGATTTGGAATTCATATTCTTTATTTCTATTTATAGAATTATTAAAAAGATTTTTCTATAAATAAGTTAAAGTAAATAAATCTGTAGATTCAATATCATTGACAAGTTATGCTTAAGTTTGGTTTTTTGATAAGCTATACTTAGATTATGATTTGAAGTTTATTTCTTTACTTTTATTTATAAGATTATCTACTAGATATAATTTATTTTTAAGAAAGATGTTATCTTTAATAATATCTACTTGCACATTACTTGATAAGTCATATTTAAGGACTCTTAATTAAATTTTAATTAAAAAAATCACTTGTTTAATGTGTTACTTGAATGTGCATGATTAAAAGGATAGGAAGAAAGAGATAATTCATTGTTACGATATTATTTTAATGGATTCAAAATTTTAGGCTAACTTTATAAAATTAAAACTAAACTTTTCAATCTAAAGTCTCATAGTTAACTTGATAGAACTAAGGAATTAGTGAAATAGCAAAACAATCTATATCCCTGTGGGAGTGACATGTTAAGTGCTATAACTATATTGTGCGCTTGCAATTAGCATAATTCACATCAAAGATCTAAGATGAAACTAGTTCTAGTCCAAATAACTTTCATAATTAATAAATAACTCTTGAATAAATTTAATCATTTGCTTCTAACAAATTATAAGTTATCCTTTGGCTTTTTAAAAAAAAAAAAAATTATTAGGAAATCAATCATTCTATATATTTGTATTAATCATCTCTTAACTCAATTTTAAGGACTCTTTGTCAAAACCACGAAATGTAACTTGAAAATATTAACTGAGTTTTAACCTTACCACTAATTATTACGTCTAAAATGTTAAATTATACATAATATTGCATAGATGAGATCAAGTTTCTACTACGACAATGGCCGCCAAGTTCCATAAAGTACCTGTGAGACCTAAGATATGATAATAGCAATATCTAGTGCTTGCAATGATAGATTACTTATCTTACTACTAAAATCACAAATGCCACAAAAGGCTGCGCAAAGGCATAAACATATAATAATATATATACACTAATCTAACTCACCTGCATTAGACTCATCCAAAATTACACGATATATGCAATGCTCAGTTAATTAATGGATCAAATACTGCATTGAGTTCCTTTTGTTTTTTTTCTTCTGGATATGACTATGATACTACTCGAATGTTGATTAAAAAAAATGAATTTGGAGGCCAACTATATCTAGAGAATGACCATATATTTTCTAATAGTAGACAATGACAAGATATTATCGAATATCATCATTAAACTGTTGGGTTTGTATCTCTCATCCGTTGAGTATCCAGATGTGATCAAGAATCACAAGGAGTCCCAGTTGGACTTGGGTTAGAAAACCAGAGTTCTAATTGGATTGGAACACCAATTAGATGGTGATAGTGCTATTCTAATGGGATTATGATACGAACACTATATATATCTCTTGTATGTGATACGAGAGAGTAGAACAATTGGCTGAGAGAGATATTTCTATTATTATGAGAGATGCGAGAGCTAGAGAGATACTTAGATCTCTTCTTGTAACATATTTTTCTCATAGTGGATATTTCTCTCATTATTCCCGTGGACGTAGGTCGAATTTGGTCGACCGAACCACGTTAATTCTTGTGTTCTTCTTGTATTGTATTATTTTCTTCCTCTCTACGATCTCAATGGGGGATTCGATTCCCAACAATTGGTATCAGAGCCGGACTTATGGATCCGGAATCAAGATTGCGAGATGGTGGATCTGATGTCGAGTCAACATGAAGGTTGGCGGAGGTATCAATGCAAAATACAATAAGAAGAAGAAGAAAAAAATAACCAGATACAACTGGTAATATACACAACCGGAGACTCTAGCAATATGCACCAAAATGAGTGGCTGATAACTGAGATGGATTCTGAGGCCCAGATCGACGGCTATGGTTGATCGAAGCGTAGATCGAATAATCGGTGTCTGATTAAGGTGATCCAGGAGTCGAATCCTATATTTTTCAGCATTCCGGATGCAGTGGTGGATGCGAATTGGGTAAAATTTACTGTTTAGAGCAGATTTTTTGCAGACCAGCAGTGATCGATGATGATCGCGGGATCGATATTGATCGAGATGATCCATAATCGATGCTTGGTTGATTGTACGATGATGAGGTACGTCATGGTACTTCATGTTGATGGATACGGTTACTTCGTGACATGTTGAATCACATGGTAATATATAATCGTCTATGTCTCTAGAGTTGGTCATAGTTTTTAGATTAAGATGGAGTACGGTATATCGATCATTTTTGTATGGTACACAACATGATAAGTGATTGTGAGTACTCAGGAGGTCCAGATGTTTTGACTGAGGTGGAGCACGGTGTAGCGATTATGAGCGCTTGGTGAAGAGTGTGGTGTAGTAATCGTGAGTGTTCAAGAGAGTATGGTTTAGTGATCATGAGTGCTCGGAGGAGAGCATGATTTAGTGATCATGAATGCTCAAGTATAGAGGCGGTGATGATTATACAACTTGTTCCCAGTCGGTGGAGCATAGTGATCGTGCGGTGGATGTCTGCGAAGTGGACGACGAGAACAACGGAGTTTCTCCAAGATGCATGGCTCATCGGATACGAGCCAAGGTGGAAATTGTTGGATTTGTGTCTCGGATCCGTTGAGTATCCAGATGCGATCAAGAATCACAAGGAGTCCCAGTTGGACTTGGGTTAGAAGACCAGAGTTCTAATTGGATTGGAACACCAATTAGATGGTGATAGTGCTATTCTAATGGGATTATGATAGGAATACTATATATATCTCTTTTATGTGATACGAGAGAGTAGAACAATTGGAGAGCAATTGGCTGAGAGAGATATTTCTGTTATTATGAGAGATGCGAGAGATAGAGAGATACTTGGATCTCTTCTTGTAACCTATTTTTCTCATAGTGGATATTTTTCTCATTGTTCACGTGGACGTAGGTCGAATTTGGTCGACCGAACCACGTTAATTCTTGTGTTTTTCTTGTATTGTATTATATTGTTTTCTTCATCTCTACGATCTCGAGGGGGATTCGATTCCCAACATAAACTAGGTCTTCAACTTTACCGCATATCCTATACATGAAACTACCTTTTGTAATGCCAGCATCTTATCCTATTTGAGCTCTTGAAAGTTGGTTTCAAGATGCACATGCATGAACCAACCGTTGAAGTAGATAAACTCTCCGAACCAAGAGGACTTCACGCTTTGTACTTTTGATCCAAAAGGGAAAAATAATAAAGAAAGAAATAATAATAAACTCCCATTGATTCATTTCCTATGTCTTCTTTGCCTCATTATTGGTCTCCACCAGGTCATGTAAGATCAAACGTGCGAGAGTCTCCGCTTATAGCTGAAGGGGTGCTGAAGATTCCGTTTGTGAGTGGTTTTTACATGTCCATATTAGGGATGGTAATAGACGCAACTTCTCAATGATTTAGAAATGAGGATTATTAGTGAGCACATGAAAGGTCAATGTTTTAGAAACGAGGATTATTTTCTTCTTCTTTTAGTAAATGTTGACAGATTAAACATACAACATATATAGGATAAAAGCAACTTCTCAAGGATTTGCTTCTATGATGACAAACTATTTGCAAAATCACTAGAGAGTAACTTGTGGAATAAACATGGTCTTTAATAATAAGTTGCAGGAAAAGACAAGTGCAGCTGGTTAATAAATTAACTCATACATGCACCTCTTTATGTTATTTGCTTTCTTACAATGATGCATGCGTATGACCTAAATTTTTTTGCTGAAATATTTAGACTTTTATATATTGTCTCTTAAGAAGATCTTAAAAATTCTTTGGCTAACTATTTGAATGCATGTTTTTAAATATTATTTGAGAACCTATATACTTTTGATAGATATGCTTTATGAGTGGATTCTCAAAGAAGTTTCCACCTGGTGTATGAGTGATATTACATGATTTTCATCAATGAAGGCATTTTGGGGAGTTTCTAAAGAAGCACACCTTTGTTTTCCTAATGAGCCCACTTTATAACTATTCGGATTTGAATATCGGGACCAAAATCACATGTTATTGTGTGAATTTTTTCTGATATGGTCACATTTATCTCAAGTTTCCAATTTTTTTTTGTAAGAATTTTTTATAGATATTGTGGCACTGTCATTATATAAATTATATTTTGGGAATAATTCTGACGATTTAAAATGCACTTTCACACTTGTTTCATCATTGAATAATGAAAAGAATACTTATAAATTTTTATATATGAAAGATGATGTAATAATTGATACATGCTAGAAATTTAATCAAATGAAGATATGCACCGATGTCTTTCAAGTTTTCTATATAATTGATTCCTCATTAAAAAAATAGTTGTTGTTGCTAATGGAGCTCTATCGTCACAACGGGTTTCGATATATTGAAATGGGTCTAAAATAAGTCCAAACCCGTTATGATATAATTTAAATATGGGGTTGTGTGCTAGGGTTTTGGACTGGCCGAGGGGGTTTTCTTTTGTTGAGGTGGTTGCTGCTACTGTTGCTTTTCCTAGTTGCGGCCGAACAAAAGAGAAGGAAATAATTTGGTGGCAGTTGAAGCAAATAGAAGAAAGGTGTTGCTGCTTTGATTTTTGGCCAGCAAAGAAAATAAAGCTGTTGCTTTCACTAGCTGCGGCCGAACACAAGCAAAGAAGATAGGGGCTTCTTTTGGGTTGTTTTCTTTTTCCGGTGGCCAAAGACAAAAGAGGGAAATCACTGTAACAAAATGTTAGGATTTGATTTCAAATTCTTGTATGATTTCATCGTAATTTCTCTTATGGTTGAGAACGAAAGCGTTGTAATTCTCTTTTGATATAGTAGAAGTTTGTCGATCGTGTCCCCGTGGACGTAGGCACATTGCCGAACCACATTAAATCTGCGTGTTCTCTGTCTCTACTATTTTTCTCTTCGGTTAACTATTTGATTCCGCTGGTTGTTGCATTAGTATTATTTCGCTTTATTTTTGCTAACAGTTCTTGGATAAACTACATGGTTTTTATGTACCAGAGCAGTATTTTGGCAGAACAATATATGTATAGACCTCCAACCAGACGTATTATTATTGACCCATGCAGAAAATTATGGGGTTATACAGATAGTGTTAGCACTGGAAATGTAGATGTAAGATTGGATCAATGAGATATTAATGGACCATCTAGAGACGTTTGAATGAGAATACTCGACTCTTTGGAGATGTTCAAAGGGTATTTACTAGACTCCATTAGAGGCAATCGTGGTAGTTTAATGGACTTGTGGGATTACTGGACCTATTTGGTTAGATAGTACACTAGTTTGTGAGACTTCTAGACTTCTACACCCTGAACTATCAAGATTATATGATGCACTGACTGAGTAAGCTACTTATGATATGATTATTGCATTTGGTTATTAAGCTTTGAAGGAATTTTTGTGTTTACCAACATTATAGCTAATTTGTTTTACCATGAAGAGATGTTTAAAAATCCAATAAAGATGACTCTTTGGAAATGTTTATTATGTTATTTTATGACACAATGTTGAACTTCAATAAGTTTCACTACTAATCTTATAATTGAGTATTAAAGTATAGAAAATTTATTTTAAGATAAAAGAGTTCATGCATGGAATTTCTTGTGAATTTGGTTGGAATTACTCTATGGGGTGAGTTTGGTAGGAATTACTCTAGGGAACCTAAATTTCATTGGTTAAGAACTGGACTCGCTCATTATTTTATTTTTCAGATTAATGGACTCGTGACAATAGTGGAGCACTTACTTAAATGGTAGGTTGCACTTGCTTAGTTCTATTTTTATATGGAGATAAAGGTGTTATGAGATAGTTTGTTGACTAATATAATGGGAACCGGAAAGCATTATAGATGCTTATTATATCGGAAGGAGGAACTTAAAATATATCAAGATAGTATAGCGTTGCTAGGGTCAGCTTGTTCAAGCCAAATGGTATGCTAAGTTTGAGACTCCCATTTGAGGAGGAAACCGCCTAGAAAATTTACTGAGCACAAATCTAATTCCTGGTTATTTTGACAGGAACATGTTAGGCTTTAAATTTGATGGAGATCAAATTTGATTCTATAAATTAGATTTTATTTTATTTGGATCACGTTAGGATTTTAGAATATTTGATTGGATTATGATTTTATTAGAATTCTGATTTTATTAGGATTTTGAATTCTATTAGAATTTGGTTTGTTAGGATTTTACTATATATATGGGCTTTGTATGAAGTATTAAAAAAAGATGAATAATATTTTGAAAATTTTGAGAAATTTCTGGCTTGGATTTCGCTGAATTAAATCTTTCCTCGTGGATTTGTGGAAAGTGTGCGTGAATTCGCCCGGGTGGATTCCCAAACCCCTGTAAATTCTTACTATTCTTCCCCAATTTCTCCAAAAAAACCATAATTCTCAAACTCTAACCCTAATTTCGCCTCTGTTCTGGTTAACTTGGTATCAGAGCCTAGATTTTATTCTCCATCATCATATTCTTCTTCCACATCTCCATCCTCTTTTTATTTATTTCAGTTTTTTTATTTTTGAAAAAAAGAGAGAGATCATAACCCAAAAAAAAAAAAAAATCTGAACTTTTAAATCTAAAAAAAACAGATCTGAGAGAGAGAGAAAAAAAAGAGAAGAGAAAAAAAAAGAGAAGAGAGAAAAAGAAAAGAGAGTGAAAAAGAGAGAGAAATTCAAATAAAAAAAGAAAGAGAGAAAAAAGGAGAAGAAAGAAAAGAATTTGGATTTGGTTTCAGCTATTAGGTTTATTTTGAGTTATTAGGTTTGATTCGGATTTCAGTTGGACCCATTTAATTACACTCACATCCAAGAAGAAAAGAAAAAGGTTGGATTTAATTCAGTTAGACCCGATCCGCAACCATAACCAACCTATTTGCTTTTATTGGGTTCAGTATAGCAGTGGATCCGACCCGACAGCAGTGCAGACCCGTTAAGAGCAG
Organism: Dracaena cambodiana; assembly: GCA_036321105.1. Lineage (NCBI taxonomy): Eukaryota > Viridiplantae > Streptophyta > Magnoliopsida > Asparagales > Asparagaceae > Dracaena > Dracaena cambodiana. Next base: position 25,842,321 of record JAYEPQ010000002.1, read on the forward strand.
CAGACCCGTTAAGGGTTTTCTTTTGATTCGGAGACCGTTCAACTCTGATTCAAACATTTTTCGAGCCTCCATGATTTTTGGGTATTTTCTAAACTTTTTGAACTAAAATTTTGAGTTGATTATATATGATGTTCATATTTCGTGATCACTACATTAACACCAATGCTAAAATATCACGAGTTGAGCTTGATATGTATGCTACTATACCCATTTTTTTCGATATTGATGATCGGCAAAATTATGAAGATTGGGATAATCATCTCGAACATTTATTTAGATATTATGATCCAACATCAGTATAGAAATGTCGTTACGCCCGACAAAAATTGGGTGGAGAATTTTATATTTGGAGCAGAGAGTATAAATTATGCTTGGATTGGGATATTTTGCGATGTCTACTTTGTCATCGGTATACTCAACATCACATTCCAAATTTATCATCTCATGGGTTTTAATTGTCTGAGCCTAAAACAATGACCACCGTATATAATTGATGAACTTGAAAAGTGTAGCCGAATACTTGACAGCTTCAATAAAACACTTAAATACAGGGATAAAAAAAGTCAAATGGTTAACGATGATAGTATCGCCAACAACATTGAAGCAAATATTCATATTTTTTATTGCGAATTGCAGCCTATACTGGATACGAAAGTTCATGATGAGCCACTATTAATATCAGATAAAACTTCCTTTCCATCCATAAAAGTTGAATACTCAAAAGTTCAGATTTCTGATGATCTCTCAGTGGAACCAAATAAGAAGTTTCAGCCACATAAAAATATATCTGATGATCATATTTATGAGTAGAAACCAACAGAAGTACCTCCTACTCTCTTATATCACATGCCCATGAAACCGACAGTTTCTTTAAAAGACATTTTGCTAAAATTTCGTAAGAAACTTCGTCGACAATTCGTGTTTACTAATAATATTTGCATATCAGTTGCAGATATACAGGGAGTACATGAAGTTCCAATCCAAAGTGAGACTTCAGACGGAAAAGAAGTTATTGTTGATGTTGAGCTAAAAACTTCAGTTTCTTTTAAGAGATTCATTACAAGAATTATGAAGAAATTACCGACTCAATATACAGATTCATATAAAGTTTCGAAGAGGTTTGCTTCTATTGTTCATGGCCAGAATAATTTGTGGAATTTATGATCATCTAAAACTAATTCACAGAAAAAGTCAGTTCCACCTCCACCGCTTTGGTTCAGATGTGATGTACTAGATAGGATTTCTCGACCACCACCATGGCCCAATTGGGATATTTCGTGGATGCCAATCAGTTCAATCCGGACGTATTTATCATTCCCTATCTCCGCATTCATCGGAGATGAATGCTTTGAAATCAGGAAGAATTGATAGAAATCAAATTTGATTCTATAGATTAGATTTGATTTTATTTGGATCACGTTAGGATTTTAGAATATTTGATTGGATTTTGATTTTATTAGAATTCTGATTTTATTAGGATTTTGAATTCTATTAGAATTTGGTTAATTTGTTAGGATTTTTCTATATATATGGACTTTGTATGAAGTACTAAAAAGAGATGAATAATATTTTGAAAATTTTGAGAAATTTCTGGCGTGGATCTCTTTGAATTAAATTTTTACTCGTGGATTCGTGGAGAGGGTGTGGATTCGCCTGGGTGGATTCCCAAACCCTAATTCTCAAACTCTAATCCTAATTTCGCTTTCGTCCTGCATTGAAATGTAAAATATTAACTGGATACAGTAGGTAGACTTGCTTAAAAGAGAAAATTCTTCGAGTTCATAGTAATTGGATATAGTTTGATGATAGCGCGCCATATAGTTTTTTGTGAAATGTAGAAATTTTGTACCAGTTTATGGTTGTCTTGTGCTATTGGAAATCATCTATAGGCTTGCTGCACTTTCTTTTGGCATGTACTTTTTTTTAGGTTAAAATGGTAGGGGAAGTTCCATCGCGTTCCATTAAAGATAATTAGCAAAATATATAAAAAACTACAGATAGTACTGGAACTACTAAGTACAGTATTAGTCTTCCGCTAACTACCTAAGATATGAGTCATATTACAAGCCATATATATGCACCTGAATGACAAAAATACAAAGAGCTAAGGAAATTTGGCTTCTTCAGGTGCGATCTCTTTCCTCCATATCCATGTCTCTGTCCTCGAGACTCACCATTGATGCAGGCATGCTGCTCACCGAACGTGGGCCGGCCCCAATATCTTGTCTCCCTCACCGTCTGAAAGAGGACCTGCCCATGTATAGATGTCAAGTTTTATAATATACAGGCATTCACAAAACAGTGTATAATGTGTTCATGAATATCCTGTTGTGTTACCTCCAAATATTCCAGCATATGCTTGCCACTATTTGTGCGATGTAGTTATGGGTTTACGTTTGTCGAAGCCTCCTCGTGCCTGTATTATTGGTGGCAACCATCGATATATTTATGGAGAGTGCAGATACGCTCTGCGTCCATATATCCTTAACTGAATTATAGTGAAGTGTGATGATATGTGGGTTCGATTCCAAGTCATGTCTACAAATTATGGTGCTAATATTATGAATATATATGAGTTTCATTATGATCTCAAAACACTTGCCCACAGCTCAATCTCCCAAAAAAAAAAAAAAAAAAAAATACAAAATACAAAACAAAATCCGAAGGTCTACCTTCTATATTACATCATTTTAGAATAAGGAAAAAAAAAAAAAAAAACAGAAATTTCAAATGTCTATTGTATAGTATATGAAGATATTTGTTTCTTTTTATCTTTTTTGTTAGATATGGACACACAAAAGACATGCATGAACCTCTTCATGCATTAAAAATGCTGAATGAGTGATTTCTAATTGGCGACCCTCACAGGGTAATTAAAGGTATGCTTCATTTCAAGGAAATATAAAATCGTGTTTAGTGCCAAAAAGATGCATGTATGTGCTAGTGCAGTAATATTTCTTAGGAATACTTGAACTTGTGTGCCTCTCCTTGTTTTTCTTTTCCGCTGTCTTGGAAGAAGGTATCTTACGAACCAAGGCATAAACATCAGCTTGTTTCTTTTAGTGGTTAATTTGCGGTACATAACTTAGGAGGATACATACATGCAGGCAGGTGATGATCCTTGAAGACTTATCGGATTAGTTTTGGTGAGCCCTAATTCGTCTGTGATTTCAAGTTGATAAGAAAAAAAAGAAAGTAAAATTATTCATCGATTGTAGTTTCCAGTTTAGATTAAAAAGAAAGGTTAGTGAAACTATTTGCCAAAACGAGACGTCAAAAGTAACTAGATGTAGTCTGTATAATTTTAATTATTATAAGATAAGTATCTAAATAAATTTAGTTATCCTTTCAAATTCATATGAGAAGAAACATCAGTGAAACTATATGTAGGACAAGATCTAAGAAGAAACTAGTTCTATTCCATATAACTTTCACGATTAATAAATAAATCTTGATTTTTTTTTTAATTTGCTTCTAACAAATTATAAGTCATCCTTTGGTATGAGAAAATCAATCATATTTGATATGTTTGTATTAATTATTTCTTAACTCAATGAAATAAATCACCTCACATTAAGGACTTTTGGTCGAAACTATGAAATGTAACTTGAAAATATTCACTGAGTTTTAGCCTTTAAGCTGAATTATATTTATCATTGTATATTTGAAATCAGGCTTCTGTCATGATAATGGCCGCCAAGTTCCATAAGTCACCTGTGAGACCTATGATATGACAATAGCAACATCTAGTGCTTGCTATTATAGATCATTTATCCTGTTACTAAACTCACAAATGCTACAATATGCTACACAAAGGCATAAACATAAAATGTATACTAAGGTAACCCACCAACGTCAGACTCATCATCCAAGATTACATGTTATAAACAAATCACTGCTCAGTTAATTAATGGATTAAATAGTGCATCGTAGTTTCTTTTGTTTTTTTTCTTATATATATATGACTATGACATTATTCGAATGTTGATTAAGAAAATGAATTTGGAGGCCTTCTAAATCTAGAGAATGAACAGACATTTTCTGGGAGTAGACAATGACCAGATATTATCAAATATCATCATTAAAAAAAGATTTAAAAAGGTTGTTCTATCTTCAACTTTACCACATATCATGTACATAATTTTCCTTTTGTAATTCCAACATTTTAACCTATTTGAGCTCTGGAATGTTAGTTTCAAGATGCATATATATATATATATAGAGTAAACGGAAAATACACCGGCGGTGAAGGGAGTTCCTTCACCGCCGCTTAGGTGGCCCAGTAAAATTATTACACGTGGCGCCACTCAAGAGGTATTTAAGAGAGTTCTTTTATTTGTTACTTTAAGTGGCGCCACGTGTAATAATTTTATTGGACCACCTAAGCGACGGTGAAGGAACTTCCTTCACCGCCGGTGTATTTTCCGTTTCCTCATATATATATATATATATATATATATATATATATATATATATATATATATATATATATATATATATATATATATATATATATATATATATATATATATATATATATATATATATATATATATATATATACAACTCACGCAAGTTACCTGAGCTGCAGTTCATTTCTATTATCTCCAATAATCTTTTTAAAAAAAATTCTTTGGGATTATGATCTCGACCTCCTAGGCTCACTCATACCCAATTTCTTGGGTTTTAGTTTTGATTTGGTCCTCTATCAAGTTAACACAAAATTAACGGTTTTCAATGAATAAAACATTTCGTATGCACTTGATGAAAGAGTAAATAAACTACAAAAATTATGAATATTAATCCAAAAAGAAGTTAAAGATGTAGAGATAATAATTGTAAAAAAAAATAAAGAAAAATAATTGGATCATTATAGTTTTGCTGCTAGCTCACGTAACTTTTCCTGAGCTGTGTGGCTCACCTACAGTAATCATATATATATATATATATATATATATATATATGAGAAAAATGGAAATGAGCTGACAGCTCACGCAAATTATCTGAACTGCAGTTTATTTCCACTATCTCCAATAATATTTTCTTAAAAATTTTCTTTTGGATTATGATCTCGACCTCCTAGGATTCACTTATACCCAATTTCTTGGGTTTTAGTTTTGATTTGGTCCTCCATCAAGTTAACTTAAAATTAACGATTTTCAATGAATAAAACATTTTGTATGAACTTGATGAAAAGGTAAACGAATCCAAAATTTATGAAATTTAATTCGAAAGAAATTAAGGAGTTAGAGATAGTAATTGTTAAAAAAAATTGAAGAAAAATCATTAGATCATTATAGTTTTACCGCTAATATACATAACTTTTCCTGAACTGGTGGCTCACCTACAATAATTCTTATATATATATATATATATATAGAACGGAATAATAACAAATTCTCATTCATTCTTTTCCTCTACATGCAACAGATAATAAAGTCCCGAGTAGCCTCACTCTCCTCTTCCCCTCCCCATTATCGTGGGCCCCAGCTTCATCTAACCTTCTCCCATCACCATCTCCACTCCCACCCTTCCCCCTGCCTAACTCTCCATCCTCATCGGCAGAGGCCTACCAAATATGACCGGACTGGCCTAAAGTGCCTCTAGCGCTCCCCTAGACACCGGCCTAAAGTGCCTTGAGCGTTCTCCCTAGACAAGTCGGCTATGGATACTAGTTTCTTTTTTTAACCAGTCAAACTCTCATACGATATTTTTTACAATATTACTTAAATTGAATATTTATAGAAAGTTGAAGTCGGAAACTCTCGTAAATTAGAGAGAGTGATGCAACTTGAGCCAATGCTCATTGTTGTTGAGAATATTATTTCAACGACAAGATTATGGCTACTTGACTAAAAAAAAGATTGCGGTTGCTTAAAAAGGGGGCGTATTTAGAAGTATTATTAATGGACTTTTAATTTAGGTACTTAAAAATGGATGCATTTAGATTTTCCAAAGGTTAAACCTTAACCTGGTCTAACTTTAAATTTATGAGTCTGTCCTCCGACACAAATTCTAATATTACAACACTGCCCCCTTTTAAATAAAAGCCTCGCTCAAATTCTAATATTACAACACTGCCCTCTTTTGAATAAAAGCATCTAGCTGATGGGAAATTCTATTTATGCAAGACAAATTACTTTTGTAATTCATATTACTATTCACACGAACCTTCTATTTTAAAATATCACCAATTTATTTTTTATATCTATTTTTTTTTTCAAATTTAACCCTCCCTCTCTCATTAGAACAAAAGTAGGTAAATACTTGAAAATCTTTTAACAAAAATGTGACTACTAAATTGAGAAGTGAGGACATATTTTTCGAATTTTGTTTCATCAGAAGACATGAAAAAAAAATGTCAAAACCATACCTCATTTAAATAGAGATATAGAACTTAGCAAGATTTAAAATGCTTTTCTTATTACAATCTACAATTATGAACTCAATCTCCTAAAACTCTAAATATCTTATGATTTCTCAATGCAAAAACTCGATTTTTAATTGAATTTATAGAGCCATTGCAGTCGAGACGATAATCTCCATTGTCAAGTCGAACTCGTTATAAATCTTGCCAGTAGGAGCACTCGTCCCAAACCGGTCGATACCAATTGCCTTGTTTTTCTGTCTAACGTACTTCTCTCACCCTAACGTCGAACCTGACTCGGATATTCATACCTGAGCTAAAAAATTCGTGGTCAGATATTAATACTCAACTGTAATTAAATTTAGTTGGGTGTAAAACCCGATCGGTGACTATCGTACTAATAAAAAAAATGAGTAAGAATTAATTGCAAACAAAAATGCATCAAACACTAAGAATAATTTTAATCAATACCTAAGATTTGTCCTCCGATGCCAAGTACACGTTGAATTTTTCTATTTACTTCAAAAAACTCAAAATCTAAACCTAAATTTCGCTTGTCAAAATGAATTCAAAGAATTTAAATTTTTTTCTAATTGTTGAGGAATGCGAATCTAAAAATTTTAGAGAGTAAGGAAATAGATGATTGTGTGAAAGATGTATTTTCTTTTTTTAAAGATTTAAATAGCATAAATATATATATATATATATATATATATATATATATATATATATATATATATATATATATATATATATATATATTGGATTTTAAATAGAAAACAGAGAAAAAAAAGAGACAACAATAGTATTTTAAATTTTTAAAAAAAAAATTAGAAATTTAAAATTAAAAATAGTAACTTAGCCGATAAATAAAATGTCAGGCTTATAATTATTTGGCGTGCGTAAATATAATTTGGCCCCAGGTGCCTCCTCTTCTTGACTCTCGAGTCTCAGCTCGAAGCCATCTCGGGCCTCTCCTGTCCACCGCTACGCATGAGATCGATTTCGAGCACCGCCCCTGCACCAACCCCCCAACCCGAGCCCCAACCCCTTAACTCTCCTCGCCCTCCGTCGCCTCACCAAACCCTAGACACGTTTCCGGCGTCCTCGACCGCCGCCGTCGAGCAGAAGCCCAAGGAGCAGCAGCCCTCATCATTTGCCCTAAAGAGGTAAACTTGATCTCTTCCAATTTGCGTAAAGTTGGTTTCCTAATAAATTTCATCACCAATTTATCTATCAATTCTATGAAATTTGGTTGCAAGTTTGACAATTATTAGTGTTGATTTCTGATGCATTTTTGGATGCATCTAGGGTTCAGTTCTTTATTCATGTTTTTTCATTGTTTAGGGACAAGACGACAGGTAGGATGATTATCTTGTAAATATCAGTTTGGACAATTGACTCTGTTAATTTCATATGGCCACCAGTCATTGTTCCAACTTGATGATTCTTCTAATTTTGTTAGATTCTCTTGTCATTAATAATGAAGCATCATTTAATGATTAATGGTTCCAATTAAATTTTTTTAATGTGCTAACTTTTAGAGCCTTTTATACTTGATGTGAAAGGCTAAAAACTTGATGTGAATAATTTACTGCAAGCATACATGGTCGGTTGTAGCGCTTTACATGTCGTGGGATGTAGAGTGTTTTGCTATCTTGCTAATCCTATTATTCTAACGAGCTAAATATGGGTTCCTAGTTGATTTCGAGTTCTTCTAATTAGCCTAGGATATAGAATCCACTAGTTCACAACCATGTATTATTTCTATTATCTTCTTCCTATCATAAAAACTGATATTTTAGTTTTAATTTTTATTTAAAGTGCTATAAATATGAGCTATCAAGTGACGTGCAAGTATAACTCATCAGAAATATTACTTTTCATAAAAATAAACTAAATTGTTAAATAATTCTATAAAGAAGACGAAAATCAACAACTTGTAGAATATTTATAATTTCCTCGTCGAAGAATATTCAGCTAACTAAGAGAGCAGACATAAGTTTGATAACTAGCTATAAATCAGGTTCTAGTTTATCTAAGGTGCGCTTTACGCAACCTTACTTTTGGTTGAGGTGCTACCAAAGTAATTGAGATGAAATGATCACCAATCATGTAGGAGGGTTTATATACAATGAGCTGATAGGTATTAGTATGTAAAAATTATCATATTGATAACCATGGGTATTGAATGATGGATTACATGACACTAGAGACAACATAAACCCAGCACTAGGTGGTACAGTCAGAGGAGGTTCAGGACTACAAGTGCCTAGTGGTAGCAAGTGCTTGAGGATTACCTGACTTTGAGAGTTTTTATGGTAGCAAATGCTTGTGGATGCCATTGCTTGTTTAGCCATGTAGGGTATCGGATATAGACATGTCGTCAAGATTGAGATTGAATCAGCTGCAGCAAAAAAAATTTTGGCTGTGCGTGGCTACAAATGAGTTTCTTATAGGATGAGTTTTACTTTAATTTCGATAGGATTGTCACTGTGGGCAGCTATTGTTGGAGTTCATGTGAAGCAATGGTTCCCTCCATAGACGATCAAATTTTTTTCTTTTCTTTTAAAGTTATAATAAGAAGAGAGAAGCCCATTACTTTAATTTTGTTCTTCTCAGGTAAACACTTTCTTTTAGTAAAAATTATTATGAATGTGATGTCCCAGTCATTGTTCATATATACAGTGAGCTAGATTTGTGATGGCTGCTGCAGTTATAACAAATTGGAAATATGTAAATTTATTAGTAGTTACATACAAAATAACTGCAGTTTATTTCATATGCAATTTCTCCCCTGATTCGACATCATGGGTTCGCCTCTGGCAGAAGTCCTTGTTGATGGGAAGATAATGTCTAGCCTTCTATTTGAAAACACCTAATTTCATCTTTTCATCCTTCCGTTGTAGTCCAGGCTACTTAAAGGCCGCAGCTTTCCTGGTAAAGTTTTGTTAACTCGCAAAACTGAGCTTCTGAATGAGTTAGCCTCGCCCCGTTCTCCAGAAACTGGAAGGAGCTACTCTGATAGTAATGCTGGGCGAGGAGACCAGGTGGACAATTCTTTAGAGGTAAAATTGACTCATTAATAGGTGTTATCTTCATAATCCATGCTTACCGGTGTCCTGTTTGTCTTTTCTTGATAGGCAAACTACCAAATGGTACAGAGAGACTGTGAAACTTCTGGAAACACATGTAATAATACAAATCTTCGAAATCTAAGAGCATCAATGGACAACAGCGGAAGTACATTGGCTGATACTCGAAGATCTATTTCTGGGGCTAGAGCTACAGATACAGCAAGACTTGCAAAGTTCACAATGGAACTGTCAAGACCATCTGTCATATTAGGTATAGTCTAACTTTCTTTATCTTTTTCATAAAGAATCGTAGTATCATACTTTAGATTTATTGTTTTCTATCAAGGTATTTTTTTGTTGATGTTTATTAATTTAAGATAGTATTATAGGTTTTCAATTGAAGCATGATCCAGCCAAACTGTAATAGACTTAATCTAGCTGCATGCATGTGGGCATCAAAAGAATTTCATTGCTGGATAGAATCTTCTAACTCACTGAGCCATGGAAACGAGAGCCTCTTTTCACTACCAGCGAGTACTATTGGTCTTTACTCATCAGGATCCTTGAGAGCGTATAAGTTAGACTTTTTGTTACCCAGGTTTGAAATATTGTACATTCACTATATTGTGCCCTATCAGCATTTAAAAGAATGCATCTACTAGTTCTTTTGTTCTGTTGCTTGGTATAGAAGATACATAGCGCACAAATGGATATAGATTATAAATGTCCCTTTATATTGCTTTTCGCAATTTATAAACTATGAGCACATATGTTCTTAAATTATTATGTGTTTCTTTGTTTTGACTACATTATATATTCGAGTCTTGACAAATGCATATTATATCATAGCAACAACTTCAAGTCGCAAGGTAACACTATAAGGATGGTAAGTAAAAAATATTCGTTAGTAAAGGCAGTGTTCTAAAAAACAGCTTATACGAGCGCATAAGCGTATGCGCTCAAGAAACGCACCGGAAAAGGAGAAATCGCGTTGTCCATGTGGACAGGGCGATTATGCAGTCGCATAATCCATTATGCGGATTATGCGCCGCATTACTCGCATAATTGATTATGCGGTTAACCCCATAACGAGTCTGTGACGAAAATCCGACCCGACCCAAATCTCTAAAACCATTAAAATCCTCTTTTTTCCCTTCGTCTCCCGATCCCAATTCGATCGACCGAGAGAAAAAAAAACTTCGCACCCCAAAAAACCCTAAATGCTCCTCTCCTATGATCGGCCATCGTTCTTCTCAAATTGGAGCTTCCTTTCTTCTTCTTCAACCGAGTGTCCTCTTTCCTCGCAGCCGGCCCAAAAAAAACTCAAAACGACCTCTCGATTGGCCGATTCTCTTCTTTCCTCACCAAATCCACTCGGCCCTTTCGGGTGCGGATTCGAAGGGGTAAATCATCTTGCCCGTGAGTCCAATCAGAGCTCGAAGGTCCCATCGGCTATCCGCTCCTCTCCGGTACCTTCTCTGGCAGTAGCAGACACCCAGGTAAATTTTTTTCCCTCCATCTTGATTTGGGTCTAGGTCTGCAAAAGTAAAAAAAAAAGAAATATTGGTGAAGAAAAATTGTTGAATTTTTTTTGTTGAATTAAAATGTGAAGCTCCGAAAATAATTGATTAATTTTTTTTTCCTCCAGCTTACAGTGTTAGGGCTAGGTCATTGTAGTGTTAGACCTGATCAGCTTATTGATGAAAAGAAAAATATTGAATTTTTTTTAACTGGTTTCACTAGTAGTGTTAGACCTGGTCAGCCATAGTATAAAACCCTATGGCTGGAGCATTACAGGTTTCACTATGAGGCTGGATGCAAAAGCCTCATGGCAGGTGGAGCATTACCTGGTCAGCCATTGTTAATGTAGTGTTAGATTGTTAACAACAAATATGCAAACAACAAATATGTAACAAATATTTAGGATGTGTTGCTTGTGGACATGTACTTGACTGGATATATTCATTCAAATCTTTTTTAAGTTCATGAATTTGTACCAAGAAAAATTTGATGGATGAATCAAAAGTTTCATGATATTGGGTTTTTGATAGCAAGGTTGCTACCAATTTTGGGAAATAGGAATTGTTAGATTGTTAAAGTACACATTATAGTTTTAATCAAATATTTAATATGTTTTCTACACATGTAAACAACAAATATGTAACATTTTAGTTTAAATTAAATATGTAACATGTTAACTTAATTTGTTAATGTAGTGTTAGATTGTTAAAGTACACTTAATTAGGGAATTATTTTTTTGTGAGAATTAATTGTTTTCCTCCATTGTGATGTGGGAATTTCTTTAGGGCAGTCAATTATATTTATATGTCATCATCAATGGCCTCTAATTCAAGTAGTTGTGGATGGTCAAATCCATCGAGTGAGGGAGATAGTCAAATTCTATTGAAACCATCCGGATCGAATGATATTGGGTGGAATTATGGAAATCTAATTAAGAAAGGATCCTATAATGATGTCAAATGCATAAAGTGTAACAAAATTGTGAAAAGAGGAATAAATAGGTTGAAGTAACATATTGCAGGAGTTGGAGGAGAAGTGTCAGTATGTGTGCTTGCCATTGATGAAGAGAAGCGCATATGCAGGAAGAACTTAGAGGGAATAAAGAAGAAAAAAGTTGACAAGTTTTCATTATGCGGTTAGGAAAGAGGTGCAGATATCAATAGAAAGAGAGACAACAGAACCTGAACTTGTAGGCGAACATAGGTCCCGTGTTAGTGGTCCGCTGAACAGACTGGTTGATGAAGGTAAATGGAAACAGACAGTTATCAATGAAGGAGAGAGAAGAAAGTAGAAGGAGCTGACACATGATTATGCGGCCATGTGGGTATATGCCAAAGGCATACTTTTTAACACTTTTGACTGTGAGGAGTTCGATTTGTTTTGCGAGACTGTCGGCAAGCACGGTCCAGAGTATAAGGGGTCCAACCAATATCAATTAAAAATGTCTCTCTTAAATAAGACATACAAGAAGATTGAAGATAACTTGGAGAAGACAAAGGAAGCGTGTGATGAATATGGTTGTAGTATTTTGACTAAAGGATAGACCGACAGAAAGCATAGAAGTGTTATGAATTTATGTATCCATTGCAAAGAAGGCACAAGTTTCATTAAATCTATCGAGGACTCAGCCAATGCACATATCGGCGAATATATACTGAATTGAGTAGAAAACTGTATTAAAGAAGTTGGTGAGAAGCGTGTGTGCTATAAGTGGTTACTGATAACCATCCCTCCAACATGTCAGCAAAAAATAGGAGGGAACTTGTTCGTCCAGGAATTACCAGATTTGTTACCACCTTCCTGAGCTTGAGCTGCCTTATAGATAAGAAATCACAGTTGGCTGCTATGGTTTCTTCTGAAAAGTGGGATAACAACAGATGGTCCAAGTCAGAGAAGGGTAAGTCAACTAAAGCCACAATATATTCCGACTCATTTTGGAAAGACATGAAAGAGCTCCTGAAGATATATACTTCTTTGTTTAAATTGTTTAGGATTGTTGATGCTGATCGAAAATCTTCAATGGGTTTTGTCTATGAAATGGTGGAAGATGCAATGGACGAGATCAAAACTGCTTGCAATCGAAATGAGTTTACATTTAGGCCAATTATTGATATAATTGAGAAAGAATCCAGGGGCAAACTCGATACCACATTGCATTTGACAACATCTATTATTATTATAGGAATAAGACAGTTTAAGATAACACACTAGTAAAAAATACAGTTATGTATTGCATATGCATTTTCTATCTTGAGTATGATTCCAAGATCAGATTGGCTCGCATGAATTCCTTATGTACAAGAAGGAGAGACTTATGGGGAGTGGCATGGCAGATAGGTACCGATTGAGATTTAATGGCACGGATAATTTCGACTCCGGTAACCTTTACGTGTGAAATTTAAAAGAATTGAATACTAAATTCTATTTTTCCTAATTATTAACATATTGTTATATGTTACTTTATTAGCTCATTGGTGAGATTTTTATGGAGGAGAGGCACCCTATTCTCGATAAATGACAATTAAGATCCTAAACTTGACAAGTAGCTCTTCAGAGTGCGAGAGAAATTTCAATGTATTTGAAGGGATAAATACTACTAAAATAATTATATATTTTATAATTTTCAATTACATTATTTTTAAAATTAACACTCTAAACTTCTTTTTCTCTTGTGCAAAATCATATATAAATTTGCAGATACATATTAAGAAGAGAAACAAACTAGAAAATGTTGAATGATCTCGTTTTCGTTTAGTTCAACAAAAAAAATAGCACAAAAAAGGAGTACGAAGAAGGATAGAAATGATAAGAATGTGCTTTTTGCTCCAGATGATTCCAGAGCTTTTCATTGAAAGGATGCATTTGTTAGAAAAAGAGATAACGATGACGAAGATGAGATATTTTCCGGTTCCGGCTTGACATGGGATCTTGCTGCTGTAGCGAGTGAAGCTAATAAAGATAGACTTAGGAGGAACAAAAGGACATTAAGAAGGAGAGCTGCAGTGGGAAGGAAAGTACAAGAGGGTTCATCCAGTGCGGTTGTTGAAGATCTTTCCGAAGAACATGATCAAAATAGAGATGTTTTAGAAGAGGGTGATGATAATGTGAATGAAGATTATGATAGTTCTGAGGAGTTGGAGAGCAATCTTCATTATGAAGATGACAATGAGGATGAGTAGAGAATTTGGTGATTGGAATGAACTGTTTGACATAAACTTGTATTATTTTTTGAACATGTAAAATTAATTACTTAGGTAGTTGACACAAATTTGTATTAGCAATATGTGGATTATTGTCATATGTTCATTGTAATTTGTACATGCATCTTTCATTTATATGTACTAAAACTTTCTTATATTATTATGGTTGTACCTTTTTATATTTTCATATTCATTGATTCTCATTCAGTTTTTCTTTTCGATTTGCAGGTGAGCGACGTTTTTTATCCATACATACATGCATCGTTTTTTCTTTTACATTGGGAGTTAAGAGATAAGTCTTTCTATCTTCTTTATTTCTTATATAGAGCCAATTTATCTTCATTTTACATGCTTACAGTTATTATTTATAATTTTTTAGAGTTTTATAGCACTAAATATATTCATTTTTTATAATTATTATATTAATATATATTAAAATATTAATATTCTGCATAATTCTGCGTAATCCGTTTAATTGGCACGTAATCCGTTTATGTGTTATGCGGTTCTCGACTGTACGCATACTGAAAACGCATTTTAGAACCTTGGTGAAGAGGTAATCACTTTTGATATCCGTACTTTTCCCTCATCAAAATGGCAGCTAATGGAGCATTACCATTCCATCAATATATTCTATCCCCAGCTACTGAAAAGCTCTCATCTTTTTCTGCTTTTCAAGCTAGTGGTCTTTTCACAAAGATCTCAAGATCATGGTTCAGTTGCAAACAAAATAACGAGAGTTCTAGAAATTACACCAATGCCGTCTTATGAAGACTAAGGGTACTAGACATGAATATGATATGGATTAGGAATTTGGGGAGAAGAGGCTTGCTGCCTTGACATTTTTTGCAAGCCCAAAAGTTGGAATTAGATTTAAATATATTTTTCATGGTTCTACTAGAAAGATGAAAGAGTATATCTTGGGGCAGAAGAGCATATCCGAGTACATGTTACCTAGCTGTTCCGCTTATACAAAGGTTTCATGAAGTGGAAATAACTTTCTATTAGAGACTTCCATCACAAAGTTGATTAAAGAAATTTTACAAGAAATATTCATAAATCGGTAGAAGTGTTAGGATTTAGGGATGTGGAAGATGGAAGAAATATAGAAGCGTAAAGGAAAATGATAATGAAACAATATTGAAGTATATAGACTGATCTATCTAATGATTTATCGTGTCAAAATGAGCGCAAAATAATGCCCCTTTTTTCCTTGAATCGTGGTGGCTGCCCCTGAAACTATATGTCAGCAGAGATATTGGCTGCATCAGCTAATGTTTAAAAAAGTGAACCTGATTAGGATTTACTTTTAGGTCTGGAATCTGGACTGATAACCATGTAGCTTCCAAGCAGGTGTGGTGTGGCTAAAGTTAAGCTAGCCATATAACGGGTTAAAGTAAATACTCTTGTTGCCAATGAATTTGGAAGGCAAGTAAGTTGGGAATGGCATTCGTGGTTGGTTATTGATCTATTGTTGTGGACACAGTTAAGATCCTTTAAACAAAAAGGTTCATGTCTTAAAGCTGTGAACAAGAAGAACAATGTCACTCAACAATGAAGATTCAGGAAAGAATTAGCATTTGACATGAGACTTGTTGATCGCTAAGGATGCCAAGCTAGAAAGGAAATGAATTGGGCTGTAGGGCTGGTATAGGATTTAGGAGCTAGGATTGGCTAGATCAGGGCCTTATTCTGAAAACAGATCTTGATGACCTCACCCTAAAATACGTTGGTGCTCTAAATTATGTTGGTTGCTTGGAATCTGAGCTTGAACCATTCCTATAAATGATGTCATCTGGAAAGAGTTTTGACACAAGTAGTTCTTTAACTAAAAGTTATTAAGATTAGTGGAATTTGAAACCATGTTCAACCTCCTTTGCTGTTCGAGGAGGCATTTCACGGCCTTTTCTTTGAACCTGAAGTAGGTAACTTCATTATATTTGTTATTATTATTTCAGTCAATATTAGGAGAATGTTAAGTGTTTAGTCTTTTACCACCTTATTTTTAGTTGTTTAAAGGGATTATATTGGATGAGATAATAGTATTGATGATTGAAATAAGATGGTTTATTCATCATTGCAGATGAGTTATACTCTTGACATGTGGTGGTAAAGTTCGGCAATGAGTCTTAGAATTCTTAATCTATCTTGAATCATCATCATCACCATCATCATCCCCACACCTCATACCGTCAAAATGAGGCCACTTATGGTGCACAAGGCTCAGGGAAGATAAGAACAAAATTTACAATCAGACACTAATTTGACATCAACCCCATGAATCAGTGCTAAAAGTCCTGTATACACTATGGATTAGAGGCCTGACTTGACATAAGTCCTTAATCAATTGGGAGATAGATTGGTAAATCTACCTAATTGGTCATGTAGTGTACTGACGTCAGATAGCTAAAAGTTATTCAATTGGGAGATTGATCGGTGAATCTACCTAATTACTTATGCGGTGTATGATCATGTAACCAAGGAGCAACCCATGATATCCTTCTAGATTTACAGTCTGCAGGATGGAGAAAGATGATGAGTTTACTTTTTGATAGGAAACACACTCAATATTTTGTTCCTTACATTCTCTCAAATGTGGGATATATGATCCAAGATCCATACTGAGATTCTGATGCAGTCGGTTGCTGATTTATAGTTTTTAAGTTATTGATGCCAGGGTACCAGTTTCTTCCTTTTGCTGATCTTTTTACCTTTTCAATTTTGGCTGCTCCAATAGCTTGTCCTTTTGGCATCAGGCAGATCCCTTGATGAACAATTGATTATGACTTCCTTTTTTATTCTCAATGTTTGATAATGTTTAACCAGCTATAAAAAAATAGCATCTAGACTATATTCGACTGCTATTATACTTATTCTTCTTGGTAATGTAGAAAAACTTCATGAATTGGCTTGGAGTGGCATACCACCATATATGCGCCCAAATGTTTGGAGGCTTCTCTTGGTAAGTGAGTTATAGATATTGATGTTTGGAGAATACTGTATTTAGGTGTGAAGCTAACTATGCACATCCAGTGGCTATTCGTATGTATTTGGCAACAGACGTATCTGTCATCTACTATTGCTTCAAAGGCGGAATGTTTCATTATAAATTTGGTATATTACTGTCTAACTGGTCTTTGTTATTGTTTCTGACTTCTAATTGGTAAAATGGTTATTTGAAGAAGACAATTGTATACCTATTTACATTTGGACAGTCCTGTCTTGCTTTAAGATTAAGGGTTAATCCTAGCACATATTTTTGCTCTATATGCTTGTAGATGTAAGCTGGTGCACACATAATTACATAGCTAGTTGTTAGGATTTCACAGCATTAAACCAGATCATTGCTCATGCGTAAGGCTACTTTCGGCCTTATTTTACTGTTATTTCTTTAGCGGGTCTCAAATCTTGGAAGTTGGAAGCTAGCATGTAGGTAGATGGAAATTATTGGCCATGAACAGTAATAGACGCGAGTACCTGTAGTCTCTTTTCTCTAAGGAAACTCACAGCCGTTGCTATTGCTCGTCAGCGAGATGCTCATGTAATTTTGTTTTCTCATTTGCATTTGTTCACTCAGTTCTGAATCTCATATCTAGAAAAAATATTCTTAAATTTTTGCACTGATAGCACTTCAGGTATCAGGGGAAGTTTCATCTGTCGGGCTTAATGCTTCTCCCCTCAATAACCTTAGGCATTCTACAGGTTTTGAACTTCATGCAACCATTGACAGGATCAAAGTTCCTGGGGAAGCCCTTAATATCCATTTCAGTGGTCATCAGCACTCACTACATCTGCTAACACTGCTGCATCCATTTCACAAAGTAGCACCTGCAAGTGCAAACCTAGATTTCCTACTGACCT
This sequence comes from Dracaena cambodiana, assembly GCA_036321105.1. Taxonomy (NCBI): domain Eukaryota; kingdom Viridiplantae; phylum Streptophyta; class Magnoliopsida; order Asparagales; family Asparagaceae; genus Dracaena; species Dracaena cambodiana. Next base: position 25,860,347 of record JAYEPQ010000002.1, read on the forward strand.
TGTGATATTTCTGTCCTATGTTTTGGGGACATAGCTTCACCGACATGGACATTGACATGAGAAGCCGATATGTGCTAATTTTACAAACAAGCTTGACGGATATGTTTTTGACACGGCATGGCTTCACGATATGAGTGTCCACACTGCATATCTTCTGTCAATCAACACTCAGACCATTTGCATGCTAGTAGCAGTGGTTTTCTGAAAGATCTTCATTTTCCATTCTCTTCCATGCCATAATATTTATCAACTGAAATAAGTTCTTCCAGGACTGTTTCTTGAAGGATTTTCATTTTCCATACTCTTTCTCGCCGCAGAACTGTTCCCCATGCCTGAACTTCTAATCTAGTTATGATATACAATGACTTCTAATGATTTCTCAGCTAGAAAACACGGACACCTAGAAAAGTGAGTTCCGATATATGCCCAGTGTGTATCCGACACCAACACTTGTGCGGCATGTATCTGACACATGGGAGCCATGTGGGAGTCATGACATCATACTGTAGCCATGTCCAGCTTAAATAAATATAAGAAAGACCTATCGACAAAGGTTTGGTGCTAGTTCAACACAGTCTAAACCTACCTTGGACATGGTAGGGGCATCACGGACTTGTATTAGATTGGGTATTGGATTGTACTTTCGATTAACTTTCAAGACTAGAATCACAGGTTTTTAATCATTAAAATTTGTTCTTTTTCTTACTACTTTTGATAAAAAAATGTTCTGCTCATGGCTATTACAATAGGACAAATATACGTATCATACATTTTATGGCAAGCCCATAGGTTTGAGGAAGATAATTTGCTGAATTTTGCTTTTGTTTAATGAAATACAAGTTGAAGTTTCTCTTCCTCTTTTGGTCTTCCTAAAATCTTTAAAGTCCATCAAAATGTCATAACCTAGAAATTGGCCAGATCTATTATTTCATGGAAAAGATACTCAAAAAGCATAACCATTTCCAATAATGCTATTATTGGACTACGAAACTTTTCTTTATCATGTCTTGATCGAGATCAATATTTTATATGATGACATACATGTAAATTTAGTTTTCCCTTTGAGAATGCAATCAAATTTTCAGGTACTGTTGGACGTATTTGTATTTGCAGTTAGAAAAATATTTGAAATGCACTTTAAGTTATTTTGTCTCATTGTTTGATATCATGGTCTTGCTTTGTCTACTAGTGGCTTTACTATGAAATGCTATATGCTCCGGCCCTCTATTTACTTGGTTTCATGGGATACCTGCTACAAAATATTTCCTTCAAAGTTTCATTTTTTAAGTTCACTTTACTAGTATTAAAGTTTTACTGCACATTTGAATTTTAAATATCAGCTGACAACAGGGATATGCACCACCTAATTCAGATAGACGTGAGGGAGTTCTTGCAAGGAAACGGTTTGACTACTTGGATTGTGTCTCTCAATATTATGACATTCCAGATACTGAGCGTTCTGTTGATGAGATAAGCATGCTTCGTCAGGTTATTTAGCAACTTTAATGTGCTTATTTTTGTTATTACATCTAGCACACTGAATCTCTCACCATTATGTTATATCTTTCTTATTTGTATAGATTGCTGTTGATTGCCCAAGAACTGTACCTGACGTCATTTTTTTCCAGCAACCACAAGTTCAGAAGTCCTTGGAGCGTGTCCTTTATACATGGTTAGACTTTTCTGTCTGCTTCAGAATTGTCTTCATTCTAAGACATGAGAAGCAAAGAATGGATTCAAGTTTATCCTATTGCCAGGTTTTTAACTATAGAAGCACAGTTTTTTTTCATGCTGTCTTTTGTAGTATTTAAATATTCTATGCTTGTGGAAAATAAGCAGGAACCAAGGTTTCAAATATTGGTGTATACCGACATGTATTACAAATATCGTTTCAGATTTTGAGGTACCCGTTATGATATAAATGCTATAAAATTAGTACTGCTATTGCCAATATTGTATGACAATATTGCCGATTCTGGTATCATAAACCAACATTCGATTCCAATTCTGATTTCTAGATATTAAACCTTGGTGCGGACATGCTTGTTTAGAAAAAGTAAAAATATTTAATCTGCATCACCGATCTTTTGCTTATATCTTATCATCTATTCGATCCTAAAGATATTGATTTCCAATCCTTTAGGACCTCTTTTTTGGGGGTTTTTGGTGTGGGCGTGTATGGGGTTTATTTTGTGGTTGGGGGGGGGGGGGGGGGGGGGGGGGGGGGCTGTTGGGGGTGGGTGGGTGGGTTGGTGGGTGTGGTTTGTTTGTAGTGCTGTTTGGGTTTGGTGTATGCATGTATATAAGTTAACAACTACTAGATATCCTTTATTCTCTAAGTATATTTTCTTACTATGAGTACCAGTAGCTGTTTGAACTACAGTCTTGTGCATCGTGATAATGTCTACTTATTGGTACTTGCATTGGAAAGAAATAATTATAGCGAATAGGGAAACTTTCGCTTACTCATGTCAGCCACTTGCTTTGTATCTTATTCAACTCTTCAATTTCCAACTTTTGTATCTACTACTTTTTTTTAAAGCTGTTTGAAATGTGAATCCACTTTTAGTGTTGTTTAAGATTTCTCAAATTTTTGCTTACCAAAACGACTATGTAAAACTGATATTGTGATATTTGTTTTTCCATAAGACTATCCCTTTATCCAAACCATGAAATTTTTTTATTCTAATATGATAGCACAGGAAGTATGACTGATATTCTTCTAACATAACTGAAAATCCAACTCTGTAAGTCATGAAGTTCACCGTCACATATGTTAGGGCTTATTTATCTTTGTGATCAATGTTTTATCTGTGATCACATTACTGGATTCTGCAAGGAATAATCATCAGCCTGTTCGGGTCACACTGTCTTACTAGTGTAAAAGAATGCTAGAAGTTGTAGGTTGACTTTGTCTTTCTTCTTTATGAATGGACGTCTTAGGGATTTTTTTTCAGGGCTATTCGTCATCCAGCAAGTGGGTATGTTCAAGGAATAAATGATCTTGTCACACCATTCCTTGTGGTGTTTTTATCTGAGTATCTTGAAGGTAGCATGGAGAGCTGGTTGATGTCAGATCTAACTCCTGAAAAAATATCTAATGTAGAAGCCGATTGCTATTGGTGTCTCTCTCAATTGCTTGATGGTATGCAAGACCATTACACATTTGCTCAGCCAGGAATCCAGCGTCTTGTCTTCAAACTGAAGGAACTAGTTCGGCGAATAGATGGTAATTTTGTCCTCACCTGGTATCTGTTTTGTGTGTTTTACTGTTAATTCTTAAAGATTTTCCTATGCACTCGTGGAATTTATTATAATATTTCTTCTTGTTCATTTAGTTAATTTACCTTTATTACCTGCTGTTAGCGAGTATCTGGAGTTGATTTGAGGTTGCATGCGAAGTCATTAATATATTATTTTCATTTAAGAAACAGATAGTGTAGTCTTAAACAAGCTTTCCTATACTGACCATTTGTTCGTTGAAGCACTGGAAAAATCTGTGTAATATTCATTCAACTTTAATTACTTTACTTGCTACTTAGGTTGAATCCTTTTCTTCCTTGTGCCAGCACTGATCTTTTGAAGTAGTATGACCCTCTGTTGAATGCAATCATTCATTTTTTTAATATGATGCATTTACACTTGTGATCTCTTCATTTATATGTTCTTTTCATTTTTATTATATTGTATGTTCCAGTGGTTGACCATTTGAATTTTTATCTTCCCTAAGAACCTGTTTCAAGACACATGGAAGACCAAGGCCTGGAGTTTCTTCAGTTTGTTTTTCGTTGGTTCAATTGTCTCATGATACGTGAGGTTAGTATCAGTAGTCAATTTTTTTTTTTTTTTTTCTGAAATCTTCTTAGTATAATGACAAGTAACTGAGTTCGTTGTTGATAACTCTGTAGATCCCTTTCAATCTAGTTACACGTTTGTGGGATACATACCTCGCAGAAGGGGGTGCCTTACCTGAGTTTCTCGTGTACATATCTGCCAGTTTTCTTTTGACGGTATGTTGCCAAATCCTGACTTAAATACATCTGAGACTGAAATAACTGGATTTACAAAAATCTCAAGGTAGTTTATATTTATTCATTATAGTTATGTTGCTGAAGCACTCCCTTTTAGAATTATTTGTCACCTATTTGAATGTTTGTAGATGGACCAACATGATTGATAATCAGTTATAGAAATCTTACTGAACTTTGCAACTATTCAGGACTACTGATTGTAATGTTTATTTAGATATAGTGTGTATTGCTTTCACATTCTATTGAAAGATTTATCCTCAGTCTACAAATAAGCTTTTTGAAATGATTAGTGTTTCGAAAGCTTATTTGTTGCTGAGGTCATCACCTTAGGGGCCCAATCTTTATTTCTTAAAAATAAAAAAAGGATTATGTGTCTTTCTTATTTTATTACTAAATGAACAAGCATGCCTGCATAAACATACATGCATACATAACACCATTGTTGGAGATTAATAACAACAAGTGCTGAGCACCTACCCTCTTGTTCACTTGTATGTTGTTGGTTTTTCTCGCCTTTTTAACTTCCTTGCCACCTTTTTCTTTTGATTGATTATTATAATACCTGCAAAAATCATAATCCTTTCCCAACCTCTCTACCATTAGCACAAGCTATATGAGTGTCTTACATCTGAAGTATTTTGTATCTATTATACAGAGCTTGTCAAAATCCTGAAAATTGTCCATGAAGTTGCAACTTGCAGCTCATCCTTGTCAAGACTATAGGTGCTTAGAGGGCCATCAGATAAAAAATGTGTTCTATCCAAAGGTCCAGGGAACACATCTAACACAATTATTATAGCTTGTTATAGGTGTAGCTTCACAGGATTTGGGTGTATTTTCTTTTTCAGACATGAGCATATATCAGAAGGAAGTATTTTATAAATCTGTTTGTAAGAATTGTTTGGATTTGCATCGTGTTTCCTTACGGTTTTTTTTTTAACATATATACCCTCAAAATATATCCCCCAAGTCTTCATATTTGTCAATGACTAAATGTGCCCTTTAATTCATTTGGAAGGTAATTAAAATACCCCTCAGTTACGCTTAAAAGCATAAAAAGAGGATATACGTTCACCCTGTTAAGTGGGGTGATTATTTTCCTGTAGTCCCCAAAATACCCTCAACTCATTAAATAGCCTGCCTACACCGAGCTCTCTTCTTCCTCCTCTCTCTAACCCCCACTCCACAAGTGTTGCAGGCCTCTCCACTTCTTCTCCTTACCTACTTTGATATGGGCCCCTCATCCTCCTGCATCAATATTCTTCCTCCTTCCTTCATGACTGTCGTAGATGGCGTGGGTTTAGATTGCATACCCTCCTCTCAGATCCTCAACCCATTTCAAAATCAAAATCTACAATTTATACTCAAGTAAATGATGAAAAAGAGAAACTTAGATCAAATGAGACATTATTATTTGGTTGAGGTGAGGATTTCGTAAAGAGAATGAAAAATTGCGTTAGTTCTAAGAGATTCACTAAGGATTCTTTTATCTTTTTGATTTGTTTCTACTTCTTTATTTTGATTGCCATCATCTTTTTGATGATCATTTTATTTTGGACTTGGATGATGTTCCAAAAACTTTGCTTTTCATTTTTTTTTTGTTAGTGATTGACTTTTTATTCTCTTGTAACTAAATGAAACTCCTATATTCTTTTGTAAGTTCATACATGTCAATATTTTTGATAATGCTTTCTGCTCTCTTGTGACTTTTCACGGCAAGGACTAAGTTTATTGCCTTAGAATGTTTCTTTCGATGGGTTGATAGGTTTAGTGCAAGAAAGGGGAAGAAAGAGGACAGAACCTCTAATGGAAGTGGGTGTATAGTAGGTATTCTACCCATTCTCTGTAGAAATTAAACAGAGACTTAGTTATTGGGGGTAGAATCACTCAATTCAAATGATTTGGAGGGTAGATTGGCATATTTGAAGATTTGGGGATATATATATATCTAGTAAACCCCTTTTAAAAATGTTTTGTCTCCTTGGTAGCTCTTAAAAGACAACATTATGGAACTGTCCAAACAATCAAATTTTGATAATATATGAAGTTGGAGTAAAAAGTACTGTTTTCCTACCACGTAGACAGTCTTTTGATTGGAAGATGACCTTTTCGTTCTCATGCTGAGTTGGTTCTGATATAGTGCTGAGCACTTTATTTTGTTATTTTGTTCGATTATTTCTGTATCTTGATGCTCATTGTGGTGGGGCTTGTGTTCCTGGCATTTATTGGAAGCGTTATGTGAGGTCAGGATTAGCAGGATGGAAATGTTTTCTTAATTGTAGAACTTTGCCTTGTATATGATAACGGAAATTTATCTATTGGCTTTCTATATCTAAGATAAGGATAGTTATACTTTATGGTTATTAAAACTGAATGCCTTATTAATTTTCATTACCTATTTCTCAATATGAAGCTATGCCTTTTCGTGGGTACGATTTCCCACTCAACGACAGTGGTCTTTGTTTTAGGTTTATAAATCTTCTTTCTTCCCCCTCTTTATTATCAATATTTTAAATCTTTATTTGCATCCCTCTATGAGTTACTAGACGTGATACCTGTTTTAATATATAATCCATCTTCCTTCAGTGTTCTGATTCACTTCTTATTGTATTTCAGTGGTCCGATGAGCTCCAAAAGCTCGAATTCCAGGAGATGGTCATGTTCCTCCAACACCTTCCGACACAGACCTGGACTCACGATGAGCTGGAGATGGTTCTATCGAGAGCTTACATGTGGCACACACTGTTCAACAGCTCTCCAAGGCACCTCGCCAGTTAGGAAACGCAATCGAGTTCTTCTCTTTGATTCTTATATGATATTTTTCTTCCTTCTCGTCCTCCTCGTGTGTATATGGTTTGTTCATGAATTTAAAGTCAGCAATCTTGCATCCTAGCTTTACATCACTTTCTTTTATTTGTAAAGATTCTGCATTTGGAGAAATTTCAGATGATATGTCGGTGTGACAAACTGGATGGATCATGCAAAATCTTACTATCTTGGTTACTACCCTGCTACAGTTTGAAAAGGATTTGAATCTATGCTAGAATTATTCAGCGATGATAGTTTGGTCTCTTCTCGATTGCATACAATTTAATGAATCAAGAGGGCTAGACAACTTTCTGAGCCTGGTATGTACAGCTGATGCTTTCCTCCAACTTTCGTGCTCAAGATCCCTTCATCAAGTCTTTTGGTCACCTATTATAAACGAGGAAGAACTAAGGCAAGGATTGGAAGTGCAGAAAGCTGACGAGAGAAGCACCAAGGCAGGCCTACACATGAAATACAATACTCAGTAGAGAGTAAATGTAAACTGAGTAGCATCATGCGAGATTCAAAGCTTTTCATAAAAAGCATCATTCAGTGTCGAAGTAGCACAAAGAGTAGCTTGAATTATGGGAGCTCATAGCTCTTAATCTCAGGCGACTAGACTTTGCTTCAGCCGTGCCATACAGTACTCGGTTTGTTCTATGATTCTGTATCTCATGGTTTCAGAGACTTGAATATGTAACTACAGAGGCAGGGGAAATTGGTGCATCCAATGCTACAACTGGCAGCACTTGTCGAAGAATTTTAAGGTGACTGAAGCCTGAAGGTATTTCACCTGTATTTTTTTAAGGTGACTGAAGCCTGAAGGTATTTCACCTGTCAAATACTGGTCCTGACGCTACCATTGCAACGTAAGTTGCAACGACCTGTAAAAACAGTAAAAAGGAATAACAGTGCTGAAGAAATCAAAGTTTTTGCCAAACTATCAATCTCTAGTCCACAGAGATGGTGAAGCATAGAATAGATAAACAAATAGCTATAATAAAACATACAACAAATAGCTATAAGAATAGGCATGACTCGATTTCATATTAGAACAACCATTTATTCAAGTGCAAATCAGACAAGCAATGGCTGGACTAGACCGATGAAAGCGAACTAAGGTTAGTATTAGTTAGCCAAACGTGCCCGAGTAGTAGTATTCAAACGTAAAGACCGTGCGTTTAAACTGGAATGCATATTTTGATCACTATCATTGGCTACGGCCAGATATGTAGTAACAATAGGAACTTACACACAACAGATACAAAATCATCGTCAAGCTATAAATTCAACCGATAACTATGCAGATCAAATAAATGAAACTACCACCAAGCATATATTATGACAGTTACGAGTCCAAACACATTATGAACATATAGTATCATATCCATTATAGATTTTTTTATCCTATAATTAGAATATCCATAACTTGACAGGTGTACATGAACCTTATGTGGCTAAAGGAATCACGACCTATATCTCATGAAGGAGTACATTCACTTGCACGACAAATACATTTTTCTCAACTTCTCTAAAATACCAAATCTGTGTAATAGTGTATAGCTTATGTACAAGGATATGTAATCTCACCATCCATTATCAAGCTCCTCCTCGCATGCATCATCACAGAGCCTTGGTCTCTCCTCCGGAGGTAAACCAGCTCCTTCTGCACCTGTTGGCAGACCAAATCCGACTGCTCGCCTTCGACTAGTTAAATTGTTCATCTGATTGTATCGTCCCATCCCACTTACATAAGTCACGGGGTCTAAAGCTGAGCAATGCAGTTCAAAACTCGGGATCTTATGTCCCTTTTTAACAGGCTGCTTGCAATATGCCCTATTACTGAAGCCTGAACCTGCAAAAATGATCATTTTGGGATGTGCAACAAGAAACACAAAATTGCGTGATTTTCAATTTTTAGCATAAACGGTGAATATGGTTTCCTAGGTTCCATTAAGAAGAGTTTAAGGAAACTGTTGGCCTACATATATAGAGTGTCATTGTCTCTTTCACAGGAGTGGGCTAAATACATATAAAATAAAATAAAATGGGCTCAGATAGAGTTCCACATGATCCTAAAATGACCAGAGAAGGACTCCACTCCCATCCAAATGACCTGTTTGTGACCAATTATGCAAGTTGCACCTCCTGACTATCCACAGGAGCATTATGGGCTTTAAAATACAGAATTAAGAATCAATATAAACCAAATGCTTAAGATAATAAGTAGAGGTTTCAATTTTGTATTTAAATCTATAAACTTTTTGTCTCCTATCTGATATATAGAACTATACTCACACATGAGATCTCCTGACACTTTCAAACTAAATCGTTAATGAATGTTAAGATTTCTTGAAATATTTTGTAACTTTTAAATCTATTAAAAAGAGCTAAAAATATGATTTTTTTTTTTTGAATTAAATCATCCAATCGCATTATGAAGAAAATATTGAATACAAAGTATTTTAAGTCCCAAATTTTTAGATAGTTTAGGACTATTATACTTCAGTGTTCGGAATGATATTTGGGAATTGAGAAATTGGGTATAAGATGAAAAAGAGAAGTGACTATATAAGAAATTTAAGGTTCATTTTTTTTTTTGAATTTACTATTATCAAAATATAAAATTAATAATAGTTTACCTAAAAACAGAAATAGAAAATTAATATCTTAAAAAATGGGGAGTATCTAAAGGACCACACCATTTTTTCTAGTGAGCCAAGAACTGTCTAGTGGGTTCACCAGGGAAAGTGGTGTGCTCGTTTGGAAACTCCCAAAAAATGCAGTACTCCATTTTGCAATTAAGACCCATTCCTAGAATCAAAACAATATTTCTTGATTATTATTATTATTAAGAAAATTGAAATTTTCAAATTTAAAAAAATGAAAACAATCACCTTCTGAGTTCGGATTCAGGAGCCAATGAGATTGCAGGTGAGATTCGGGTCCGATCTTACAAATTCCACTTCCAACATCCTTTTTCTCTCTCTAAAAATTAAAATTGTGAGATGGGTTCCTCTTCTTCTCTCTCTTCGAGAGTAGCTCCTTCTTCAATGGCGGAGGTATGAAGTTTAATTACGAATAATCTTTTAACTCTTTGATTTTTTTTTTTGAAATTTCTTTTTTTTTTTTTAAACTTGTGGCGTAATATTGCTTGAATTCTGCACTCTTTGAGTTAATATTGCGGGCTGCCCTAATTTTGATGCTAGGGCATTGGCTTTGAAGAATAGTAGATAATTTGGTGTTGGGCGATGGTGGAAACTAGTCTAGATTTCAAAATCTTGCGACCAAAATCGATCATTTTCTTCTTGTCAAGAAATAAATTAAAAAAAAGGACCCTTTTTTAATACTTCTTATGAGAATTTAGGTGCTTTTTTGCTATTTTGGACACAAGAGCAGCTGCAATTGTGCAATTCAGTTGGTATGCATGATTAATGAATTAGCTAATAAAACCTTTACTACTGAATTTAGTTTGTGTGATTTAACTGATATTACTGTAATTGGCCGCCTTTTTATCAGTGTAATATTATGGCCTGCCCTAGAAGTTAAATGTCATCAGAAATTTATTCAAAGAAAGACATCAGTTTTAAGTGTTCATAGGCTCCACACATAGATCCTCCCCAGATCCTACAATGCGGGATCCTCGTGCATTGAGTTGTTGCCCTTTTAGGGGTGGGGTTGGATTGAGAATTTAGGGCGCAAATTGGCCCTCTTCTGTATTTTTATCAGAATCTGGGTCAAAATTAAAGTGAAGAGTGTAATTATCTCGTGTTATTGGATCCAATTAAAGGGGAACTGAGTGGCGTAGTTGTCCCTTTATGGGAGCCAAAATGTGCACAAGTAACCTGGTATTCATGTTGACAAGGATCATTTAATGGTACATCCAAGAAAACACATTTGCATGCATTACTTTTCAAGGCAGATTTTAACTAAGACTTGCATAGATGGGCAGAATAAAATAAAATAAAATAAAATAAATGTTCTCACAGTTTCTATTGGTGAAGTTAAATTTGGATATCGAGATTGTGGATCTAATCCTATTCATATATACTCATATTAAGGAGGATGGTAAGGGGACAAAAGGAGAAGGATGGGACTTTGGTCCCACATTAGAAAGAGCACAACATGCGTATATATTTAAATACAGTTATTTAATCTCCAACTCTCAACCCTTCATCTCCTTAATTTAAACTCATCATTACGTTCATCAAATCATTTCTCTAAACCTGAAAAAACTAAGTCCCAATTAACTTATATAATTTCTCGAAACATTTAATCTTTTTTAGCTTCTAAGTTTAGTTAAAACTCAAATTCTCTTCTTAATTCAATGCCTACACATTTAAACACACTCTCTAAATCTCTCTCCTTCTTTGCATACCAACCATCACCTTGTCCAGCGCCTCCTACCACCATACCTCTTTACTAGCGCATCGACCGTCAATTGCCTTCTCTCGTCGGAGCAACACCAAAGTAACATCACCATCATCTTCTTCTTGAATTTCACTTCCTTGACTTGAGGTAGGAGATGAAACTTTGCCTTCTTTTATTTTAATTTAGCATTTTAGATCCATGTCTCATTGCATACACTCGACTCGAAATCTTATATGCTAAAAACTAACCCATTAACCATCTTACTAACCTTGTAAGAGGGATTCTCAGACCCGTATAACTAATTCCAGACCCATTAAGCCTTTTCAACATAAAAAACTAATTATTTTTAATATTTTAGATATCAGAAAATTCCTAAAAAGTCATTCAAGTCATATTAATCATTTGTGAACAAACCATAATGATTTTTTTTGTAGATTTTCGCTATTTGCTTGTGAATTCAAGAGTAGAACATAACGGACAAAGGCAAATTCTCTTGAATTAGCTCAAAATGCTATTCTATTATAAAATTACATTTTATTGCATTTATATGCTCTGTTGAATTTTATTCACATTTAGACCCCTTTAAAATGTGTGAGAAGACAATCAAATTCGACAGCACATGCTATGAAAGTGACTCGAATTGTTCAAATTACCTCTAACTGAAATAAATAAGAGTGATGTTGTAAAAAAACCCTAAACACTATTACTTCCTTTTTAGTTCAGAAGAGGATTTAGGACTTGAGAGGAGAAATTCTTTGTTGGGATATGTGATATCCAACAACTGAGAAATGTTGTTGAGCTCTAGTTTTTTGTGATGCCATCTTACTTGTTACGCCCCGCTCCCGATATACGGTATACAAGCACGTGTAACAGGTACCGGCAACATATTCAGTTTGAATATGCTAAAGCCTCAATAAATTTGCCACAATAATACTCAGTAATTACGATAGAAAAATTCAAAAAAAGTTTGACTTTTCATTTATTGGAATGAAGTTTAGATACAATTGAAACAGAATATAATAAAATTAAACAAAAGGAATAAGGGAATCTCTAATTCGTTATGGAGCTTCAATATGATGTTTAAAGTATACTAGATCCTGCGTCAGTTTTGGCATGTCCATCGGTAAATCTGGGCATGCACACACAGGTCGTTAGATTGCGACCAAAATAAAAAATCAGAAAGAATATGAAATATAGCAGTTATATCCAAACATAATAATAACACAAGTTTTAGAAAATATGGAATGAGATGTCTGTAATAATGATGTCAATTAATTTAGGTTATCTTAATGTCATTTTAACGAAGTCAACTTTATAACAGAGGTATTTTTGTCTAGGATGTCATGTAATTGGAAAAGCTAATTGATGGGATACCACTGTTTTGATTGTTTCCTGTACAGACCCAGAAAATGGTCACAGGATTGTCCGGTGCTGAGTCGGACCTGCCGTCAGGCAAACGTGAATTATAGTCAGATATGATCCAGCAAATCATCACGCACCCATGGTGTGCGAAATATTCAGTTGTACAACTTAACAAGTTTACAACCGAAACAGAGTATATTTCCATCATTCAGTTTCTCTCCCAACCCAGTGTCATTTAGGTATAGTATAGTATATTGATTATATCAGGTACAATATTTCAATTAGATTTTTCTTAATTTATTAACAACATGATTTATAGAGTCCATTCAGTTTATGCTTTATTCAATAAATCACAATTAGCTATATTTAAAAGTCACTGATTCGAGACATCATAGAGATATCGGTCAAGCAATTATATGGATGCTGGGAGGTTTTCCGTGCGTTGCACGTTCCTTAATTAGAGAACCAGCATACAAAATAACTTTTCTAGACACCGACACAAAATGATATCACGAACAATATTTTTCTGTGAATATAACTTTTATGTGATTTATTAAATTTGTATATATGATTATTCTAAAATCTAACTATACTATGTAATTTAAATTTAATGATAATTGATAATAGATATTTGATGACAAGAAACATAATAAGTAATTGATAAATTTCTACAAAATAATAAATCAATTTACACAAAATAAATAACATGATTGAAACAACAGGTATATAAAATAGCATGATTAGTGAGTCCGAAAATGAACTCACCTGGATTTTGTTTTCCGATGTCGCTCAATGGAGTAATCTACACATTAAAAATATTCTAAGAATATTAAAAACATATTAATATGAATTTATATGATTTTTAGGGATTTTTCTAATATTTATAACATACTCAAAAATTGATTTTAGTATTAAGCGGATCTGAAATTAAGAAATAGGTTTGGCTCTGTTTTATTGGGCTTATAAGATGATAGATGTTTTTTTTTAGGTTATTAGGATTATTGAGTAGTAGAGGAACTAACGTATGATTCATTTAAAATAATTTAATTCAAGAAGAAGAAGAAAAAGAAAAATAATATCTAATCTCTTGTCAAAACGTGAGAATCTAAAATGTGGAAAGAAATGGAAGGAGACACCCTTCTCCGGTGAAGTGGTGGCAACTCTGGCGGTAGCTCCTGCGGTGGTTTTGAAGGTGGCTCGGGCGAGACGAGAGAGAGAGAGATTATAATGTTAGAGAATGATTTTTAGAATGAGTGGAATGTGTTTTGAGTTAAGCGTTTATATAGGATTGGATTTAGGAGTTACAGAATGTGAAGGGTTTAGAGAGTTATAGAATCTGAAACGTTTGAGTAGTTATAGAATTTAGAGAGTTAAGAGAATTAAATTGGATATTTAATGTAGATAATTTATGGAGAAGATGAAAGGATGGGAGTTAGAGAAATGAATGAGTAATGAGTTGAGAATATGAAAAGTTTGAGAGTTATAAGAGATGAAATGTTTAAAAATGAAGAGTCATATTTATTATTTTGTTTGTTTATTTAATCTTTTATTACTTTAAAAAAATGGAGGGTTGTTACATTCTGCCCCCCTTGAAAAAAATAATTTCGTTCTCGAAATTAAATAAAACAAATTAAGGAAATATTTTATGTATTCTTATTATTTGGACAACTTCTCATCATTCTTGTTGAGCTCGAGCTTGATCTATGGATAAGGCGAATCTTCTCAAGCTTGGGAGGGAATTGGAATCAATAGAGGGTTATAAAAGTTATAATTCTATGATAAGATTAGATATCAAAGGATTATTATTTAAATCTTATTTAGGATGTAAATTTTCAGGGACTAAAGAATTCGGACATGGATCAAAATAAATGGATCACTGATTAAGATCAATATACGAAATGTGAAAGAGTTGAAGGAATGTAATTCAAATATTTCAAAGAGTATTATTATATAAGCGTGGCAAAATTTTATATCAGGATCCAAATCAATTCAAGCAACATGAACTAATTTGAGAAACCTGGCTCTGATACCACTAAAATAAATAACATGATTGAAACAACAGGTATATAAAATAGCAAGATTAGTGAGTCCGAAAATGAACTCACCTGGATTTTGTTTCCCGATGTCGCTCAATGGAGTAATCTACACATTAAAAATATTCTAAGAATATTAAAAACATATTAATATGAATTTAGATTATTTTTAGGGATTTTTCTAATATTTATAACATATTCAAAAATTGATTTTAGTATTAAGCGGGTCTGAAATTAGGAAATAGATTTGGCTCCATTTTATTGGGCTTATAAAATGATGGATGTTTTTTTAGGTTATTAGGATAATTGAGTAGTAGAGGAACTAACGTATGATTCATTTAAAATAATTTAATTCAAGAAGAAAAAGAAAAAGAAAAATAATATCTAACCTCTTGTCAAAACGTGAGAACCTAAAATGTGGAAAGAGATGGAAGGAGACACCCTTCTCCGGTGAAGTGGTGGCAACTCTGGCGGTAGCTCCTGCGGTGGTTTTGAAGGTGGCTCGGGCGAGACGAGAGAAAGAGAGAGAGATTATAATGTTAGAGAATGATTTTTAGAATGAGTGAAATGTGTTTTGAGTTAGGGGTTTATATAGGATTGGATTTAGGAGTTACAGAATGTGAAGGGTTTAGAGAGTTATAGAATCTGAAAGGTTTGAGGAGTTATAGAATTTAGAGAGTTAAGAGAATTAAATTGGATATTTAATGTAGATAATTCATGGAGAAGATGAAAAGATGGGAGTTAGAGAAATGAATGAGTAATGAGTTGAGAATATGAAAAGTTTGATAGTTATAAGAGATAAATGTTTAAAAATGAAGAGTCATATTTATTATTTTGTTTGTTTATTTAATCTTTTATTACTTTAAAAAAGTGGAGGGTTGTTACATTCTACCCTCCTTGAAAAAAATAATTTCGTCCTCGAAATTAGATAAAACAAATTAAGGAAATAGTTTATGTATTCTTATTATTTGAACAACTTCTCATCATTCTTATTGAGCTCGAGCTTGATCTATGGATAAGGCGAATCTTCTCAAGCTTGGGAGGGAATTGGAATCAATATAGGGTTATAAAAGTTATAATTCTATGATAAGATTAGATATCAAAGGATTATTATTTAAATCTTATTTAGGATGTAAATTTTCAGGGACTAAAGAATTCGGACATGGATCAAAATAAATGGATCACTGATTAAGATCAATATACGAAATGTGAAAGAGTTGAAGGAATATAATTCAAATATTTCAAAGAGCATTATTATATAAGCGTGGCAAAATTTTATATCAGGATCCAAATCAATTCAAGCAACATGAACTAATTTGAGAAACCTGGCTCTGATACCACTAAAATAAATAACATGATTGAAACAACAGGTATATAAAATAGCATGATTAGTGAGTCCGAAAATGAACTCACCTGGATTTTATTTCCTGATGTCGCTCAATGGAGTGATCTACACATTAAAAATATTCTAAGAATATTAAAAACATATTAATATGAATTTATATGATTTTTATGGATTTTTCTAATATTTATAACATACTCAAAAATTGATTTTAGTATTAAGCGGGTCTGAAATTAGAAAATAGGTTTGACTCCATTTTATTGGGCTTATAAGATGATGAATGTTTTTTTTAGGTTATTAGGATTATTGAGTAGTAGAGGAACTAACGTATGATTCATTTAAAATAATTTAATTCAAGAAGAAGAAGAAAAAGAAAAATAATATCTAACCTCTTGTCAAAACGTGAGAACCTAAAATGTGGAAAGAGATGGAAGGAGACACCCTTCTCCGGTGAAGTGGTGGCAACTCTGGCGGTAGCTCCTGCGGTGGTTTTGAAGGTGGCTCGGGTGAGACACGAGAGAGAGAGATTATAATGTTAGAGAATGATTTTTAGAATGAGTGGAATGTGTTTTGAATTAGGGGTTTATATAGGATTGGATTTAGGAGTTACAGAATGTGAAGGGTTTAGAGAGTTATAGAATCTGAAAGGTTTGAGGAGTTATAGAATTTAGAGAGTTAAGAGAATTAAATTGGATATTTAATATAGATAATTCACGGAGAAGATGAAAGGATGGGAGTTAGATAAATGAATGAGTAATGAATTGAGAATATGAAAAGTTTGTGAGTTATAAGAGTTGAATGTTTAATAATGAAGAGTCATATTTATTATTTTGTTTGTTTATTTAATTTTTTATTACTTTAAAAAAATGGAGGGTTGTTACATTGCTGATCTCCTTTGAACCAAGTTGGCTTCAGAGAAGGTAATGGAGTATCTAACCCATATTTTGTAAAGAAGCACATATCTTGTTCAGTCCCAAATGCTTGATTTGCCTATTTTCTTATGTGTGTGTGGCAGAATCACTGGCCAGTGTAGTTTTCAAAACCACTCATAGAATGATGAACTAAAGTTGACATATTATTATTTTCTGAAGGACCTCTCAAACTATTGTGGGAATCAATTGTTCTATAAATAGAATGGCTGGTACGACTATTGTTCTATATTGATGGTTCTCTCTATTATTGAGTTAACAAAAGGGTTTTCTACATTAGAGATTGAAATATTAAGTTCATATCTATGAATTGGAAACAAATTCAGGTTTTCTTTATTCTTTTTAAATTGTTGCAAGTGAGATGTTGTGAATGGACTATTGTGTTGCAATTGTTGTTTTTTGTTCCTGTCGATATTGCATAGATTGTTGCTTGTGATGGAAGGTTCAAGTAGTTCTTTATGTACACACTCACTTTTTATGTTGCATTAGATCGGGTAGATTGTTGCTTGTGATGAAATAATGGGTTTTGTTAGTATGAAGATAAAAGGAAGGAGGAGAGGGTATTTTCGGGTTCAAAATTTTTTGGTATTTTAAACAGAGCGACTAAATAAAACTGTTATCTATCTCCGTTAAGTTTCAAGGGATCAAATAAAATTCGACATGGGTACAAGTGCTACAAACCCCATAGTATAAAGATAGCTATCGTTATTAACCCTTATTATTTTCATCATACTTAAGTGGAAAATTGAACCTTGTTATATTTGCATATTTTGTTAAATAAAAATTGTAACTTAGGTAGAAATAAATTGATAATGCTAAATAGAATATTGCAAAATATTTATAATAAAGAGAAAACTTGATTTTATATCATTTATACTATTTGTGGCTAAGGAAAGTGGCTGGATCGGTGGTTATGTAACATGTGAAAGCACGAATAATCTCCCATCTCCCTGCACTTACCTAGTCAACTAGTCGTAATAATATTTAAATCTAAGATGGAAATGTATTGGGAATATTCTAACAAAGTACTAATCGAGTATACTTTGGATTCATGAAAATAACATGGAATAGATTTATAATATTGAACACTATTAAACCTGATCCTGATATAAACTACTAATGCTATTCCTAACATGATATTCACACATGATTAACTTTTAAATGACATGGGATTAGGGAAAAATTAAAAGATGGAGTCCCATTGTATTTCAACCGTTACATTGTTAAGTTATACAACTAAAACTATATATCACTATAAGATGCGGAGTGGTTGTTGGACCACTTCTGTTATGCCTAGCGATGGGTTTCGCACCGGAATCCTGATCTTTGATCCCGTGGATGTTGTTGGACCACTTCTGTTATGCCTAGCGGTAGTTTGGGTTTAGCATTGAAATCCTGATCTGTGACCCCGGTTAGCCACGGGATGCTGTTGAAGTATCCTCCTTCCATCAGTTACTTCTCTAATATTATATGACACTATATAATTAAGAATAACATAGCTAGATTTGTTAAGAACTATGTACATATATAATTGATACTTGTAGAATAATTGACACTTCTTTTAGAAATAATGATGTAGGAAAATTTTTTACTTTTGTCATATAGGCATATATTTATATTTATTGTGATTGTGATATGACGATCCTGGATATGCATATTTAGACTTGAAAGTGGACCCACCAGAATTGAGTCAAGATCTGGAGAATTTTAAGAAGCTTATCAAAGCTCAATAGGAGATCAAAGTTATTTTAGATTTATATAAGTTCGCTTTACGCATTAGGAAGGTTATTTTTTACTTGTTATTCTTTATCAGATTCATTATATTCCTGGTGTTCCTTCCGTTGTAGCCAAACTTTATTTTAATTAATAAAAAACTGAATTCTATTACTTGGTCAATCAGTTGCCATGCATAAATATTAGTAATGTAAATGAGGCTTAGTATATTCAAGCAAATACCGTTGCCATCTCCGCTAATCCGTATTCTGGATAGGGGTGTTACATCCTTCTCTTCGTATGCTCTAATGAACCAATCCTCTATCAACCAACCTCACAAATCTAGAAAATTTGCTAAACCATTACTTTCCTTTTCTAAAGAAAATATGTAATGTATCTTATGCTAACATTATATACTATATTTTTTATATGAGTCATAGTGATTGTGTCTATGAAATGACCCCTTGAGGTTATGAACTTAATACTTATGTTTTAAAGAATGAAATTGTCATAAACCCATCTGAAGTTGAGTAAACTAGCCGCACTGACATGACAGCCATGAAAACAAGTGATGAAAACAACTTTAAAATGTAGTGTGTGGCCAAAATACGGTTATTAAGTTTTAGTTATTCTTTGTTGTGCTTGTGTTTACTTGCATATTTAAATATTTATGGTTATAGGGTTGAATTTTAGAAGGTTCTTATTTATATATTCACATTTGATATGTAACCCAATTGTAGCCTAAATGATTAGATGAGCCTGTCAGGTTTGGATCATCTAATTATGGATGGGTTGGGTTATGGTTATAATTATTCACTAGTTTGGAAAAGCCAAATAGATTTCTTTTTAGACGTGGATCGAGTGCGAGCAAAATATATTTCTTTTTAACTTGGAGGGCAGATAAAGACAGTTGCATTGATTGTAAGGTATTGGCAGGTGAAAGTGTAGTAATCCAACATAAACTCTTAGTTTTAGAAATTCAGATTAGAAAGAGACTTAGAAATATTAAGTATAAGTTGAATTCTAAAATTAAGTAGTGGCGATTAGAAGGTAATCAAAAAGTTTTTGTAGATAGAGTAGTACAAGAAGTAGATTGGAAGGACCATGATGATCCTGATGTAATATGAAACAAAATGGCTAGATACATTAAGAGAGTAGGTAAAAATGTATTTTGTAATTCGAAGGGCGGTGCTCCACCATGTAAGGATATATGGTGGAATAAAGAGGTAAAAAATGATATTAAAATCAAGCAGGACTTTTATAGAGATTTGAAAAACAATGATGGAACATGCTTTGAGAGGTATAAGCTAGTTAAGAAGAAAACTAAGAAAGTTGTTCATGATACAAAAACTAAATTATATAAATAAGTGTATGAGAAGTTGGACAATAAAGAGACAGAAAATGATATATATAGAATTGCTCGAATAAGAGAGAAAGTTTAGATGCTTATATACTGTAAAGTGTATTAAAGATGAGAATTAAAAGGTTCTAGTTTGAGATGAGATTAAAACAAGATGGAAAGATTATTTTGATAGATTATATAATGGTAGTTTTATTTAACATCTGGAGACCTTACTGTTCAGTGTAAGGATATTAATTGCAGTTTTATTGGCAAAATTAAAGAATATCAAGTAAAAGAGGCTTTGAAGAGGATGAAATCAAGAAAAGTTGTTGGTTCAGATGAGATTCCTATAGAAGTATTGAGGTACTTAGGAGAGTTGGGTGTGAGGTGGCTGACTGATATTTTTAACAAAATTTCGCAAACTAAGAAAATGCCAAATGAATAGTGAAAGAGTACCGTATTATCTTTGTATAAGAACAACGGTGATATTCAGAATTCTAATTATCATGGAATAAAACTCATGTGTCACGTTATGGAATTTTGAGAAAGAGTAATTGAATATAGATTGAGGCAGACTGTAAAAATATCAGAGAACTAGTTTGGGTTCATACCGGGACGATCAATAACAGAAGCAATTACTTTATCAACTTATAAAGCGATTCCGAGAGAAAAATAGAGATTTGCATATGATATTTATTAACGTAGAGAAAACCTATGATAAGATACTATGAGAGGTGCTTTGATAGACATTGATGAAGAAAATAGTCACTATCAAGTATATTGACATAATAAAGAATAAGCCTGTTGGAGTAGTGGCCAATTTCAGAACACGTGATCTAATAAGTGATTTTTATATCACAATTGGATATCATCAAGGATCTGTATGTAGTCCATTATTATTTGTTGTAGTGATGGATGAACTTACTAAAGTTATTCAAGATTAGATACCTTGGTGTATGCTATTTGCTGATAATATTGTTTTAATTGATGAGACAAGAGCATGAGTGAATGCCAAATTAGAGTTATGGAGGCACAAATTAGAATCTAGAGATTTTAAATTGAGTATGTCTAAAACAGAGTATATAGAATGTAAATTTAATATACGACGGACCCTAGACTATAGTGTTGTAATACTGGATGGGGAAGAGATACAAATGAGCAGTCAGTTTAGATATTTGTGTTCTATTATTCAGAATAATGGAGAGATTGATAGTAATGTCAGTCATAGGATACAAACTAGCTGGTTAAAATGGAGGAATACAACAGGAGTTATGTGACCGTAACATTCCATTAAGGCTAAATTTTTTTTTTATAGGATTGCTATTATGTCAGGTTTATAATATGGTACGAAATATTGAGCTATAAAGAAACGTCATTCACAAAACATAAGTGTATCAAAGATGCACATGTTTTGTTGGATATGCGGCAACACTAGGAGAAATAAAGTGAAAAATGAAGATATTCGTGCTAAGATAAGTGTAACCCCCATCGATGAGAAGATGTGAGAAAATCGCTTACGCTAGTTTCTCATGTGTATCGTGGATCTACAAATGCACTAGTTCAATGAGAGGAGTTTATCAATGTAGGACAAGTTAAAAGAGAGAAGAGAAGACCAAAGAAAATATGGATGGAAGTAATTCGAAAAGATAAGGATTCTAGAGGTATAAATGAGGAGATAATAGATATTACTTGATAGGAATGAACGGAGAAGGATTATCAACGTGATCGATTCGGCGTGATTCTCTTTTGGTTCATATAGCCTACCCCAAGTACTTGGAATAAAAGGCTTTGTCATTGTTGTTGTACCAGTTTGGAAAAGCCTTATGTGTCTTATTGAAGTCGTATGCAAGAACCACCTTTTCTTACATGGGTGATGGATATGATACTGTGTGATGAGAGGACCAAGACATATAAGTTGTTTGGGTGGAAGACTGAAGCATGTATGCCACTAGAAAACATATTAACTTCCCAAAACATAAACTAGAATCATATGTTGCTTCAAAGTCCCATGACAACTGTCACTTGTTCAGAAATGACAAGGGATTTTTAGAAAGTGCAGTGTCAGCTTGAGGTGCAATGGAGGTGGTCTATAGTCAATTGGCAAGACACATAGTCCAATATTATTGATAATATCAAGCAAACATGAGTTTATTCCTACATACTAGGATTGAGAGATTTTCCATTTGGGTCTACTATGGGTGGGCTTACAAGTATTAGCAAGTTTGCTCAATAAATAAGAAACTCGCAATAAGTTGTAGTGTTTCCTAATATAAATTAGTAGATTAAAAGTTGTTGTACAAGTTTCATACTCTTTTATTCATTTTATTTATTTTTTTTAATGAGAGTACCATGGAGATAGAAGTTCATATGTGATTATTTGCATTGTAATTTACTTTCCTTTCAAGAGTAAAGGGTCCAATTGTATAGGTATGGTTTTCCTTAGGAGGGAATATCACGGGGCTAGTCAGAAAGGCTTTCCTAGTTTTATAGTTTGGTGATGTGTGTGTGTATGTGCATTGTTGAAAATAAAACGTTATGAAACACGTTATATTGCGTTACGAAATTTAATGGAACCCAGCGCTATCTAACACATGAAAATAACTCAGTGTAACTCAGTACACTGTAATAATATGTTTTTTTATGTTATTTTATGTTATATTATGAACGTTATGTTAAATTATGTTATGTTACGTTATTTACAACTTTTTTAGTAATTTTTATATTGTTGTTGATTATTATTTTGATTATTAGCGAATTGCTAAAATTTTCTTGCTTGATTACTTGTTGGCTTGTTTGGTTACTTGTGGAATTACTAACTTATAAATTTGTGATTGTTTTCTTATTCACTTGTTGTAATTCTTCTCTAGTTGCTGAAATATTTTATTTGTTGATTCTATCGAATATTTAACTGAATTGAAATCAATAATTACAAATAAGATAAATTGAACATTACAAAATATAAATTACAGCAATATAATAACTGGAATTGAAATAAAAAATTGAAAGTTTTCTTGTTTAGATGATGATTGGAACAAGTGTTGTAGGTTTAATATAATTTATGAAGATAAATGTGAAAATTATTATAAAACGTGATATAAAATTAGAATGGATTATGTATTTTATATTTTTTTACAAATTTTAAATTTGTTTTTCAATTTATAAAAATTATTTTATATAGTTTTATATTTATTTTTATTAAATAAATAGGAAATTGCATAACCTACATTGTGCATTACGCTCTATGTGACATAGCTTTACAAAGGCAAAACGTTACGTTACCGTTATAGCTATTTTAAACATTGTGTACATGTGTGTTGTGTATCCGCGAGTTTGTGTGTGTGTGAGAGAGAGAGAGAGAGAGAGATACTTCAATGGAGGAGGTAGTCATGTGGTTATGACCATGGAGGATGGATGGTATAGTAACATTATCATTAGGTATTTTACTTAGACTTTAGATTGGAGGTCAAGTTAGTTTTTTTTTATTTTATTAAATTGGTGATAGTAATACTAGAAAGGAAGTGCAAATGGTAGGATTAGGCTTGCTTGTCAACGACAACAATAATAATTTTTATTTTGTTAGTGTTGATGGTAATATCAGAAGGTACAAGGATGAAGGGAGATTTTGTCATTTGTGGCAGTTATGATAGTTACATAGTGGTGGTTGGATAGGTGATGACTATTCAATGTTCAAGAAAATTGTTTAGCAAGCAGTAGTACTTTTTCATTTGGAATATTAATAATAATTCTAAGCATAACTAATCAAAGATTTTGAACATGTTTTTACTCTAAAATCTTGACTTGTGGAGTCATGTGATCCGCATCTATTCACTTTGAATGGAAAAGTTAGGCCCAACAATTTTAAGCAGTCAAAGTTAAGCCTAGAAAAATTTCAAGAAGATTATCAGTCAGTACCACTAGAGTATTAGGGGTATTTTCTGCCACTTTCATTTATATATATCTCTGACTGCAAGAGAGTAATTCAAACGAATAACTTTGGTGAGGTGAATACTTTGCCTTCCTAGTTGTAAGGAGAAAAATAGTGAAATCAGAAGTTAATATTGAATTCTGCCTATCACGTTTCATTGCAAGGATGAACTGACATGATCATGGTTTAATTTCTTTTATTCACTGAATCAGAATGAGGTCAACGTATTATTAGGCCATCCTTGTACATTAATTTCTGTTCCTCTCTTGTTTTTGAATATTTAATAGGTGTCGTAGTTCACCTATAATCATTTTGGTATAACATTTCCAAATGCTAGCTCTTATCCAAATCAGATCTAAGAATTTGGACGGGAGAAATTAGTGGGATGATAGTTTCAAATGTAAAGGATTCACGAATATGAAAGGACAAAATTTGGGGGTCTTATCATCGAAGTACGCCAATTTTAATGCCTAAGAGAAGCTAATGATATGCACTCCATGCCCCCCCTCCACACACGCACACTGAGAGAGAGTGGGAGAGTAGTTCTATTGTACTAGACCCAATTTCATATATGTTTATTTTTTATTGATAGAAGTAAAGAAACAATATCTTTGCTTCATACAAAATCATTAAATGAACTCAGCAAGATGAGCAACATTCACACAAATTAGCGGATTTGCAAGTTCCACCAAATGGTGGTGGGTTTCCTCCAAGGCCTCGGCAGAACACACCGCAGTGGGCATTGTCGCATGCTACTGAGCCGTAATCTTTGCAGCATATTCGTTTCAAGGCAGCTTCCGCTTCTAATAACATAGGAGGATTAATTTTAAAAGAAATACTATATCACTGAATTCATGCAAACAATTATATTAAAAAAATAAATTTATTAACACAAGAGATACCTGGGGTGCATCGTATGAAGACGACAATGAAAATGAGGAAGATGGAAATGAGCTTCATTTTCGGTTTACAATATTTATCTTCTCTCCTACTCCTGAGCAAGGATAGTGAAGACTGGAACACCAAAGCGGTATCTATATAGTCTTAAGTAAAAATCTATGTAAATGCATGCATTGACCAAAGTTATCAAATCTAGAAAATTTATTACCTTCTTTTTCGATAAAAAATATACAATAATGTAACTTGTGCTACACTATACTATATTTCATAGAAGATTCACTATGATAATGACTATAAAATGGCCCCATGAAGCTATGGGTGAGCAGATTTTCGAATTAACCAAAAAAAACCGTTCAACCGACCCGAACCGACGATTCGGTTAATTCGGTTATCGGGTCGGATCGGTTACAAAACCGAACTTCAATTTGGCCTTCGGGTCGGGTTTTGGTGGCATAATCGCCCACCGAAATCGACCGAAAAAATCAAATAGTAACTCTATCCAACCCGATAACCCGTAATTCAACCTGACCCGTAACTCGAATCTTTTAGTTAATCCAGAAAGTCCAATTTTTTTTTAAACTCAAGTGGGTTTCTTGGCCGTAGCCCAGAAAACCAACCGAAACCGAACCGAACCGAACTTTCGGTTCGGGTTTCGGTTATTTGTGAAGTTCGGTCGGTTCAGTTTCGGTTTTGTTAGTTTAGTTCGGTTTTCGGTGGGGTATTTTCTACCCAAAACCGAACCGAAACGACCGATACTCACCTCTATATGAGGCTACAAACTTAACACTTATGTCAATAGAATGAAATTCTCGTTGTCTAGTCTGAAGTCGAGTAATCTAGCCCCTGTGACACCACAGTCATGAAACCAATTGATGAGAAGGGGAAGAGAATATTTTGCGTTGGAAATTTTTTATTGAATCAGAAAATATAGCTTTATACAATTATGTGTTTTCCTATAATTTTACCAATATATTCTAGACAGTACAAGTATAATAGGAAATTAATTTTTAACAGTTAATACAATTTATTTCATTAATTCTCTTTAATATGGAAACTAATTATTCTCATTAACTCTCTCAATAAGGAAAGTAGTATCTCTCATTAACTCTCCTAACATGGAAACTAATATCTCACCGTTAATATAATTTATTTTATTGCCTCTCTCAACTCTCCCCCCTCAAGTCAGAGAATGAATGTCAAGAACTCCCAATTTGCGTTTTGTGGTCGAGAAAGTTTCCTTCCCAATAACTTTGTGAACGCATCCGCAAGTTGATTTACTGAAGTAATATATTTGGTTGCAACCTAAACTTCTCGTGTCTTGTCATGAAAAAATAACAATCCATATCTATATATCTCGTTCTCTCATGGGAAATGAGATTGGCTGCTATGTGTAAGACTGCTTTGTTGTCGCAATATAACAATGTCAGTTTCAGATATAATACTAGTAAATACTTTAACCATGAGTATAGCCAAGATAACTCACAACATGCACTTGTAATTACTCTATATTCAGATTTTGTTGAGAAAGATATTGTTTTGCTGTCTATTTGTCCGCTAGTAAATAAGAGAAGATCCAAAAAGATGCACTAACCCGTGGTGGATTTATGAGATGTTGGGTAACCTGCCTATTAAGAATCATTAAAGGCTTGCAGATATAAATCATTCTGAGAAGGAAAAACTAAACCATGTTCTGGATTATTTTCAAATATTGCAACACATGCAAGGTAGCTTCCTTGTGTGGTTTACGTGGCGCAAGTATAAATATGCTCAACACATGTACCGAATGAGTGGTATCTGACTGGGTAATGGTCAAATAAATTAGACATTGAACGAGCCGCCTATAATGAGATGGATTTCTAAGCAATTCTCCTTCATCTGAAAGTTTCATGTTTTGCTCCATGGGAAATTTTACGGGTTTAACATCTAAAAATCATCGTCCTTCAAAATTTCTGGAGTATATTTTTACTGTGAAATAGAGGTACCATTTTGTGATCGAGAGATTTTAATTCCTAGAAAGTACTTTAATATCTAGAAAGTACTACAAATGCCCAACTCCAAAAATAATTATGCAGAAATTGCCTAAGAGCTGATATGGTAGTGAGATCAATACCCGTATTAAGGATGTCGTGTATCAGCAAAGTTATAAATGATTTGCCTTTTCGACATGTAAACAACGAGTAGTCTGCATTGGATTGAACAAATCCAATAGCTTAGATGCTGTAGAGAATTTGACAAACCATTAATAGCAAGCTTGCTTTAAACCATATAATGACTTGTTGAGGTGACACACTAGGTTCTCCCCCTATCAATGAAGGCCAGGAGGTGGAGACATAAATTTCTTCATGGAGATCACCATGTTGAAAAATATTTTGGACGTCAAGATGGTGAAGAGACCAATTATGTGTAGCGGCCAAGGCCAATAAACGACAAACAATAATCATATCACCAGTAGAAGAAAAAGAGTCATGATGATCGATACGTTACAGTTGTTTATAACCTTTTGCACCCAACGAGCTTTGTAATGCTCAATAATACCATCTGAGTGTCGCTTGATTTTATAAACACAACGACAACCATTAAGCTTCTTGCAAGGAGGAAGAGAAGTGAGACCAAATGTGCTTGGCTTCGGCCAATTCAGATTGCATCGTTGCTTGCATGTGGGAATGAGAAGCTGCTTCGACATAGGAGGTAGGCTCAATATCCCGACTGGTAGCAGCAATGAAGGAGCGATGTGGTGGTGAGTAACGATAGTAAGAGAGAAAATTGCAAAGAGGATACTAGGTACTTTTTTGTGGATTAGATGACGAAGGCGAAAATTGTTCGGGAGGTGTCACTTGGTTGCAAAAAATAATTGCGCAAAGCCATGGTAGGAGCATGGGGTCTTTGAGAACAACACAAGGCTAGTGTGTGAAAGTAGGTGGAACAAGCTACAAATGAGAGTGTGATTTCAAAGGGAAGCCGATGTGGTTGATTATGGAGGTGGTGTTTGTGAGCCAGTGGAAAGAGGTTCTGAAGTGGAAAAATCAGACACAACAACGAGAACGACAGGTGCTAAATTGTAGAAAATATGTGGGTCAGATGGAGTGGACTCATAGGGAGATATATTTTTCATGACAAACAACATCACGACTAATGATTACTTAATGCATTGCAAGGTCATATAGTTTGTAAGTTTTTGGCCAATCGGATAACCAAGAAAACATAATATTTGGCTCGAGATGCTAATTTGAGAGAAATATACACATTAGTAGCATATGCATGACACTCAATAACCTTAAGATGAGAACAAATAATAATCTTGCTATAAAGCTGTTCAAGAGGAGTTTGTCAAGAAAGAAGTAGCGTAGATAAACATTTATTGATATGAATGGCAGTGAAAACAAATTCTGCCCAAAAAATGCAAAGGGAGATGTGCTTGAAAGCGATTGGCTCGTGCGTACTCGAGAATATGTCTATGTTTATTCTACGACCCCATTTTGTTGAGGGGTATAGACGCAAGAATGTTGATAAGTTGCACCCTTTTGTTCAAAAAAATCCCGCACAGAAGAGAACTCCCCTCATTGACGACGAATGTTAGCTATACGAGAATTGAAATGTGTTTGGATAAAAGAGAAGAAATTGGCATGTGAAAGTTGTGTATAACTTTTGTGATTGCAAGTGCACAAACATCACAAGTACCATTGAATTTGAAATAAAAATTTAACAAATTTTTTGCCATAAAATCTAGTCTAGAGAAAGATAAATGCCCCAATCAATAATATCGTAGATCAGTAGAGGGGGTCTCTCTCCCTCTTTCTTCATCAAGTCCTACAAACACACCACTGCGGAAAGAAGGTTACTGAACAATGGAGATCTTTCATGACCTGACTTATGGACATTAAATCCACCTTACAAGGTAGCACACCAAATACATTTTTCAAATAGATAATAGGGTTCAAAGGTAGAGTACCAGTAGATGTAATCGGAGCCTGTTCTCCACTTGGCATAATAACGGGTGGCAAAATAGTGTTTTCACTACTGTTGACAAGTAAATTTGGAGAGAAAATAATATGGTATGTTGTACCACTATCAATGATTAACTAAGAAAAGTGTAACAAACCTGAGGAAACAATATTAGCATTAGATATGGGATTAGTGGATTATGATATCCCTTTACCGTTCATGATCGACAATATTTGCTGGATTTGCAAATTTGATAGCCCATTCATTACGGACTGCATTTCCTATATTAGTGGACCATTCTTGACATTGTTGACCGAAAATTGATGGCTATTTTCATGCTTAGAATGAGTGCCTCCTTGATGGGTTTGAAGCATGTTTTTGAGTGTCCTGGTCGATATCAATTCAACTTCCAATGTGTCTCTAGCACATGATGGTCTTGATTACAATAAGAGCAGAGTAATGTAGAGGTTTGAATTAGAGTTGGTACGAGAGGAAGCACCTTGTCTATCTCGATCAGCCAAGGCTACTGGTTCATCACTTTGAATTGCCATGGTGAAGTCTCTGTTGTTTCATGAGCAGCACCTATGTTTCGTTGTTTTTCTTCCCGTATAATGGAAGAGTAAGCCTTTGCAATATCGGGTAGAAGATTCAGTAAAAGGATTTGCCTTGCATTATTGGATTTATTGAATACCATGAAAAAATTGCATCATTTTGCGTCTCTTACTTCCTGCTCTGCAAGTACAAATTGCTTCATTGTAGGATTCCAGTTCATCCCATATTTTTATAAGCCTTGTGTAGTAAGTTGCAACAGTCATATGATGTTGAGCGAGAGAAGCATTGTCCTTCACAATCTGAAAATGTGAAGGGTATTGCTTTGAGCAAACGACCCTAAGGTTTTTCCATACCTCCTAGGCGGTTGTTGAAAAAATAGTGTTGTTTGCAATATCCAGTGTGAGTGAATTGAGAATTTAGGAGAGAATCATATTGTTGCAACTTGTTATAATGCATGCTCATCCAATTTGTTTGTGATATACAGCATTGTGGTCCCATCTATGAAACCCAACTTGGATTTAGCGCCCAAAGAAATGACCATGGCTCTATACCTGGTCAAATAATTATCCTCACTGAGGGGCTTGGAAATGAGCACCATTCCGGGGTGGTGGGAATGATGGAAGAAATAAGGATTGACAACATTAGGTTTGCCTCCAATCAAAGGTTACTCGTTCGTCATGATGATAAGGAATAACAAAACCCAAAAGAACAAAAGAGGCAGAGAGCTGCGATAACATTCCCTGCTTACTATAAGAAGGGAAAGATAATATTTTGTCTTGCCTAATTTTCATTGAATCAAAAGATATAGCTTTATACAACTATATTTTCTTATAATTGTGCTAATCTACTCTAGGTAGTCTAAGTATAAGAGGAAACAAGTATCTCATGGTTAATACAATTTATCTCATCAACTCTCTCAACATGAAAACTAATTTTTCTTATTGAATCTCTCAGCATGCAAACTAATATCTCTCATTGACTCTCTAACATACAAACGAATATTCAGACTTCAGTTAATACGATTTATTTCATTGACTCCCTCAATAAGTGATGGAAGCAATTGTAAAGGTAAAGTTTATGGTCAAACATATTCTTAATAGATTTTGGTTATGCTTTGTTGTGCTTGTGTTTAGATTTGAATGTTTAATGTTATAGGGTAGAATTGTTACACATTGGTTGTGTGGCCCAGCTGCAGCCCAAATAATCAAATTAGCCTGGTCAGCGTGGGGTCTCTGATCGCTGATGGGGCTGGTTTGGGTCAGAATCATGGATCCGATTATGAATTCGACCAGGTTTGCAAAAGCTTTGTGTTTAACTAAGTTAGAAACAAGAAACCCCTTTTCTTACTGGATCTGATATTATGTGATGAGATAGACAATGCACAGTAAATTGTTCTGGCTTTTGGATGGAAGCTTGATGCATGCACGCTGCTAGTAAACATATAAACTTCCCTCGATGTGAACAAGAACTTTACACTTTGTCTCAAGACCAGTCATAACTTATTCAGAAGTGAAGGGATTTCTAGAAAGTGATGGTAGGCCTTGGGTGCAATGGAGATGAGACTCTAGTCCATTTGTGAGGTACACAATCAAATACTATTAATTGTATCAAACAAACATGATCACGGGAAGATTTTGTTTCTATGGATCAGGATGGAGCTCCTTTTGGGTCTGCTATGAGTGGGCTTATTGGGAAATCCCCCCATTAAATAGAAAACTCGTAATATGCTGTAGCATTTTCAAATGCAATTAGTGGACAAAAGGTTGTCCTTATGCAAGTTTTGTACACTTTTGTTCTTTCTATTTATTTATTTTTTTTAATGAGAATCATAGAGATGAGAGGATCTTATGCCATTTGCATCCTGCTTTTGATTTTTTTCAAGAGTATGAGACCTAAAGATTTTTTTTTTTTTTTTTTGTACTGTTGATGTTGTTCGCGCGCGCGCGAGAGAGAGAGAGAGAGAGAGAGAGAGAGAGAGATGGTAATTTGAAGGATGAGGTTATGATGTGGTTATATGGCAATGGTGGATATTTATGGTCACAACTAGTTAAATTCTTCCGTTAGGATAATGACATAAATGGTGGAAGGAATGAAATGGTGGAGTTATGCTTCGATTAGAAATTGTACTTGAACTTTAGATCAGAGGTCAAGTTAGATTTTTTTTTTTAAATAATTAAAGTGGTGATAATAATATTAGAAAAGAAGTGGATATGATGAGATTCGGCTTATATGTCACTGATGATATTGGTAATAGTGTATTTTGTTAAAGTGTAGGCATTAATATCTAAAAGGACGAGGATAAAGTTATATTAGGTGATGGACCAACATGGGGCCCTATATGGAGACATAAGGTGATGAAGACTAACGTAGGTGTAGACCAAGGTCTTAAATATCGGCCGACAATGATATTATCACATATATCTATCAGATTTTGAGGTAGCTGATGCACTATATACCATAAAATATCGGTTTGATATTTGCCAACATAATACACTTGGTATTGTTGATTATTGCTATCATAAATGATTTGTTGATACTGATACAGATTCCATTACTTTAAACCCTTGTTGAGACCTTTTCGAACCAAAATCTTATCTCGACTCTGATACCACTTGTAGGCTTGGAATGGGACCCTATATTGAGCACTTATTGGATTGGAATGGGACCATATAGTGAGATCTAAGGTGATGATCTAATGTTAGTTAGATTTTTTTTTTTAGTTCAAATATTTGAATAAGGCACTTATTTCTAGTTGAAACTTATTTTGACCAAAAAGTTTAAGGTGCTAAGTAGTGGCCTAACTTTCTATTTAAATCCGTCATCTTCGATTTGTTCGATGTGGGACTATTTCCATCCCCTACTAAATCTCCCCTTCACGGGTGATGAGTCCCTAGATCCAGATGTCAGATAGGGGAGAAGAACATAGCTCAATACACATGGACATGAAAGACGGCAACAGAGTACAATACCTCATGTACGTATGTAATACCACATGAACTACTCAGATTGCCTTTAAAACTGATCGGCATGGTAATTCCTCACACCAGAAAAGAACTCCCTTTTTAGTCCCAACCAGGCTCTGGTACTACTTGTCGGACCATAATGGACCCTATAGGGATACCTAAGGTGCTGTGGACTCAATATCGGTGGAGACCTTCTCTAACCTAAAAGTTGGAGCTTTGATACCACTTTTCAGATCGGAATAAATCCCTACAGGGAGGCATAAGGTGAAACCTAAGGTGATGATTCTATATAGGATGAGGATTGTTCTACTCCGAAAGCTTAAGCTTTGACTGTAGGTTGAGATATATCTTATCTCTTACTCCTCGCCAAGGATTCTGACTTTGAAATTGCGACTGTACTATAATCTTTATGAGGTTCATTAAGACTATGACTATGAAATGGCCCCAGGATGCTATGAACTTGTGTTCGTAAGAATGAAATTATTATGATCCAGTCTGAAGTTGAGTAAACTAGCCACGCTGACACCATAACCATGAAAACAGGTTATGGAAAGCTGGGAATGACTGTTAAGTCTAGCATACGGTTAAACATATCTTTAATAGGTTTCAGTTATGATTTTTTGTGCTTGTGTTTTCTTCTATATTTGAATTGTTGAATGTTGCGTTATTTATATATTTATGTATTGGATAGGCGGCCCAATTATACCCAGAATAGCCTGGTCGGATTGGGGTCATCTCATTACTGCTGAGTTGGGTGAGGGTCATAACAAATCCAACATGTTGTTGGACCAGGTGGAAAAGCCTTGTCGGTGTCAGCCAAAATCATTTACAGAAACAACCTGAATAGATATTACGTAATGAGATAGCCAAGACACGGTAAGGTGAACATGGTGTAGGCGTGAAATCTTTTCAGCACTTGTGGGAAAATTTTCAATATCTGTATGATGATAGAGGGAAAGAAGTGTTCATAATCTAACAAAGAAGTTGTATAAAACCAGCTGATTGTTTCAGTTATTACGGTCTACTTATTTTGTTATTGCATAAAACCTATGGACTAGTGGGTACCAGTTAATTCATCCATTCTGCTTTATGCATCGTCTGCCATCACCCTGAATTGTCTCTAATCCTGTCATCAATTTGAATTTTATCAACCATGGTGAGTTATAACATGTGAGACTGTTCATACTGACCTCTCTATTTCACGGGCAGAGAGATCTCCCTGCTCAGTTTTGTGATAGGCCAAATGTTGGGATTGTGTCTCACAACTGTTGAAGCATCCAAATGTGATCAGGGATCACATTGAGTTCTAATTGAACTTTGGCTAGATGGACCAGTTTTCTATTTGGTACGGATCGCTAATAGAAGAAGATAGTGTTATCTAAAGAATTACCAGAAGGAAAGTCACCATCTAAAGAATTACCAGAAGGAAAGTCACCAAAGTGTTGCTGGTTGGAAAATTACCAAAAGATTGCTGCAAATGAAGTTAGCAAAGGGTTCCTGGAAATAAAGTTATCGAAATGATAATTGCAAGGGAAGTTACCAAACGGTAGTTAGACAGAAAGTTATCAAAGAGTTCCTGCATAGAAAGTTGCCAAAGTGTTAAGGTAAGTAATGTAACTAATGGATTGATGCGCTAGGTATATCTCTCGCAGATAGATGAGAGAAAGGACTTTTGGAGTCTCTCTTAGTTGGTTAAGAGAGACATGAGAGTCAAAATCTGATGAGAGATGCCAGAGGTTTGAGAGATAGTTGGTTCTCTCATGTAAATCGTTGTAATCTCGATCATAGTGAAAGCTCTTGGATGTAGGTAGAATTTGGTCAACCGAACTGGGTTGATATCAGGTAGGAGAACATCCTTTCCCCACACCAACGAGTTCTAATTCTATCAGGCTCACATGGTGATCTAGAATATTAGAATAGAAGCTAGTCTTCATTAATCTGATAGAGTGCTGGCCGTAGAAGGGGTCTCGATTCATGACATGTTTCTGTGACCTTTTGGCTTTCAAATTTATACATCATTATAAATGTTGATGAATGTAGATAACTGAACAAGCTTTTCTCTTCTCTTTGCCTTTGTTCTCATCTGTGCCATCCCTTGTTATTATGCTCAGTACTTTTTTTGAGATGAACAGTAACTATTTTTTTCCGTTGCGCTTATGATATGAATTAATTTAATTTGAGTGTATGCTTGTCCATTTGCAGGATCATGGACCATAATATTTTCCAGCAAATAAGTTAATATTACTAGTCAGAATTATTATATCACAACTGTCGTGCAAATCTTTTCAACTTGGTAAGTTCATACTCCCATAACTTGATAAAAAAAAAAAATTTATTTTTATTTTTTTCCTTCTTCTGGCTCACTTTATGATTCTTCTCCTGATTCTTGCACCCGGGTATTGGAATAAAATTAGATGTTTACAGTCCATATCTAGTTGGATCAGCTTAAACCGTGACACTGGGGGGAAATAAAAAATTAAGTTGCGTGGCAAGTTTCTTTGTACACTTACATGAGCAATGACCTTAACAATTATTAATACAATTTTTGGAGGTTTTAATAATTAATTAGTCAGGAGTATTGAATTTTCTTTGACAATTCGATATTCTTCGGCTATTTCCAAAAGAACGGTGACTTTAATTGGCAAAATATAGAGTATGAGTTTTTAAGACATACTTGGTAAATGTGACCATTAAATTGGTAGAATATCATATGATAGCAGTGGTCGATGATATGGAACATGCATCCATATCATCTCTCTCGATCTTCATCATATCATAACTTGGGGAGTTTTGATGCAATCAAAGGAGGAGTTGGTATCAGAGTAACTCAGTTTAAATATCGGAGTTCTTCTAGAAATATGATGCTTGTGTATTAGAATATAAAATAACTTCTTTTAAGCCCCGTCGCAACATTGGGATTTGTGTGTGGAGTACTTTGCATGTTAAACATCAGCTGATGGATTTAGGAAATCTACCTGAGTCTAAATCATGTGCAATTGAAATTTGATACTTGCAGGTACTTCAATTGACTTCAAACTTTAAAACTTTGAACGTTAGGCTTTAGAATCAATTCATCTGGCTTGGTCATTTGTTAATGCACCACAAGTCCTGTTGCATGTGTCCGTTAAATTAGACGAAAATTAGAGTGACTAAGAAATTCAATATTCTATTTTTTTGGATTAATTACCCAAATTAAATTATTCGATCAGCATTCTCTCGAGTGCTGCGGATTATGCTGACATAAGTTGAATATTCTTGATCCTTGAATTTTGAATTTTGAATTTCATTTTGTGTAGCTAGCCATCACGTTTATTGTATTTTAATTTTTATCTTTTTAGTTTTCCTTCTAAAGTACGTTTTTCCACCAAAATGGTCAAGGATATAGTTTACAGCCACAAAAGAATTTAGAATTTTTATGATATGGCTTAAAAGTTCCGCTGGATGTTTTTTTTTTTTTTTTAAAATGATCAGAAATCATATTAAATAGTCAACTAAATGTAATGGAATTTCATGGAACAGCTTAAACAAGTCAGTGTTATAATTTAAGAAGCGAAAATATGGACGAGATTTTACATCAGCATAGAATTTTTTTTAAAAAAAAAAATTCTATAGGATATTAGTCCTATAGAATTTTAAATCTGGGAAATTCTATTTGGAAACACTACTTTGTTCGAGAAACCCACATTTCTTCTCAGATATTAGTCCTCAGGAATTAGTTTTAATATCGGTCCGAGCAAAACTATGGTCACAAAAAGTATGGTAAAGCTTATAATTTTTTTTCAATATTAAGAGGTGGGGGCTTACTGGGCCCAGTGGTGTGCTCGTTTCCCGAGGGCCGAAATTTCTCAAGCTTCCCAATTTCATGACAGTGTGTAGACAGAGAAGGATATTTCACAACAGTCTCGTTTCGTGAGCATCCTCATGGGAAGTTCACGAGTATTACAACGAAGTCAAACTAAAATTTTCAGCACCAGTACTATTCCAGATTATTCAAGTTGCCTGCCATCACGCCAACTTGAAATCTTCAAGATTCAACGGCTTTGAATCAAAATTGGGTAATAAGACCAGCAACAAACCATAGACTGTTTCCCATTCAAATTCAAACAACATTTCCAATTTCCAAACCCTCGATTCAACTCAAAATAAAGTAGAAGACTAGAAAAAGCACATGAACCCCATCTAAACCTCACACGTCTTCAAACGAGTCTGAATGCGAGTTTAGGCTCACACCACCACCATTATAAATAGGCTCTCCAACCAAAAGGACTACCAACTCAAGCAAAATACACCTTTTTGCTAGCTAGCTAGCTGCGGGACTGCATCAACTACCACTTGAAAGCTTAATTTCTAAGATCTCTCTCGCTAAATATGAATATGGGTTCACAAAGGAGGAATGTTGTTTTGATCGTCATCTTCATCTCCATCTTCGTCCACAGTGCGACCGCAATAAGGGAGATGCCACAGAGTAGCTTCGATGTGAAGAGCTACTTGTCGCTCCCGACGACAACCGTGTCTGTGTTTGAGAAGGCGAGGGAGATCACCATGGCGTCATGGCTGGCGAGGTTGCCTGCCGGGCCTAGTCCAAGAGGGGCCGGACACTAGGAATCGTCGTGATCAGCAAATTCAAGAAGTAGAGGAGTTGTACAATTATATATAGTGGTATATATGCACGATATACACAATTTCTTTTACTTTTCCTTTTTTTTGGTTAAGTTCATGTATACAGATGATCCTAAGAATCAAGTACTAAAGGATTATTCATTGATTTTGGAAATAAATTAAGTTGATTTCTAATTCTAGATTTGATGCATATGAACTACGGTGTAGTCCACCAACTTCGGTTTTCAGATGTTAGATGTTGATTGGAGAGCTTATCTTACCAAGCTCTTGACAAAATGGTTTGGTGAGTCAAGTTTGCTATGGTCGAGAATGGTTAAGTCTAAATATAAAGTCTCTTCATCTGTTTTGGACTTGCATGGACTTGCAAAAGAGATGGGCTTCTTCATTGATATAGCATGCTATTTCGAATAGTGCAAAGACATTAAGAGAAGGTTGGTATTTCGAATAGTGCAAAGACATTAAGAGAAGGTTGGCGTTAGTGGCAAATAAACAGTCCATACGAGTATCGGAGGATCCATAGTTTTTTTTGAGTTGTCTTTATTAAAAAATATTTCAATTTTTGATGTCATTATGATTGTTCTAAGTACTACTGTAAGAGGATTTAAACCCTCTAACGAGAACCATCAAAAGTCCAATTGCAACCTATACCCTTATTCAAATTGCATTTTCAACCTATACTCCCATGCGTTAATTTGCACTAGCATGTACTCCACACTAAAAATCTGAACCATGCACCCAGTTAACGGATACATGAAATTACACTTTGATCGGTACTTGTAAAATTAAGCTTCTTGGAATTTTCCAGATTAGATTAAGTGTGACCAAACCAGATGGGAGAAGAGAGAACTGGGAAACACTGCATACATGTCCAGTATCTGAAAAAAATTAAGGTCCTGGCAACCTTCATGCTTTCGACTGGCATCCACAAAAGAATCCATGCTGCAACATCACAAAGCTTTGCCACAACTCACAATCCTCAGTGGCAACCATAAATAAACCACATTTAAACATTACATGTCCTAAAGTTACATACATCAACTGCTGAATTCGCATGCAGCCTCCTGGTTAATAACCATATACATTTCATCCTAGAAAACATCAGAATAAAGAGACCAAAATAGCTTTCGAATCTGTAAGCATGACCTGCAATAATGAAAGAACAGCAGCAACAAACAAGGAACCAACCACAGAATATAAATTCTCAAGCAAAATTTTAATGCCTGTAACCACAAAATCCAGTTTAATTAATAATTCTAACTCTTAAGAATCTGACACCAATCCTCTTGTTTTTTCAGAGGATAGTCTCTCCCACCAGCCCCTGGTACAAGCGAAGGCTCATCAGAAAACTATATAAGATTCACAAAATCAGATCGGCAAACTATATAAGATTCACAAAATCAGATCGGTAATGTGCCGCAGATGAAACCAAAAAACCAATTCAGTGAGATGTTACAATAAATAAAAGACAGTGAAGTATGTCTCTCATTGTGCGGGCTTAGAAGAAGCAAGCTTCTCCTTTGCCTTCCCATCTTTCTTCTCTCCCTCTGCAGCTTTCTTCTTCTCTTTCCGTTCTCTCTTCTTCAATGCGCCCATATGAGCTTTAAGAACTGTTGCATAGGAAGATTGGAACTTTTGGTGCTCCTTTGCAGAAAGCTGCAATCATGTCTCCACAAACAGGAAGACATATCAGGAGTATTTCCATAATAATAAGGCCATAATAATCCAAAAATAGTTGGTTTACATGCATCTCAAAATTGTGCAAAACAAAACTCTTAACCCCAAA
The DNA here is from genome assembly GCA_036321105.1 of Dracaena cambodiana. Taxonomy (NCBI): domain Eukaryota; kingdom Viridiplantae; phylum Streptophyta; class Magnoliopsida; order Asparagales; family Asparagaceae; genus Dracaena; species Dracaena cambodiana. The sequence continues at coordinate 25,898,963 of JAYEPQ010000002.1, forward strand.
AAAAAAAAAAAAAAAAAAAAACTGTTTGACAGGAATACTATTTCAAAAGAAAATGCAATTAGAGAGAACCTATTACACAGATTTTACAAGTGCAATTAAGAGAAAGAGGGTGACAAAAATCCATAATAGGTGCAAACCAGGGCCAACAACTGCTCTGGTTGCACATACGGGATACAATCATTCAAGTGTGCAAATGTTTTAAAAAAAATTTAATTTTATTATTATTTTATTTTATTTTTTTTACACTCATTCTAACATCAAATTGATACTAATTTTCATGGTCAATAGAGATAGAATAGAACTACATAGTATTACCCTATTTTCTATGTTCTACAAGGCAGAAAAAGCATCTGGGTTACAGTTATGATCAGCATATCAGGTAAGCTAGCAAGCCATGGCAGAAGGAAGTTCCCACAACACCAGATGACAGTGGCACAGGTAAGCTCCCAAGATATAGCAATCATCATGATGAAAATTAATTTTCTCTAGTAGCTTACAACAGATTTATCTGGTTATGTTCCAATTTTAAGCATGTGTCCTGCAAAGCAGATACCCACCTTCAAACAAATGAACCCAAATATAAATACATCGGAAGATAACCTAAGTTGTATTTTAGATATACCCATCAAATCTTGATTTATGTCCTCCTGTAACATAGAATTGAGGCATCTACCTGAAAATAAAGATGTATTTTGTACTATATATCTTTTTAATTCATATATACCCATTCGATCTTCACTTATGGCCTCCTGTTAAAAAATTTTAAGGCATCTAGCTAAGAATAAAGATGCCTTCTTTCTCCATATTATATGCTCCAACGGAACCTAAGCAGACAAAACAATTAAATGTAGAACATATCACTTCTATTCAATCATGAACAGTTAAACCAAAGTGATCCAACATGTATCAAATCACTACTTCAGTATACTCAATATTTTTTAAAACAATATCACCTGCCTGCCTCGTCAGTTGGCACAGCATTCAATCATGAACAGTTAAACCAAAATGATCCAACATATATCAAATCATTACTTCAGGTACTCAATATTTTTTAAAACAGTATCACCTGCCTGTCTCGTCAGTTGGCACAGCATTCAACGGCATCCCATCTACCGGTGTAGCTCTTTAGGTCTCTAACAGACACGGAAGACCTCTACAGCCAAAATGCCATATAAGCATTATAGCCATGCCAATCAAGTCACAACATAGAATAACATTACATCCAACGATATTCACTAGAAAGAACAAGCTACCTGACATTTTACATTTGTCAAAATCATCTATGCTTACCAACAAATTCAATCAAGAATTCTTAAAAAATGATGATAATAACCTTATACAACTCAATTACACATCATTCTTGTACTAACTTTAATCCATATGAGCTTTTGCTTCAATTAGAATAACTCTATAGCCCCATATCTAGACTGGTCCTGACGTTGCATCTGCATAAATTCGAGATGTCATAGTTTGCAACCCAATGTTTCCTCCAGAGAAAAAAAAAAAAAAATTAACTCCCACTTCCCGCACCACTAGGTTCAGCTTGCACAAGTCCATTATAAAAGCATACCCCAAGTCTATGACAAAACCTTTACTCATTGATCTGTATTATACTTCCACTCACATTCCACATGGTATTTGAAAAGGAAAAATGATAATGTCATTCTGATCTCAGTCGCTTCCACAGAGTATGAAACTTAACAGCTTTCCCCTCTTCAACACTCCACACTCCTATATGCTGCCACATAATTTAGATTTCTTCCAGCAAAGGAGTCAAAAAAATGAGGAATGTAATGGTTGCTACATAACTAGACCCCTATTCCATCACTCTAAAGGGCTTTGAGACTGTTTAGGTTAAAAAGAAAAGAAAAGAAAATAAACCATGTCCCTTAAAATGTTCAAATTGAAGGGGATAAATTAAGAACGAGCTAAATGTTTCTGACCCAATCAAGATAACCATGCTCTCGCATCCAATAACTCATTCTTTATTCCTCTCGAGACAGCCTAAGCCTTTCAGCCAACATCTCTTGAAGGAAGATATTTATTGATCTAAGAGAAAAAATAAAGACTATTCTCTCAATTAACATGTTAGAGACATAAGCACCAAAGAAATTTCCAAATAACAACAAATATTCACTAGCAAACATCTATATAAATAACTACTTGCAAATTTCAATGACTCACGTAATAAGTAAATGCTCCATAAATGTGAGCATGTATGAATAAATAGTGTATCACTCACATAAAAGTATCATCTTTGTACCTATTACTTGATTTTAATTCTTGGACTCCAGCGCTCAGGTAAGAACACCAAAGTGGTTTAGGCACCCCTGACTAATTATTTCTAAGAGAATTTTCACCGACAAACCATATCCCTTGATTATTCAGGTACCAGAACTAAATGGCTATTTTTGCTGTAATTCCAGATACAACACATAATGCCACCCAACCACGCGAGTGTTTTCAGATCTTAAAAGCATCAAATGGACCATTATGTAGCATATGTCACACTAAGTGGCTGAAATCATTATTTCTAGAAAGCTAATTTGCATACTATCCCCCTATTTAAACCATGGAGGCATGGATTTTAGTATGAAGAGTTAAAGTGCAGCTATCAAATAGTCCTCCTACTGACAATACAGCTATTAAATGTGATAAAGGACACAATAAAAATGTATAGGCCTTCCCAAAATCACAAGGGACAAATCTTTATATTTCAAAACCATCACTTTTCAACTTGTTATCATAACCAAAATGCAAACAAGAATACTCTAGATCTCCTTCATAATGACTAAACAAACCAAGTGCAAATGCATTATGCACAAACCCCTATATGGCAGTTCAAGAAATTATTTGAGATATCACTCTTAATACTAAAAAAAAGACCCTAAAGCCTTACTTGGTAACAGGAGTCGGGGAATAGGTGTTAGAATCTTAAGAACAGAGATCAAAGAAGAGTGTGAATGTCACATCAGAACAATAGATTTTAAACTCATCACCAGCTGTTAAGGAGGTGTAGGAGTTGGAACTTTAACACAAAGGTCAAAATCTGGAAAAGAAAAAATCTTTCAGAAATACCAAAGCTACCCCCATCTACAGAACCATCATTACAATCGACTACTGTATCTTTTTCCTCTTTGGCTGGAGTTAGAAAGAGTTGGTGTTTAACACTTTAACTCCCGCTACATAACAAGGCCTAACATAAAGATTTGAACAAGAAACACCCTTTCCATGCCATTTCATTTTTGAGGTCTCAAAAAAAAAAAGCACAAATTCCTTTTCTTAGGAACACATACATATATGGATTCATAAGAACTATAAAACCTATATAACAATGTGCCACCAATGTAATGATTTTTCTTTTTATCTTTTTTATTTTTGGTATTTATGTTAAAGTCTTTCCATGGTGGGAGACAAATTATGTACTAATTAAGACCATCATGTTTCATTAAGAGGATTTAATGGAATGAGGGGGGACTATCAATCCACTGTTTTATCAAAAAAAAAAAAAAGTGTCACCAATGACAAGACAAAGTATAAGGTAAGAATGACTACTATTTCACAAATAAAACCCTAAAAACTGAATAAACGAATTAGTTTAACTACACAAGTTCAACAGAAGAAGATGTGAACATAAACAGCATCATGCATGCCTTCGTAAAATTACATCAATATACTGGAAGATGCAACTAGCATGATGAATGAATTAATATAACACAAATAAATATAAATCACAAACAGAAACAGAAGAGAACAATGCCTATAAACGTTGACAACAAAGTGGAATACTGATTGAATGAACGCATACCAAAGTGGAGATGGTCTTCTTCCCATCAGTGGCTCGGACAAGGCACCTATACTCAATCGGTTCATTCTCACTTATCATCTTGTTTCTCCTAGCCTTGCATTTCATGGATGCTGATGTATAGAAGAAGCGGCCAAAATAATTATTGAATCATTCACAAAAACAGAAATTATATAATATAAGAGGTAGGAGAAATTACAGCGTTTAAGGGTGACCCAAACAGATCCCTTCTCTATGGTTCGCTCATACATATTTGTAAGCTCATTCAGGAATGGATCTGGCTGTAGAAGAACCTGAAATAGCAATAGAAAAAGTAATTATAATAAACATCATACACTACTCAAAAGAACGATGAGTAAAAGAACAAAAAGTCATAATATAACAGAATGATAACCAAAGGTACTGCATTTAAATCATAGGTAATGCTCTTACATGGGTTAACCAAATTACAATGTGATCAAGGAAGAAACACTCAATGGCAGAAAGGAGAAAAAAGTAGAAGGGGTGAAAGTTGGAATATTTGCCATTCACTTGCAAAATGATAAACAATGACAGTTCCGTAAGAAAAGGACAATGGTATAAAGATAAATAATTTACATATATTGCCTCATGTTGAGGCATGCCATGTAAAAAAGACAAAGTTTTATCAGCTAACTATGTTTACATAGAGTATATTAGCCAGAGGCAAGAAGTACAAAGTAAGCCCTGCAGCAATAGCAATATAAAACCAACACAAACGCCAAGTAAAGTTTCAATTTGGATAACACCCTTAAAGAACTCGTACAACCCAACCCCCTAATCAAGTTATGATTCATGAAATGTTTTTATTGTGAAGTTACTATCTGGCCACATAGAATCACGCAAATGCAAGATTATGTCTAACCATTATTTAAGAAAATATTCCTGATTACATGTTTATAGAGTGTCTCGCCATATAATCTGCATGTTGCTAACTAATTGGAAGCAATAATCACATACAAACATTAAAAGCTCGCATGGTATATATAACATAATATAAACCCTAAAAGCAACGGAAAACAAAAATCTACCAAATTCCGGTGTTAGTGAATTGTACCTCTAAAAGCAACGCAATCAACCACAACAAACGCAACTATTAAAGGCAAAGAAAGCAAAAAAAAACGAATTTTGCTTGGTTTCGAGAAGTTGCAAAGCACATTATAAAACGAACAACAAATTACCAGAAAAATCAAATAAATTTTCACATTAACCCGTACGAGTAGCCCTAAGAAGAAGATACTGACACAAGATCAGAGTTCTCAAGGATCAACGAGCAAGATAAACCCTACCGATCTGAATCAATTACCGCAAAAACGAAAAATGGAACCAAATTTTCGAGCAGAAAAGGAAAGATTTGCGTAATCGATTCAAGAAATTAAAGAATTACCATCTTCGACTTAATTTCGAGTGATCGATCGCTTCCTGGGATCTCTCTCTCGCTCGTCGCCTCTAGGTTTTCAAAGACTATGAGAAAAGAAATCGAGAAGAACAAAAAAAAAGCGTTGAGACTCTAATATCGAGAAGGTAGTAGGGATTTTGAGGAGTTTTTGACGATAAGATGTCTCGCGGGAATACCAATGGTTTGTTTGGAATTGCTTCCCTTGCTTTGGGAACTTCTAAAGGGGCACAACTTTTTTCCTAGTGAGCCCAGATTTCTTAGTGAGCCCAGTTAAAATTTAGAAAGGGATAGAATTTCCTAGTGAGCCCAATTTAATTCCCAAAATACCCTTGCTTCATATTCCCTAAATCCTCACTTCTTCTCCACCCCCAAACCCAAAATCCCTCTCTCCTCTCTTCTCCTTCCAACCCACCGCCGCCGGTGCCACGCTCCCCCGCCTGCCGCCGTCGCAGCCACGCTCCCCCGCCCGCCGCCGCCGCAACCACGCTCCCCCGCCCGCCGCCGCAGCCACGCTCCCCCGCCCCCACACCCCCGGCCCCCACCCCCTCCCCCCTTCCGCCCGCCCCCACACCCTCTGCCCCCACCCGGCTCGGCCCGACCCACACCCTCCGCCCGCCCCTACCCCCTCCGCCCCCACCCGCCTCGGCCCGCCCCCCCACCCTCGGCCCGCCCCCACACCCTCCGCCCCCACCCGACGCTGCCATACCCCCACCCTCCGCTACCTCATTTCTTCTCGGTCTCATATTTTTGAGCTCTACTGTAAGTCTCATTTAACTTAATTTTAATTTTGTTTTATTTTGTTTATTCTTATTTGCTCTGTAACTGCCCTGAAAACTGAAAACTTCTTGTTTGGTTTGATAATTTACATTCGGGAAATTCTAAACGAGTACATTTTTTTGTTAATTTTGTTTTTTTAATATTTAGATTATAATTATGAAGAAAGTATAATATTGTAATCGTAGTTGTAAAATATGCGAAAATTTAGTTATTTTCTAATTATAGATGTTAATATTAAAATTTATTAATTAATTTAGAAGTTTAAAATAAATAGATAAAATATTATATTTGTAGCAAATTATACTTTATTACTACTTATTTGCTCATAGAAAATTTACTGTTTTGTTAAAAAAACATCTATGAATGAAATATCTTTGTATTACATAGATGAATTCGGCAGAATCTTCTCGCGTTCGACCAATTGCCTCGTTAAGGAGGAAGAAAGCAGTATCTCGACCACAAATCCAACGCCCGATACGAGAGAGAGAAATCGAAGTGGCCGTAGATACTGAATTAAATGTAAAAACTCCTAATTTGATCAGATATGATAGTGCAAGACTAGAAGAAGGGAATACTGATGCAGGAGGCTCTCAAGATGATCTTCATAAGTCAAATTACCGAGATCCAGTTGATTTATCAGTACTGAAGAGTTTCAAGACGCACGTTGCTTTCTTCGTTTTAAAAGATAAAGAACCACCAGAAGAGTAAGCAGAGGAACAAAGATAAGATCAATCCACTCCTAATACACCCGATACGGTAATTATGTCTCGAATCAGAAGCAGACGTCAACCCCCGAGGAAGACAAGGAGACAGTGATTAGATTATATTAGTTGTGTATTGATATTGATGATGTTAGGAACTTCAAGTGGCCGATGTAATTGTTTTTTGCAAACATTTTGAATAATTTGTAGAATATATGGTTTTTGTTTGTAATGAACCCTATTGGTTGCTTTTTGTTCGATTAATATACACACTACGTTTGTATTTGATCTTATTTCTTTAATTTGTATAAGATCTTGTTTGTTTTATACGTAGGGGACCTTATTTATAATCTTCACTATTTCATTGTATCAGCTATTGTATCGTTGTTTCATTGAATCGGTGTATTAATGTATCATTGTATCATTATATCGTTATATCGGTGTGTCAGGAGTATCATTGTATTTGTGTATCTGGAGTATCATTGTATCGGTGTATCATTGTATCGGTGTATCGATGTATCAGTGTATTATTGTGTCGGTATATCAGTGTGTCGGTGTATCAGTGTGTCTGTGAATTATTGTATCTTTTTTGCTTCATTCACTATATTTTGTGTAATAATGTATAATTAATTGTTAATATAAGTCATTAAAATGACGCTAAATTGAGTAAACTAATGATTTATCAATTTATTACATAAATAGAGTGGGTGAGGCAGCAGCGGAGAATCAGATCGGGTCAAGTCCCTGTTCGGACTGTCAGTCCGAACGAGGGGGCGCCGTTCGGACTTATAGTCCGAACAAAACTGGTATGTTCGGACTCTAAGTCCGAACAGATCCAGTCTGTTCGGACTTAGAGTCCGAACAGACCAGTTTTGTTCGGACTTACAGTCCGAACAAAACTGGATTGTTCGGACTCTAAGTCCGAACGGGGTAATCGGAAGAGAGAAGAAGGGCAAACTGGGAATTTTTTTTAGAGGGCATAGTTGATATATACGGTAGACTTTAACTGGGCTCACTAGGAAAAAACTTGTGCCCCTTTAGAAGTTCCCCCTTGCTTTCTTGAGGGCCCATGGTAAGAGGTGGGGACGGTTATTGGGCTTTTGGATCCGGTGCGGCCCATATCAATTTTCTACCACTTTTTCTCTAATTGGGCTAAACAATATCCAAGTTTTTGGTACCTTTGTATTGTTATATATTCTAAGTTGTAAATAGTGCTGCGGACAAACAGTTTATATCTTCTAAAAGAAATAGGGGTTTTTACATATCTGCCCCTTACATCTTTAAAAATTAGAATTTAGCCTCCTGGATCTTCATATTTATAATTTAGTCCCCAAATCATTTAAATTACCACAATTTAGTCCTCAGCCATATTTTTTTATCTGAATTTCCAATTATACGTCTGAGTTACTTCACTTTAATCCTTCATTCTCTCTTCCTCCTCTATTCCTCTTTTTATTGGATTCTTCTGAGTTACTTCACTTAAGAAATTAACTGGAAGGAAAGAGAGAGAAGAAGAATGGAAAAGGGAACCCAATAAGAAGAGGAATAGAGGAGGAAGAGAGAAGGGAGAACTAAAATGAAGTAACTCAGAGGTATAAATGTAATTTCGGACTAAAAATATGGCTGGGTACTAAATTGTGATGTCTTAAAAGATTTGGGGACTAAATTATAAAATATAAAGATTTGATAGATTAAATTCTAATTTATAGGGGATAAATATGTAAAAACCCCGAAGAAATAATATGCTCAAAGAGATCTAGATACTCACCTGCTAGAAAAGAAACTAACTACTAGTTTCTCTTCTTCCATTAGTATTCACATTTAAGGATGAAAATGAATGGATCCATAAATTAACCCATAACTAGTTATCTTCAGAAATTTAAATTAGAAAAATATAAATTTAGTTTTAATTTAACTTTTTGAATGAGACAAGTTACATTCCGTTAAAATTGAAGGGAAAATTTTATAGGACTGTTATTAATCCAACTTTATTATATGGCACGAAATGTTGGGTTATAAAAAAATATCATTTACAGAAAATAAATGTAGCAGAGATGCGCATGCTCCGATAGATATATGGTAACACTAGAAGAAATAAAGTAAGAAATGAAGATATTCGTGTAAGAAATGAGAATAAAGTACCCCATCGATGAGAAAATGTGAAAAAATCACTTACGATGATTTGGTCATATACAACATAGGCCTACAAATGCACCAGTTCGATGAGAAAAGTTTATCAATGTAGGACAAGTTAAAAGAACCCATAACTAGTTATCTTAAGTGATGAGAAAAATTTATGAATGGATCCATAAATTAACCCATAACTAGTTATCTTCAGAAATTTAAATTAGAAAAATATAAATTTAGTTTTAATTTAACTTTTTGAATAAGACAAGTTACATTCCGTTAAAATTGAAGGGAAAATTTTATAGGACTGTTATTAGTCCAACTTTATTATATGGCACGAAATGTTGGGTTATAAAAAAATATCATTTACAGAAAATAAATATAGCAGAGATGCGCATGCTCCGTTAGATATGCGGTAACACTAGAAGAAATAAAGTAAGAAATGAAGATATTCGTGTAAGAAATGAGAATAAAGTACCCCATCGATGAGAAAATGTGAAAAAATCGCTTACGATGATTTGGTCATATACAACATAGGCCTACAAATGCACCAGTTCGATGAGAAAAGTTTATCAATGTAGGACAAGTTAAAAGAACGAAGGAAAAACCGTAAAAAATATAGATAGAGGTAATATAAAAAGATATGAATTCTAGAGGTTTTAATAAGGAGATATTACTGGATAGAAATGAATAGAGGACTATCAAATGATCGACCCGGCATAATTCTTTTTTTTTTTTTTTGTTCATGTAGCCTACCCCAAATACTTGAGATAAAAGGCTTAATTATTGTTGTTGTTGTTTGTTTTTGAATAAGACAAGTCTGACTGCTAACTATTCGCTAAACAAATTAGAAAGATCAGTTTGCTAGTCATACATTACAAAACCTCTGCCCATAAAAATGTTTTTGTCCATAACATGTACAGCAAAATTAGATTCTACTTGGTTTCTCGAAGCTGTATGGTGGCATCAAAGCCAAATTCTTTCCCAGGAACAAACATCTCTTCAAGATCTTCATAGCTCTGCTCAACTCTCAGATCTTTGCTAACCTTCAGGCCTTCCTGTAAATAGCATTGTTTACGCACAGGACTCATACCTGTAACTCAAGCGAAGATAAGCTTTTCTGAAGGCAGCACATGAATACCTTTTTAACATATTCGACGATAGTACAGTTGATAAGTTTCTTGATGGAGTGTTTATAAACTTTAGCCGGTCCAAGGATGTGCATGAGGACATCTTTAGGGATCTACAGGGAAAAAACGAGAGTAAAATGTTAAATACATATGTGCTTGGATTTCTGGCATATCAAGCTCACTCGTAGTACACTCCAAGAGAAAATAAAAAACTTCGATTTTTCTCCATATGCATAAGCTATTGTTGTTAGATGATTCACATGGCAAACTTACATCTGGTGTTTTCCCTGAATTTCCGAGTAGTAACGCAGCACATTGGAGAACATGAACCAAAAATAAGTGGTTAGTTATCTTCTAAATAAATTGCATCTCAATGGACAAGAAAATCATTGTTAATGAATCAGTAAAAGAAGAAGGATAAATGATAAAGCAGTAAACTGAAATAATGCTTAGAAGGACATAAAAGCAACTTAATTAGGCATATCAGTGGGGAGGAAAAAACTTTGCGTGTGTTGCACTTAAAATTTTATCTTTCACTACTTGTCCCAAGTCCAAAATAAATTAGGAGAGTTGTGGTAGGCCTGTAACGTAAAACATTGTTATATACTATTACATGAGTCAAAAATTGAATTTCATTGGGCATTCCGATGGAGATCGGGATTTAATTTGGAAATAGATTTGATTTGATTTGATTAGGATTTGGATTTTATTAGGATATTTGATTTGATTAGGAGTTTGGATTTTATTAGGATTCTGTTTGTTAGGGTTTCCCTATATATAGGGGTTGTATGAAGTATTGAGGAGATGAATAATATTTTGAGAAAAATTCTTGAGAAATCTCTAGCGTGGAATTCGCTAAATCAAAATCTTTGCTCGTGGATTCGTGGAGAGTGGGTGTGGGCCTGGGTGGATTCCCAAATCCCATAAGTTTTTTTTCCCAATTTATCTTTTCTTCCCCCAATCGCTCTAAAAAAACCCTAATTTTCAAAACCCTAACCCTAATTTCGCCTCCGTTCTGCGTCACATTCTCTACTGAACGACACACTATATCGGAGCCCAGATTAGTGAAAAATATGCGAGGGTTGCTAGGCAGTCACCTAGAAGCGACGCGCCATGTTGGTGCCCAAATGTGAGAGAGATCCCACACCTTAATGTGCGGGTGGGGATAAAAAACTTAGCTCATTAACATAGAATTCAGTTAATCTTGGAGAACATAGGTTCCCTTACAGGTAAACTAACAGAGTTCGTTGATGCTATGATTAAAATGAGAGTTAATCCATGTGATCGACCTGGCATGATTCTCTTTTGATTCATGTAGCCTACCCAAAATACTTGGGATAAAAAGCTTAGCTGCTGTTGTTATTGTATATCAGTGGGAAAAAAAATGAGAGGCTCTTCTTGTGAGGGATTGCGGAAACAAAAGATGGTACTTAATAGTAATTCGTTGAATTTTTGGCAGAGTCATAGTACGTTCATAATTCATTAGCAGTTGCTACAATAATTATAAATTATTTTACTTAGATAAAACATATATAGAAGAAACACAACAATGCTGTTGACATATTTATATTTTTATCAACACACGACACACATCCTGCTAGTTTACACCAGGCAGTCACAGATTTAATCAAGTGTTAAAACAATGAACAAGAATTTAAAGCATACAAGGCCAAATCGTCATCTAACCTATGGATTCGGGTGAGGAGAAAACTATAGGAATGGTAGGGCTCGACTGGCCTCTAGCCATCAAATAAACGTTAGGAGTCTCAAGCAACGTGTCATTTGTTGCACCACTCACTGGTTTTGTAGGTTGTCCTGACTCATTGGCCTGTCAACCATGACTTATATTGGAAACTTTCATCTTCTACATAAACTGGCCTTTCAGCTGCTATTTTTTCAGGAGGATTTCCTTCCTGGGTCAAATTAGTAGGATTTCTTTATATAGGTATCCTGTTGGCAGACTTGAGACATTTAAACTTTTCGGAGGTGTGAACAAGTGCATTCAAGTGTTTGCGCAACAAATACATAGTACAGTGTCAACTCCAGCATAAGAAAACAATTACAACATTATCTCAGTTGAGTTTTGAATTTACTGATGAGAAATGAAATAGTTTCAGGCATCCTTTGATTTGCAATGCAACATATGTATCATTTTATCCTGCTACAGGCATCACATACATAATATTCAATCAACATCAAGTTTGTTTTGAATAATTAAAAGCAAAGCAAAGTTACCTCCTTTCGCTCTTTGGAAGCCAGGAATAGGCTGTGCAGCCTCCACTAGCTTGGAGAAAACATCATCGAAGATAGCTTGTGTTTTTGCCCCAGATGCATCTACTCTCACCTGCAATATTAATACACACATTCCTTAGTTCATGTTCTAAATAACATAATAGTAGGCAATTATCCTATAAGAAGTTGAACAGATAGATGATATGTAAGAAAAGTTTATTTTGTTTAAATATTTCTTTTTAAATATTTATAAAAGTTTACCTGGGTTTTGCCATGTAGTACCTGGTTTTTGACTCACTGAAAAATTTAAGTTCTTTTTTCCCAAGATGTTTTATGAGAAACTACGGTTCAGAGTTAAGGGTCGCTAACCTCAAATCCACTTAAAGTTTACTTAGAGCTTCTCTTCTAAATCTTTTTTTACTAGTTCTAATGTTCCCTATTTCCTCTTCTACTACTTTCCCCAGTCACTCCCAAAAATATTGCATAGGATGCTCCAGCAAGTACATACCTCATACTGTCATTTAGACTACTCATCGTTCATTACAGTCTCTAAATGTCAACTACAATATACACTCAGCTCAAAGATATCTTGCACCATCATTAGGTAGTTAATGGCTTAATTCCCAAACTACACAGTGAGATGTAAATGTGCTTTCAGATTACTTGATTTCTACATATTTACTATATTTTGGACATTATCTTTCTAGCCACTCAAAGTGGCTTAGCGTTTAAAAGTAAACTCGTAGCTTTTTAGATTTAGATGTACACTCACGCTTAATCAAAACTGAATAACAAAAGGCAAGCAAGTTTGTGCTCTTTTTGATAAGTGTTAAGAATGATCATAGATATATGCAGCCTGCTACTAGCCTATTACTTGGACAGACTGTCGCTAGCAGCAACAGAAGATCCCCCGAGGTTAGATTATTTATTAGACCAGTCTAATCACCATATACTTGCCCCAACTACAACTGACAGGGAGCTTATAACTTTCTGTCACAGTCAAACTCAGCAATTTACATTTCAAACCTGTCAGTTGTTAGTAATTACTAATAATTGGTTTTCAGTTATGATTATCAACGAAAACATTCTGTGTGAGTGTTATGTCCGTATCAGACTGGAATCAGACAACAACACTTGTTTGGCTGGTCTGTACCGGATACTCTGGAGCTAGGTCAGATTCTAAGAACCCAAAACATACATATCGAAGCTATGACAGCTTTGAAAATCCTAATGATCTCATGTCGAAGAGCATGCTTTCTCCTAAAAAAAAAAAAACCATAGAGTTTAAAACAATAGAAAAATAACCTTCAACTTAAGAGAGTACTATCCTAATTGAACCTAAATATCTCTTAAACATGTCAGAGGCTTCATCGACTTTGTACTGTACAGTCATTAGATAGAATTTTCAAATTCTTTTCTTTACTATACTTGGCTAGAATTTCAACCATCGACATTTTTATTTTTTTATTCCTACTTCTAATAAACATATATAAACAAGTTACGGGTTTTAATGTGCATTGTATATGAACACATGCACAAACATGCGTACTTGTGTCACCGTGTCCATGTATCCTACTTTCTAAGGATTTGCTATATCATTATGTTCGTTGCTTATTGTATTCATGTCCATGCTTCATAATTGATAGTAATATTTTCAGAGAAGGGGTTGAGGAGAAAAATTATTATTATCATAGATCTTTTGCAGTTGGACAGTTAGGTGATTAGCCCACCCACTACTTACATAGCCCTGAGATATGATTTCATTTCAAACTCATGATGATTTACTTGAAAGTTGGTCTTCAATCTTGATTGCGTTATTTTATGCGAATTGTAGACAAACATGTCATGCTCTGATATGGACACAGGGTGTCGGATACGGCATTCCTCCAATATCTAGACACGAGGACATGACTATATATGTTTTTCTAAAACAAATATATGTGCTTATTTAACTTAATTTATGAGTGATGAGTTGTGATTCACACAGAGAAAAAGCTAAAACAGTGAATTGATCATTAAAACATTTAGTTTAGTCAAAAGGGTAACATAACATAGTCCATCATGTAAATAATTTTTACGAACATAAGAGTAAACACATTTGTAAGTGTTAGGCATAAGCGTATAAATGTCTTGTCCAAATGGACACGCCAAATTTTTTGTTGGGGAATTGTCCTACATATCAAAAGTTATTTTCAGAAACGAGTTTGAGGAGTAGAATTACGACAAGATGAAACTCACTACTAGAGTCTAGAGATTCTTGGACATATTCATCTTCATAGGGATCTCATATGACGATATAGATTCTCACATCCCTCTACTGTGGAGAACTCTATGGCAGTACATCAACAATGTCATTAAGGACAAGACAGATCTGGACCTTCAGAGCCATATATTGTGCTTGATGATGTCATGATGTGTAGGAAGAGGCTAGACCTCCCAGTGACAAACCAAACCGCCTACATTGATTATCAGTACATGAAGTTAAGGTACATGAGGACATGAAAAGGAGAGGCAACTAACTTCCGCATTTATTGGCCTTCTTGTATTGACCCTGAACTTCTAGTGTGTAGAATGTAATATTTTTTATATATGGCATTCGCCTTCTAAACATGATTTATGGACTTCATGATATGTGGAACACAATTCATGCTGACCTTACTACATATACATATTGCAATATAACTATGCTATGATATGTGGACCTCATGACTAATGAGATGGAGATAATAGTATTTTTGATACATGAATTGGCATGCATCTACAGGTTATTACTTATTAGATATGTTGGACATATTGTAGGTCATCAGCAATACGCTAGTTGTTTTGATGTGTGATGGGTTATTTTCATATGGAGTATATTTGCCTTAAATATTGAATCAGGGTTGCCAACACCGGATTCTAGTTCACCCAGAAATTTTGAATCAAAAGAGGATTCATGAATCATACGTTCTAATCCATGATTCAAGTTATGCTTATAAACTGAATTCAATTGGCGCTGCCCAAGACTACTTGATTAAGAATATCAGAATCCAAGGTCCAAAATTGCATATACCCTATAATGGAGGTACTGCAAGAAAGGAGGTCAATTTTTACAAATAAATTTGAAAGAGGCCCTTTTTAGAAATATTTATTAAAATGTATATTAGATATCCTAGTATTTATATGTAAATGATTAAATACATTATTTTCTTCCTGAGAATAAAATAGGAATTGATCAAAAATAAATATATAAAGTGGAGATCACGACAAACTTTATATACCTTTATATCTCTATCAATGCGTGTACGAGCAGAAACTGTAAAGTCTTTAAACTGAGACTTGGAATCATGTAGAACTTCCAAAGCTAACATCAAAATGAAAGATGAAAAGCGGTTAAAGAGGCTCCATAATCAACACTTCACCAGGAAATAAAAATAAAATAAAGTAATGCGTGTACCTGGAGATGCTGCACAAGCCACAGTGACGTTTCTGTTGCAGACTCTGCAGAGCAAACATTAGAACATTATGCAATCAGAAACCTCATTGTCGTGGATTTGGATGCAAAATCATTACAAGCATGATATCAAACATACACTACTTCTGAACTGTAAAGAATTTTATTTAGTATTTCTAACAAAGCTTGAAGTCAGCTGAAAATACAAAACTTTACCATGTAAAATCAAATAGAGCATGCATGATGCAAAAATGCAACGGTGAAGAAAACAAGGAAGGTTAAAATCCAGTGGTGCAATAAAATTGAGCAGATTTATAGACTTCCGCTGAATATTGTCTATGGCTCTGCAATGGACACTGGAGCACACAGACGTTCTTACTGTACAGCATCAGAAATCCACAACATTTCCTAGAAACAACTTTTGAAAATTTCATTTTGCGGATATTTTGAGGAATAGCTGTTGAGGGATTAAATCTCAAGTACTGTAACAGGGTATGAACATCCTGCTGCCTAGGCATCAAGAGAAACAGCTCGGAAGGATCCTAGGTAAAACTCACCTTTTGTAAAAACTGAAGCATCAAGAGAGAAAAAGAATGCAATAACAAGCTAATTGTAAAGAGCATTAACAAAATAGAGGTATTCAGTTACATAAAGCTGTTTACTGCGAAAAGTCCAAAAGTAACTGTACACAACATTTTCTGTTAAGAAAATTGGAGCTTTTTAGAATGATTATCACCTTTGGCGATATTCTTGAGCAAAATAACACATATGATTATTGACTCTTGGCTTCTGTGAGGACGGAACTCTAGTATGAAAGCTTACTCTTTGTTTTTTACTTGTAATCTGCAAAGAAGTATCCCTCATTGTCAGTTAAAGGTATAGTTGTTGATATGATGAGTAAGAAAAGCTATAAGAGAAAATATGTTGATGAAAGAAACTAATTAGTAAATTACTTGATGTATACCATTCTAGAAAATCATAACAAATTAGGATAAAGATCAACTATACGTTTAGCAACATATACCAGAATCTTATATCTTCACAAACATATCCCTGGAACTGGAACAACTTGAAAGTTTTGATTAAGCAATTCAAGAGGAAGAGGTATCATAGTACCAATGTTTAAAATAGCGATAACGGTAACGTAACGTTTTGCCTTTGTGAGGTTATGTCGCAAATAGCGTAACGCATAACGTAGGTTATGCAATTTTCTATTTATTTAATAAAAATAAATATAAAACCATATAAAATAATTTTAATAAATTGAAAAATAAATTTAAAATATCTAAAAAATATATAAAATTATTTTGTAATACATAATCTATTCAAATGTTATATTAAGTTTTACAATAATTTTCATATATCTTCATAAATTATATTAAGTCTGCACCGTATATCCAATCATCATTTAAATAAAAAAAGCAAGATTCCAATTTTTATTTCGATTCCAATTATTATCATTGTTATAATTTATATTTTGTAATGTTCAATTTATCTTATTTATGATTGTTGATTTCAGTTTAATTAAAAATTCAATAAAATCAACAAGTAAAATATTTTAGCAACCGGACGAGAAATACAATAAGTGAATAAAGAAACAAACTTAAATTATCAAGTTAGAAATTCCAAAAGCAATCAAACAAGCCAACAATTAATTAAGAAAATTATAGCAATTCGCTAATAATCGAAATAATAATTAACAACAATATATGAATTACTATAAAAAATAATTGTAAATAACGTAGCATAATGTAATTTAACGTAACGTTATGTAATATAATGTAAAATAACGTAAAAAACGTACTGTTACGGTGCACTGAGTTATTTCCAGTTGTTACGTAGCGTTGGGATTCCGTTAGATTACGTAACGCAAATAACGGGTTTCATAACGCGTTATTTTCAACAATGCATAGTACTTTAAGTGGCTAAGTATACAGTTAAGTACCGTTTTAATTTTTCCACTGAGCTGGTAAATAATGAAGGTTCAATTAGTCCTTCAACAGTCAATGTGGTTCAATTAGTCCTTCAACAGTCAATGCAGCTGAGAAATTATGGACGTATATATGTGATGCATTTTTGTATGATGTGCTTACATATGGTGACATTGGTGATGTACTAGGAAAATCGGTAGTTCTTTTAGTTGAAAATTTCAAAGTTCCAGCAAGCATACACATGATGCTTCAGCTATGATGCGCCAACACCAAAATTCAACCTTACACTAGACACTCTTACACCTTGACGAGATAAAATTGTTTATGAACTCGGGAGACAACAAGCTATATTTTACTTGTGCATAAACTGCAGAAAAGTACTAGATACAAAATGTCAAAGGTGCAGCTTGTCAGGTTAACACTAGTTGTGAAGTGGTCCAATTAAATTTTTATCGATCTTTGATCAGAGTTTTTCTATCCAGTGGAAATATTAGGAAAAATGAAAGTGTAGAGACCAGAGAATACAAAGCAGCCATAATAAGATAACCTTAACGGTAAATAAACATGACCAAAGAAACCGAGTTTGCAACATAACGCATAGATATATCATCCAACAAGCACACCAGGATTTTTCATGGCAATTTGTCTACAAGTATTTTTTGTTGCTCGTCAATGTAATTGCAGGATCCTTTGTCATAGCTATGACAGCCTTACTAATGCCAGTCAGCATAAATCTTTAAAATAAGAAAACAAATAGATATGACCAAGAGGGTTAATAAGCTTAAAACAGAAAGTTTCCTGCATGCGGTAGAAATTTGTAAGAAAAGATGGTCACATAATGTAATAGGATATTTTCTTACGAGACCCTAAAAGACGAACAAAGAAAATATTCCAAAGTATTATCACGTAATCTCAGAAAAGAACTGCTGTGCCAGTTAGCATTCAGTATTCGTTGTTAGTATGGTCGCAAGCTTACCTCCGTGTGAGGGCATAAGAAGCAAACACAAAAATGCTCCGAATATGGGCATTTAGATGCATGACAAACATTTTCAAGTACTGAAGTACTAGATCAAGAGTTACAAAGCCCTCTTCTCACACTGGTAGCATGTTTAGTTGTTGAAGTAAAAGAATCACAACATGTAAATCACAACCCAGGGACATATATTAGTGTTTGGAGATTTGTCAAAATACTAACAAAGCTCTTGTTATGATTGCTATACTAGTGAGTCACGAACAAAATTTATGCAATTAGTGGTAGAGGAAAATGATTTTTGCCTTGAGATTGCAAAATCAGTAGCTCAAATAAGATTGTGCGCAGCATACAAATTTTTGTGGAACATGTAAAGAATTCTCAATTTGAAATGTGGAAGCTGCAATTTAATACCCCAAATATGGCAATACGATGAGGGCATAAAAACTATCTAACAATCTCAAAACCCAAATACATTTATTTACAGTCATAATTATCATCACTAACCAAGCCCAAACAAATGGAGATCTAGAGCAAAAATCAGAGTTAACTTGATGAATATTGGTTAAGGGGGTCTGAACTATGAGCAAACTAAGTCCAAGATATGATGTTTTTTAACATAAATTTGTAAAGCCACAAGCCAAGGTTTTAAATTCTAGACGACACTGATGTATATCACAACTGTCGTAATTTGTACTTGGTACATGATATAATGTATACTATCGGTCTAGTATTTCCCATATTGCCAAATACAATATAGCATGTTTTGCCAATGGCAAAAATCATCGGCTGCTACTGATACCGGTACTGATATTCAAAAGTTCGTAATCAGGTAGCAACTATTGCAATTCCATATGGACCTCAAAAGAGTAGTCGGAGAGAAAAGCAAAACACTCAGATAAAATGAAAAACATCTCTCCTTCAATCACCATAATAAGTTGGGGTATTTACTGGTTTGTCCCCCAAATCTTCATATTTAGGATTTAGTCTCTCAAATCTCCTAAGTTACTACAATTTAGTCCCCCTCACTAACTTCTTTTAATTTTTAACCTGATATTACCATTTTACCCCTCCTTATTTATTCTTTCTCTTCCTCCTCTCTTCTCCTCCTCTCTTCTCCTCCTCTCTTCCTCCTCTCTTCTCCTTTTCTTCATTATTCCTCCTCTCTTCTCCTTCTCTCTTTCTCCTCTTTTTTCCCAATGAAGAAAAGAGGAGGAAGAGAGAAGGAGGGAAAAGAGAGGAGGAAGAGAGAAGGAGAAGAGAGGAGGAATAAGGAAGAAAAGGAGAAGATAGGAGGAAGAGAGGAGAAGAGAAAGAATGAATAAGGAGGGGTAAAATGGTAATATCAGGTCAAAAATTAAAGGAAGTTAGGGAGGGAGACTAAATTGTAGTAACTTAGGAGATTTGGGGGACTAAATCCTAAATATGAAGATTGGGGGACTAAATCATAATATATAAATATTTGAAGGACAAACCAGTAAATACCCCTAATAAGTTTAAAATCATCTGTCAAAACCCTACTTCAGTTAAACTGCAAGTTTGCATTCAATTAGTTTGTTCACAAATGGATGAAGTAAATGACTTCAAGTTGCTATAAGCAATTGAAGAAAGTGTCTTAACTGCCCAATTCCCTCATTCGAAAAAAAGAATTGAATTAAAGCAAAAATCTAATTGGGATTCTACAACTCAGTACCTAATCCAATAAATACAATCATTTCATAATTGGAACAAAGAGCTCTCCAAAAAAAATAAAAGTTTGAATAAAATATGCATCGATATTAACAAATATGATAGTTAATGAGTTCAAAATGCAACAAGATCGGATTTTGAGAAATTATAATACCTCGGGATTGAAACCCATGAAGAGGGTTTTAATAGCTGCCTCCATCTTCTCCTCCTCCTCTCTCTCTCCCTCTCCTCTCTCTCCCGCAAAACCTCAGGGCGAGCGGTGACACTATACAAACTCTAGAGCGTCACTCTATCTTCATTCTTCAGCTTATAATTCATCGAGTCAGCTGTTCCCTCGGAATCATTTGAGCTTAAGCTGTGCCACCCGACCCATTCTCGGCTATCATCGTAAATAAACAGAAAGATAAGGGTGTTTTCGTATGAACCAGATAGAATAGAGCTGAGAAAAGGAAAAAAAAAAAAAAAAAAGCTGGTTTTTTTGTTACTAGGTTATCAATTTTCTCGGAGAGAGAGAGAGAGCTCTTCTCTTTGAGAGAGAGGAGAGAGAGAGAGTTCTCTTTGAAGTCGATGGCGATGTCAATGATTAGTCCAAAGCTCCCACTTCAGAGGAATCGCTCTCTTTTTAGTCCTCGTCAAGTAATTTTCTTTTGTCCCTCATTGGTTCCTTTGCCTCTGTGTGTGTATGTAATTTCATAGCTATTTATTGGACAAGACAGGGTGCATTTTTATTTGATCCCAAGAAAACCCTAGTGTTCATTCTAGTTTTTCTCTTGTATAATGCACTTGTCTACCATTTTGATGTAGTCAAATTAATAATACTGGCTATATGGGCATTTATTTTCCCCAATAAACCCAATTTATCATAATTTTCTTTGTTCGATTGGCTTTATTTTCGTTATTTTACAGCACCAATGATACTTCATATTCCCAAACAAAAAAAAAATATTATTGAAATTTCAGGGTCATTTACAGTGATCTAATTCAAATTTTGATCAAATGAATAGTGTATGTGTACTTGTTAATGCTTCTTTAACTTGCTAGTGATATAATTGCAAAAAGTTGTTTGATATCAGTATCGAGGACCAAAATTTTGCTGAAGTGCGTCAAATTTCAGATTACAAAAAAATTGTTTGATATCAATATCAAGGACCAAAATTTTGCCAAAGTATGTCAAATTTCAGCTAATGATTTGGGCTGCAACCATCGAACGAGTTTATTAAAATCCTTTATAACTTGACAAACTTGATACTATCGCTGTGGATTTTGAGTATAATCATAAGATGGCCATGTTTTTAACTTCATATTCTTTAATATCTATTTAAATGGATTATATATAAGGTTGAGGAAGTGTAAAAACTAATTGATACATGTGATTCGTAATTGAATTTGAAGGTAACAATTTCAAGGCATGCCAAAAGCAGCTATGGAGTAAGTGGAATTACCAGTAGTATCTCCCTTCACGATGAATCAGAAGGTACATCTAGAAGGTAAACTCTAATTATAAGGTAATTACTTATCCAGGATTTAGTTTTCCGTTCCATTCTTTGTTTCTTTTTTTCTTCCCAAAAAGAAACAATGTATTACGGGATGCCCTTGCTTGGATGGATATTGCTGAATTCTGCTTGGTGTAGATTGTTTTGGTTGCATTGAAGTGATGGGATAAGAAAAGGAAACAAGAAGAGGAATATATGCATGAATTTACCTATGCTTCATTAAATAAATGAATTAAATCTTTAAATTTCTATTGGCCTATTATTTTCTTTGAACAAAACAAGAAAAATAATATATCATGAAAACTTCCCTTTCTTATCTCACTTCTTGGATCCAGACGTCCTTAGGATTTGAAAGCTTCTGTGCCGCCTCTTGTAAAAAGTCATCTTATGTAGCACTTGCCTTTTGTTCAATAACGTTGATCAATACCTTCTGCATAACATAATAACATTCGGAGATTCTTGAAATGAGTTTCCAGTTTTCTGGCCTATGTTTTGTTGCATTGATGAATTTTATTCTCTATTAGCAAATCATAGTAACCTTTCTCCTTCATCCGAAGGCTTTCTACTCTTACAGCTGATGTTGTATTTTCTTTTAGCAAATCACAGTAACCTTTCACCTTCACCCAAAAGCTGGCCAACTCTTTTTGTTTGGTTTTATAGCAGGTTCCTCTCTTTTATTAGTTTTATTGGTCAAGAATTTGTCGCTGATTAAGAGGGTTGAGAGTAGATTGACAACTGGCCTTTAGATTCTGCCATCTCCCTGTGGAACCTACTTATTCTGGATTTTTGCTTCATAGCCAGCCAGCCCATTTGATTGGAAAGGATTGGATGATTATCATCATGCTAGTTTTAGTTGTTTTTTTTTCCTTTTTTTTTCTTTTTTTGGCTAATCATCTTCATCATGCTAGTTTCAGTGCACATCTGTGCCTCTTGGAAAGTGCAATATTGTCCTGGTAGGTTTTTTTTTTCTGTAATATCCATAAGCTCATTTTCCGTAACCAAACTGAATAGCCGCTCAGTTTGTCACATAATGTGTTTAGTAACGATACATTTGATAGATCCATATAAATCTAGATATTCCTGCAAATTCTTTAGAGGCATTAAAATGTTGTAAGTTCTTGCATACATCATTTTCTCTAGATTACGTCAGCTAGCTTATCTAGAAATTAGAAAATTTGGTCAGTTTTTGTACAATTAACATAGGTCTATATATGAGGAAGGTCACTGACAAATATGAACGATTTTTCTTATCCTGTATAATAAAAAGAACATGTCATAGTAGTTGAAGGGAATATTCTTACTTATTTTCTTGTTTTTATTAGCAAGTATATGTCATTTAAGTTGGCTGACTACATCTTTCTTGTTCATTATTTCAGGTTATCATTTTCTGTTGGAAGGGGCTTAAGTCATGTTGCTTGGCCTATATCTGCAGTGCGTTCAGGTAGTTAACCCCCATAATCTGCTTGAATCTCAAGGTTCGTTATTCAATAATGCATGGCATTCTCTGTCAATGCCTACTTGTGCTTTCTAACCTTTCAAATTAACTTCATTATTTGTGATTTTAGGTTTAGAAGCATCAATCGCAGATAAGAAGAAGAATGACATATCATTAGAAGATGTTAAGATAGTCATCAAGTCACGTGATGATGATAAAATTCATGTGAGTGACATAGATTTTCAGTTAGATGCAGTAATATTCGTCAAAACAACATTATTTAAAGTAACCTCTTTACATACCTGAACTCAAGTCATCTAATTCACCGTGATGAGTTGTATGTGTATGGGATTAGTTTCTAAATGGTATTATATTGTGTTGTGGGGGAAATTATCTTGTTGTTTAGCCACCTATGGAGTTATCTGGGCATTTTTTTTCTTTCTTTCTTTTCTTGTCATTTGTTAGAGCTGCACAGATGTATGTGATTAGTTTCGTTGTACCCAGGTGAAGAGTCAACCTGACATTTTCACAACCTGAATATTATATCTTTAAATTAATCAATTTTCTATCTGTTCCTGAGTGTAATTCTTCTTAGTAAAGATTAGATATATATCATTCAGTTTGTTTAGGCTTTTAAAGCAACTTTCTCTGGTCCTTCACTGCTTGTTTCCTTTGATCATTTATCCTGTTTTAACACAAATGACCATCTAACAAGAAGAAATATGACATTGGGTTAAATCCGTCCAGCTCTCTATTGGAATGTTAAATTCAAGGTTTTAAACATTGGCCAATGCTGATATGCAGATATGTATATTGTATCAGATTTTGTGCTACCCAGTGGTCAGTACGCCATATACTATTAATATTGGTCCGATATTACTGATGCAATTCACTAGATATTGTCAATTTTGATAGCATAAGTGGTCAACTGATACCACTTTCGATATTTTAAACCTTGGTTAAAATATTTTCTATTTGTTGCTTCCTAGTTTAAAATATTGGAACCAGTATCGATATCATCTTATAATTTATGGTATCAAAATCTGCAATATCAAGCGTATCCTATTGCCGGTATTAAACTGATATTATATGGTATATCATGTATAGGGCACTTCAAAATCTGATACGATTTATGTGATGTATATCAGTATTGGGCGCATTGTAAAACCTTGGTTGCTTCATACTATATTTTTCAGTAATTTCTAGAAATTACTTGGTGCTTATCAAACTCTCAAAAAAAAACACTAGGTTATTTTATTTTATTTTTAATAATGAGGTCTAAAGCTTGAAACCAAAAACTGAAGTGATATTTTCTGCTATGGTTTCTTACAGGTTTCTTACAGTTGTCTTTATTGAAAGAGATAACTGAATCTTTACTTAGATTGTCTGGATTAAATTAGGTCATTCCCATCCTAGTAGAGTGGTCCATCTTAGCGTCTAAATGCATGTGGAGGACTGAGCTATACTTTCTACAACTGCTGGTTCAGGTGCAGCTTGATTCTTTCGTTATTATAGATCATAAAGCTTTCTATTATGATGGCAAGTATGAAACATTTGCTCTTTTTTTCTCCTCGTTTCCTTCATCTGCACGCTTTTCCCTTTTCAAAATTCATGTTTCATCCTATATCTTTGTTAGTTTTTCCTTCTTTTCTTTTTTTTTTCTTTTCTTGTCTTTTTTTTTCTTTTCTTCTTTTTTGAGTAGAAATACGGGTGAACTTTCCCTGAGGTTAACAGAAGAGCTCAAGATTAGAAGAAGTAATATGATAAAATACTACATAGAAGTCCCCAAAGGAGCCAAAAGAAGCTGCCTATAACATAAAGCAGTCCAGAATCTAAATCTTGTCTACAACAAAGTTAATGAATGAGGAGGCCATGTATAAATAAATCATCATCTGAGTCACCTCTGAATCACTAGGTCTGTAGTAAAGATGTCTGGGAGCAGTCCAGCTAGGTTGGCAAAGACGCCCTTCAAGGACCTGTGAGCATGGAAACCCAACACTGAGCTTTGAATAGGATGAGAAAGTGTGTAGGGTATGCTGTCTTGCCATGCCAATAAAATGCTATTATTCCTTTCCTTCACCAGTCCCCAATAAAGGGCAGCTGCAATTGTGTCCCAAAGTCGTCTGCCCCTCATAGCAACCCTAACAGTACGAGATGACCACATCGAGCTGGCCTTACCTGGAAAGCAAGACAACCCTCACCTATTCATTATGGTAAGCGCACAAGATAAGAAGGTGATCAACTGTCTCAGTGGCATTGTGATGTATGGTGCAAATATCCCATCCTTGTCATCCCCACTTCAAATATTGGTTAATGTAGGATTATCTCTTCATTTTATTTTATGAAACATGTAAACAACTTTCCATTGGAAGAGTACCAATGCAAGATCTGTTAGATGTATTTCAGTGTATATGCTTGCGGCATATATGTTTTAGATGAAAGAAGGAAATGGCGTAGATAACAGATATTATGAAAGAACAGTGCAACATCACTTGTACCATGTGGGAATATGAGCTCTATACCTGATAGTAACCGTATTTGAAGTCAAATGTCTATTGCCGGTGAGCCCAGTATGCCAATTTGTGCCTTCTTATTAAGTGATGACAAGGTGTAATTTCCTTTTCTATCTTTCGATCTAACATTCTAAACCAACAAATGATCGGTCTCTTAATGCCGGCGGTCAAAATTTCCGAGCAAAATTTGCGTTGGTATAGACTTACTGACAGTGTCCCAGTCCCCGGACATAGTCCAGAGGGTAAGGTCAACCACACGAGTGACAGTCTTTCATATTGTAGACCTGAAAGGATGAGTGAATCCTAATCCAATTTCCAGTCATGCTAAGCATCGTACAGAAGTAACACAGTAAAAACTAACCACATTTCAGTGCTACATGGAGGCAGATGGTACCCTTGATATGTACGGTTGGCGAAGAAGAATTTACAATGCCAAGCTAAATTGTTGGGGAACCGGTTGCAAGGGATATAGTTTCTCTCTCGATAGAATTTGAGATATGAAAGACAATTGAAGGGCCATTTAGATAAAAGAAAGGATAGCTCCCTTTGCCAGGATTACTGTACTCTTAGCCAGGGTGACTAATGTGATAAAGGTAAGAGCTGTATATAGGTAAAAGAAAGAGAAATTGTTAGATCGAAAGAAAGTATTCCTCCTGAAAATAAAATTGGTGTTCCAATATTAAATAATTGGATACCCTTGCCCTGACTAAGTGGGAAAGGGAAGTGCTCTTGTGGTCCTCATTGTGCATCAATGCCAGCAATTAAAGCTCTTAATAACCTTCTTCATGAGGGATGGATGAACGCAATCATATTCTTAAGATCTCTTGATAATGATGCATAGGCTTAGTACCCTCTCAAGCAAGCTCTTGTTTGACCAAGTCTTCGTCCAAATATTTGGGATTGGCTACATAAATCTTTTTTCTCCATTTACCTCTTTAATTGTCATCTCTTTGTTCAGTTGACACTCATCTATCATGTATTTTGAACCACTTCAATCCATTTTCATTTACATACTACTTGACTGCCTTGTGCACATGCCCAAACCATTGCACTTGAAGCATCCTGTAACTTCTTAAGGATATGCTGAACTTTTATCCTCCTCTCAGATTTTGCCACTGCATCCAATCCCATTGTTCTCATTTCAGCTACGGTTTTTTGGGCATATTCTTCCTCAGATTGCCAACTTCCTCAGATCTCCTGTTATCCCCCCACATATAGTTGGATGTTGGTCCACTAGGAGTCCATGTGTCTGCTTTCTCTGCTTAAGGATGCGCAATCATCTCAGAAGATGCATAAAATGCTTCGCATATCACATGCCTTGGGATCTGACATACCTACATACAGTCTTCAGTTTCTGATAATGGTTTTAGTTTTTACTCTCTTTCACGGATCATCCCTCCTTGCTGCATTGTCTAGATTCCAACCTGAGAAGTCACAAGATTTTGTTGTCACTAATATCATTTCATATCATGTAGATGACTAGTATGGGATAGTTAGGTAGATTGATAGACTAATATGAGAGGTTTACATGTTAGGACATTTGTAACTTGGACCCATAAATATGATTATAGCTCGTATAGATTCAAGTTTCCTTGTTCACCATTACAAATTCCCGGGATATTTTAGTAATTGCACTCACCGAGCGGATTGACCACCTTTCCTTATTACTGTAGGAATAGATTGGCTGCTTTATGCAATAAAAATAGTTCTAATAATAATAAAAAAAAAAATGAAAAACTTAGTGGATTGAATGTAATTGTGTGTGAAGCATCTATTCATCTCATGTGGGCTAAGTGCAGTGGAACAAACTCTGTCCAGAAACTCTTCTTATGGGGGATTTCATTCATACAACAGTTTTTTTTCTTTTAAAGTTCTTTTTGCTGAGTTCTCTGATGGTGCTGATAATTCGATTATCAGGTGAGAGTGGACTTGACTGGGGAACAAACCCAGAAGGCATTTGATGATGTACTAACTAACCTGGCTCGTACTGCACCGCCAATGCCAGGATTTCGTAGGATGAAAGGAGGTGAGTTTTCTTTATAGTTGATGTGCAGTTCACTGATGTCTTATGGTCTCTTTTCTTCTTTGTCCTCTACATATCCCGTAATTTTCTGACTCAAGAATTTTTCTTTCTATGTTATCGCGGTATTTCAAGGAAAAACATCCAACGTAAGTAACTTGTATCCCTACTTGCATGCCCTCTTTATTTATTTTTTTAAATTTTGATCATATTCATTTTTTCTAAGTTTTCTTATTTCATATCTCTTAGATTAACATATTATCTCTCAGTGGCAAGTTCATATTATGACCCTCCTTAAGTTTGCCTGCAATAATAGTTAACAAGGTGAAGCCAGAATGATTTCATGTATATCACCGGAGTCATTTTGTTGTAACCGGAGTCGGTAAGAAGATAGAGATGGAGATTCATATTCATGCATATTTGATTCATCAACAATTTCTAATCAGTCTTTAAATTTTAGAAGGAAGATATGACCACAGTTAGCTTATCTAGTTCGCTCTCACGATAATTCTCTGTACCAGCTGATGTAAATGACCTAGACCATTCTGCCAACAAGCTTTCTTCAGATCTTGTAACCATTCATTTTAATCCACATTAGTTGATGCATAGTTCTAAATATCGGATATCAGAATCCTATCGGACGGGCTTTTCATATTGGATGGCATATCGGGGATACGAGCTCATATCGAACTTTCATGTCAAATATTATATATACATATCAATTATGTAAGTTTAATATCTAGATGTGGTAATTTCATTTACCTAACTAATATGACATTATATATATATATATATATATATATATATATATATATATATATGAGAAAAATGGAAATGAGCTGACAGCTCACGCACTTTACCTGAGCTGCAGTTCATTTTTACTATTTCCAATAATTTTTTTTGAAAATTTTCTTTTGGATTATGATCTAGACCCCCTAGGATTCACTCATACCCAATTTCTTGGGTTTTAGTTTTGATTTGGTCCTCTATCAAGTTAACACAAAATTAACAGTTTTCAATAAATAAAACATTTTATGTGCACTTGATGAAAGGGGAAATGAACTCCAAAATTTATAAAATTTAATCCGAAAAAAGTTAAGGAAATAAAGATAGTAATTGTTAAAAAAAATTGAAGAAAAATCATTTAATCATTATAGTTTTGCCGCTAGCTCACGTAACTTTTTGTGAGCTGGCGGTTCACCTACAGTAATCCCATATATATATACTAGTATAAAATAAACTAGAAATCTCCTCGTAAAAGCCTAACATTTGAATCTTTGTAACATTTTGAATAACGAAACAACTAAAACTGAAGTCTGAGAACATGTTTAGCATTAACATTCATCTCCTTGTATAATCCTAAGTCTTAACATTTGCATCTTCGTGACATTTTGGCCTCCCGTTCTAATCCAAACTTCTTACAGGTCCCAAAGAGCTTTCTGTTACAGATGTTGGGGAGAGACCGTGTTACCAAATTCCTTATTCAAGAAGTTGTCAGCACAACCATTGGGGACTTTGTGAAGCAGGTTCGTTTTCCTCAGCCATCTCAAATCACAAGTCCCTGCGTTTCTTCCGCAATGCCAATGAATCTCATCCTTAATTTGGGCCTCGGAGCAGGAAAATTTTACAGTTGAAACCCAGTTCCAGACGACGCAGACTGCTGAAGAGCTGGAATCAGCGTTCGCTCCAGGCAGCGAGTTTGGGTTCGAAGCTACTCTGGAGATTGTGCGACCTGATTCTGGAACAACCACCAGTGACTCCGACCCCGCTTCTGATTCCTCTGAGCCGGAGACATGAAGATGTCAGCGTATGTATGTTCTTCGTTTTACAGTTTTAGTTTCAGGCATTACAAAAACTGCATCTGCTATGCATTTTTTGTTTTTTTAAGACTCTCTTTGTTTGTTTCACACAATCCCTTTAGATTTTCTTTAGGGCCACACCAATTGTACCACTGTTAAGCAATTGTACCGATTCTTTTTTAATGTCGACCAAGTTATGTGTTCATCCTTCTTCAGTAAAGCTATTTCCAATACTCCTCGGTGATAATGAGAAACAAATCTTGTAGCCATGTAACGGATCAATTTTTGATCCGTCCTATACAAAATTTTGAATTAAAAATAAAAATCGGAGCGTTTTAGAAGAAAAGAAGCATCATTAGTGGGCTACCATCTAGAGATGTATTATGGATTACAACTCATTAACCTCATTTCTAGGATCACTTAGACTGCATATCTAAGTTGAGTCAATAACTTTGTAAAACCAAAAATTTTGGTCATTGCTTTGCTCTTGCTCTCATACTTTTCAATGTCTTCGAGTTCTTTCTTCACTGTTGAAGCTCATGTCTCCACTATGACATCAAGTGGATATTTATTTGTCTTTTTAAAGGGCAGCTTCCTTTGGCACTTTTCCAACATCATCATCATCATCATGTTTTACAAAATGACATGACACATTGTGACACCTTCATCTTCATAAAGCATGTTCCAACAACTAAAATCATCACCATCATCACATCTTACATGTATATGATCATGTACATGAAATACCTTCCATGGATTTAGCTAATGAAACAACTAAAACTCACATCAATTAACAATTATTATATGTAGTTTAGTTCCTAGTGAGGTTATCATATTTTCTATGAACATGTGTTTAAAATTTTTTTTAATAATAACTAATAATAAATATAAATAAAATAAGGAATAGTATACTTAAGATGTCTCTATAACATGTTATCTATGAAGGTGTCCTTAAATCTTTAACATAAAGGGTATACAAAATCAATCTGAACCGTTAGTTATGATCTCCGTATTCTAAATAGGTGGTGCATAAAAAATCATGTGAATTAGATACTTCTTCATCATTGATTGTTCTATTATTGAAAAACCCTTCATTTTGTACCTATTCAATATACGACCATAATATATTGAAAATACATGATGTACAACATAATATTAGGGTATGGAGATCACAAATGATATTTCGATTACTGAAATTTAGAGACGGTTTTATAGACAACTCCTGTGCATACTTTTTTAATAAAATAATGCAACGTGAAGTCTCCGCAATAAGATAGTCCCACCATCTCCATCTCAACCTTATCCACCTTGTCTCCTCCTCCTCCAATGATATGCCACATTGCCTTTGTAATAATAATAATCATTATTGTCCTTCTATCTCAAGTTTTGAACTTTTTTTTTTAATTCATCATACTAACAACCATCCTCCTAAATATTAATTAATCATTAATTTATTAAACCAAGACCTACTTCTCTCTCACTCCTCTCGAAAGTATTGACTAATTCTCAATCATCTTCTCATTGTTTTCTCTTTGTTTCCAACTAACACTACACTAATTAACTAAGTACAATCTCTCCATCATATCTAGTTTGTTAGCCTTCCAACCTCTCAAGCTGACTTTCTTCTATGATGAGCTCTTAAACAAATGTGTTATGGCCCCCTCTATGTTCTTTGTTCTTCAAGTAATTATGAATCCCTTTTTGTTAAACATATATTCAATTAGGACTAATTTGCACCCCTTTGTGATGGTGGAGACTGGATGAGAATGAGCAGGTTCAAGAACTGATTGTTCGTCCGTCCTATTCAAAAATTTGAACTAGAAAGTTATATGAGCTTGCTGTAGGATGTGTATTGTTTTCCTCTTCTTCCTTTGGAGGCTTGGATTCTGTCAAGCAGAATGCAGCTTTTCCGCTCTAAGTAGACATAGGGACAGTAATGGAGGCATTTACGGGCCAATTTTTAGCCCTTCATATACAAAATTTTGAATTAAAAAATAAAGTTTTAATTTTTAATTTAAAATTTTGTATATGACGGACTAAAAATTGAATCATCTACGCGTTCATTATCATCCCTAATTAGACACCAGTTTATTTTGCACGGTCCATAAAATATTAGCGTCCTCCTTGATAATCAATATAGAGTTGAAACCATACTAGATTTTGGCATGATGAATGCAAATATCTTTAGCTTGTTGGTGGGGAAATTCTATTTACACACAGAAATGTGCTCTTCACGCATTGTTTTAAAACTTATAAATAATTATAAGTTTGTCATTTATTTTTTTTTTACTAAGTTATCCTTTTAAATTCCAAATTAAGACTTCTTAAAATTTGAAATTACAACTCATCCTTTCTTCCTCCTCTGTTTTTTCTCTAAAATCCTAAAAAATATTTTTTAGTAGAATTTAATTTTTAAAAAATACATTTCTCACAAACTCATTGATTTGATTTCTTAACCTCTAAATTTTTTACATTTACGTTCCTAAAAAGATTTAAAAGAATTTTAAATTCTTTGACTTCACTGTGACAAGTGAAATTAGAGTTTGGAGTTTGAATTTGAGTTTTTTTATTCAAATGAAAAATTCCAACGTACAATTGGTGTCGGAGGACAAATCTAAGGTACAATTTAAAATTATTCTTAGTTTATGTGTATTTATTTGCAATTTATTATTACTTATATTTCTGTTGTAGGGAAGACGTCGCCTGCTGGCCAGCTTTTAATACTCAACCAAATGATTCTCTAATCGGATATTAATATCTTACTAATATATTTTTAGCTTGGAAATTAATATCCGACTCGGAAAATTTTGAGAAAATTTAGGATCGGACGACATAAGGAATTAGAGGGGAGGAGTAGTATTTCAAAGTGGAAGTTTTGTGTAAAGAGTAATCAGAACGTTAAGAGTAAATTATTGTGCGTAAATAGAATTTCCCCTCGTTGGTGTCTCTCCCTTGACTAGCTCTCTAGTATTCATATCATGACCCATCATAACCCAAAGCATAGAATCTGTATATAATTGAACCTTAGAAAATTTTTTTGGAACCTTAGAAATTTTTTTTTGGGTGCCGACAGACGTCGGAACCTTTTTATAGTAAAAAAAAAAAAAATTTAACGTAATAACATAGCTAGTAAAGACTTTCAAACACTCGAATGGAGAATAACTAGAGGGTTTGACGCTGACGATAATCATCTCTCATTCGAAGAACGCCACTTCAGTGATCATCTCCATCCTAAGTAGAGATAATAATGGATGCGTCTACAGTCTAAATTTTAGTCCTTTCTGTACAAAATTTTGAATTATAAAAGTAAAGATTTTATTTTTAATTCAAAATTTTGTATAGAGCGAGCCAAAAATTAACATATGAACGCGTCCATTACCATTCTTACTCTCGAGACATTGCCCAATGCCAATTCGCATCGTTCGAGTCGTCATTTGTCCCTGTCGCCACAAGCGAGTCAGAACACTGGATTGACCAGAGAGTTCATCCGTACGGTCATCCAATTGTTGACGCTGGCAGGAAAACCCGGCCTTGTTGGGCTCCTGCGTTCACAACGAAAATGACTAGGCATATTTTGGGTGAGTTCTTAGTGAGAGAGGGGAGGGTAATTTGAGAATTTCATAAAAATAAAAAAAAATCGTACAGTTTAAGTTAAATAAGGATGAGAACAGCAAATTATTGACCAATGACGTCAAAAGATAATAAGTTACACTACCTATAGACTAAACTGAGAATTTTAAAGCAAAATTCTAAGTTGTCATTTCAAACTTCAAATCCCTAAAACTTCTTTAAAAGGTAAAAACATTGTATCGTACTTTTTCCTTTCTTATCTCTCTAAAAAACCAAAAAAACACTTTTCTTGTGTTTTTAAATTTTCAGAATAAACACTTCTCCCACAAACTCATCGATTAACTCTTTAAAAAAAATTTACATTTTTGTTTCCCAAAAAGTTATGAAGAAGTCTAAATTTTTCAGATTTATTGTGATAAGTGAAATTATAGTTTACAATTTAAGTTTTTTAAAGAAAATAGTAAATCCAACGTACAATCGATGTCTGAGTTAGAGATTGGCGATGGAGTCGGTGGGTGGTGATGGAGTCGGTGGGTGGCGATGGAGGCAGCCAGACTATGGAGTAGGGCTCGAGGGAGGCGCATTTAGGATATTTGGGGAGGTAGGTGTAGAGAGTAATATCTGCGTCAAGAGTAAATTGGCATGCGTGAATAGAAATTCTCAGTTTTAAATTTAAGGGGTGATAAATTACACTATTTATATAGTATATATAGGGAGTCTCATTATAATTAACCCTACTAAATAATTAGAAATATTTTCTTTTTCATTTTCCTTATTTTTCCTCAAACCAAACTGAGCCGTCAACTGAAGCCATAGAAATGGTTACTAGTTTCAAGATTAATTATACTGAAA
This sequence comes from Dracaena cambodiana, assembly GCA_036321105.1. Classification (NCBI taxonomy): domain Eukaryota; kingdom Viridiplantae; phylum Streptophyta; class Magnoliopsida; order Asparagales; family Asparagaceae; genus Dracaena; species Dracaena cambodiana. The sequence goes on from JAYEPQ010000002.1 coordinate 25,932,857, forward strand.
CTATTAATTAATGCTATATTACGATTTCTGATCCCGTGAACCAAACATGGCCCAAATGCAAAGGAAGTGTGAGCCAGGTAGGATGTTGCTGGATCCCAATTATCCCATTCTCCAATCAAAAGTTTACGTTTTCTGAGTCACATGGGATTAGGTTATTGGGAGCTATTTACGCACAATGTCACAATCTAGGCATATGAGAATCTAGTAATGCGAGCTAACGGCCAAACACAATCAAGCCAGCAGCATATGAATCATCCATCTCTACCCATTATTGTCTCAAGGACTCTTGCCCTTTTATATACTTGACTCATATAAAGAGTTATAAAGGGTGGGCGCACAAGTGAACTAAATGGATTTTGGATGGCCAAACAGATCAAAAGGTGACCGGAGATGAGAATATACGGATTTAAAAGTAAATACTTCGACTCGTCATATTTAAAAATTTAAATTAAAAATAATTTTTTTATTTTCTATTTTTTTTTTTTTGTTCGAAACTATCCATTCTCATTCCCAAATGTGACCATGGGTAATGTTGGTCTGACACTTCTGATGAATGGGAGTTTCTAAATGTGCACACCATTTTTCCTAATGAGCCCACTTTAAAACTTTCACTTTATAACAAAATTACTCCTGAAAATTTTGTATAACAAAATTACTCCTGAAAATTTTGGACCATCTTATCCTCTCTTTCAATCTCAGCTCTTCTCTCTCCTTCAACCTGCAGTAGTGGCGACGGCGGGTTATCGGAGTGGATCTCGAGCGGCGCCGGTGACACCCAGAGAGCACTGTATTGGGAGAAAGATCTGTAGTGGTCGACCCTAGAGAGGAGAAGAGAAAAATTTAGGGAGGGAGAGTTGGAGAGTTGGATTTTAGGGAAAGTGGGAAAGAATAGGAGAGCTAATGAAAAGTAATTTGGTCATTTTTTTTTGTGCCTACTAAAAAAAACCCTCTCTTTTCAAAAGAGAGGGTGGGCTCACTAGAAAAACTGTGCTCACTAGGGAAAATGGTGTGCCCCTTTGGAAACTCCGTTCTGAATCCATTTTTTGCATCAATGGTCTTTAATAATAAATGTTGAATTTTTCAAAAAAATAAAATACTAAATTTCAAATTGAGGTGAAAATTCAAATAAATATTTATGTAGTTGGGTTACTAGCCTTGACATATTTATGATCTATATACTAAACTTATTCATGAGTCCATCTTGTAAACAAGTTGCATACACATGCATAGCATATATACAAGCACAACACATGCTCCAATCTGTAGTCGTTACTAAAATTAAATACATCATTAAAGGTCGCAAATTAACACCGAACAACAATTATTATTAAGAAACCAATAAACGTTGTTTTTAGCGGCGAGTTTTATGTCGCATGAAAACTCAATTTGGATAATATTGTAAAATTTATGTATTTGTAGTATTAAAACTCAATTTTATTATATCTCCATTTTATTTTTCATCTAACCAAATGCTCTACTCCCACAAAATTGACAAGGTTGTTTACAAAAATGGCATGAGATATCCCAACTCAAAAACATCATCAACAACAACAACAACGAAACTTTTCATTCCAAGCACTTGAGATACGCTACATGAAGCAAAAGCGAATCACGCAGATCAGTCACGTAGATGATCCTTCTCCACTTATTCATATCGAACAGTGTGTCTTCGTTTAAGGTCATGTTTAACTCTTGGAAGTAGATGAAATAAGGAAGGAGAATAGAACTAGCTTCCAAGATGGAAGTTCAGGAAGAGAGTTTTTCAAAAGAATTCAAGTATATGTGTGCTCACTTTTAAAAGTAAGAGGTGTAATAGGACAAATATTATTTTATTATCAAATAAAATAAAAAATAATATTATTCTATTTGCTACTTGAGTAAAATTAAAAAAGTAATAATGAGAAACTGATAAAAAAATTTATATCTTATCTACTTTCCTTGAGATTCAAAAGCACTTCCAATCAAAGATGAGGGTAAGAGAAAATAGAAAGTAAGAGTGCTACATAAAATCCGCATCATCCTTATAGAAGTAGCTTACAAATCTCTTCTTAGCCAAATACACAAATGAAGTAGGGGGTGTTTGGCTACTTGAAGTAGTTCCGTATGTAAGAAATTGAGAAGTAACTTCTAAAATTGAAGTAAAAGAAGAGATTACTTCTTGTGCTTGTTTGCTTGCTAAGTTTTGGAAGACAAAAGTGTATTAGAAAGTGAGATATGATTATTATTTAATTGATTAAATAAAACATATTTATATTATTTTATTTTTTTCTATATATAAAAATACAACTTTTAAATAATAATAATGGCATGCAAATAAAAAATTATTTTGTTAATTTTGATTCTCAGCCAAAATGAGATGAAGAAAATTTTGAAAGTAAAATATTATATAGACACCACCTCAATATATAAAAAATAACTTCTAACTTTTTTTTGACTAAACAAATAAATAAAATAGTAAAAGTAGAATTAGTTCAACTACTTCTAATATATTTCCATGCAAATAAATATATCTATGAAAGAAGTAGTCTTACTTCTGCGCCTTCCATGCAAACAAACAAACAGACGTTGTCAAACCTTTATCATTCAATTTTTTTTTTAATCGCTTTCTTTAATATTTTTTTCGATTTTCCTTTCCCTCTCTTTAACTTGTTTCATTGCCAAGTCAAAAAGTAAACACACAAGCATGATGCAAACCTCGCCTTTGCATTTCTACAACCAAAACAATCGCCAATCCCAACCGCCCCCAAAGAATTAAAAATCAAACCCTGGCCAGCTAGAGGGAGTTTCCGAAGAAGCACACCATTTTTCTTATTGAGCCTACTTTCCAACACCATTTTTCTTATTGAGCCTACTAAAAAAAAAATTATCTAGTAGGCTAACTTGGAAAATTGGTGTGCTCCTTTGGAAACTCCCCTAGCTAGACCATGAGTGGGGCCCACCGGGGAAATCCCAGACCAAGCCGGGTGCAGTCAATTATTACGCCCTCAAAGTCTTAGGACCAGCATTTACTCCGGTTAACGCCCCCTCTCCTTCCTTAAAACGTTCAAATCATGCGTGGGTATTTCCGTCACTCCGCCCCAATATAACACCACTAAAACCAAATCCAGGGGCCAGTTCCGTCATTTCCACTATCTCCCCCTCCTTTTCTCAGCGGGGAATTCTAAATGCACCCATCCTTTTGCTAAGTGAGCGTACGATGAGCAGGATGGTGGGCTCATTTAAAATTTCCCTTTCTCCGCTTATAAGCTTCCTGCTTTCAGTCCTCAGAAGGGAAAAAAAACAAAGGAAAAAGAAGAAGGAAAAAAAAAACTGAGAACAGAGCAGAGAGCAATGGTGGGGGATTTCATAGTCTGTGTTGATCGAATCATCGCGTCGGCCGGTTGCTTCGAGAGCGGGAATGGGGCCGGAGATGGGTTTGCGAGGAAAGAGGAGGAGGAGGGGAGCTCTGTGAGCAAGAGGAGAGAGATTGAAGCTGGAGGGTTCAATGGAGAGATTTTAATGAAGAAGAAAGGAGAGGGCTTGGGGCTAATTGAGTGCAGGATATGTCAGGAGGAGGGAGAGGAGATCGAGATGGAGGCTCCCTGCGCTTGCAATGGAACCCTCAAGGTCTGATTTTTACAAAAAAAAATTTTATTCTGGTAAAAAACAAAAAAAGTTGGTCTTTTTTTTTTTTATCTTGCTTCAATTTCAACGGCTTTGTTTTGAGTTTTTGATCAGGAGAAGCAAAACTCATGGTGGAATTTTTTTTTTTTTTTTCCTTATTAGTTTACATGTATAATTATTTTAGTGTTTTATTGTTTTTGGTTTGACCCAAGAATTGATGAATAGTATCTGGGTGAACTTTTCCCCCTTAATTATATAGTTTTTTTTTCTTTTATTTTCTAAGAGGATTAAAAGGTAATGGAGTTGTTAGGTCGCCTACCTGTTCTATTGACAGTTTTGGTGTGTGACATGCAGTTTTTGTCCTTTTATATTTTTTTAATTATTCTTATATGTGAGGACAAATTAACTTTAAGTTCTACAAATATAATTGGTTTGATTTTTTGTTTTTTGGATTTTTGTTTTTGTTTGCTAATGTCCTCAATAACTTGTCATCTTCCCCATTTTAATGGGATGGACTAATTTCATGTGTAAAGGTTGTCTTTATTTTGCATTATCATTGTTAATTTCTCACTCAGTTTGAGAATTTAGAGAGCCTTAGGAATGTGAACCAAGATTTTGCATCAAGCATGCTATAAAGGCTTGATCTCTGGAAGTGGGGTACTTTGATTTGCTTGGAGTTGGTGGGAATTAATGATCCTTATTTTTGGCAAGTCATTTTTGTTTTTTAAGGTAATATCAGCCATTTTTTGTTGATTTTTCATTATCTTATTTGGATCCATCAAGTCAGAGATAAACATTTTTTTTTTTTTTTTTTTGAGGAAAGTCAGAGATAAATTTGGATGTTTAATGGTGTTTATTTTATTCCTCTAAAAAAAATGGTTTTTATTTTGCACTATATTCTGATAATTTTCAGTTTGGAGTTCATCTATTATTCTAGGTTGCTTTTTCTTTTAATCATGTTTCAAAGCTAGTTCCTGTAGTGGCTTCAGGGTTTCTTTTAACTTCTGTTGCAATTAGTTGTCTTTATTATGATCAACATATTGTTCATTGTTTCTCATAGCTATGGATTTTGATTTTAGTTGTTAAATGTTTTTGGTTAGTAAAAAAAATAATTATTGTGGCATTAGCACCGCTATTACAGTTATTGAACAGTGGCTGTTGTAAAAACTAATTGCGAAGTAGTAGGTCTAACTGTAAATTTGGAATTCACTATTAGTAACTAGATTGTAATTGAGCAATGTGTCTATAATTATGTAATTTCAAAGTTAGACTCCTAGAGAGACTCTGGGGAAATCCTTTATTATGTGAGAATTCAGTATACAAACAACAACAACAAAGCCTTTTATCCCCTCTATTTGGATAGGCTACATGAACCAAAAAAGAATCTTGCCAGATCGATCACATGGCTGATCCTTCTCCACTCATTCCTATCGAGTACATGTCTTCATTTAAAACTCTAGCATCCATATCTTCTCGTATCACCTCTAGCCATGTTTTCTTTGTTCCTCCCTTGCTCTTTTAACTTGTCCTATGTTTATAAGCTCCACTCGTCGAATTAGTGCATTTGTGTAATTCAGTATAACAGACAGTAAATGGGAGCAGAGCGAATGCTAAAGATGCTGCACCAATATGTATAGGCTTTAAAAGGAATGAAAGTGCCCCCACTGACAGCTTTCATATCATTTAGCATCTGCAATTGACATAAGCTCATGTTAGCATTAGGTGGTCACAAATTTCTTCTGTTGATATTTTGTCTTCAAGGGCTTCATTTGTGATGCCTTTGAAACGCCGGACATCTTCTTCTCATATGTTTCTATCCATTGGTTTTCAATCTGACATAAAGCACTTTTGCTTTGTTGTAGATATATATTATTATAAGTTAGATAAATATTATTCTAAGTTGCTCCTTGAGTGTCTGTGTTCCCCTTCCCATTAAATTTGTTGTAAAGGTTCAAGTTGCAGCTGACCTTTCGAACTTAGTTTCTCCTTCAATGATATGCAGTTTGCCCACAGAAAATGCATACAAAGATGGTGCAACAAGAAGGGGGACATTACATGCGAAATCTGCAATCAGGTTGGTATAAGTACCAGAATTTGTGCATTAATATTTTATCAACTGTCAATATTTGTGTATCGGCTATTTCTCCATTCTATTCTTCCTACGGTAAGAGATTACTTCCATTATATAGATATAAAAAAAAAAAAATCCTTTCCTATACATGGATGCATTCATCATCCTTGACATGTTGCTCAACTCCATCAGTTTTATGTTATTTTCTTGTTATTGATAATGTTTTCAGAAATAGAACACTGGCACTGCATTGTATTAAAGTATCAATCGTTTAACCATCCTTTCAAAAATGCTCCTTAGCAAATTAAAAGTTTGCTTCCGAGTGCCAAATTTTTAAAAATTCAAGTTTGTTTTCTAATAGTTTATTTGTACTACTGCAAGTTGATTTCTCGTACAAAAACATTTTCGCAATTGAATTCTTATGAGATACTTATTCTCTTCTACTTTAGGGAAGCGTTTAACTGATTGTTTACTTTTTTAAAGGTGTATTCTCCAAACTATTCTGCACCCCCAGCAAGAGCCACTCCTGATGTGATTGCCATCGATATCAGGTACATCTTAGTGAACTTTTGGTTCTATCTCAAGCTATATCGCCCTTGGAGTTGATACATATGCTATTTTCTTATGAATTGAAAAGTTTTATGTCTATTGTCTGTACAGTATGATGCAGATGCAAACATTTTTCTCACATGCCTTTGTCGAATGCACATGATCCTTAACAGTTGCAATTTTGCTTATACCATAAGAAATCTTTTACTCTAACAATAGTTGCATGTTTGCAGAGATATTTAATTTTTTTCTGCATTGACCAAAGTCTAGTATGTTTTTAACTAGAATTCCTTCACATATATTAATCATTTTCTCCAAGGACTCTTCTTTGGGATTATTGTGGCTTTAAGACATAGTTATAGGTTCTGAGGTTAAAATATCTCGAGGAAATTTTTTTCGGACCAAGGTTCTGAGGTTATAAGCCTTATTTAAAATGACTAAAGGAATAGTTTTCTTTTTGGACCATGCCTCATTTTAATTCCTCATGGAACCACATTTGGAAGGAAAGAAATAGTTAGTTAGGCATGTTATTAATATATCGGGTGTTATTATTTGATAGAAGTACGAAGAATTGTATTAAAAATTGGAGAACTTAAGGATTTGTCGAAAAGATTTAATTAACTTCATTTGCAGCTCTCAAGCAACTGACTCCTTTCCTGATATATGAGTTTTAGAATGATTTTTAGTAGTAGAGAACATCTCAGCCTCTGATAGAAGTAGTCAGCTGGTGCATTTTTTTTGTTTAGTTCTCAACTGAATGTCTTTTTTAATTTTTTGTAGACAAGGTTGGGGTGCACGGATTGATCTACATGACTCCCATTTTCTAGCCATTGCTGCTGCGGAGCAAGAATTACTAAACGCAGAATATGAGGATTATGCAGCTGCACATAACAGTGGGATTGCCTGTTGCCGCTCCGTCGCTCTTATAGTATGTTAAATGTTTTTCGATCCAACAGTTGATCATTATTTCCTCATCACTATCGAGAATTTAACTATATTAACATGTCATTTCATATAGTTGATGCTGCTTCTGCTTGTTCGCCATGTACTCATGGTTACAAGGGATGCTGGGATGGTCCAAGATGCATCAGACTTCGTTAACGTAAGTTACTTTTTTACATCTGTGGATAATTGTACGATTGTTTGCATGTGTGCGTGTGTGTATATGAACTGTTTGGGCGGGATTTGTTTTGTAGATGTAGATAGCTCGGTGTGCAAAAACGTAACTATGAGCAGTGTGAGAGCTGCTAAGATCTTTTTTTTTTTTTAATCCCACGACTACTATTTCATTAGGTTGGAAAATTACTCGATATCAAGGGGGTAATGGGTATGTTTATTTATCAATTTCATTAGAACGATTACATTTCAGAAAATGAAGGATCATTTTTTTTTTTCAGCTAATAATAATCAGTCAAAGAAAGTATGTGTATAGTTTTAATTATTATAAATATTCTGCAATTTTGCACCCACATTTTACTTCTATTTATTTGGAACTCACTTTAAGCTTTAAAACTATTTCTATGACCTGAAAGAAGGAAATAGCATGCAGATCAGGTGCTTTTCAAATAGCATGCAGATCAGGTGCTCTTCTCCCTAATATTAATATTAGGGGTGAGTTTCGGTCGGTTCAATTTGGGTGTCCCACAGAAGCACCCAATGGAAACCGAACAAGAAAATTATTAACCAAACCAACTCAAACCGCTACAGTTTGGCTAGTTTCTGCTCGGTTATTTCGGTGTGGGCTTTTTGTCCAGCGCATGTGCAGCTAATACCCTGTAAAAAAAAAAAAAACTAAATATCCTGTCCCAAACTAGTAACAGAGTAGAAAGAGACTGCGAATAATATGATCAACTCTTGGTATAAGAAGTGCCTGTTGCATGGATCCTGATATGCTGGTGGGTTCAGTTGTGAGGATGAGAAGATGAGTGTGCTGGTGATGGGTCCTGTTGCGAAAGAGAAAGGGGGCGGGAGACAGAGGAGGAGGAGATTTGCGGAGAATGTAGAAGGTTGACTGGATGGAATCTGAGAGAGAGAGAATGGAGGAGGGTCCGAGGAAAAATCGGCGATGAGGCAAAGTCTTGGAAGAGCGTGGAGACGAGGAGGAGAGATCTAGGGGTGAGCGGCAAGCTGTTATTTGTGTAATAGGTCTAGATTATTTTCATTGGTCTGGTAGTTATTTCCATATTTGTTAGTAGTCATTGCTAAGGGAAAGTCGAGGAATCATTATACGAGTACAAATTGTTGCAAACATGATTCATCTTTATTAAACACATAAACAATTGGTAACAGGCCTATTTTTGTGTCTTTGAACAGTTATCTCTTCAATTTGCTGGTTTTCTTCTACCATGTTACTTGATAGTGCGCTCATGCTACATTCTACAAAACCGACGGAGAAGACAGGTATGCTTTTAGTGCGCTAAACTACTTCCTTTCTCTTTATCTTGAGATATCATGCTTGAAATTCTATAAAAACGAAGTTAGACTGGGCTACTATCGCTAGTATTTGATGCGGGCTACTATCGCTAGTATTTGATGCGGATACCATCAACCAAGATTTAATGACGGTTTTAATGCATTTGTTTGTCTGAACTAGATACATGATTAAATAAAATTCAATTTTTATGATATTTTGTTTGTAGATAGTTTATAAATGGTAGATCATATTTACTAGAACAGATATTTATTTTGGTTTGCATATTCTCAGATCTTGATTGATAGTATTCACATTCAAATACCAACTATAATAGTAGCCTATCGATACCAGCCTAGCCTAATTCATGAGAATGACGGTTTCCTGTTAGTTCCATGAAAGCTTAATGGCTTTATCTGTACAATTTAAGGCCATATAGGAAACATTCAGAGGTTTCACCTGAAAACAGTAACACCTCATAGAGCTTATATCTAAACAACTAACCCTTCTAAATTTGTATTCTGCCCATTCATTTCATAAAGTCCCTGGGTATTGTATTCTTGGTGGTTGGAAGAGAATGTGATGATATTAGGCATTATTATGAATACAAGAAAATCTTAGTAACTATTCGACACACATTTTGCTGGCTTCCTCAACAGATTTTTATTTAATTTTTGTTCCTTAATGTACGCATGCAGGTCTAAGATTCTTTGGTCCTTTACCGAGTTGATTGAAGTGAGAAGAGAGGAGGGATCATTGTCGTGCGACTTCCTAAGTTTTTGATGCTTGCACATCGCCTGGAGTTGATATTGTATTTCACTTGACCCGATTACATCTCTTTGCCTCACAAGCCATTGGTTTAGCTGTGGTGATACCGAAGGACGCCCTCTAGAAGAAAATGTATATATGAGGAGGTTTTTTAATGGGCTGTTGTCGATGTAATTCTATGCAATGTAGGTAGAGATGGAAATAGTTACATCTCTGTAAGTTATGTTCTTACTGCAGCATTTCTCAACTATAGACAGCTCCATTGTGAGCTTCGCTTGCAATTGTAATTTAAGAGATGCCCTCGTTGCTCATTTTAGTTTCTGCTGCAATTTAATGCCGTTCTTTTGTTGTTAGAATCTCTTATGGGTTCAGATCAGTATTGCAATTTGATAACAACAAAACTGCTCGGTTTGTTAGCCAAGGTTTGTTAGCCAAGTCATTAAGAAAATGAGTCTTGCATGTCATGCCTGCTACCAACATATAGTATACCAGCAATTTGAATATGCTAAAGCCTCTAGTACGATAACAAGAGTTAAAAATCTAGTATGATAACAAGAGTTAAAAATAGTTTACAATAGCTACGGATTTTTCCTCTTGAAAGACTAGCTACTCCAAAAAAGTTAACTAAGATTGTGCTATGACTTTATGGGAATCATTATAAAATACTATAAAATATTCTAGCTTACGTTTCATATCTAATGTGAGAATCATTATAAAATACTATAAAATACTCTAGCTTACGTTTCACGTCTAATGTGAGAATCATTATAAAATACTATAAAATACTCTAGCTTACGTTTTTTCACGTCTAATGTGAGGCTAGAGTTAGGGTTAACATTGCACCTGTAAGAGCTGCAATGTGAGACAGCAGTGCGTCCATGCACGCTGCTATTGCGTGCACACAGCTAATGTGTGCTACACAAAGCTTAACTGGGAAGGAAATGAGTTGATTTGACATTGCAATCCAGAGTTAGAAAACTCAACTTTAAAGGAAAGTTAAAGATCTTAGACTGCAGGGTTGCTGAAAGAACAAGGCAATTGATATTTCATGCTCAAATCAAGTGTACATATTGCTGAAGAGATTGATGGGAGAACTATATAACATAGCATTACCCTCAAATTAAAGGGGAAAAGGTACAAAAAAAATAGAGAGGAAGGAATCAAAAAAGTAGCATTTGAGTTGTGAGGAAGCATGGGAAAATTGTCAATAACAAGTAAGATATTAGCGTTCAAAATTCTTACAAAATTTTGCTTTTTCTTTCTAAACAAAGTTTTGGACATACAGAAGTCAAAATGTAGGCAGCTGAAAACAATGTTCATGATTAAGTGTGGCCAACAGCTACCGAGAGCAAGAGTACTAAGAGAGTCAACAGAAAAAAGCAAGAAAAACTTCTTAACTTTCCCATACAAAGAATCATGTACTGACATAGATATGGCAGCTGCGTAAAAATAATCATGGCAATTATACAAGAAAGTTTAATATTTGGTTTTTTTCCTAGTCTCCGCAAAAGTGGAAATTAAATTATTTGCTCCCAGTTATAACAATGAACGGCCTCAGATTTTGGCTAATATATTTATGTCAGGATACAAGTTGTTCATAAATTCAGATGCAGTGAAAAGTTTGGACGCAACTGGAGGAGAAGGGAACCTGCGCCATTTGTCTCAGATATCTGATGAGGAACCAGGGGCCTTCACCTTCTCATTGAGGAACTGCCTAATATGCTCGCGCTTCCAGTTGTCAATTCTGTCAAGTAGGATGTCACACGTTAAAAGAATCAAAATCACATAAAATTGTTTACGTTTTCGAAAAGAACAAATAAGAAATGTGTCACTGTAAGTAGGAAAACCACCAATTTCAGAACAGTAACAGCATTTACAGTAGGTTGTTCAGGAGTATAAAAGTAAACTTGTGTAAGGCATGCACGCACAAGGTTACAATTCATCTATCAATTTTCCCAAAATGAATAAACTAAAAATAAAATAGATTAAAGACAAGAAAAAGAGGAAGAAAAGTATCAAAATCCATATTGGTAATATTGAACAGTTCTATGGTATACCGTGTATTAAGTACCTCAAGATTCAATACAACATGTGATACATTTATCAGTATCTGCCAACATCTGAACCATCCGATCAAACATATGATGCTAATACAAGACCAAGATGAAAACTGTACTTCCAGTTTCCAGAGAGATTATATATATTATGATATTAAAGTTAGGATTGAAAATAAAACTACAATTTGACTGAAAAGTGGAAAACTGGATCATCAGCGCATAACAAAGGAGAGAGAAAACAGTCTTACTCCTTTAGATTGAAATAATAAAGTTTACTAAAGAGTAACTATTAGCTAGAACAATGGTATCAATCAAGGCCTATATGGGATGGTAGAAATCAAAATGGTGTAAGCATTGTAAACATGCTACTGTTGGGCTTCAAGCAAGCTATTATATGCTCATGATGCCAAGACCTGTTAGCTAAAAAGAGTGAAGAATCACAGTGGAGCAAACAAAAAAGGAAAATCCTCTTCCTTTTCAATATTAAGGCCTATAGTTCGAATACAAGGTTTCTAAAAACTCTGGTTTCACATACGTTTTAGAAGACTGGAGTATGTATAAATATAAACTCTAATTTTTGAAACGATGGAAAGTTTTAGTCAGAATGAAGTTTTCGGTTTTAGTTTTTTAGGGATTAAAACCAGTTAAAACTGGAGTTTGGAAACTCCATTGTAGATTGCCAAACAGGATATAGTTTTAAAAAGAAAGTTTCATATTAAAACTAAGTAAAACTCCAATTTTTAAAAAACTTCATTCTGACTAAAACTAAGTAAAATTCCAATTTTCTTAAGTGAAACTAGGTTGCCAAACTAGGCACAGTAATTTTTAATTAAAAACAATATAAGTACTTCTAAAATAGAACATTTTGAGAATGGTCAAAGCTTTGTTTCAAATGATGCTGTCGGCCTTATGAATCCTTCTTTCCCGATCACTCCTAGTCCTTGTGAAGATAAGATGCTAACCTACTGCAGACTCACATTATAACATGATTCTAAAACATACATAAGGTTAAACACGATCACATGACTCCTCTAAATCATACAGCTGCCGTAGAAATTACCTGACAACATAAGACTAGATGCAACAATTTAAAAGCTAATGTATTGAAAAGCACTGGCAAACCAAGCAAAGGAATGCTGGCATTGCTTCTGATGCCTCTCAGGACTTTCAGAGCAAATAAGAGCCATTTCTTTGAAAGTAGGTTTCTTATAACCAGCTTGGTAAAGAGCCCATAATGTGATCTCCTTTTCTTTCCTCACGTGAATAAGATACACCATCTGAAAGTATAACCAGATTTTATAAACTTCTCCTGCTATTTTGCCACTGGTTTATCCAAACCAAGGTTTTCATAAATGGTATCTTAATTAATATATCCTGTCTTGGATACCTAAAAATCTAATACGATCTATTGGTATTGGCCGATATTTAAAATCTTCCTAATTTTCTCTCTCATACATCATTCTTATCCAAACTTCCTCCAACAAATCTGTTTCAATCACTAATTTATCTTGATAAGCATTAAAAATTTCAACTTCTCAAGAATATCAAACAGCCAACCAAATAAAATTCTTTCTCTAAGAAGTTTGGAGTATAAACCTTCACTTCACAAATTACTATAAGATAATTAAAAAAAAACTAAATGACACAAATGCAAATGTAATAAATAGAAGCTATGCAGCACGAATTTTTATATTGTGAAGCAGTGTGGTGGCTTGTGAAGCAGTGTGGTGGCAGAGATGCAACACGTATCAGACAAGATTCGTCTTTTATGTCTGTGCTTTTTAGGATTTGTACTTTCAGACTGTCAGTACCTTATGTTGTAACTGCATTGGCATTTCTATATTATGTGACATAGTCAAAGTAGTTTTAAACTTTAAAGTCGAGCATTATATATCTAAGGCACGCAACTGAAAACAATGTGAAGAGCATTGATCGTTTATGGAATAATCCTTGGTTTTTTTCTCATAACTGAGAACTCAGTAAGGAAATAACAACAACAATAACAGTGACTAAGAACGATTATAGGTTTTGAAACCCAAATCCTATCAATCGAAATATATTTAGAGCGTCAAAACTAAAAAAACCACCCAGTTGAATGTGACCAATGGTACCTAAGTAGCCAAAGTACGAGAAGTTCTACAATTTTAAGAACTTTTTCCTATGGACAGACTCCTGATGAGATAAACAGCTTAAAAATAACACATTGAACCACCTCCTTTAAAACCGTTTGCGAAGTACAATTAAGAATTCACCAAAACAATTTGATTTTTTTTGGCTTTAAGGCATTTTAAATGGTTTTGGATCATCTTTAACAGTATTGATCTTTCATATATGTCTCACAATGTACACTTTCAGACCCAAGCTCAAATCCTATTGTTAAAATCCTTGTTAAACTCAACAACAATAACAAACATATAGTAGTCACATCAAAAATAGTAATAAACAGTGGAATTCAAATTCAATTTTCCTGAAAAGAAGAGGTAAATGAACCACGAGCATGGGTACGGATATTGACACCAGCACACGACACTTCAAATTTGTGCAGTGCAAAAAAAAAGGGGGACATCGAATAGGATCATTTTTTTCACCCACTACTTGTCAAGGTTATCCCACTATACTAGTAGTCTAGTAGTTTTGATATATAGATGAAACCAAACGTATAGCTCAAACCTATAAACTAAACAAAAATAGGGATAAGAAATGTGCATGTGCATGAGCTCAAGTGCCTGATAAATGTCTTAACTATATGTTATAAGATTAAGGACATGGCTAAGCGACATTTTGGCAATTGTCTGAGGAATGTGAATGTCCAATAAGTGTCCATGTAAGACATGTCAGTACAGGTATGGTAATTTTAAAAGAACCCATGCTAAATAGGGTAGCATGCAAATCAAGTTCTGCAAAAGCTTATGTTGACTGCTAATATTTTGACTTTTGTCGTATCATTAGAAGCCAAAGAAATAGCGGCACAAATGGAGAGGAAAGAAATAGCGGCACAAATAGAGAAGATAATCTGTATCCATAATTGTTTTTGTAGCCCAAATATAAATTCAGGTCCACGTTGTTAACAGATATGAAAATTATTTTCATATTCGACAAAACTAGAAACTAATTGTACACAGATATCTACAGAAACGGATACGGATCTAATCCAAGATGGTAATTTCATAATTATGGATATTTATGAACAGAAATCACAATAACATGCGGAGTTAATAATATGTTATGCTCTGATTTGAACAATAAATATAGTGTCAGTTTCTTATCGATAAATATGAGACTCAATGAAGTGTCATTAATCATTTATATTAAGATAGGAACCAAGTCTTGACTCAAAATATGCACTATATTTCTATGAATAACTTTTAACATGAGAATCTATCCAATATCTGAATCGGAATATTATTTGAATGCTAGTCAAATTTTCATTAATATTCATATTCGGAGACGAATCAAGCAAAAAAAGAAATAAGGAAAACCATATCCATATATGTATTTACTTTAGTAGCAAAATCATTACCATACTAGGAAAATTTCCCATCTGAACCTGGATACAGCCGGAAAAAGCCATATCCATTTGCACCCTTAAAGAAAAGAAAAGACGAGAGTGGGATGCATGGGGAGAGACGTTCCGCCATAGGAGGAAGAGGTGGTGGAGAAGAAAGAAGACAAGAAAAGAGATATTGCCTATTAGGTCTTCATTAAGATTTTGTTCTCGACTCTAGTTGTCTCTGAAGTAGTTCATCAAATTAAGTATGTGTAGGGTTTTAGCAATTGACTGATCGGACATAGGGCTATCAATTTCAATTTTATGATATATTGGTAACATTAAGTCATCATTTCCTGACTTTATCCAATATTTAAAGGAGATTTGATTAAATAGTTTTAGGCCGCGAGAAAGATAAGAAAAATTATTTTCATGAATAATATTGAGAAATACTTTTAATTTCGTAAATCTATACAATCTGCTAGCCTGCTAGCTTGAAATATAATGAGGAACAAAAAACAATATATTTGATAAAACTGGTATAATAACTTAACCATAAAAAAGTATGCTTTCTAGTAATCTTCATTGAGAAAGTCATGCTTTCTAGTAAGCAGTAGAATTCTAGATGATAGTGTATGCTTTAATATGTTGAGACAATTTACAGTGTCACATTTTATTAGTCAATCATTTTGTACTTTTAGTAGAAAGGTATGGATTTGGAAGTCGTGAAGGGTGGTTATGTTTGTTACTAGGGGACTTCCAAGACTTGAGAGGACTTCACTTTCACCAGATTTAGCACCACGCTAGGATTCAAGGAAAGTTAAGAGTACATGTCTTATAATTTACGAATCTCACAAATCTCCATGCGATCAATTTTGTGTTAAATGAAGTATCTATTATGCTTCCTATTAGGTTTATGTACATGAGACAATAATATAATGATTTAAAATATATGTTTAGTTAGAGCCAATTACTTGTTACATAATGAAAATGTCCAATCCATGTACCATAATTAATGAAGACTAGGGGTAACTTCGTCATGCATGATCTATTTTAGGCATGACAGAGACTTGTGATTAAAAACATTTGGCAAAGTTTGGATTTTAATCATGATATTGAGTTATATCGTGAATGAACACAATTATTTGTACTTCACCTTTGTATTGCGTACATCATTCCATAAATACACTGGTATAATGAAAAATTAAGATAAGCAATAGCGAACTTCAATGTGCCACCTCCATGATTTAACTAAGCAGGCCTTTGAATAAGGCCGCCTGGCCCTGGGGGGCTGAATAGTGATGAGACCCAAGTCAACAGGGTACGAAGAGTTGACCACATTGGAAATGGTGTAACTAATGTCTAACTGCAAGAAAATAATGTTGAAACAATTGTACGTATTTGTTTACTCATTCCCATTAAAATGACATTATGATCTTAGTTGAGAATGATCCAAGAGTTGCCCGTGCTCATCAAAAAGGTTGGAGCTCAGATTTTGAAGTTGATTAAAAAAAAAAAAACAACCATACTTGATAATTTTTTGCATTGGATAGTAGTCATTTTGTCCAAGTACCTAATAGACTCCTTTGATCTTAGTGTTGGGTTGACATAATAGTTAGAAGGAAAACAAAGAGCATTTTGGTTTGATATATTCATGATACCATGACTTTAGTGGATATCTATGGTTATATATGAATAGTTGACGATCTTCTACCTACAGTTGATATACTTTGATTTTGCAATTTGAAAGCTATCTTATAAATGAAATAATTGTTTTATGAATACCTAATAACAGGCTATGCTTTACAATTCCTTAGAAAGGAATTGTGGTTTACTGCAATGCCTTGTGTGTTAATTAATTGGGTTTGAGGCATGGCAGCTTGTGTCTGTAGCTGCATGTTTTGAGTTACCGTCACATATCAACTGTAGTTGAAAAATGAGTAGCAACTAGCAAAATGAGAACCAGGAGACAAAAGACAAGTTGTCTAATGGGAGGTGGCAGATCCTCTGCTGAGAAATCCTAATCCGGTAGAATAGAGCTGAGAGGAAAGTGAAGAGGAAAGTGAAGAGGTGATGGGCCAAGGAAGACTCTGCACTAAATGAATGCTTGGGTATGCGTAGAAAGTGAAGTGTAAAAGTATACGCACTAAGCCAAATAGCATAAGCTTGATTAAGTAGACTCTCCTTCAGAGGCATCAATGAACTGCAAAGCTATGATCAGGACAGCACAGAAGTGCGCCTCTATCAAGCTCTTTTAAACACCGATGTATGATAAAGTGATTGAAAAAAAAAATATCTATGGGATGACAAAGTCATATGCAATGATAGGAAAACCAACACATAAACAACTCAACATGCTTATGGAAGGTTGTAACAACATAGTGCTTGAAACCAATTTCCACATGTTTAAGGCTCCTCTATGATCATTATTCAAAATTACTAATCAAAGTTTATCCAGAAATGCAAATGACAAATAAATCTCCCCCTTCATTTAGGTAATAATATGGCCGAGACAACCAGCACTGCTGAATTTAGTTGCCAGGTACAAACTTTAACCAGTTGATTCCACACTAGGAGCACTGCCTCATTTGCTTAGTCCTCCAAAGTATATCAAAATAGTGTTGCAGAGCTGCATATACCTACCAAAGGCATTGTGTAGTACTGAAGTTCCTCTTTCAAAAGTAGTTTGGTATCAACTATCACAACCAGAGTCTGAAGAATTCCCAACATGCTGTTTCAATCTTCAGGCCCACTATAGCATTATATTGCTACACACATTTGCCTCTATAACCATGCAATTCATGGTACCCCTTTAAATAGAATCTCTCTGATTCTTGATTCTGAAGTTGGTTTACTATTTTGCAGAATTTGATAGGCAAAGGCTATCTAAGAGATCAAAATGAACAAAGAACTAGTAAGGTAGATATTAGAATATTATTGTGGATGATTGTATTAAGGAGTATTATAATGTTAATTAACAGGTTTATAAAGCTGAAACATACAAATTCTTTTGTGAATACTCAATTAAGTAATTGGTTAACATTGTATGTAATGCTTAACTTGTTAGATCTAAGAGCTTCCATACAATTTCAGATTCAAAGCATTTCAAACTCTCAAAGCGTCTGGGAGTTGTTGAGGCCATTATGAATTTATAATGATCCAAACTGCATAAGAGCCATCCAAGAGTATGGTCATCCATCTGACAAACAACACCATTTACCCTCCTTTAAGAGGTGAATGGATGATAGAGAATAAAGAATATTGGAACTTACTAACTGTACTGATACACAAGTAGATTACTATAAAGCACAACAAAAAAAAAGAAACAACTTACAAAAATTCTAGCAAAGATAATATAACTAAGCAAAAATGAAATTTACAAACTTCAGGAAACTGACCTAATAGATTCCATGTCCTGACCGTCGTTGCCCAGTAATCTTAGTTTGGGGGGAGCACCATAAGCATATTGAACTTTGAGAGCAGGGAATTTATTTTTCTCTTCTTCAATGAATGCTACAATTTCAGGATAGAACACAAGTTTCCTCATGCACACCTCTAAAATTGCACCAGAGAATGTAACCTGCAATTTCAAATCCAATTGCACCGTATATTAGTGAGAATGACCACAGATTATAAAATAAGCTTCTAAATTATGTAAATCAAACTACCTGAACAATCATTATCCTTCGCATGCTTTAGGAAGAAAGTGAGCAGTTACATAAATGCATTTATAAATTAAACAGAATTCTGAATTTCATCATTCACTGGAATACAACACATGCTAGACATGTGAAGAAAGAAATAAAATGATACAATTTTTTGTTTGATTCTAAGATAACTCAGAGAATATTTTGTCTATAATATAGTTAATTGTCATTGTCAATTTATTGCCAAAAATGGAGCAGAAATAGACATATAGTTAACTGCTACAGAAGTACAAAGATTATCCTAAATAAAAATTTTAATTCCATATTCCATTATACTTAAAATTCAAGATCTAAGGTATGTTAACCAAAACACACTACCAACCTTATAATTCTAAATCCAACCAACAATATTACCATTTATAAGAAAACTTATAGCATGCTATCTTTCATAGCAATGTTGAAAATAACGCGTTACGAAACCCATTATATTGCGTTACGTAACCTAATGGAACTCCAACGCTACGTAACAACTGAAAATAACTCAGTGCACCGTAACAATACATTTTTTATGTTATTTTTCATTATATTACTTAACGTTACGTTAAATTACGTCATGTTACGTTATTTACTATTATTTTTTAAAGTAATATCTATATTTTTGTTGCTTATTATTTTGATTATTAGCAAATTACTAAAATTTTGTTAGTTGATTTGGCTTGTTTGATTGCTTATGGAATTACTAACTTGTTAATTAGCGATTATTTCCTTATTCGCTTGTTGTAGTTCCTATATGGTTGCTGAAATATTATATTTGTTGATTCTATTGAATTTTTAACTGAATTGAAATCAATCATTACAAATAAGATTGAACATTTGAAAATATAAATTACAATAATGATAATAACTAGAATTGAAATAAAGAATTGTAATTTTGTTTTTTTTTTAGGTAATGACTGGAATTACGGCTGCAGACTTAATATAATTTATGAAGATAAATGTGAAAATTATTGTAAAATTTAATAAAAATTTAGAATAGATTATGTATTATAAAATGATTATATATTCTTTTTAGAATTTTTTTAATTTATTTTTCAATTTATAAAGATTATTTTATATAGTTTTATATTTATTTTTATTAAATAAATAGTAAATTGCGTAACCTACGTTATGCGTTACGCTATATACGACATAACCTAACAAAAGCAAAATGTTACGTTACTGTTATCGCTATTTTAAACATTGATTATCACTATTTTAAACATAAAACGAGTATCTGGCAAGTGCCAGCAAAGCATCCAATTATCAAATATGTATCTAATACCAGTACATCTCCTCTAAGAAATATCCAATGCAAAAGAAGTAAATTTAGGACACAATATAATATGTCAGCTAAAATTTAAAATACAGCCACCATTCTGTATGTCATCAATTTGTTTTATATGCACTTTTTAAAGTTAGAGCTTGCTCGATAATCACAAGTTTGCAGCACAGAACAGAGTAAATTTGCAAGACCCCTGACCTAGTTTTCAAAATGCTTCATTACCACAGTGAATCTCATTCAAATAATGGCTCCTTGACTCCAGTGCTAACTAATAAATTCATCTGAAATAACTATTGATTATGCAAGCAATTCATGCTGCTAGTGCTATGTGTTGTATTCTTAGCAACAACAGAAACAACAGATCAAGCTCAGGCAAGGTCCAAATTCATTCACATTGCTTTTGGATAAGTACATAATGTGGCAACATGGAAAATATTTCGACAAATTAACTTTCTAATTCCGCTTATTGCAAATCTGACAAAGCTTATACCAACAACGATACAGCAAACTTGCCCCGAACTCACACAAAGAAGGAAGTAGTACTGTAGCTTCCAGTGAAAATTTGGAAAAGCTTGTTGGTGAAGAAGAATGATCAAATAAATCTCAACAGGCACCCAACGTGGTCCAAAAATGTCTATCAAATTACTTTGGTTGCACAAAAATACAAGGAAAGACCAAGTAGGAATTTGCATAAGGCTAAGCAAAGCTTGGTAGCACACAAATGCAAGCCCGTCACTTGATGGTTCAACTTTAGATTGTCATCTGATTAATGCCTTAATGGCCTTAGCCTTCAAACACTCTATAGTTACCACCATGAGAACCGACTATATAAGCAAATATTCAGAACCATACTATGAAATTTAAATGGTTAATAGTTTAAAGCTAACTACTTCAGAAAGTCAAAATGAGAAGAAAAACATGCAAATAATACATGACCAGTTATTTAATCTTTTAAAATCATATTCACTACATAAAAGTACAGATTTATGAAAATATTGAAGAAGCATGATGCCTCAAACCTTGCTCATGGAGTCATCAGTATCATCAGTGCAACACTTGAGACAATCCGACACCAATTCTGCAACCAGATAAGACTTAAAGGTCACAATTGCTCGGACGCCATAAGATAGCAGTATGAAAACATTCACAACGTAATGTCATAAATGGTAAATTCTAAATCTAAGAAGCAATAAACCAATCAAAGGGTCGCATCTACCAAAAGCAAAGTGCAAACGGATGCCCATACCCAATGTTATTAAACATTTAAAAGCCAATACAAAACCATAACATTTTTTATATAATATCCCTGTAGTTTAAGAGTCTATTCCTAATGAAAAAAAAAAAAAATCATGATTAAGATCAAGCTCAAGTGGTAAAGGTCGGAGACAGATTAGTGCAAGTCCTAGTTCCAAGTCTTACTTATCCTTTTCTCTTCCTTTCCTTCTTATTATACTATTGTTGAAATCTAGAAGCTACTAATTGCTAACTAGCAAATAACCTGGGAATATATTAATAAGAATAAAATTAAAGGCCTTTGGAAAAGCATGAACTTGTCATTGCCCTAAAGCCTCATTTGTCAGCCTCGTGCAACTAGCATAGGCAAGATGCCCTTTAGCAATACAACCTCTTCTACTGGCTCTCTCCTAGGCAAGAACATGAAACCGCCTATTGGGGTAACAAATTGACAAAGAGAAGCTTTTAACTTTTTTACAGTGTATCTTTTCTTCAATAGTAGCCTCCTTCTACAGAGAGAATAGGAGTCATCTTTCAAAGGTAACAACTAATTCCTCGTATTCCCATAAACCCCCAACAACCAGACAAACTAACAGATATAATAGCTTAAAACACATGTAGGGGAAAAAAAAAATAAAAACATGTGAAAAATAAATTTCCATATTTATTCTTGGATGAAATATCTAAAAATTTCTTGCGTGAAATTTACATGCATGTTACATGTATTTTTTTTTTTTTTCATGCTCAAAAAACTTATACGTATACTTATCTATTTTTCCTTTCCTTTAACCTCTTCTATTTCTTACTCACTTGTATATTTACTTTTAAGAGAGGATTGTTTGATATTTAAACAAAAAATAAACATCAAGTGTTCAAATTTTCACAAGTTTTATTTCTTTTCCCACATGTGTTTTTTAGTTGTTAACTTGTAATAGTTGTTAGTTTGTTTAGTTCTCGGTTAGTTTTGGAGATATGAGATTTTGGCTGTTATCTTCAAAAAATGATTTCTATTCTCTCGATAAAAGGAGGCCAGTATTGAAGAAAAACTTGCACATTAAAAAAATCAAGCTTCCCCTTTTCCTCAATTCATTCTCCCAGTATTTCTTTGTGTGTACTCTAAGCTATTCTGTTTTTTGGGTCAAACTTCCTTTCATTGGTCGTGCCCACAAGAGTACTGGTAGAGAAGAGGTTATGTCAATAAAGATCGCGTTGCCTATGTTGGACGTACAAGGCTGGTTTATGATACTTCACGATAATAACAAGTTCATGCTTTCCCAAGGCTGGTAATTTTTATTCTTATTATTATTTTTTCCAGTAATTTACTAGTTAGCAATCAGCAGCTTATAAATTCAAACAACCAATACATAATAAACTCACAAACATTTTACTAGTGATTTCGACTAATTTAGATAACAAAAACTTAACAAAAATGGGAACAAGCTGGTAATATATAGATTGGGTATTGAATTATATTTTAAATTAAAAAATAGCATAGTGTAAAGGTAAGTAGTACGCATTTAATTCTTCAAATATCTTAGTGTAGCATAATTAAATAAGATTCATAACCAATTCTTTTTTCTTGTTCAAATTTAAAACATGTCTTATGTTAGATTCTATCAATTCTATATCCATATCTACTTGACAAAAACACATTTGAAATTCAATTCTTGTACATTTTTTCTTGCAAACATGAAAATTATTTTATTTTCACTATGGCACACTAAAAAAGGTTTGTCAATGCCACTGTACTCATGTGCAGGCACACATCGTCACAAAAAGACACTATGCACCAGTAGGATGTCATTGGTCTCCTGTTTGTCACCTAAGCCTACAGCTTGCTTTGAAATTAGTAGGGCATTTTGTTTATTTTATAGATTCATGGACTCCAATTCTCCTGGCATGTCCACTTAAGGTGCCATGGCTCATCACATACAACATGCTTATAGAGAAAATAAATAAATGGTGTGTTTTTGGAGTCTTGGACAGTAAACTATGACTTCCATAAACTTAGCAAATATAACCGAAATAGATTAGCCGAATGACGGAATCCACGTCCGCAAGCATATAATATATACATATATATATATATATATATATATATATATATATATATATATATCAGCCTCATTAGTTTTATACATGGTATGTTGTAAATAATTCATCATTAGCCAATAAAGAATATCTTTCAGTTCTTTCAACATCATGTCAAGACGAGGCAAAAGGTATAAATAATTGAATAAATAAAGTAACATCAGTAGTAAAACTCAACAAGTGAACATAAATAAAGAACTATGGAACTATCGTGACTCTTTTATCTATTTCGGTGTATGGATTATGAAGCATACCAAGAGTTGTTGTCAACTAATTAATCAAAGTTCACATGGCTCCATTTTTAGAAGTTACCATCACCTATGTGACTACCTACAACATTAACATACTTAATAAACCCAATTCATTATTTTTAAACAAAATGTGGAAGATCCTCAAGGAAAACTGAAAGCACTATTATAGGCCCTTCCACTCCACCAAAGTCCACAACCATAGTGATGGTTGCGGGTTATATTCTTATACTCTAAACCGCCACCGAATGTCAAGGGCTTTTTTAAGTTGAAAACTGGGTTTAGCGCAGCAGTATTTAATTTTGTTATTCGCAGTTACCTATGCATTCAGTGGGATTTGAATCTTGATTCCTCTCAATCATTTGAAGTCCCTTCCACCAAAACAAAATTTTAATGTTATAGTGAAGGTTTAGCGTATATTTTTATATTCTAACAAGTATGTTTACAATGGATTCACAACGATATGACTATAATGGTGCTGTTAGATTTAAAGAAATCTATTATTTCAGATTTTTCTCCAAAATATTCTAGAAAAATAACATAACCCAGGCACTCAAACAATATATACCAATTCAAATACGAAAAATATAAGATAACTAATATGCCAATTCTTAGCATTCAGCTGAAACAAAAGGAACCAAAGAATATGGAATAGAGGAAAAAATTTACAGCAACTAATAAATTCCATGCTTTGACTTTAGCCCTCGATTCAATTAAATAAAGCAAGCTCCTTAATCAAAACCTGGAATCATAGAAGAAATGACAAGAAAGTGGAATATGGATATTTGATGAAAAACAATTTCTCTCAAAGTAATTAAGTGAGCAGATTAATAAGGTGAGAAGATTGTTTAAGGGCTTAAATATTTTTGTTGGCAAATGAAGTTCACACTAACATAGTGCCACACCATTCAGTGATAGGATGTGAAGTGGTACACTCCACTTGTACAAGTACTATACAATGAAATCCTAACAGTGAGCACACCAACCATAGCAGGCTCAGAAATAAATCCCCTAGAAACTGCCGTAATCGTTAGTATAGAAGACATTGGAACTTGGAATTCTTCTTTGTATTGTGTTTTTTTATTCTTTTCAGGACATGCAGATGGTGGGGGTTGGGGTTGTTCTCAAACATTAAACTCGGTTGAAAGCCACTTTTGTAATGAAAATCCTTACTAACTCAGTTACTGCTGTTAATTAATTAAAAAAATAGTGTACCTAGTATATGCTTGTTAATCTTTTGACCATTTCTAACTGTTTCAGCACTGGGTAACTCATTGTGTGGTCATGCATGAACTCTTTCTTTTACGCCTAGTCAAGCTCCCATATAATAGAACCTTTAAGAAAGTTGACGAGAAAAGAAACAAAAAGCCATGAATAGCGTACAAGAGAATGAAACTAAGTACAAGAGAACATTAACGTCCAATTATATATTTAAGGAAAAAAAAATTAACGTGTTATTATATATCAGGCAACTAATTAAACAAATGAAATCACATTTATTAAGCCCTTAATCGAAGTGCAATTCAAATGCCTTTTTTAATTTTTTTTATTTGTAGTGTTAAGGTCGAGCAAAAGAAGGGATAGTGGGAGATGGAAAGGATAAACTAGCCACATAGTACCATATACATATTTCAAGTCATATCCAACGCGAGTAGCAAAAGATAGCTAATTCAAAGGATTATATCTGCTAAAACCCTAACCCAGCATGTAACCCCAACCCCCTCAAACACACACACAAAAAAAAAAAAAAAAAAAGAACCAGACATTTTAGCATTGCTAATGTAACTCTATGTTAAGGAAAATACATTTCCTCAGACCCTACACGCCTAAACTCATTAACTATAGCGGCAGCAAATTAATTTCTTTTCTACTATCATTCACCCATTTGGACTTACCAAGTTGGCATTTTTCTTAGTATCGGGAGCTTATTCAACAATCAAATCGCAAGAAATCGATGCAAATCACGTAAAACCCTAGCAATTTGAATCAGTTAATCGATAGAATTACCTTGGTCCTTGACGAATTCAGAGAAGGTCTTGCAATCGGAGCACAGGGCGAGGCCCGTAAACCCTAGATCCTCGCATTGCTTCGAGCTCAGCTGATGATCACCCACAGCTAGGGATAATAATAGATAGAGCAACGATAACGAGCAAACAACGACGAGTCTTGGGGTAGCCATCTCGTGGCTCGCTCGCTTGTTCTCGAGGACGAGGGGGATCGGACTTTATGTACGGAAGAAGAAGAAGAAGTGGCCAAGAGAGGAAGTCCTCTCCTGTTGTTGGATCTGCGCCCGATTAGAAAATTATTAGTTTCTCGTTTTTCCTTTCGGCTTTGAGCAGGGAGTATTTAGGGGAACTTCTAAAGGGGCACAACTTTTTTCCCAGTGAGCCCAGGTTTCCTAGAAAGCCCAGTTAAAATTTAGAAAGGGATAAATTTTCTTAGTGAGCCCAATTTAATTTCCAAAATACCCTTACCCCATATTCCCTAAAACCATCGCTCCTCACTTCCTCTCCACCCCAAACCCAAAATCCCTCTCTTCTCTCTTCTCCTTAATCCAACCCGCCACCGCCGGTGCCACGCTCCCCCGCCCACTGCCGCCGCAGCCACGCTCCCCCTCCCGCCGCCGCAGCCACACTCCCCCACCCGCCTCCGCTGCCACACTCCCCCGCCCCCACCCCCTCCACCCCCACCCGGCTCCGCCCGCCCCCACACCCTCCGCCCCTACCCCCTCCGCCCCCACCCGCCTCCGCCCGGCCCCCCACCCTCCGCCCGCCCCCACACCCTCCGCCCCCACCTGCCGCTGCCACACCCCTCACCCTCCTCCCCCAGTGTCCGCTGCCACACCCCTATCCTGCGCTGTCTCATTTCTTTTCTCTTAGTCTCAGATTTTTGAGCTCTACTGTAAGTCTCATTTAATTTAATTTTAATTTTGTTTTATTTTATTTATTCTTATTTGCTCTGTAACCGCCCTGAAAACTGAAAACTTCTTGTTTGGTTTGATAATAATTTACATTCGAGAAATTCTAAACGAGTACATTTTTTTGTTAATTTTGTTTTTTAATATTTAGATTATAATTATGAAAAAAGTATAATATTGTAATCGTAGTGTAAAAAATGCGAAAATTTAGTTATTTTCTAATTATAGATGTTAATATTAAAATTTATTAATTAATTTAGAAGTTTAAAATAAATAGATAAAATATGATATTTGTAGCAAATTATACTTTATTACTACTTATTTGCACATAGAAAATTTATTGTTTTGATAAAAAAGTATCTATAAATTAAATATCTTTGTGTTACATAGATGGATCCGGCAGAATCTTCTCGCGTTCGACCAACGGCCTCGTTAAAGAGGAAGAAAGTAGCATCTCGACCACAAATCCAACGCCCGATACGAGAGAGAGAAATCGAACACCAGATCAATCCACTCTTAATGCACCCGATATGGCAATTATGACTCGAACCAGAAGCAGAAGTCAACCCCCGAGAAAGACAAGGAGACAGTGATCATTGTGTGAGTTATGCATTGATATGGATAATGTATGTAACTTGAAGTGGCCGGTGTAAAATTATTTTTCCAAATATTTAGAGTTCTGATGAATTTATGGTTTTTCTATGTAATGAACTCTCTTGTTCGCTTTTTCTCGTTTAATATAAACACTATTTCATTGTATTATCAATGGGTTGGTGTATCAGTGTGTCAGTGTTTAATGGTATGTTTTCTTGCTTCCTTCCCTAAATTTCGATAATCATGCATAAATACTTACTAATAAAAGTCCTTAAACTGACGTTAATTTCATTACAACTAATGATAAATCAATTAACGTAGGTTAATAGACTGGATGAGGCAGTGGCCGATGTCAAGATACTGTTCGGACTGACAGTCCGAAGGAACGGGATTCGTTCGGACTGACAGTCCGAACGGATCCCATTCGTTCGGACTGACAGTCCGAACGGATGGGAACTGTTCGGACTGACAGTCCGAACGAATCCCATTCGTTCGGACTGTCAGTCCGAACGGATGCGAGCAGGCGGGAAGAAAGGAGGCAGCGGGAGAAGCAGAGGGCAATATAGGTAATTTTTTTCCAGGGCATACTTGTTATATAGTGGAAGTTTTAACTGGGCTCACTAGGAAAAACCTTGTGCCTCTTTAGAAGTTCCCAGTATTTAGGGGAACTTCTAACGGGGCACAACTTTTTTCCTAGTGAGCCCAGATTTCCTAGTGAGCCCAGTTAAAGTTTAGAAAGGGATAGAATTTCTTAGTGAGCCCAATTTAATTCACAAAATACCCTTAGCCTATATTCCTTCGTAAAACCCTCTCCTCACTTCCTCTCCACCCCAAACCCAAAATACCTCTCTCCTCTCTTCTCCTTCCAACCTGCCACACTCCCCCACCCGCCGCCGCGGCTGCCACACTCCCCCACCCGCCGTCGCTGCCACACTCCCCCACCCGCCGCCGCCGCTGCCACACTCCCCCACCCGCCGCCGCTGCCACAGTCCTCCGCCCGCCCCCACACCCTCAGCCCGCCCCCATACCCTCTGCCCCCACCCGCCTCCGCCCGCCCCCACACCCTCCGCCCGCCCCCACCCCCTCCGCCCCCACCCGCCTTCGCCCGCCCCCACACCCTCAGCCCGCCCCCATACCCTCTGCCCCCACCCGCCTCCGCCCGCCCCCACACCCTCCGCCCGCCCCCACCCCCTCCGCCCCCACCCGCCTTCGCCCGCCCCCACACCCTCCGCCCCCACCCGCAGCTGCCACACCCCCCACCCTCTGCCCCCAGTGTCCGGTGTCACACCCCCCACCCTCCGTTGCCTCATTTCTTCTCTTTTGGTCTCAGATTTTTGAGCTTTACTGTAAGTTTCCTTTAATTTAATTTTAATTTTATTTTATTTTGTTTATTCTTATTTGCTCTGTGACTGCCCTGAAAACTGAAAACTTCTTGTTTGGTTTGATAATAATTTACATTCGGGAAATTCTAAACGAGTACATTTTTTTTGTTAATTTTGTTTTTTAATATTTAGATTATAATTATGAAGAAAGTATAATATTGTAATCGTAGTTGTAAAATATGCAAAAATTTAGTTATTTTCTAATTATAGATGTTAATATTAAAATTTATTAATTAACTTAGAAGTTTAAAATAAATAGATAAAATATGATATTTGTAGCAAATTATACTTTATTACTACTTATTTGTACATAGAAAATTAATTGTTTTGATAAAAAGTATCTATAAATGAAATATCTTTGTGTTACATAGATGGATCCGGCAGAATCTTCTCGCGTTCGACCAACTGCCTCGTTAAGGAGGAAGAAAGCAGCATCTCGACCACAAATCCAACGCCCGATACGAGAGAGAGAAATCGAAGTGGCCGTAGATACTGAATTAAATATAGAAACTCCGAATTAGATGAGATATGATAGTGCAAGACTAGAAGAAGGGAATACTGATGCAGGAGGCTCTCCAGATGATCTTCATGAGTCAAATTACCGCGGTCCTGTTGATTTATCAGTACTGAAGAGTTTCAAGACGCACGTTGCTTTCTTCGTTTTAAAAGATGAGGTAATTATTTCCTGCTATAAATCATAAACTACTCTATTGCGTGTGTGCATATGTTAAGACTATAGTATATATACAGGAACGAGATCCACTTCGATGTATTAGTCACTGGAGAAAAATAAGTGCATGGTCATTGTTGACAACTGAGCCAAACACCCGATTCATGGAATTAGTACGTGGGTCTTCATTGTATCTATTGGTGGAATGCTCCTACCAGTACATTAGCGCTGTTGAGATTAGTGCATTTGTTGAGAGATGGCATCCTGAAACAAACACATTTCATATACCATTTAGTGAGATGACGATCATGTTGGATGATATTTCCTGCTTGCTTGACTTACCTGTTGTTGAAAAATCCGTCTGCCAACAAGTATCAGCAGTTTCACGTGAAGCTGCTGATACAATTATTCATTCCTTGGGCGTCAGTTATGATGAAGCGTGGAATGAGCTCAATACCAAAGGCGGTGCATCGGTTCGACTGGATTGGTTACGAGATAAATTTTGCGGGCTTGTGGATACTGACACCGAACATAGAATTCGGTGTGCTGCAAGGGCTTATTTACTGTATCTTCTTGGTTGCACGCTTTTCGCGGACAAGAGCTGTACGAGAGTTCCATTGATTACTTACCATTGCTGCATGATCTCAAAGATATTCATACGTTCGCATGGGGTGCTGGTGCTCTTGCATGGTTATATAGGCAGGTTGGACTTGCTTCCCGAGCTAACGTTGCTCAGATTGCGGGTTATCTGACACTACTACAGGCTTGGATTTTTGCTCATTTCCCAAGTTTTATGCCGGTCTCGAACCTATCTTTTACCGCCGGTGAACCACTTGCTTGTCGCTAGTTGAGCAGACGGGATCACAATATCTCCCAATCACATGTGCAGTCTATTCGGTCAAGTTTAGATAGACTCACAGGCAACCAGGTAACATTTCCCCCTTTTTTATATACTTATTTAGTTTGCAAGTTATGTATTTGTAACAAATGTACTTCTTTGTATCCAACGTACATGCAGATTGATTGGGATCCATATCGGAATTATAGAGAGAAATATCCGTTCAGAGAAATTACATTTTTGATGGGTACGTTGAAGATTTTCAGCGTGATTGAGCCGTACCATCCGGTGCGTGTACTAAGGCAGTTTGGTCGTCAACAGTATGTTCCATCTCCACCATTCTCAGCGTTACGTGAAGCACGAGGTATAACAGCCAATAGCTATGTGGTAAAGTACACGCACATTGAGGAGATGTGGATAAATTGGTATGATCACGTATTGTATCTGGAGCACCGTGGGTCTATTGCTGACTACCCATCTGATTGCACGTCAGATTATATTTCTTGGTTCTCTAAAGTTTCACAGCGCTTTCTTGGAGTAGTACCAGATGAACCCCCAGCAGAGGCAGGAAGTCAATCAACCCGGGCAAATGTCGATGATGAGGTAATAACCATAAATCTTCATTATTTTATGTTCCATACGGTGAACCAGTTATCTGATGCTTATTTTTTTTCGTCCATTAATATAACAGAGATATACACGCATAGAAACAATAATCGATCCATTACTTGCGCAAGGGGATAAGGCATTCAAGAAGCGATTTGGGTTGTTATTTACTGCACTTGCGAAGATCAAAGCCGTGCTAACTGGTTGCACTCAGCCAGAAGAACCACCAGAAGAGCAAGCAGAGGAACCAACACCAGATCAATCCACTCCTAATGCACCCGATACGACAATTATGACTCGAATCAGAAGCAGACGTCAACCCCCGAGAAAGATAAGGAGACAATGATCATTGTGTGAGTTATGCATTGATATGGATGATGTATGTAACTTGAAGTGGACGGTGTAAAAATATGTTTCCAAACGTTTCGAGTTATGTTGAATTTATGGTTTTTCTTTGTAATGAACTCTCTTGTTCGCTTTTTTTCGTTTAATATAAACACTATTTCATTGTATCAGTAATTGTGTCGTTGTTTCATTGTATCGGAGTATCTATGTTTCATTATATCATTATATCGGTGTATCATGAGTATCAGTATATTTGTGTATCATGAGTATCATTATATTTTTGTATCTGGAGTATCATTGTGTGTCGGTGTATCATTGTATCGCAATAAACGATGTATCAGTGTATCAATGAGTTGGTGTATCAGTGTGTCGGTGTTTAATGGTATGTTTTCTTGCTTCCTTCCCTAAATTTCGATAATCATGTATAAATACTTACTAATAAAAGTCCTTAAACTGGCGTTAATTTCATTACAACTAATGATAAATCAATTAACGTAGGTTAATAGACTGGATGAGGCAGTGGCCGATGTCAAGATACTGTTCGGACTGACAGTCCGAACGAACGAGATTCGTTCGGACTGTCAGTCCTAACGGATCTCGGTTGTTCGGACTGACAGTCCGAACAACCGAGAATTGTTCGGACTTACAGTCTCCGAACAGTCCGAATTCGTTCGGACTGTAAGTCCGAACAATTCTCTGTTGTTCGGACTGTCAGTCCGAACAACCGAGATCCGTTCAGACTGACAGTCCGACCGAATCCCGTTCGTTCGGACTGCCAGTCCGAACGGATGCGCGCGGGTGGGAAGAAAGGAGGCAGCGGGAGAAGCAGAGGGCAATATAGGTAAAAATTTTTTAGGGCATACTTGTTATATAGTGGAAGTTTTAACTGGGCTTACTAGGAAAAACCTTGTGCCCCTTTAGAAGTTCCCGTATTTAGAGGGCACACCATTTTTCCTAGCGAGCCCACTTCGAAACTTTATCCACGTTACAAATTTGCCATTGAATTTTTTAGACTAAAATATTCTTTTCTTTAAGCTCTCCTCTCTTTCTTTTCACAAACAACTGATCAGTTAACCCAAATAAAAAAAGGGTTAATTACATGTAGACCCCCTGTAGTATTGGGAATGTGTCACTTAACACCCCTGAAGTTTGAAACTCTCAAAAAACCCCCTGGACTTAGTTATTTTTACTCTCCTTTTTTATTAAAGTGCACTCTTATCTCTCAAATTCCTATTCTATCATTATCTCTCCCTTTAATAAGTGTGCTAGTTAAAAGAAGGGATGAGGGTAGAATAGGAATTTGAGAGATAAGAGTGCACTTTAGTAAAAAAAGAGAGTGAAAATAAGTAAGTCTAGGGGTTTTTTTGAGAGTTTCAAACTTCAGGGGTGTTAAGTGACACATCACTAATACTACAGGGGGTCTAACTGTAATTAACCCTAAAAAAAAACACCTAAAATCCACAACTATTCTGTCAAATCTTTTTTTATATTAAATTATCTCACAAATTAAATTCAAAAATTGATTTTATTAGGTTTTTACTTACTCAAAAACCCTAAAAACAGTGCTGATTGATAAACATTATGAACCAGAAAAAAAAACTCAAAGGATTACTCTCCATTGTACGGACTAGCAGTCTGGACAGTCCAATATCCGTCCAGACTGGAAGTCCGGACATTGGGCTTCTGTCCGGCTTCCAGTCCGGACAAAATATTTTTCGTACCGACTAGAAGTCCGGACAATTAATTTTTGTCCACCCCAAACAGGAGATAAAGTCCACTATAAATAAGTCTTTTTTCGTTCCAATATCCATGAAATCATTGTAGTATAGTGGTGAGTATTATCACCGCTCACACGAGCGCCTTGGGTTTGATCCCTGACAATAGCAAATCTTTTTTATTTTATTTTATTTTCCCAAATAAATGACTATCTTCTCCCAACTAAGCAGAGTTTATAAACACAGAGAAAAAGTATTTTATACTTCCATTATTTACGTGGCAACAGGTGATGGAGACAGGTAAGTAAAATAATATTCATGCTTCCATTATTTACGTATATTTATGATTGTACTCTTAGTGCTACCATTGGATTCTAACACATCTATTTATAGTTTGTATATATAAATTGTAAATAATGATTGTATAATAGATTGCCGCCAACATCATATTAATATCTTTCAACACAAAATAAAGTATAGATCAGTGCATAATACATCATGCATCGTATATGTTGAGATCTTTGGACGAAGCAAGTTCATAGATATAATCTCGAGTCATTTCAAAAGAAGGAATTTGATCATTTTAAAAGTCGATTACTTCAAACCAAGAATCAAGAATCAAATTTCATTGACAAAAAAAACTTTTTTCATGAACACACACATTAAGTTTCATGATTTCTGCTCCTTCAAATTAAGCAAACTTATTAGTTTTCAACAGTTGTGCATTTATTTTGAATAATAATCTCCAAATGAAACTACATTTACAGCTCCAGGAGAAATAGCAAGATTTGATTTTTACACAAAAAATTATCTTCAGCAACTCGCAAAATTCCTCATTCTAGATGATCATTCCAAAATTCTTCATCATCTCGCCTGCGTCCATTGTCACAACGATGACCTCGAAATTGAGGACGATGACCTCGAAAACGATGAATGAAGTTTCCCTTTCATGCTTTTGCCCAAATAGAATACATCAACTCCATAGTTCTCGACCGCCATCTCAATAGCACCTCTACCATCAACATTCCCCTCATTCTCCATTTTGAATCCAATTTCAAACTCCAACAATTTCAAACATCAACAATTCAATTTAATTTCAAACATCAACTCTATAGTTCACGGGTCGATGATTGGACCTCTGACGAGTCGGAGAATTTTCGGAAGAGCGAGCGGCTTTGTCCTTCTGCTAATTTTTTCTGTAAAAATAAAATATAGGAATCCGTTATTTCTAAAAAAAAAAAAAAAAAAGGAACAATTAGAAGAAATTAATTTAGAAATAATTTAAGGTCAAGAAAATCAATTAATTAATAGAAAGTATAAATAAACTGAGAAACAAAATATTGGATTCTCACAATCAAATTCGAACCTTTGGACTTTAATTATATTTTAGAAATCTATTATTATTAATTGTGCTTGGACTTTAATTCCGACTAAAATTTTATAATCTCAATCTAATACAGTCTATTCATTAAGCTAGTTCACACATATTTTACACATAAAAATATGCTAAAAAAAATTGAACTTTCCTTGTAGACTTGAATTCTTTGTTATCTCTTACTAATTAGCTATTATTATCAATTTGCTACTTCCTTATTACTTGTTCAAACGAATGTTATGAGAACTCTTAATTTTACTCAAGCCCAATCTGGATTTTTTTTTTCTCTAGACTTTAATAACATAAATGAATGACATAGTTAATGAATTAATTTAAGGATTAACCTTTTTTTAATATACATCTTGATTTCGAATTTGTTTACCTTAAAATGATTATATTATATAATTCTTAGGAATTTATTTTTCATCAATGCTTAAATTTGAATGTACAAATCGTTATTTCACTTTAAAGTTCGTAGTGAACTAGGACCCGATGGACACTTTTCTGAAACTTTATTAGGAGGTCCTCGTGATGAAATTTTTGGATTAGAAATTCGATAGCTTATAGTTAGATGCAACATAAGAATATAAATAACTATAATTTATAAAATTAGAAATTAACTTAGTTATAATAAATCCATCAACAACTAGATGATACGTAACAACTTATACTAATAAAACAAAATATAATCATGATAACTAAATCCCTAAGAAGATGATATCTAACTTATCAGATTTTATTATCTCAACGTCTCGGCTCATATCCATTACTATTTTAGTTGTCCACGAGCCTTGTCTTTAACCGTATCGCACCTTTTCAATTTGTGTCAGGTTTCAAATTTAACTTTCGTTGCGATTCAATTTTGGTAATATTTTTAAAAAATATATACGTGAGAGTTTGACTGAAATTTGTTTTCACGAGCAACATATAAGTTACAGGGTATGGCCCTCAGAAATAAAGAGGAACATCAAATTATTCGAGTCTACTGGACCACTTCTGAGTGCCCAAATCTATCAAATAAAATTTGCTAAATGAGAAAGAGATTTCACCCATCTTGACTCAAGAAGCGATGGCAGGACAGCAGGCGAGCGGCGTGGACTGGATCAGCGGCGGGAGAGGAAAAAACTTGGGTGGAAGAGAATATAGGGAAGGGGAAGAGAAAGATGAAGGATTAGAAGAGGTGGGAGATGGAAGGAAGAGAGGAGTTAAATTTTTGGGTTTGAGATTTGGCCGGCTCTAAAATGGAGAGGTAAGGGAGAGAAGAATAGATATTGAGGGAGAAGGAAGGAAAAAGTGGGAGAGAAAGAGAGTGAGGGTATTATTGAAATATTTAGTGTGATCACTAGGAAAACTCTCTTTTTTGAAAAGAGAGTGGGCTCACTAGGAAAATGGTGTGCTCCTTTGGAAACTCCCTTTCGAGCACAGGAGTTTCTAGAGGGGTACATTATTTTTTTTAGTAAGCCCACTTAAAAAGTTCTTACTTGCTATCGATTTTTTTGACTTAAATATTCCTATCTTCAATCTCTTTTCATTCTCTTTCCCAAACTGCAGTTCAGTTAACCCAAAAAAACCCTAAAAATCATAACTATTCCATCAAATCTTTTCCTATATTAAATTATCTCATAAATTAAATTCGATAATTGAATTTATTAGGCCTTTACTTACTCAAAAACCCTAGAAACAGTACGGATTGATAAAAATTATAAACCCAAAAAAAAAAAATCACAATCCAGATGACTCTCCACTATTCAGGCTAACAGTTCGGACGGTCCAATATCCGTCCGGACTGAAAGTCCGGACAGTGCACTGCTGTCCGGACTTCCAGTCCGGACGAAATTTTTTTATCTAGACTGTCAGTCTGAATATCAGTCCACTGTCTGGACTTCCAGTTCGGATAGTTGAAAATTTGACTAGGGTGTACACCACAGACAGGAGATAAGGGCAAAAAATGTACTAATATATGAGATGCATATTTTTTGAGAACATAAAACTTTGTGTTCTATTCCAGAATTAACATTTCTTGTTATAGTTTTGTTTAAATAGTCTTAAGCAACCAAAATTTCTATAAACTAATTGCATTTAAGGGAGAAGAAAAGGGTGCAAATATGCTAATACATAAGGAGACAAAAATATTAGAAAAGTAAACTGTTAGATAGGATATGAATTGAAGTAGCAAATATGACTAACAACTTTTGTTGACTATAACACCCTGAACCAAAGGAATAAATTCATATTTTTTAATAATAAAATGAAAATAAAAGGTCAATTCGTCAGTATCTAGTGTGTGTGAACAATTACAACATAATATAATAAATACAAAGAATTCATTTATCTCTACACAAAATTTAGCTCTTTCCAACTACAGATTTTATCAATAACACATAAATACAAAATTAAAATTCAAACAACAATATGAATTAACACAATGAGAATTATGAACAAATCAGTCCATAATTAGAAATAATATTACATAAAAAATATATATACAGAGTTTCGTTTGCAGCAAACAGTTCTCGAATAACCATCTAAAATACATTATTTTTTAGTACAACCCTCTCAAATTACGACCCAAAACTAAAAACAATTAAATCTAACGTCTTCAGGTCTTGAAACTTTTGAGGAGTATGAACCATTACTCGCATCTGATCTATTGCAATTGCAGTAGTGTCAAATCTTCCATTGGAGCCGTCGAGTTTATGCACTTTGATGAACCAATGCTACCTGCTCAGTTTCTGAGCTTCAAAGAATATAAATGGCAAAAAAAGATGGATTCTAGTACTGAATTCAAGTCACTTTGAGGAAATTTCAGTATCATCCTTTGATGAACAAGTAAAACTTGAAGGAAATTTTTGAATTTAGATTGAGAAAATTGCATTGCATCAAAACCCAACAATGAACATATCAATCCAATCTCAAATTCTTGGTGCATTCTTATTCGAGTACTAGAATCTTAACAAGCACACAGATCATATTCAACAACAACAACAACAACAACAACAACTAAGCCTTTTATCCCAAGTATTTGGGATAGGCTACACGAATCAAAAAAAGAATCATGCCGGATCGATCACTTTGATAGTCCTTCTCCATTCATTTCTATCCAATAATATCTCCTCATTTAAATCTATAGAATCCATATCTTTTCGTATCACCTCCATCCATATTTTCTTCGGTTTTCCCTTCGTTCTTTTAACATGTCCTACATTGATAAACTCCCCTCGTTGAACTGGTGCATTTGTACGCCTACGTTGCACATAACCAAACCATCGTAAGCAATTTTCTTGCATCTTCTCATCGATGGGAGCTACACCTATCTTACCACGAATATCTTCATTTTTCACTTTATCTCTCCTACTGTTGCCGCATATCCAGCGGAGTATGTGCATCTCTGCTACACTTATCTTTTGTGAATGACATTTTTTTTATAGTCCATTATTCCGTACTATATAATAAAACTGGCCTAATAGCAGTCCTATAAAATTTTCTCTTTAATCTTAACATAATGTTACGGTCGCATAAAACTCCCGTTGCCTTCCTCATTTCAATCAGCTAGTTTGTATCATATGGTTAATATTATTATCGATCTCTCCATCATTCTGAATAATAAAACCCAAATACCTAAACTGACTGCTCATTTATATCTCTTTCCCATCCAGTTTTACCATATTATAGTCTATGGTCCGTCGTTTACTAAATTTACACTCCATATACTCTATTTTAGACTTACTCAATCTAAAACTTCTAAATTCTAATAAGTGCCCCCATAATTCTAATTTGGCATTTACTCCTACTCTTGTCTTATCAACTAAGACAATATCATCAGCAAATAGCATATATCAAGCTATCTCATCCTGAATAGTTCTAGTAAGCTCATCTATCACTATAGCAAATAAGAATGGGTTCAATGTAGATCCTTGATGTAATCAAATTGCGATAGAAAAATCAATTGTTAAACCACCGCATGTTCTGACATTGGCCACTATTTCATCATACATGTCCTTAGTTATATCGATATACTTGATGGGAACTTATTTGTTCATCAATATCCACCAAAGTATCTCTCGTGGTATCTATTCACAGGCTTTTTCTAAATCAATGAATACCATATTCAAATCTCTATTTCTCTCTCGGAATCGCTCTATAAATTGACGAAGTAAATGAATAGCTTCTGTCGTCGATCGCTCCGGTATAAATCCAAATTGGTTCTTCGATATTTTAACAGTTTATCGCAATTTATATTCAATTACCCTTTTCCAAAGCTTCGTAGTGTGACACATGAGTTTTATTCCCCGCTAATTAGAACAACTCTAAATATCACCATTTTTCTTATACAGAGGTACTAGCGTACCCTTTCTCCATTCATTTGGCATTTTTTTAGTTTGTCAAATCTTTTTTAAAAAGATCTGTCAGCCACCTCACACCAATCCCTCATAAATATCTCCATACCTCCATATGAATCTCATCTGAACCAACAGCTTTCATAATTTCATTCTCTTCAAAAGCTCTTTACTTAAGACTCTTTGATTCTGCACATAAAGTTACGATTCATATCCTCACATTGAATAGTAAGATCTTCCAAATCTTAAGTAAAACTACCATTATATAATCTATCAAAATAATATTTCCATCTTTCTTTAATCTTTTTGTATCGAATTAGAACCGTTTTATCATCATTTTTAATACACTTTGCAGTACATAAGTCTCTAAACTCTCTCTCTTATTCGAGCAATTCTATATATATCCTTTTCTGCCTTTTTATTATCCAACTTCTCGTACACTTATTTATATAATTTAGTTTTTGCATCCCTAACAGCTTTCTTAGCCTCCTTCTTCGCTAGTTTGTACTTCTCAAAACTTATTCTATCATTATTATTATTCTTCTTTAAATCTCTATAAAGATCTCTCTTGATCTTAATAGCATTTTTTATCTCTTCATTCCACCCTGATATATCCTTACATGGTGCAGCACCGCCCCTCGACTTACCAAATATATTTTTAGTTATTCTTTTAATGCAGCTAGCCATTTTGTTCTATGTTACATTAGGATCATTATGGTCCCTCCAATCTGCTTCTTGTACTACTCTATCTACAAAAACTTTTTGATTACTTTCTAATTGCCACCACTTAATCGTAGGATCTAACTTATAATTAATCTTTTTAAGTCTCATTGTAATATGAATATCTAAAACTAAGAGTATATTTTGGGTAACTACACTCTCACCTGGCACTATCTTACAATCGATACAACTATCTCTATCTACCATCCTAATTAAAAAGAAATCTATTTGGCTTGCATTCGATCCACTTTGAAAAGTAATCAAGTGAGAAACTCTCTTTTTAAACCAAGTATTCACTAAAATCAAATTATAAGACAAAACAAAATCTAGAATTGAATTATCGGCTTCATTTCTTTCTCCAAAATTAAATCCTCCATGTACACTATCAAATCCATTATGACTAGTTCCTCCTACATGCCCATTGAGATCACTACCAATAAATAGTTTTTCTCTAATGAGTATTTCTTATACCATCTCATCTAGATCCTCCCAAAATTGATGTTTACTGGATTCATCAAGTTCTATTTGTGGTGCATAGGCACCAATGACATTAAAAATCTCTCTATCTAAAATAATTTTAACTAATAAAATTCTATCACCCTTCCTCCTAATCTCCACTATATTCTCAAGTAATTGCTTATCTATGATCACACCTAGCTCATTACGATTTCTATCTCTACCCGTGTATCAAAGTTTATAACCCCAAAACTTTATGATTTTAGCTTTCTCACCTACCCATTTAGTCTCCTACACGCACAAAATATTAACCCCCTTCTAATCATAGTATCAGCTAACTCTGCTAATCTATCTGTAAGGGAACATATATTCCACGATACCAATCGAAATATATTTTTATATTTATGAGCTAACTTCTTTACCCCCACCCGCTCATTAAGATATGAGAATTCTCTTATATTTGACACCATATCAGGGCGCCGACGTGGCGCGTCGCTTCTGGGCGACGACCTAGCAATCCTCACACATTTTTCACTGCACCCGAGCTCCGATGTAGCGCGTCGCTCGGTAGGGAATGCTCCAACGAAATTCATATTTTGGCTCATATCATAATATATGACAATGCTTTACGCTGGCTGTCACCGGCCTACCACAACCCTCTTCCTTTATCCTGGCTTGGGACAGGCAGTGAAAGGATAAATTTTTAAGCACAACACTGACATAGTTACGCAGATCATATTCAAATCAATAATATTGACATCAACCAATATTCTCCATGGAGAGGGACAAATAAACAACTATCATTACCGTTACTTCCTACTCAAAAATAAAATGCTCAATTTTTTTCCCCAGAGAGCTCTCAAGTGTAGAGATCCGAATCTTACCAAGACGTCACCTTTGCATCATCCCCAACATCTGCAATCTCGATCCCCAACCCGTCATCACCCGCTTGAAAACCCTAGCCACCCATCTTCCCTCCTTCCCCACCACTGCTGCAATCAGCGCCCCCTTCCTCTACCTCATCTCGCACTCCATGATCACTGCGAAGACGACGTCAGCAGCTCACGCGAAGGCCGGCCATTGTTGATCTCTCTCGAGCTCGGGAGAGCTCGCTCTGATCTTGTAGCTTGGGAGAAATAGAAGAGCAGTGGAAAAATTTTGAGTGTACTCACTAAGAATAAATCTCTCTTTCCAAAAGAGAGGTAGGCTCACTAGGAAAAGTGGTGTGCCCCTCTAGAAACACCCTTTGAGCACCCCCACTTTGCTCAGGGGGCCCACATTCGGAGATTAATCCCCACCACGAGAAAAAATATGGTGACGAAATCTAATTGCAAAACTTATAATTTTTTACAACTTCAAAAGCTACGCTTACGAAGCAAAGTGGTGTGCTCATATATAATTTCCTTTTGGAATTCAACATTCAACGTTTTTTTTTTTAAGTTTTATGAATTCAACATCCTTTAATTTAATCATATTTAATT
This sequence comes from Dracaena cambodiana, assembly GCA_036321105.1. Lineage (NCBI taxonomy): Eukaryota > Viridiplantae > Streptophyta > Magnoliopsida > Asparagales > Asparagaceae > Dracaena > Dracaena cambodiana. The sequence goes on from JAYEPQ010000002.1 coordinate 25,973,778, forward strand.
TTGATTTGATTTTCTTTCTAGTTTCACAAAATTAAATATTTTCTATGATTATAACATATAAATTTATTGTTTTTCAGTGAAAATAATATTTTATATCCGTGTGGAAAATTAATTTAAAAGCAATGAATCTTAAAGAAATTAAGTAGATAAAGATTGTGATCGTGGCAAGGTTATTTTTTAGATCGGTGTACTAGTAGCATAGAAACATTGACCCCTTATGGATACTTACCTTTGAAAATTCTATAATTAGAATCGTACCTTTTAAAATCTTCATGTTTGTAATTTGTATCCTTACATTTTAGGAATAATGATGTAAGCAGATACTCACAGTGCATTGAATATAAAATACAACACGAACGGATCAAGTTGAATACCCTGCCAATGTACCTCTTCTTCCTCTAAGTTGACGTTCATGGGAATAATAAAATTGAAATTATATCTTAAAAAAAAAAAGATTAATTACACTCAGACTCCATGTAATATGAGAAGTGTATAACTTATCATTCTAAAGTTTAAAACTCTTACTTAGATCCCTTGGACTGCAGAAAAAACTGACAGAAAAACTTAGACAAAGATATTTTTTTAAGCAGTTCAGGAGTCTAAACGGGAGTTTAAAACTTTAAGGACGATAAGTTATACAATCCCATATTATAGGGGGTCTAAGTGTAATTAACCCTTAAAAATAAACCTACATCTCATTGTTCTTATTCTTCTCTCCTCCTAACCTTACCCCACCACTCAACTCTTCCTTCTCAATCCCTTTTATCTTTTTTTTTTTTCTTTCTCTAATTAAATTCATTATCTCCCATATTTATCATTCTTCTCAATCCCAATTCATAATTGACCAAAAATTAGCTTCATTGGCTGATTAATAAATATTATAAATGGAGAAATAAGAATAATTTAATTCATAAGAAATGATTAACTAAGTCACATGAGCCATGATGTAATGTGACAGAGGTGGGATGTGAGCAATTTAAAAAGGTTAGGAGCCTTTGTGATGCATAAAATAATAAAAGGAGGTTGTGTGAAAACTCGACAAAAGTCATGGGGCTTAATGAAAATAACCCTTCAAGTAACTTAAGGGAGTTTCCAAAAGAGCACACCATTTTTCCCAGTCAGCCCACTATTTTTAAGTGGGCTCACTAGGAAAAATGGTGTGCTCCTTTGGAAACTCCAGTAACTTAATATGCTCCAAAGGGCCTGCAGACAAATTTTATGAATGTTAGGGCTTAATTTAAATTTTATCAGATATAGGAAGGAGGGAAGTTTCCAAAGGAGCACCCCACTTTTCATAGTGAGTCTACTTGACGGTGCAATTTGGGTTCGAATTTTCAGCCTGACTGTTAGAAAGTTGGGTCACTGGGAAAAATAGTATGTTCGAAACCTAACAAGTTGACTCACTATGAAAAATTGGTGTGCTCAGCTGGAAACTCCAAGGAAGCAAGGGAGTTACTAAAGTAGCACACCACTCATGCTAGTGAGCCCATCTTTCTTAATGAGTACACTTTTCTATTTTGAAATGAGAGGTTTTTCTAGTGAAGACACTACATATTTTTCCTACCCTTTCTTATTTCTTCTTCACCATGTTTCCAAACTTATCTCTCCACCACTCTATCTCTCTATCTCCTCTGTGCCCTAGCCCAGTGCCCTAGACTCGTCGCCCGCCACCCCGCACTCATGTCATCATAGGCCTCGCGTTCGATACCACGACTATTATATGAGAAATAATACCTTTCGGGATTCAATTCTGGATGGAAAACAATGCCATTCGGGATCTAATTTTGCACAATAAATAATATTGTTTAGAATCTAACTCCGGATATATATATATATATATATAGAGAGAGAGAGAGAGAGAGAGAGAGAGAGTAATGGAGATTGAAAATAAGGCCATTAAGTCCAAAAAATTTGATGGCAAATTTGCTATATTATTCAAATTTATGAATATGGTGACTGGAAAAATGGTGTGTTCCTTTAGAAATTCCTAGGAAGCAGCCTTAAAAAAAGGGTTAATTACAGTCAGACCCCCTGTAGTATTGGGGGTATGTAACTTAACACCTCTAAAGTTTGAAACTCTAAAAAAATCCCTGAATTTAGTTATTTTCACTCTCATTTTTTATTAAAGTGCACTCTTATCTCTCAAATTTTTATTTTACCCTCATCCTTTTCTTTAATGAGTGTGCTGGTTAAAAGGAAAGATTGGGATATAATAGAATTTTAAGCGACAAGAGTGCACTTTAGTAAAAAAAGAGAGTGAAAATAACTAAGTTTAGGGGGGTTTTTTGAGAGTTTCAAAAAAAATTGTTTTAAAGGCTTCACAAAAAAAAAATGAAAAAAAAAATTTGTTTTCATCAATAGATCAAACTAATTACAGATAAAGGAATAAATTTATATTTGAAATTGGATATGAGAGTAGATTAGACGATACACTTTGAATTTTATGAAAAAAGATTAAAATCCGAAAAATAAATATCGCTAACAGTAGTTTTGAGGCAAGTATACATCTATTTTTCACTTCACAATAGTTTATTAAGTTAAGGACAAAAATGATAACGATTGAGTAAGTCTTCTCTCTCTAAACAAAAAAAAGAAAAAAAAAGAGAGTGATAAAATAATGGGTGCGCCTGGTATTAAGGCAATAGCCTCGAGAGTGAATAAAGAGTATGATCCAAGTAATCGGGTATTTTGCATCTAAGTAAGCGTGAATATTAGCATGAAAGGTGAAATATTCTTTAAAAAAATAAAATAAAAAAAGAAAAAAAAGAGAAAAAAAAATTTGTTATGAGAGAAGAGATGAATCATAAGTTAGAGTTGGAGTCCAAAACCGAAGTAGACTATCACACGTGCACGTAGATGTATAAGAGCCAATGAATTATTTGTTAGTAGGTATTGAAAGATAGGATTTAAATTTTTGATTAAAATGATTAGTGTATCTGATATGATGCTCAATTTGATAATTGATAATCTAAATGCGTTCTTGAGTTTGTATATTAGTGAGATTAATTGATGAAAATATTATATAAAAAAAATTTCTTTCTTTTGTATAAAATTTTTATTTTTCTTGATTTTTGGTTATCCTTATTTTTCTTTTCTTTATTCCTTAATATATTTTCTTCTTGAATTTTGTAGGTATATTCACTGCAAACTCTTACGAGACACAACTCGTCCATTAGGGCAACCTAGGATTTTATAGGCTTGTTGCACATGCTAAGTGCAATCGCGATTTCTGCGAAAGTGAGTTAGGATTTTTCTTTTCTCTTTTTAGGTTTAGATTTTGCTCGAGAACTAGCAAAAAATAGGTGTGGGGGTGTGATGAGTGTCATATATTGCATATTTGTAGCCTTCATATTACCTATTTTTTGAATATAAATAATGTTACTTGGGTATTTTTAGTGTGTTTTTCAGGGAATCTGATTTATACAAGGAGATGACATGAAATCAGAGTTGGAGTAGGAAATCAAAATCCGAAAAGCTGCTAAAGTGGGTATGACTACAAGATTAAATTACTGCAGGGAGTCAAAGTCAAATACAGTCAAGAAAATCAAGAATACAAGACAAAAGACTCACTCATAAGAAAATCCAGAGCAAGATACTCCACTTGAGCCGCCAAATGGCGGTTTTACCCACCAAATGGCGGTTTTACCCGCCAAATAGCGGCCACATAGTGTCTGTTCCAGAGGAAATTTCTTCGAGGGCTTCGTTGTAATTTTGTTGCTTTGCGGTTCTGCTAGAATTAGGGTTTGATTTCCGAGACCTATATATTGGCCGTATCCTTGTATTTTGAAAAAAAAATTCTAAACTTTTGTACTCGTTTTTAAATCAATAATTAGGGTTTTTGCTGAGAGGGTGGCGGCCACAACACCGTACTCCAGAGGTAAACCATTATTCTGAAATTTTTTTTACTTGCTTTCTAGATAGATTTAATCGCTTTCTAGTTTAGGTTTTACTGCTTTCTAGATTAGGATTTATCATATTCATGAATAAAAATTTGATTTTGCTTAGTAAAAATATGAGTAGCTAATTAGTTTAGTTTTAGGATGTAGATAAAGTTAAGATCCGCCATATAATTGCTCTCTAGTATTTTCTTCTTAAATAAAATTAATAAAGACATGATTTTTCAATAAAAAAATTAAAATACAAGAACTCGAAGATTAGGACATTGATAGGTTATACTTGAATTAGGTTTCTTGATAGCCTATGCTTAGTTAGGATTTGAGGTTGTTGGTTTTATCTTTTTTTTGAATTATCTAAAAGATTTAGTTAGTTTTTATAAGAAGTAGTATTTTTATGAGTTATACTTGCACAATACTTGATAGCTCATACTTAGGGCACTTTAAGTAAAAAATTAAACTAAAAAGATCGATTTTTTATAATAGAAGAAAATAATAGAAGTAAGAACATGATTGGAATTAGTAGATTCTAGATCCTAAGCTATTTAGATTAATTCAAGTTCAAACTAGAATTTTTAATTAGTCCGTTAGACTAATGAAAAAGTAAGGAACGCAAAAATACTTTATATCCCTGGGGACGACCTGTACAGTGCTACAATGATACTGTGTACTTACAGTAAATATATCACATTAAGTTTTTGGGGTATTTACTGGTTTGTCCCTCAAATCTTTAAATATTATGATTTTACCCCCAAAATCTTCATATTTATAATTTTGCCACCCAAATATCATAAGTTACAACAATTTTGCCTCCTTCTCTAACTTTCCCAAACACAGTTAATTTTTTGACCATTTTACCCCTCATTTCCTCTTTTATTTTACTCCTCTTCTTCTTCTCTCTTCCTCCTTTCTTCTTATTTTCTTCATTATTTCTCCTCTCTTCCTCCTCTCTTCTTCTTCTCTTTTCCTCCTCTCTTCTCATTTTCTTCATTTTTTTTTTTACTCTTTCATGTTCATATTTTCCTCCTCTTTTCTTATTTTCTTCTCTTTTTTTACTTGAGATAATTGATTTGGTGAACTAGAGGAAAAATGCATGACATGAAAGAGTAAAAAAAATGAAGAAAATTAGAAGAGAGGAGGAAAAGATTAGGAGAAGAGAGGAGGAAGAGAGGAGAAATAATGAAGAAAATAAGAAAAAAGGAGGAAGAGAAAGAAGAAGATGAGGAAAATAAAAGAGGAAATAAAGGGTAAAATGGTCAAAAAATTAACTGTGTTTGGGAAAGTTAGAGAGGGGGGTAAAATTGTTGTAACTTATGAGATTTGAGGGGCAAAATTATAAATATGAAGATTTAGGGGGATAAAATCATAATATTTAAAGATTTGAGGGACAAACCAGTAAATTCCCCTAAGTTTTTTAAGTTACACGCCCTAGTACTACATATTCTAACTGTAATTAACTCAAAAAAAAAGCCAAGAAAAAATAACAGAGAAAGAAAGAAAAAGGGGCTTCGATCTTTTGCTCCCGTTGATAGAGATGGAAGCAGGAGACGCAGAGGAGACGGTGAAGCTGTTGGATTCGACCCTCGCTCGCATCAAATGGAGGCTCAGACCTTCATCCAAGCGCCGCCTCGAGATAGGTCTTTCTTTTATTACTTTTTTTTTTAAAAATCTGTTTGTTTTTCTTTTTTACACTTCGTTTCAGTATATGGTAGCATTTATGTATCTGGGACTGATACAAATGATTAAAAAAAAAATAATTCCTCCAAAGCTTTAGGTTCTAATGTCACAGACTGTCTGATTCAGGACGGAAATGTGAAATAGGACTTTTGTGGTCGAGATTTGGGAATTTGGGGTTGAAATTAGGGTTTAACATGAGAAGATACGGTTTGGGCCGCGTACCTAGGAGAATTACACACCCACTCTCGCATGAACGTGAGAAAAGATTTGGAAACACGAATTACGAATTACTGCAGGAAAGGTTTAGAAAAGCAAATTACATGTTCTCAATAATCTCGAAACTATTCATTCTTTATTATTTTAAAACACAATTACATAGTACTATATAGATAATCCTACGTGCACCATATGCAACAAAAATACAAAATCAAATCAAATCTAAACAAAATAAAAATAAATCTAAATCAAACCTGAAATTAAAATACTAATAAAATCTTAATCAAATTTTTACTAAATCTGGATAAGTCATGGCCTTTATTTGTCTGTCAATTTCTTTTGATATCGTCATTTATCTCGATTGGCCTCTATTAATCTTTTAATTTTGCGTGCCTTAGCTAGCTTGAAATTGAGTGGTTGAACAACAAATCACGTTGATAAGCTATTCTTTTAGAACTACTGCAGAAAGGGGTTAAATTGTTGCTCAACATACTAAAGCTATGTGCCCACATTGAAGAAATGAGTAGGTATGCATATTGTAAATCATTCCATATATTACTGCATTGGCGCAATAGAAAGTTTTAGAATGTTTGGACAAAAGGTGATATCCCATGAGTGCTTTCAGTTATTTATCAAAGAAGAAAAAAAACAGAGAGGGTATTGTCGAGTAACTCATCTACCATGGTTTATAGAAATAGAACTCTTCACTAATCCATCCATACAATGCATACCAGTCTTCAGCATAAGTGGTACTTCTTCGTACTTCTAATATATGAAAGGGAAAGGTTTGAAGTCCACATAACAGCGATACTATGTTTTATTTAAATCTGGATTTTGGGTCTTCTCCCACATATGAAAGCACTATGTTTTCTTGTTTCTTTGATCTGTTTGAACAATCGTGGGTGAATAGTCTTATTTTGGGTATGGATGCCAACTCAAGTTTTCAGCATTTTGTTTGAAACCTGGTTTTCAGTTGATGAGGACATCAAATTGTCATGATAAGATCAAGATTTTGTTAGTTCTTTTATTTAGAATTTATTAAATCTCTTTTAGATTTGATTTGAGATGTTATGGTATTTAGGATTTATTGTATTTTGTTTAGTCTGACATCACTTATTTTATGTAACTTTTATTTGTAGTTGCCTATATAAAGTCCCAAGTTGATTAATAAAATTAGATGATGATTTGATGAAGACTTGCATGATGCAAAGTGCCATGAGTCATTAGATTATATTAGTTTAGAGTTTAGATTATTAGATTATTTCCTATTTTCTTGCTCAAAATTCTAGTTCATCCCCAAATCCCTTCTCCAATCCCCAAGTTCTCAAAATCCTAATTCATCTCAAATCTCCAAATTCCGCCGTAAAAATCCCAATTTGCTTCTTTCACGCATCATTAGTCTTTTCCTTATAGAAAAGTTTTAAAAAAAATGTCAGTCTTCATAAATTTTCAGTTTAGCTTCCACATGACATTGCATTGGATGACTTTTGATATTTTATCATTGACTGAGTTACACACGGATTGGATTGCTATAGAGCCTTCTTGTTTGTTCTGAGTTTCTCATTTACAGCATATAACCAGAGGAAACATTTAATTTAAAAAAAAAAAATTAACAGAATGATGATTTTTAACAGAGTTGAATGCAGATAGGGAATTCATGTAGTTAAATGCTTTTAAAGCTTTCTTATTAGGCCTTTTGGTCAACACCCAGAAATCAACAACAAGTTCTGTTTGAGTGCTCTGTTTACACTTTAGGTGATTTTGGAGTTAAAATTGACTCAAGCATTACTTGCTGAGAGATTCGTTTTACAGATATCTTAGCGTTGTGCACTGGACTGAGGCCTGTGGTGATGGTGGATTATGGTGGAAAGATGCCTGAACTACAAGAACATCTCTGTGCACTACTAAGTCTTACCAGAAAGGTGTTACCTTGTATGAACCAATCCCAATACTTGTTAACTTTTTCTGATTTAAATTGGTTTCCTCAATTGTATTCTCATTTATCTGCTGGTGCATTTCGTTCTTCATGATCTTCTTCTTTTTATAGTTTGTTTTGTATACATATCTTCTTGGTGATTTTATGTTCATTTCAAGGGGCAATTTGACCATATGTCATGTAAAAGCCTATAGGCTTTTTCTTTGTTTCTATTGTTGTCATTTGTAACACGAGAAAGATTGTAAAATTAGGTTACTAATGTAGGAGGCTGAAAAATAATTTGATGACTTTGTGAACAATAAAACAGAAAAAGCTTGCATTTTATTCAGTCAATGATGATGATGTGAATATGAGGGTGATGTGCATAAGAGTCAGAAAGGGAAGAACATAACTTTAAACGACAAAGCAGTGGTGACCTTTGGCTTAATAGGAATCTGAGATGTCATCTGCAACCAAAATTATATCAAAAAGTAATCTAAAATTTGAGGCATATTGCTTCTTGAAGGAAAATTTTATTGTTCTTCAAAAGGCTCCAAAAATAAACCAATTGGTAGACTTGTTTCCCCTAGGGGCAAGGTATCTGGGAAACATTTTTCTCATGAGCATAGCTACCATTTCTACTAGCCTGAGAAGTGGAGAAGTTCTTCTAGAGTCGAGACACATTCCAAGAGACTTGAAAACAGTGTTTTTCGTGGTCACTTTGCAACAGGCAAGTTCCTACTCATTCCAACTACTCATTCCAAGGCATTTTCCTATCAATATAGAGCCAAGTATAGAGTGACTTAATGTGGAGAAAGCTCCACAACGAACTGACCTAGACTTTTCTTGCTGGCTATCAACTTAAGATCAAGCTGCTAGGCTTGGTATCAACTTTCTGGTGGAGACAGGCATCTAGGATCAATTGAGGGTCTCTTCATGAAACCTTAATGGCCAATTAGTTTGTAGGTAGACTTATGTTCTTTGGTCATGCAGGTAAAGGATAATGAGGCCTGGATCTCGATCTAAAGGTAGTTTGCAAAGGAGAGACAAAAATACTTGCATCTGGTTCAGATGTCTAGCTCTCCAGTTAGGTGAGAACTTAACTGCTAATATTTAGCAATTAACTGGGAAGGTTTCATAGATGTTGGCAAGTTGAAAGTATAAGCTTAGCTTGTAGAGTAGGTTCTTTTTGTTGGGCATGTCTTGCCCAGTCTCTTGCATATTCTCTCATTAATTTCCTCTCCAAAAAAGTTGGAGAATGCAAAACAAGGAAAGTAGTGAGGAGGGCTAAAAAATTATGATTTTGTCCATGCACTTGGTGTGCACAAAGTGAACAGATGAATAACAACATTTATTTTTTGCATCCTTTTTTGTACTTTGGGGAAGTTTTGGCGTATGGGAGAAGGAATCCTATCCAGGTTATTGATTATTCTATGAGATGAAGTTTCTTTGGAGGATATCTTGGACATGGATGGTTGTTAACCTATGAAGTGAAAGTTTTCTGTGGAAAATTGTGAAGGGGTCCACTTCAAGCCTGTGAATTTCCTAAATATTGATTATTCATGTCAGGGAAAAGTATCCTCTATATATGGATTAGTTTCTTGAAAACTCTACCTAGTTGATTGAGTTAATATGATACCCCAATGGAGGATATTTGGTGAACCGTTTGCAAAAGGTTGATGCTTTCAGTTGGCTGAAGGAGTTTAAAGATTATTTTTTACATAAAAGATGTTAAAACAAGCTTTTGGTCCAACTACCTGTAATGTGAAATTGCAGCCTCAAGGGGTGTTGTTTCTGGACAAGGTAAATTAACTCCAATCATTTCCAAAGTGCTAAATTCAAATAATTTTTGTAAATCTAAAGAGAATTCTCTAACCAGGTTATACTAAGTATTAGAGTAAATTCGTGGAGACTCTACTCATCCTGATTAAACAGGAAGATGGTATAGATTTCAGGTTATATACACCCTATGTGCAAACAATTGCATCACATTTTTTTTTGGCATTAAGGCATCCTAGATAAGAGTTGCTTCCTACTGGTTTCCTACAACTATTTATGGAAATTCTATTCATCCTGAAATAGGAAGATGGTGCAGATTGCAATGTTATACAATCCTTATGTGCAAACGATTGCATCACAATCGTTTTGATATCAAGGCATCCTAGCTAAGGTTGTTTCTTACTGGTTTCCTGCGACTATTCATAAGGTTCTCACTTTTATCATATGTATATATTGATAATTTTTATATTTTTCTCGTAAATTTCCTAGATATATTCTGTTAACATGTATATAGATCTTACATATTATATCCAAAAGTCCATCAGTTTCCAGTATCCTTAAAGTTTCACACTATTTTCTTTTATCCTTTCCAAGTAGTCATAATGGATATTTTTAAAAGTTAACAAAAATATTTATGAAGGTATCCCCATCTTTCCTTGTGTGATTTTCATAAGTTCTGAAAAACTTTTCTTATCTTCCCCTAGTTTATTTTTGAACATTTCTGATTACATGCCTTCCTCATGCATTTCCTTTGTGGTCATATGTTTTCTTTCTGATGTTTTTCTTGCGCATGTTTCAAGTTTCATACACCTTCGTCATTTCTTGCCCCACTAAACTTTTTTCATGACTACTAATTTCTGTTTCCTAATTTTATAAATGCTTATGCTCTGAATTTGCATTTAAATTAATGTGTATAATTTGAATTCCCTAACCTTGGAAGTAACTTGCAGAAGTACCATAGCACTTATATGCCTCTCAGAGACATACTTTTAATGGCTTCTTTTGAGTAAGAGAGCATGACCAGAATGTTGCATGCATTTCAAGAGAATCGTTCATTGTAGCCAGACATATACTGTTATCAGTATATAAAATTAGAGAATATTAATAGACTAGTAATATATGTGGTAATCATAGTGTGTGGAGGTGTCAAAGATGATAATTCGACTGAACATGTCATCCTCATACTTGGAATATCAAGTGTAGTTCTAGTTGCATTCTGTAGAACTCCTTAAGAATTTATTGAAGCCATAAACTATTTCCTATTGACCATTATCTTCTTAATGAGCATAGATTGATCTATGGAGATTGACCATCCTATTCTTCTGGCATAATTATTTTAATTAACAAAGGGACAAAAGTAGTAGGTTCAAACCCATTTTCCCCACACCAGTGGTGTTACACATACACTTTAGTCTCTCCATGGAATCTTACTCAACCAAGAAGCAGCTCTCCTTGAGTCCACTGCTACATCTTCAATGGCAAATACTGTGCCAAATGGTTCACACACGCAAGTTTGGTTCTCTTTCCAGCTATTGTCTTGTCACGGTATCTTATGTCATTTATTGAATATGATGTCAATCCAAATCCATCTTTACAATGTGGTGCATAATTAGCAACCAAGAGGTCATGGTGGTTGAGGTAGTCTTGGTCTTCGTTGCCAAGTTTGTTATTAATTAATTTAATTTAACTTTTCAATGGTGGTCAAGCTACACAATATCTAGCTGGACCATAAGCTTGTATTGCACTTCTACCAACGCCTTCACTCTGGCTATCGACTTTATATGGCATTGTGTGATGGAGATCAGATTTGATAGGAGATGATTTTATTTGTTTTTGAGATCTGATAGGATTTGATTTAGTTTCATTTAGTTTGATTCAGATTTGATAGGATTTTGGATTCTATTAGGATTTTGTTTGTTGGATTTGATAGGATTTTATATTCTATTAGAATTTTTGTTTGTTGGAGTTTTCCTATAAATAAACTCTATATGAAGTATTTTGTAGAGAATTGAATATTGAATAAAAATTAAATTTTGAGAAATTGCGTGGACTTGCTGTGTTAAAAAAAAAAAATCTCTCATCGTGGATTCGTTGAGAGTTAGCGTGAATTCGCCTGGGTGAATTCCCGAACTCCTTTTTCTTTCCCCAAATTTATCCAGAAACTCTAAATTTCCAAATTCCTAACCCTATTCCGCTTCTATCCTGCATCAAATTGGTATCAGAGCTAAATATTCTGCCTCTTTAGGTATCAGAGCTAAAGATTCTGCCTCTTCAGGTATCAGGGCTAAAGATTCTATCTCTCCAGACCTGACCCCCAAGCTCCAGAACCAATTCACTTCAATTTTGGGTCAATCTACATAACAGTGCAAACTTGTTAAGACAGTGCATGTCCGTTAAGAGTAGTTTTGTAATTCGAAACCCGTCACAACTCCGATTCAAACCACCATGATTTTTGGGTATTTCCTAAACTTTTTGAGCTAAAATTTTGAGTTGATTATATATGAGGTTCATATTTCATTATCATTGTATCAACACTAATGCTAAAATGTCACGACTTGAGCGTGATATGTATGTTACTATACCTTTTTTTTACGATTTTGATGATTAACAAAATTATGAAAATTGAAAGAATCATGTCGAAGATTTTTTTACATATTTTGATCCAACATCAATACAGAAATAGCGTTACACTCGACAAAAGTTAGATGGAGAAGTTTATACTTGGAGTAGAGAGTAGAAATTATGTTTAGATTGGAATAATCTTGCCACGTCTATTTCGTAATCGGTATTATTCAACACCGCCTTCCAAATTTATTATCATTATCTCACCAGTTTCTATCGTCTATGTCCAAAACAATGACTGATGATGAAAAACTTTAATGTATGATTGATGAATTTAAAAAATGCAAATAAATAATTTGCCACTATCAATAAAAGAGCAAACAACTATGCCTCCAAAAGTACAGTGAGTAAAGGGATGAAAGAATAGCCAACAAGGGCGTTCCCATTTTTTATGGTAAATATATTTTGCAGTCTATACCGGATACAAAAGTTTATGATGAGCCACTATTAATGTCAAATGAAATTTCCTTTCTATCCATAGAAGTTGTTTTGAAACAGATTTCTGACGATCACTAAATGGAACCAACTACGAAATTTCAACCGTATAAGAATGCATCTGATGATCATGTTCATGAAGAGAGGTAAACAAAAGTACCTCCTACTCTTCAACATGTCCATGAAACATGAAGTTTTTTTTGGAAAATCTCCTACTAAAGTTTTATAAGAAACTTCGTCGACATTTTGTATTTATTGATAGTATTTGTATATCAGTTATAGAAGTATAAGTACGAGAACTTCCACTTCAAAGCGAGACTGCAGACAGAAAAGAAATTATTGTTGATAATGAGGTGCAAGCTTTGGTTCCTCTTGAGAGGTTCCTTACGGGAATCGTGAGGAAATTACCGGTTCAACATACAAATTCATATGAAAATTCGAAGAGGATTGCTTTCACTATCTATGACCATGATATTTTGTGGGATCCTTATATCAACTCAACTTTCAATGAGGTCCATTCTATTACTTCCATTATAAGTGGCTCTTTAGATCTACAGTCATCTGAAATTGATTCACAAAAAAAACCAGTTTCACCTCCACCACATTGATTTATATGTGATGTACAAAGTTACAATTTTTCAACCACCATCCTGGCCCAACTGGAATGGTTCGTAGATGCTGATCAGTTCAATCCGGATGTGTGTTTTAATTTCTTATCTCCGCATTCATCGGGGATGAATGCTTTGAAGCCAGAAACAATTGATGGAGATCAGATTTGATATGACATGATTTTATTTGTTTTTTTAGAACTAATAGGATTTGATTTAGTTTTATTCAAATTTGATAGGATTTTGGATTCTATTAAGATTTTGTTTGTTGAATTTGATAGGATTTTAGATTCTATTAGGATTTTATTTGCTGGATAAGCTCTGTATGAAGTATTTTGTAGAGAATTAAATATTGAATAAAAATTAAATTTGGAGAAACTGCATCTGCGTAGACTCGCTGTGTTCTAAAAAAATCTCTTCTCGTGGATTCGTTGAGAGTGGGCGTGGGATTCGCCTGGATGGATTTTCGAATCCTTTTTTCCCTCCAAATCTGTCCAAAAACCATAAATTTCTAAATACCTAACCTTAATTTGCTTCCATCATGCATCATTGTGACTCTGATATTACACATCATTTAATGTCAAACTTGGAAAATATGTCTCCCCAAACCACTTATAATAGCCTTGATCTACTCAAATTGGTGATAGTTCAGGTTTGGTGATTTGCACACGAACAACTCTTCCTTTATGCCAATAATCGCACATTTCATTTAAATCATATTCTTCATGTTCCTTTCATTCTAAATATCTCTTTTCTATTAGTAATTGTTATTTTGAATTTCATCCCTCCTTTATCTTGTGGACGATCTCAAATCAGGAACTTTCAGGGTCATTATCGTAATGGTCTCTCACCAAGTGTATCTAGTCAATCTTATGCATTCTCAGCCTCTTCCAAGTGCTCTCTATCATTTTCAACATGACATCAATGTCTTGGTCATGCTGCTAGGTCATGCTCCTATGTCCACTACTCGTCAATTTCTTGCTCAAGAGTCCTCAAGTCCATCTCCTTTTCTAAAATTAATAATAAATTTTATGTTCCGTGTGCTGCTAGTAAATGTCATCGATTACCATTTGCCACTTTAATTTCAATTACTTTTGAATCTTTGGAATTAATTTGCACTGATATGGGGGGGTCTTTCCTCGTAAGTTCTCATAATAATTTTCGTTATTATATTCATTTCATGAATGATTTCTCCAAATCTATTTTATTAACGTGTTGATATGATGCTTGTAATACTTCTATTAAATTTCATGCCCATGTTGAAAATATTTTGAAAACCAAAATAAATTTAACAAACAAATGGTGCCAGTGAATTTTTCTCAAAATATTTTCAAATGATTTTCATCTTGGGATATGCCCTAAAACTTCATGTCGTCACATCCGAGAACAAAACGGAGCTGCCGAATGCAAACACCGAGATATCGTTGAAACTGGTCTTGCACTTCTTCATACTTCTAGTATTCAATTAATGTTTTAAAATTTACTTTTGAAATTGGGATTTATATCATTAGTCGCATCCAACACACTGAAAGGTTTCTCTCCCTAGAAAGTTCTTTCCTATAAAGACCATATTACTTTTTCCTTTATATATTTTTTCTCTCGTCTTCCATGTTTATATTCCGACAACTCTTACAACTTGGAACCTCATGTTTTCCCTTGTGTTTTTCTAGGTTGTGATAGTGGATATCTTGGATATCGATATCTTGAACAAAACTCTGGACGTAACTTTGTTTCTCCTCATGTCTACTTTGATGAGAGCATATTCCTTTTTTGAGATTTGCTAACTAGATCCACCAATCAAAAATCAGTATAAGGAGTGGTTAGTTGAGGAAATGTTTAATCATAGAGAAGGTTGTTAACTATAATGACATATTTAGTTTGGTTTTCAAACTATAATAGTTTGGACTGTGATTTCACTTGCTATTTCTAGTGCATGGCCTTTTCATCATTAGATGTCAAAAATTTTGCATGGTCATCTCGAGGAAGTTTTCATGCACCAACCACTGGGTTTTGTGTACTCAGCCTAGCCATATTTGCAAATTTTGACGGTCACTTTATAGCTTGAAACAAACTCCATGTGCATGGTTCACCACCCGCCTAAGCTCACATCTATACCAGCTTGGCTTTATTGGTTCGTGTGTTGACACGCCTAAGTGCACATTGGTTCATGTGTTGACACTTTTCTTCATTTGTTCATCAGGCATCTCAATACATCATCTTAATGCTTTTCTATGCTGACAATATCATCCTAATTGAAGTTCAAATGCACCTCTCTCTGAGCTTGTTCAATCTCTCCAAAAAGAGTTTGCAATTAAGGATCTTGGCATTCTTTGTTTCTTTATTGGCATTAAGGTGCAACAAACCACAACTGATCTTGTACTTTATCCAAATACATTATGAAGCTCTTGCAAAGATGCGGATGGATGGTACCAAACTTATCCCTACACTAGTATCTAATGGTCAAAAACATGCTCTTGCCAATAATTAAGGGTTCTCGGATCCTTCTTTCTGCCAAAGTCTTGTTGGAGCACTCAATGTCTTTCTCTCATATGTCCAAACATTACCTATGTAGACAATCATAATTGTCAAATTCATGCATCAACATACTATCCTTCACTGGACAACAGGGAAGCACATTCTAAGGTACCCGAGGCACACTATTACACATGGGCGTGTCATTTCTCCAACATCTTTTGCAAATTGCTGCTATTTTGATGCCGATTGGGCAGGTGACTCAAATGATCAATGTTCTGCAGGTGTTTTTAGTATCTTTCTTGGCTTTAATCTATTACATAAAGGGCTAAAAAAAAACAACGCATAGTGGCAAGATCAGCACTGAATCTGAGTATGAGGAAGTGACTAATACAACGTGTGAGCTTATTTGGTTCAAAGTCTTCTTCTGGAGTTGGGTGTTTTTCTCTCTCATCCTCCGATTTTATGGTCTGATAATATTTCTGTTATTATCTCACTGCTAATCTAATCGTTCATGCTTGAACTAAGCACATAAATGATCAGAAAAGAGTAGCTCAACAGCTTCGTGTTTATTTCATCTCCTCCATTGACCAAATTGCTGATATCTTCATCACAGGATTGTATGTGACGTGGTTTCACACTTTGAAATCCAAGCTTATGGTTCAAGATTGTCCCATTAGCTTGCGGGGAAGTGTTGATCATATCAGATCCGGGATGTCATGATTAAAATTCAGATATGCCTTTACAATAGGCATTAAGGAATTTGTTAATTCAAGAGTCAAAATGAGCTGTCAGAGGAAATCCCTTGTAAATGGACATTATAGGATTCCTTGATATTAGACTGATTTGAAATTCCTTGATACCAGGTTCTTGTAATGAGCATTATGGAATTCCTTGATATTAGGTTGGTTTGAAATCCTTTGATTTAGAAAATTCGTAGACCTTACATTAACAAAAGAAACAAAGCTTACGGTCTTTTATCTCTTTCCCTTCAGATTCCAGTGATTGTCTTGACAAATCCTTGGGTATTTTGGTAAAATGTTCCTTATGCTTAACTCGCAAAGAAATCATAATTGAGAATTCAGTAAGAGGTTAATGTGGGATAATTTCAAACAACTGAAAAGGAATTGAGGACTAATTTAAAAATATGAATATTTGGGGGTCTAATATATACCACTGGTTTTGTTTGCGCTTGAATAGTTAAGAGCTTGTACGAACTCATCTGATAACCTAAATGAACAGAGAGTGAAAAAGTGTTTATGCTCGTTTAAATAATTTTATGGCCATGAACAGCCTAAAGCTCAGCTCATTTGGCTTGATTAGCTGTGCCGATGGAGGGCTAAACTTGTAATGTTACATTTGTTGGATTTAATTTCAGGTATAATCTGTTGAAACTTTTAATAATGGTTCTTTAAATTTTACTTTGGTATCTAACTTATTTTATGAGGTTATAGGAGATCAGTACTATGAAGAAGCATAGCTATTGCATCTGGCTACTAATGTCATTTGTGATTGTTCCTGACTCAACTATGCGTGTTAAATAGACTTGGGAAGCATCTGGTTATTATGATTAAGGGAGAATCTAGATTTCTGCTGGAATAAGTTCCATTTTCTTTTTCATATTTCTGCTACTGCTTGTGGCATTATATTGTTATGGCTTTTCAAGCTAAGTCCCTCGAAATAATTATTCATGCATCTTTTCTTTCTTTCACCATTAGTTTATTTCCAAGGTAATATCATCTGACTTGCTATATCCTATTGCATTACTTTATCATTGTCGGGATATGGTTTCTATCACAGGAGTCGACCATGTTACTCCCACTGA
Organism: Dracaena cambodiana; assembly: GCA_036321105.1. NCBI lineage: Eukaryota > Viridiplantae > Streptophyta > Magnoliopsida > Asparagales > Asparagaceae > Dracaena > Dracaena cambodiana. The sequence continues at coordinate 25,991,220 of JAYEPQ010000002.1, forward strand.
GAGTAATGGTAATAGAAGACATGATTTATATAGTGCACACCAAGGGACTTGCTGAGTACGTATCAACAAGTCTCAGTTTGCAACCACAACTTATGTTTGTTGACCTTGAACAAGATCCTCCATTGGTATGTATCTGTTTTCTTCAAGCTTTCGGAACTTATCATTATCCCAATTTTCTGTGTGTTACTTTTTAAGTCTTACCTAAGCATATTTCTCAATTTTCTTTATTTATTTTTTATTTTTTTACTTTTTTACTTTTCTGTTATGCAGATGCTGTCACAGACAGATCAAAACTTAGTCGTGTCAGAACTTGTAGCAATTCAAAAATTGTTTTCATCTCTATTCTCTGTTGATGGAATCACTGAGCAACCATCAGAATGCAAGGTTGTTGATGATGCTTGTGCAAGTACTGTTCCTCAGGTCTCCAACATTATCGATCTAAGTAGGATAGTAGAGGATGTCCAAATCACCTTACCAACTCTCAATGGGTAATTAATTTGGTCCTAACATTTGTGCCTTTAAATATTTGTTTGTGCTTCAAGGATTTAGTGCTTTAATTATTTGATAGGTTGATAGTTAGCTACCTAGATGTATGGTCTTATGAATAGTTCATGTTTTAGATATATTTTAGTTCATAAGATGTGAAGTCACGTGGATACTCAACGTTGGAATAAGATATCAAACCTATATCTTACACTTCAGACCTTAAAATCAAGGTTTTAAATCTCTTAACCGTAACTGGTATGGCCAATGATTTATGGTATCAGAAATTAGCAATTTCAGAAACATTGATACTATATCAACAAAATATCAGGAATTTTGGCAATATAAGTAATCTCTATACCTTATCGGATACCTTAAAATTTGATATTCACTATAAGTATGGATATTGGTCGTTTTTAAAACCATGGTTAACCATGGTTTAGATTTAGGCTAACTTAGACATACCTGCCTCCAATTTCTATCAAAGCTAATACCTAACCAGCCATAGAAAATTTGATTTCAGTATGATGCCATAATCTTCAGATGACTTTCCATGTAAATACCTTTTGCAGTTAAAAAAAAAAAATCATATATTATTTTTGACAGGAGAACTCATTATTATTTTGTTTACTGAAGAGGAAAACGTCATTTAACAGTCATGTGTATAGCATGTTGGCCTATAGAAGGCATTTAGCTGATTTTTTAGTGGTGAGTGTACTGTAGTTAATTGAATATACCGAAGTTTTTTGAAATTTGTACAAATTGTATATGGTTTGTAACCTTTTATTTACTTTGTTAAGATTGGTCCCATTGGTTCAATGGATTACTCATTATTCATTGTCTGAAAGAAGAATTTACTTCTCTATGTTTACTATGAAAGATCATTTCCCTGCAATAAGTTTCTAGAGTTTTGGTCTGCAAAGATATTTATTTATTTATTTAGTTGCCATGGTTGGTCTTGTTGTAGTTGGATTTGAAGCAGTTATGTGAAGTTCTGTCAGAAGTTGAAGGTGTTTTTCTATATTTTAGTCATAATTTTTTTTAGTTAAAAAAGTCTCCAAGGTTTAAATAATCAGAATTATTATTGAGATTAGCCAATGATTTATGATAATCAAAATCAGCAAATGAGGCATGCCGTGTAGATAATATAGGGCTTATACTATATTATATATCGCGTATTGGGTATCTCAAAATTGGATACAATATTTGCAATATGTATTAGTATCAGTCAATTTTTAAAGCCTAGATGATCTCCTTGATTAAGTAGATTACTCACCTCCTTGATTAAGTAGATTACTCACCAGGTATGCAGAGAATATATGTTTATATATATATGCCTAGGTGTGTCTCCATATGTTGGGTTTATGGGGATTTTCCATGTCAGGTACCTGAGGAGAACTGAAAACCTGGCACCTAGTTTACATCCATTAGATGCCCAACTAAAAGTAGACATGTCAGATATTTGTGGAAAACTGAAAACCTAGCACCACCGGTTCCAAATGCCCATTAGATGCTAAACTGAAATAGACATCATGTTTCATTACTTTGCGTAGTAAATCTTTGGACAACTTCAAATAGTAGTGTTAGACTAGAAAACTATTGTATTTGGGTTTAGTTTAGGTTTAGTGACTTTAGTCCTTTATTGCTTGTTGGATTGTTTATATGGTGTTGATTCATCTATAAATATATGTATCCCTTTACTCATAATAAATAGATTGGCTGGTTCTGATTATTTTATAACATGGTATCAGAGTCAGGTTACGAAATAAATCTCAGCTATCAATCTCAACCATCCTAATCGATGGCTGACTCTAATTCCAATTCTGAGTTCGATTCCGCTGTCGACTCCGATTCCGACTCCTCAATCGTGTCATTAATTTGATGTCGCCTCTGACTCCGCAGTCGTGTCGCCAATTCGATTCCATATCTGCTTCAGTTTTCGTTTCTTCTCTGCTTCGTGATTGCAGAGACTTTGGGTGATCCCTCCTCGACTGCAAGGGTATAATTTAGGCCGATACAACCCTTTGCTCCTTCCTTTACGTACTATTATTTCTAAAAAAGAAATTTAGCTACTCCTACTATAGCTTCTAGATAGAAGATTTATCTGCTACCTACTATTGCTGCTAAGAAAGGTGTTTATATGCTACCTACTACTGGTTCTAAGAAAGAACTTTACCTGATATCTACATCTGCTTCTATGAAAGAAGTTTATTTGCTACCTACTACTATTTCTAAGAAAAAAGTTTATTTGCTACCTACTACTGCTTCTAAGAAAGAAACTTATCTGTTGCCTATTATTGCTTCTAAGAAAGAAGCTTATTTGTTGCCTGCTACTGTTTTTAAGAAAGAAGTTTATCTACTGCCTACTACTTCTTCAAAGATTTTTTTTTATTGCTATTACCTCTTCCAAGTAAGAATTTTATGTACTGCTATTGTTGCTACTACTGCTTATCAACTTTTTATGGTAGGATAAAGGCCTATTATGGTGAAGACGAGTGTACTGTGATGATTCAAGTGATTCATCTACTATTACTATTGTTACTGCTGCTACTCATTCATTTCAAATTAATCTGTACTATTATAGAGGGAGAGTGTTTTCTAATATGTATAATAAGTTGGATATAATTGAGATTTATACTACAACTTGAGGAAGAGTATTAGATTAGAAAACTATTTTGTAGTTGGGTTTAGTTTAGGTTTAGTCCTATATCGACTATTATATTGTTTGTATGGTATTGATACACCTATAAATATATGCATCTCTTTGCTCATAATAAATAAATTGGCTGGTTCTAATTATTTCATAATAAATAGCTTGATTATCCTCTCCATGTTATGTAATGAGCTTCAAACATTTATGGAAGAAGGATCTGTTAAAGTAGAACCTAGCTAGACTTCATCCTCGGTCCCTATTTTCCCCTTAGGGCAACTTATGTAAAATAAAAAAAAGAAGTTCATATCTATGGTGCACTCTTAAGGTTAATTCACCTGTGGTTCCTTACCCATGTCTTCTTATATATATTGGTCTATCCGTATCCTTATTTAAGGTGGATTTCACTTAATCCTCGTGGACATGCATATGTGTACAAGAGTATTATAAATATATATTGTGCATGTCTGTCACGGGCCTTCTCATTTATACTTCGAAGGCTTTGGTGACAACAATGATCATGTTTTGTTGGGAATTTTCAATATGCTTACCCTTTTATGCTGGAGTTATCAAACTCAATAGGGTTGTGATATTTGATTTATCCTTGTAGAGCCTGTAGCTAGCTTTATATGTATTCTTTCAGCCCCTTGTCCTATTTGGGCAACAATCTATGTTACTATAGAATGTTGGGCCAGTAAAGAAAATGAAACATGGTCATGGGATCATTGTGTGTTGAGGGCACCAGAAACATATGTATTCACTGCATGTACAAGGGTTCAGGCCGCGTTATTGTTTCAGGCACATATGTAATTTAGGTACAAATTTGCACATTTCATGTACATGTCATTGTCATTAAGAGCAGTAGTGTGAGACACATAGTTTCAAGTTTTCCCACCCAATATTCCCATGAGTTTTGTTCTGTCTGTTTTGCTTCCAGTATGTGTTTTTTATGTGATCTTGCCGTGTTCATATTGTAATCAAAGGCTCTAAACTTACCTCAATATAATGTGTGCTTGCATGCAGGGGTAGAGCAAAAATTTTTAAGACAGGTAGGCACAACAGTTGAGTGATATTCATTATTCAGTAATCTCTCTCTCTCTCTCGCTCGCTCGCTCTCTCTCTCTCTCTCTCACACACACACAGTGGGGTACTCTATTAATTTTTTCCTATTCAGAAAAAAAAATTGATGTGTGGGAAAATCATATTCAAACAAAATGTGATTTGGGGAGAAAAATAATATTACTGAAAGCAATCTAATTGCAAGGATATAAACAAAACTGCAAAGTTTATGTGTGATACTATCCTCTCTTTGCTTTCCCTCCTCCCCCCCCCCCCCCCCCCCCCCCCCCCCCCCCCGGCGCTCTCTCTCTCTCTCTCTCTGGTTTTGCCTCCCCATCTCTTTCTTCCAACTTCCCACCGGAAAGAATATCAAACTTGTTGTATAATAGAAGAGAGGTAGATGGCAAAGCAATTCATGAATACTAAGCATTCACGAGGGTGTTTGTAGGGAATTTACAAGGGTGTTGGTGTGACTGTAAGTCTGTAACTTGTAAATAGAGGGTTCAGTTGTTACATCTGCTGCAACTCTGATGTAAGGAACTGTGGCATTGAACGCAGTTTAGGCACAGAATGGCAGTGCCACTGCATGTCACTGTGTGTGCTTGCACGCGCATGTGTGTGTGTGTTTGAGTGCCTGGGTGTGTGCATGTATGTGGGTGTGCATGTGTGTATGGTGGGTTTCTACTGTGTAGATTTCATTGTTAAATTGAAGATTTCCAACTATTTAAATAGAAAATATCTGGGCCTGACTTTTGGGAGATAATTTAGTGGAACTCATTGCACTATTAGGAGACTAAATCCTTTCTTCAGGTTTCTCCTTCACTGTTATTCCCCTTTCTCTAATACTATGTAGAGCTCATATTTGGTGTCACATCATATATTTATTTATTTAGTACATGATGTAAGATATATAGCCTTCTTTTTTTAGGTCATCATGCCCCAAATTCTCTCTAGTCAAGTTTAATAAGCATCTTTTTTGATAACTTAGTACTTCTTATGGCCTCAGGGTTTGAATGTATTCTATCTTGGGGATAACTACTTAGAGCATTTTCACCAAGTAATAGGCCATGATACATTTTTATGGTAGTAATTATTATTATTATTTCTATGCTGTACTAGGCTGATGTTTTCATGTCCTAATCATATAACTTTGCATTCTTTCTTATCTAAATCATCTTTGCCTTTATTATATTATTTTTGCTTCATTTTCATACTTCAATGCCACCTTTTTAATTATTTAGAAGAAAATTCAAATATTTTACGGAATCTATCTTGTCGTTAATTATTGAGTAAAGTCCAAGTGTCACAGCTCAGTCTAAAAAGAGATGCACAAGGTTGGATCCAAGATGATGCAAGCGCCACATGGACAATAATTGTACTAATAATATGGATGAGGTGGTGATCTAGAACTTCCTAGAATTATCTTGTGTATACAACATTTTGCATGGAATGTGTAAGGCGTGTATAGAAGAGTGTGGAATACTTTAAAGAATCATTTGTAAGGCGTGTATAGAAGAGTGTGGAATACTTTAAAGAATCATTTGTAACCATTAGATTAAGGAAGGATCTAGAAGTGATCATAACCATTTTTATAGAAGAGTGTGGAACACACTAGAGAGACATTTATAACCATTAGAGCATGAACATATTCAGAAGCATCTATTGTATGAAGACCTTGCCTATATAATTACATCTAAAAATCCAAGCAAAAGTTTCATACGAGGAGTTCTTCCCCTCCTAAGTTCTCTTCCTCTTCTCTTGTGTGTTTGTGAGAGTTGGGCTTAGTCTTCTAAATTCTAGTGAGTGAGCTAAGTGTTGCACAGATCGGGAGATTTGAAGAGTCATAGTTCCACCCCATGTCATAGTATTCAAGCAGGAGGAGTGAAAGTAATTTGGAACTCACCAACATTGCTAACCCCATCGATGTTCACGAGCAACAAAAGAAGGGGAAGCGTGTGACTTCTTAGGACATGATATCCTCACTTGAGAAGCAGGTGCTAAGATGGAAATGCCCATGGTTCAATTGGTGGTCTCGTAGAGGAGCTCGAGAAGGTGGGAGACAAGATCCGTGATGAACTCCAAAAGGAGATGTTGGGTGCTCTCAATAAGGAGGTTCATATCTGGTCACTACAAGTGGAGACAATGGAGACGTGCAACACTGCATTGGAGGAACTAGGGGTGTCTCTACACTATCAAGTTGAGGAGGTGAAGATCGAACTTGAGATATGTTAATCGACCATGGTAGGAGTTATGGTTTCTATCCTGCCAACAATGAAAGTCAATGTACTGAAACCAAAGAAGTTATCGTGTTCAGTTTGAGAAGTGGACAGCTTTCTCTTTGGAGTGGAATTATTTCTTGCAGCGATCGATATTAGGACAACACTAGCAAGGTACGTATTGCAACCATGTACTTAACAAATATTGCTATGCTATGATGGTTCATAGGTTAGACTATGTCAAAAGGGGAGCAAATCATATTGATATGGGAGGAGTTCTAAAAGGTGTTTAAGCATCAGTTCTACCTTAAGTATGCTAAGGATGAGGTTCAGGCAAAGCTTCATTGACTGAGGGACGAAATTCGTGACTATGTACGGGAATTTTCAGAGTTACTATTGAAGATTCCCGATATGAATGAGAAGGATGCTATCTTCACTTTCATTGATGGGCTCAAGCCATGGGCTAAAATGGAATTGCAATGAAGGGATTTCCAAGTGCCCTCTAAAGCAATTTGTAATGGTAAAAGGCTTGTTTGAGTTCAACTCCAGGAGTGACTTCACTAAACCCAAGGACATGGACAAAGGTGGGGGAGAGAGAGAAGAAAGATAGCGGCAACAAGTTATTTAAGCCTGAATACTAGGATGATAAAGGCAGTTATCTTGGGAAGAAGACTGATCCGAGCAAGAAGAAGCCGACATATTACTTCATCTGTGACGATACTCGTTAGGTAGGAGTGTGCTAAAAGAGGTAGAAGGCTACTTTAGTCCGTAGAAGTGACACCAAGGGATAAAAGAAACATGCCTGGAGCAAATTGATTCAGCAACATGAGAGCTCGAAAAGGGGTTATTCTTCGTCATGGTAGAAGTCGTCGAGAACTGCCTTAGTGCCTTAGTGGAGACTAGAGCATCTAGTCTATTCATTGTAGATATTGCATCAAATAATCAGGTTGAAGGTGGAGAAGGATATTACCTGCCTCAAGGTGGAGAAGGATACCATCAACTCAGCTGAAGTCGCAACCATTGGCACGATTTGTGAGGTAGATGTGCAACTTGGCCAATAAAGCAAAAAGGTAGGCAACGGGTCATTCTGATGGATGCCTACGAGCTCGTTTTAGATATGTGCTTCTTTAATCCACTTGATGCTCTTATTCTACCTAATGAGAATATAGTGGTTCTTTTGGATCTACGAGCTCGTTTTAGATATGAGCTTCTTTAATCCACTTGATGCTCTTATTCTACCTAATGAGAATATAGTGGTTCTTTTGGATCCCAAATGCTCGTGTATTGTGAGGGACAAGAGGGAAAACGAGATAGCAACAAAATTTTTGTCAGCAGTACAACTTTCTAAGGGAGTCTACAAGAGGTAACCTACATCTCTAGCATTTCTCAAGGTGGATGAAAGACAGGTCGGCAAAGATGAGATTCCAAGCCAGAAGCACATTTCTCCACTCCTTTGGCGAGGGATTGCATCGCCTTTCATGGTTTTCTTTCGAGTATATGGCTGGAATCGGAGAAAATCGTGTCTTTGTACCTTTCGTCTGGATGATGGGCGCGGGATGCGTCGAAAAAGGCCTTCACTCTATCGACGACCGCATTGACCTAGAAAGGAGGACGTCGGTCCCGCACTTCCCTATCGAAGAAGGAAGACTTTGTCCCGGACTGACCTATCAATAGAAGAGGAATCTTGTCCTGCACTTCTCTAGAAAACGAAGTACTGGTAAAAGGTGTCAGAAACCTGAACCCAGAAAGCTAAGGTGAAGAGCTACAGGAAAGGAAGCAGATTCGACCAGAAAGCTAAGTCAATCGACGATCTCTTTTATGTGTTCGATCCGTTCTTGCTCGACGTGGAAGGACTACGAATGGTTACGAAGTGGATGTGAGAAAACCTCAATCTTTTAGGCTAAAACGAGCTACAATTTCTTTTTTTAACCCACCAGCCATGTGACGGGTGTGCGGGAGGACTTTAATATGTCAACTGAATTTCAAAGAAGTTACCACTAAAGTGGAAAGTAGGTAATTGTATAATTAAGGATTAAAACTCTCGATTTACTGTGTGATTCTAGATGAAGTTGTTCAAGCTTCTTGGGTCAAACATGAACTTCCCTACATGCTCCCACTCGCAGGCGGTTGGACAAATAGTGTGCATCAATGTGCCATTGGAAGGTTACTTGTCGCACGTCGTGAGCGCCAACTAGTCATATTGGGTGAAGTTGGTGAACCATGCACAATTCTCTTACAACTTGCAGAAGTATGACTCTACTAATCAGAGCCCGTTCAAAATCATGATGAGTCAGCAACCACTGATCCAAGCACAATAGCTATTGGTTAGAGGGAAACAAGTCTTACATCATACAAGTTTGCTTAAAAGTGGCAAGCACGATTGGACTTAGTATGCACATGCCTACATTGAGCAACAAAGAAGATGAAGAAATAGGCGGATCAGAATTGTCGACCGGTGGAGTACTAAACTTTAGATCTCGTGTTAGTCTAATTTTATTAGAATGAGAAGTTCTTTGCCTTGCAGAAGGGACTGATACGCTTGTACGAGGGCCCACATAAAATCTTGAAGAGAGTGAGCGATTTAGCTTACAAACTTGATACCTCCAAAGCTCAACTAGTTTTGCTCGATTTTCTCTGTGTCTATGTTGAAGCCATATAGTGAAAACACGAACGAGTTGTATCGTGGCGAGACAAAGCAATCACTTGTGGGAGTGTGAGCCAAATATAATTGCCAGACCAAACAAATTGTTGCAAAATGGGATGTACACCTGCTAAACAATAGGAGCCACAAGGAGTATTTAGTTTGATGGGAGGGACTACCTAATGGTGAGGCAAGTTAGGAGTTGAGAGAGTCATTATGGCAGTTCAAGAACTAATTGAGTGGTTCTGCATCTCAGTTGATGAGAATATCGCTAGTTTGAGTGGGAGAGAATATCGTGGCCCAATCTAGAAAGAGATTCACAAAAGGTTGAACTCATGATAATGTAAATGCCACATGGGAATGCCTGTACCAATAATGTAGACAATAAGGTGTAGAAAGTGTATAGAAGAGTATGGAACACTCTAGAGAATCATTTATAGTCATTAGATCATGGAAGGATCGAAAAGTGATCCTTACCATTTTTTATAAACGAGTGTGGAACACTCTAGAGAGACTTTGTAACTATTAGATCATGGAAAGATCTAGAAACATCAATTATATGGAGGCCTTGCTTACATATGCGGGAGGTCCTTACTTGTAAAGCATCCAAGATCCAAGCAAGAGTTCCGTTCAAAAGAGTTCCTCTTTTAAGTTCTCTACCTCGTCTCATGTGTGTTTGCGAGTGTTAAACTTACTTAGTCTTCAAGTTGAGTGAGCTAAGTGCTGCACAGATCTAGAGATATGAAGAGTCAAAGTTTCATGCCTGTAACATATAGCCATGCTTTGCTTGATTATACTCTGAAGGGCCTCAAATTTCTCTGCTGTAGATCAATGAAATATATACTAAGTTTATGCTAGGTAAATGCTGAAGAATACTCTATAGCCATTGAGGTTTTATTTGAATCCATTTTATCTTGGAGAGCCTTGTTGGGAATTAGATGACACTGTGCTTTGCTTTTCAAAAGTCTGTTTACATCAGCAAAATGCCAAAGATGTAATTTCAGATTCTACAGTCATATATTGTGGAGTAGAAGATTATAAGCTTAAAAGGTGCGCGTCTCTGAGACGTATCCTGCAGATCCTTCACTGTTTTAGTGAAGTGGAGCCAACATATGCCTTGAAGCATAATTAGTTTCTTAAGAAGAAAAGAGAGAGAATACTTGGGATTTTTCTTTTTAATGCATCATGCCCATAGACATTATCATACATATGCTTGAACTTGGTAATGGGTAGTGAATACAAAGCCCTTGTTGTGATCTCCACTTTGCACTTTTTTGTCGATAATAGTTGGCCCTTGTAGCTGTTCTTTCAGTTTAGAGAACAGTTCTAAATACTACTACAGGATGACTCGTGGGATTTCGCACATACATTAAAATTGTTTCTAGACTCTGTTCTAACCCAGACAATGTATTTTTCATAATTATGAGGCCATAAGATTGTAGACTATGTAGACACTATTAATTTTAGAAAACTGCACTGAAGGATCAACTGATCTCTTTAATTCATGACATTGAACCGCTTTAGTGTCTCTATTGAATTCTTATAGCTGAGCCAAGCTATGGACAAGGGAGGTTCTGCCAAAAAATCTAGGCAGCCATTTGGTTGTATTAAGATAATGATTATGCAATAAGCTTATCGAAAAAGTTCTTGATAGAAAAACTGAAATGTTTGTCACAGCGAAATGCTGCTATTTCTGCCCCCCCCCCCCCCCCCCCACACACACACACACACACAAAACACACACACACACACACACAAATAATTAATTAATTAAATAAAATCTTCTATCTTCACTCATCATGCAGCAGCTCAAATATGTACAATGACCGAGATATATAGAAGGGCTTAAGTTGGAAATTTCCATCGAAAAATTATCTTTGAAGTTTTTGCTTCTCCATATAAAAGTTTCTGAAAGATGTTCATGACTTGAGTTACAGTCGCTGTCCCAACAGAGATGTTTAAAACAATTTGCTTCCATATCAGCTTATACCATCTCATATATGTTTTTGTACTGCGATTTCTTGCAGATGGCTTCTTGGCTATCCAGTGATATATCTTTTCAGTAAGGACCATGCCACTGATGCCGTTTACAATCTCTCTTCTAAGTCTCTTCATATCTACCAGATTATGATCAGAAGGTCTTTTCAGTTTTCGCATTATTTGAGCCCTCCCCTTCACACCTCCATCATGAAAGATTCACCCTTTGTTATGTCTGCAGAAACAGAGAGCTGGGCGCAAAATCTTACGAAGAACTAATGAGGCGAGCTTCCCTGTTCTTTATTTCAGTAACATATATGCCAACATAAAAATCTAACTACAGTTTCTCTTGCCAGTTTCACGGTGCCCTACAATCTAAGCCTAAGACAGGAGAAAGAGCCATGGGCCGAGGCGTTTCTTGCTAGCTTGCTAGTGAAGTTTGAATCTTGCAGGTCAGTGTGGACAGAAATGCAATTAGAGGTTAACCAATGCTACCCACAATCAATTGTGTTGTAGCTGAACAAACAATTGGAAGTATTGGATGTGTTCTCTCATTTGAAAGCATCAAAACTCTATTCATTTTTTTTTTGGAACAGTAACAATCGAAATATTGAACCTAATTAGATTACTTGTCAGTAGATGGAAGAATTGAACTATTGAACCTGTTACTGTATTGAACAAATATGGCCATGAATAAAAGCAGGGAGAATGTCTGCAAATATGTTTAGACAATAAATAAGCTGACTATTTGTTAAATCCAATTCAAGTTCATTTCGTCTATTTTCAATCTGTTCTTGCAATTTAACGATGCCATGGTGTTCTTGTCATCACAAGAGGATCATATCATTTGTTGAATGTAATATATAAATATCTCTTCCTGGGATTGCAAGTGTAAAGTTGTGAAAGTTAGAAGTTTATTTTGAGTATGTTCTTGCAATTGAACTAGCATTCACTCCTAAGTCTTGACCGTATCCTGTCAGTATAAACTCTTGGGAGACTAGATGGATGTCTTGGGAGACTAGATGGATGTCTTGAGATCCTTTCAGTATAGACTCCTGCGAGACTAGACGGGTATCTTGGGATCCTCTAAGGGCGATATTCTGAATATTTTGACTCAATTCATACACTAAATGAACCCTCTTTATCATTTGACAGTAAGTGAGTAAATCAGATTTGTTACTAAGATTGTGGCAGAGAATTTTCCTCAACAGCTCATAGAATTCACAATGAAGCATATTTTTGAATTTCATTATGTCATGTCTTAACCAAAAAAAAAAAAAGTATACTTTGAGTATAAACGGAAGAGAAACCACACATGTATCAACATAAAAGCAAGCACAGTGACTGCTGTAATGGGCAACTAACAACAAGAGAGAAACCAAAACCCAACTCAATATTCTAAGCAAACAGACTTATCAAACACCGCAACTTAAAAACGTACATTGGAACGCAAGTTTAAAATACAGACAGCTTATAAAGAGAAAAAAAAAAAAAAAAAAAAAAACAACATTTCTAAACCATAATAAAATTCTAAGTAGCCTTATCTGCCTTCTCGATGAAGGCCAAAGCTTCTGATAAGCTGGGCAGAGCAGGGATGGCTCCTTTCTTGATGGTTGTGATAGCCCCGCTTGCGTTCGCAAACCTTAGTATCTCCCTCAGTCTCTTCTCATCCTGCAATCAATCAGAACACACAGCACGCACACATTAGAATTAACGCCATCGATCACTCTTTGATAAAGCAAGTTGCTTCATAATTTTCTAATATTCAATACTAGCCTGAAGAATGGATTGATCCTCGACAAGCTTGGTGAGCAATGCGCCAACAAACGCATCCCCTGCCCCCGTTGTGTCCACTTGTGTGACCTTGAATGCGTCCACAGCACCGTGGAAATCCTAAGGTTTCATAAGGGATTGAACACAAGTAGTAAGAACGCGACTCATCCATCAGTTTGCATTTACTTTGCTTTCAGTTTCATGATACCTTGGTGTAGTATTTGCAGCCATGCTCGCCAAGGGTTACCAGCATAAGCTTGAAGCTCGGGCGCCAGAGTGTCATTGCCACCTCATCCTCGATAGAGTCCTTGCCTGTGAGGAACTCAAGCTCGTTGTCGCTGACCTTGATGATGTCAGCCTGGTCCCAGATGCTCATGATCTGATTCCGTGCCTCCTCTGCTGATGACCAGAGAGGCAGGCGGAGGTTTGGGTCGTAGGAGAGGAGTGCCCCAGCCTCCTTGGCAACCTCCATGGCTCTCAAATGCGCTGTTCTGCATGGCTCTGCAATCAAGCTTATGGAGCCATAGTGGAAGACGGTAGACTGATAAAACATGCACAAAAGAATGTTAAGAATAGCAGTATTTTAGCAATTAAGCTAATTTGTGCACTAAATTACAGGAGGGACCAATTCCATAATCTTGATAAATAATAGCTAAGTTTCAACTACTATTGTTTTTTTAAAAAAAAAAAATTGCCTTAGTTATTCTTTAATACTTTAAATAAAAAAAGGTACACTTGAATGCGTATAGCGAGCTAATATTCAATTTTGAAAAAGAATGAAAGAAGATCAACAAGAGATATTCTATACAACCAAAAGAAGAGATATTTCAGTCGATTTCGATTTCCGGTGACCTAAACACAAAAGGATCGAATTTACTTGTTTCGGTTTGATTTCATGAATTTCAGTCGATTTCGATCAGTTTTTACAATTTTAACCTAAAACACCTCACCCCTAATTTAAGACACCCACCCAACAAATTTAATGAGCAATCAAGATTGTACCAATAATCATTCTCACAATCTTGCGTCCAGATCGAGAATTCCTAAATGAACACGCTACTCGTCTTAATGAGCACACTTTTATGAATAGAAGATTAATCCCAAAACGATTTTAACATTATTCTAAACTAATTCTAGACTAGAACCAAAAAAAAACGAGATTATAAAAAGAAATGACGAACCTGCAATCTCTTACAACTTACTTTCGGAGGTTTGGGCCCATAATACCGGTGGTATGCTCATTTAGAAATTCCTTCCAGATCTACAAGAGCATGTTGGGCCCAAAAGCTAACCCACCAAATTTGTTTGGTCTCTGGTGTCTCTCAATCTGCCACCAAACTCTGCTCAAGGGGGTTGGTGGCGTGACCATAATAAGCAAATATCAAGTTGTTTAAACTTAAACCCAACACGTTTAATCTTTTAATTGTTATTTCAAAGGGCTGATGCTGCTCACCAAAATGGATCTGTGCACCGACTTCTCGCACGTGACTCTACGTGTTTTGAGGTGGGCTCCACACAAGGTGGCGTGTTCTGGAGAATTGCTACTCGAACCCACCCTTGAACTATTTGTAACGGGATGTCAGAAACGTTTTGGGGTGTAGCCATGAGAGGGAAATTTGGAAGAGGGAGTGTCTGAGGATTGGGTATAGTGAAGGATATTTCCAATCCTTCGATTCTTTCATTTTAAAATATACTTTTTAGTCCTTCCCCCTTCAAAAGTTTCTCCAAAACACCGATTGCTTACAACTGTTATGGACTAAACGAGTGGGAAAATAGCAAATGACCAGAAAAATGGAGACACAAAGATTTACGTGGAAAACCCCTTCTCGGGTAAAAACCACGGACAAGACAGCAGAATTTTATTACTCAACACAAGTAATATTACAAGGGGAGAGGAGAGAGTTTGGGGCGAGTTTATTTGGGAGGGGGAGAGGCTATTATATAGCCTTCCTCTCCCCTCACATGGTCTCCCACTACCGATGTGGGACTATGTTTGTTAACATTCTCCCACTTGAAGATTTAATTGAGTTTCAATTAATCTTCACACCATCCTTTCTGTCTTGTCATCATGTTGCTTACGTCTCTGCTAGGCCACAAGAGGATCGACACCAAATGAACTTGTCCGTGTTGACTCCTTTTGTCAAAAAATCTGCTAGGTTCTCTTTAGTGTGTATTTTCTGTACATCCACCGTTCCTTCTTCCACTTTCTCACGAACGAAGTGATACTGAACTCGGATATGCTTGGTTCTTGAATGAAAGGCTGGATTCTTTGCAAGATGCAAAGCGCTCTGACTGTCACAAAACAAAGAGATCTTCTCTTT